>HG995254.1:625000-1250000 GCA_905332985.1 Mimas tiliae
TATTGATAGGTACAAATTTTTTTCCCCACGGAAATCCGGCGCATCTCTAATTCGCGTCTGTAATTGGCGCACTGGGCCATGTTTTGTATTTGAGTATTTTAGGTTTAGGCTAGTGTTTTGGGGATTGTTATAGCTGTGGGATTACTGTAAATATAGGAGTAGGTAAGTGCCTCGTATGCGAGAGCTCTAGAGCTAGGTAGCATCATCTATTTCTGCCACTATAAACTTCATAAAGCACTATGTAAATACGGCTATATTCCGGTTTGAAGGACATTGAAGTCAATTAAATTACTGAGCGTTATGAGACTTAATATCATATATCCCGGAGACTAGCGCAGTGTAGTATCATGCTTAGTAATAAATAGTTCTGGATGGTGCAATTTATACTATAAGCAGATGCTGAGATTCATGCGATATATAGGTTAAAATTATATTCATAATACTAATAAAATGTAAAATGACTGCCTCGGTGGCCCAGTTGTAATGCGTACGTGTTACAATTGAGACTAACGCTGAGGTCTCGGGTTCGATCCCCAGGTCGGGTAAAATGATATTGGATTTTTCTATTGCGAAATTCTCAGTATCAGCCCGGAGTCTGGAATTTTTGCCCGGTATGGCGATAGGCTCGCCCCCTATCACATTGTGGGACGGAGATACGCTCGGCGAAATGTGGGTGTACTAGTTACACCTCTCTGCCTACCCCTTCGGGGATTATAAGCGTGAGTGCGTATGTATGTACTAATAAAATAAGTGTATAATGTAAATACATTAATAACTGCTGCACTATAAATAAATAAATAAACAAATACACCAAACAATCGCACAAATAGGCCTAACCCCACACTAGGTTAACGTGTATCGTGGACATCAGGAACTACGAGGGACTTGCGGTCCCACAACACCCAGACCTAAAAAAATATTTGTGGATCACACAGACATTTGTCTCGGCGCAGGAATCGAACCCGCAGCCTTTCGTTTACTCGGCCGGCTATATGAGTGTGTGTGCGATTTTTTTTTGTTTGAAAAGTAATTTAATCAAGTTTGACAAAATTTATTCAACGTTTTAAAAGTTACAGACTTTTTTGATTGACGTGGGAGGTTTTGACCAGTTAAGTTAAAAGAATATCAGTTTTTGAGAAAATCGCGCGCATAATACAAACCGACAATAGTAGTTTTCTATGTTGAATTTATTATACGACGGAAAATAATACTAAAAGAAACCCTTTTGAAAAAATACAATCAAACATGGTTAAAAATGAGCCCGCAAGTATGATTTCAAATATTGATATGAGAAAAGGTGGGCACTAGTGGGGACATCTCACTATCTCGCTCACACGCGTAATCCGTCATGACCATTTTACACAGGTTACAAGGACACCTTACATCATATTTGAATAGTTTCTAACTTACCTATTTACCTATTTTTGGGCGGATTTATAAAATTCTTTCTACAATAGGTTTTGGGTGACGCAAAACTTATTTTTCATATTTTTTTTAAATCAAGTCAACTACCCTATTATAGGATTTCTAAGACGATCATAATCTATATATAAAAATCTCATGTCACGGTGTTTGTGGTCGCACTCCTCCAAAACGGCTCGACCGATTTTAATGTTTTTTTTGTATATTTGGTTAGGTATGAGAATAGGTCGTAGAGTATAATTTATACAGCTAGGTGATTACGGTGTCCATACCCAGATTTTTTTCTATTTCAAAAGGCATTCACGTGGGTGGAGCCGCGGGCAAAAGCTAATCTACACTAATATTATAAAGAGGAAATATTTTTATTTTTGTATGTAACAAATAAACTTAAGAACTACTGGACCGATTTAAAAAAATCTTTTGCCGTTAGAAAATTACATTATCACTGAGTAACATAGGCTACTTTTTATCCCGGAAAAGGCCGTTCACGCGGGCGGAGCCGCGAGCAAAGGCCAGTAATTAATAATTAAACATCAAAGGAAATCAAAACAGCTTGCGAAACAGACTTAGTAACTCGTTAAATTATTACCAGGTTGTCTCGGTATGAATATATAACTACGAAGCCGGGCTCCAACTAGCCTACTAACTTTCAACCGCCCTTCGGTGACCTTGGGAGGTTTAAAATTTACAGCGGTCAGGAGGCCAATTCTCGTAATTTTAAATGTTCAAAACATCATTCCGATCTCGTCTCAGCGTCAAAAAAGTTGCAAATGGCATTCTCTTAAACCAATAATCAACGTCAAATGTGAACATAGATCGTAATGAGATTTGTTGTAGAATAAAAGTTGACTGAAGCCAGAACGGTATAATGCTACTGCTAATGCTAGGTGCATTTGACGTTGATTATTTATTTATTTATTTATTTATTTATTAAGAAACCAACGGCGTTACAAATGTAAGATTCCTTAAAGTACATAATACATAATAAGGCTAATAATAGGTTTCTATCTATAACAACTAGTATGTTGATAAGCGCAATAAAAAGAACATTAACAATTTAATAAAGTAGTAAGTGTGGAAGGGTTCAATAGAATATATTTACTGTAGGTAGTAAGAGGTGGTCTTTGACCCCTTTGACTGTATGTGCATGTATATGTGTGTATCTTTGAGTGTATGTGTATATGCATGAGCATGTGTATGTGTATTTGCAAGTGTAAGTGCATGTGCAAGCACATGCGTATGTGCATATGTGTGTGGGTGTGCGTATATGTGTAAATTTGTAATTAGTTTAAGTTACTATAAGGTACAAAAGTTATTATTCATTTCGGATTAGTTTTATGATATGTTTTTTAAATGTAGATTTAGAGTTACAGAAAAATAAATCAGCGTCAGCAAATTCAGAGTTATATATACGAGGCATTCTAGTTAGCGGGGAATTGGCAGCGTACTTTGTCGTACGACCGGGCACATTTAGTAAAGGCGTGTGGCGAGTGCGCCGCGACGGTGCTCGAAGCGCCACACGCGCCACCAGCTCTTCACAATCAATTTTGCTGTTTACAATATCGTAAAGAAAACACATGTCCATTAATTTACGCCTTTCCTCTAAGGTCAGAAGACCGTGCCGACGACAATCCTCTATGTAGGATGCTGTAGGTATATGTAGACGGTAATTGAGATGGTTAATAAACTTTTTTTGTATGCGCTCAATACGATCTATGTAAACGGCGTATTGCGGTGACCACACCTGACTAGCGTATTCCAAAATACTGCGTACGTACGCATAGTATACCGATTTAACAGCTGCAACGTCTTTAAATGGTTTGCAACATCGAATCACAAAACCTAGACTTTTAAATGCTTTAACTCCTATATTATCTACATGATCTCTAAGCAGCATTTTTTTATCAAAGTAGACACCTAGATCTCTTACAATAGTGGTCCTATCAATTATAATTGCATTGAAATTATAATTATAAAGTACAGGGTTTCTTTTACGCGTGAAACTAATACATTGGCATTTTTGAACGTTAACTGTTATTTGGTTGTCGGCATAGTAATTACCCAAATTATTAAGATCTGATTGTAAATTAACGCAATCTAATTCGGAATTTATTCTACAATAAACTTTTTTATCATCTGCATACATGAGATATTGAGAAAATTTAATGCTATTTGATATGTCATAAAGGTACGCATTATATAATAATGGACCTAAATGAGATCCTTGTGGAACTCCGGTAGGAATCTCAACAAAATCAGATCGATATCCCCCAATTACAACAGCTTGCGATCGATTTGTGAGATAGGATTTTATCCATCTTAACAAATCGCCATGAATCCCTAACTCATAAAGTTTCTTTAGCAGAATGCTGTGGTCCACCCGATCGAAAGCTTTTTCGAAATCCGTGTAGACCACATCAACCTGTCCTCCATTACACATATGTGTCAACACAAAGTCAGAAAAGTTAATTAAATTAGTTGTAGTTGACCGGTTTCTCAGAAACCCATGCTGGTGAGTAGTGATACCTTTAGTAATTGTAGGATAAATGGAATTATAAACTATTTTCTCGAAGACCTTGCCAATTGTGTTTAAAATTGAAATACCTCTATAGTTTTCAATTTTCATTCTGGATCCTTTTTTGTGGATAGGCATTATATGTGCTTCTTTCCAGATGGATGGAAATAAACCATAATTTAAGGATTTATTAAAAATATAAGCGATTGGAAATGCTAAAGAAGAAGCACACGAAGACCAGAATAAAGATGGAATACCATCACTACCGGGGCCTTTAGATGTATCAAGTGCCTTTAAAAATCTTGCCACCGTGGCTTCCGTGACGAATAACTTTGAAATACACTCATTACTATATGTTAAATTCTGGGGGGTATGTGCTATGGTGGAGGGTGTTCCAAATACACTTTGGAAAAATACGTTAAAAGTTTCACAGATTTGTTTGCCATCCGTGTATTTAGAGCCTCCATGAGTAAACACTTTTGGGTAATTAGAGCCACCGCGCATTTTTTTTACAAACGACCAAAAACAATTGGGGTTACTTTTTATATTTTTTTGGACGTTTGTAGTATATTTATGAAAACAGCTAGCTTGAATGGTTCGTTGTCTGTTACGCAATAATGAAAATTCGTCATAGTCGCGTTTGTTACCACTTTTTTTCCATTTACTGTGTACTTTTAACTTTTCTTTGATTATTTTAATGAGAGCTCGGCTATACCAAAATGGATATGAATAATGACTACATTTTTTCAATGGAATATATTTTTTGATCGCATCATAAATAACTTCATACATAGCAGTGACAACATCCTCAATGTCTCTGTTGGAAAATACCGATCGCCAATCAAAATTACAAAAATACTCATTTAACGAGAAATAATCTCCTTTTCTATAGTTACGTTTTGGGGATGTGACCTCCTTAAGTGACGACACCGAAAGATCGCTTATATCTATAGTAAATGTAGGGTGAGCTAGATCTAGTTGAACCAAGGGAAAGAAACATTGGGTTATGCTGAGTGGCAAATTACAAAAAGCTAGATCCAAAGTATTACCAGCGTAATTTTGTAGGGTATTATATTGAGTCATACCCAATAGACTTAGTTCTTCTACTAATTTCGCTCCGGCGTTCTGAGAATTAATAGACCCATTTTTATTATGTCTAGGGCCATCCGTAGTCCAAGAAATGCACGGTAAATTAAAATCGCCAACCAATAAATAATTTTGTTGTGGGTTACGGTGACTAATCATAGTATCGAGCTCATCAACTATAGAATTGATCTCTAAAGGCAGATTATCCGAATTAACATAAACAACGCTAATATGTAGGTCGGTGCAAGAAACGCCAGGTGTGGTAGCAAGCGCACGCGCCGGTACTGTCACGGTTAACATCTCGGATGGTGGCGATGTATTGCATTCCGCTCGTATAGCATAAAGTTCGCGTCGCGTCAGTATCATCACACCACCACCGGTCAATTTTTTACTAATTGTCAAGTCACGATCTTGACGAAAAACGTCATACCTGTCATCACTAAATTCACGATCGAATATTCCGTCATGTAACCACGTTTCTGTTATTATTATTATGTCGTATTCACAACTCAAAATACTTTGTTTGAAATCCGAACATTTTGTTCTTAGGCCGCGAGTATTCTGATAGAAAATGTTTAAACTAGGTCTCGCCATTATAACTATTGAGATAACAAAAATACCGATTTCTATAGTATCGAAGACCATACACAACTCTGATAAAACAAAAATATTGCAACCACACCATATTATACGAATACATAAGTACACACTTCATTTTAAGTCCCACTAAGTAAACGACAAAATGATAATGTGGATTAATACTTGTGAAATCGACACTTATGACACCCTCATAAACTATGTTTCGTATTATGCAGTCGAAGTAGGCAGGATATTTATTTATATGTACGCATAGATTATTGCCAATAATAAAAACTATGAAAAATGCTGACGATGTGCATGTTATGTATATATGTACATGTTTGCTTTGAATCACTAAAATAAGAAATACAATGGACATGAGAAAGATTTTTTTTTTAGAGTACCGCCATGCAATAATAATATAATGTGTGTGTGTAAAAGAAATAGATTGACTAGAAGTGCTAAACCAAAAGTTTATGACTTCCACACTTACTGTACAAAAATGTCTGAGTTTGATGAAATATGATGTTAAGTAAAATATTATAAAAAAAAATTTTTTTGAGATATTAAATAACACTAGACAAATTTCATTTTCAAGTCTTCTTCGTCCGATATCTGAATCATAGGGCTGGTATCGCACTTTCTTATGTATATTCTCCCGTTTTTTGACCAAACATACTGGTATTCCTTAGTTTTAGCCATTTCTTTAGTCTTCTTTAAAAGTTGTTTGTTTTGAGGCGTTAGATTGTCATTGATAAATACAGGTTTTATTTCACCACTCATGCCTATTTCTTTAGTAGTCAAGCGAAGTTTGCGAGCTCCAGCGATAATATTATCTTTAATAAGTCTTGACGACAATTTAACGATCAGGATTCTAGGACGTCCCGGGAATTTCTTTTTTGGTGTAATTCTATTTGCATAGATAATATCCGCAGGTACAATCTCAACATTCACGATTTTAGCAATCTTCTTAACAATCTCAACTGGTTGCTCGTCATTCACTTCTGGTATTCCTATAATTTCAAGGTTCATAAGCCTGTCTCTTTGGTCATTAGAATTCATTTGGAGTGTAAGCAATCTGTTCTGGGTTTGCAATTCCCTTAATTTGGATTCTAGGATGTTAATTTTCTTTATATCGTCGGAGATAACCTTTACTTTTGTATTAAACTCATCATATTTAGCTGATTGAAATTGTACTGATGATTTTATTGTATCTAATTCTGTATTTATTTTGCTATGTTCATTTATCACACTCTGCGTTAGTTTTTTCATTTCAATGTAATCATTTCTTATACCGTTAATTTCAGACTTGAGATCCTGAGATGCTTCCTTTAATTTTAAGAGATCTTCCTTTACATCCGTTATATTACCAGTGATTTTGGATACCTCAGCAGAAACATCAGTTTTCCAAACAGCTAATTTAGACGTAATATTTTCGGTAAATTCTTTAAAAAGCTGGAAGAAATCATCACCGTGCTTCCGTTTTCTTTGTGATACACATAATTCACTTATATTCGGGTCTGAATCGGACCTTCCTGGTGGTGAGCGCATCATTGTATGTCTATTCCGTTATAATAATGATCTTTGGTTGAGTGACGCGCGCTTGTCCGAGAGTGACAACAGATAAGGAGAAATGAATATAGGTAGCATGCACCTTCCACTTGTGCGAACGAGATGCAGTATACTGAGCTATTCAGTGGATATTAAACACTATTAACTGTTTAGTAAGGTTTAGATTTAAAGAAGAGTTGGATTTAACATATTTTAACAAATTGCAATTACTGCGCTAAGCCACAACACGTCCGTCTACGACGACGAACGACGATATGAATGATATGGTTTAAGAGAATGCCATTTGCAACTTTCTTGACGCTGAGACTAGATCGGAATGATATTTTGAACATTTAAAATTACGAGAATTGACCTTCTGTTGGGTTGATGCGTTTGTCGGTTATAACTGAAATTGCCGGGAACTTCGGTTCAGGATTGCGAAGATTTATCGCGGCTTATGGGTTCGAATGGTACGAAGAAGTGTGTTTAGAATGGATCTATTGGATGTTTGCTTGAGTTTGTTTTATTTTTAACCAATGACAAAAAAGAGGTGTATAACAGTTTGAACCTATAAGTTTCTCCTTAACAATGTGTGTATTTACAGTATTCCACTCACCGTTTGAAACGTAAAATCAGGACGCAATTTTACGTCGGTTTTCTGGAGACAGTGGTAGCGACCCGGACGAGCCGGCCCATTCATGCTGTAGACAGAACTGTTTTCAGCATGGCTCTACCACTAAAAAAATGATGCTGAGAATTAAGGGTTACAATATCGTTGCTTTAACATCTAAGTACGTAATAATATCACTTACATTTGCTTTTGCGAGGTGATTTTTAAGTTGTGACATTTGACACATTCAGAAGTTGTCCGAAGTCAAATTTAAAGCTATGATTATATCAAATTCGTCAACAAGCATAAATGCCTTAATTATTTTCACCTCCAAAACCGGGTTTTACCATACCATTATACGAAATCGCCGGGCAATGCCGAAAGTTGGGCAATAAAGGGTGCTTTGGGGGAGGGGGGATCGCCTGTCGTCGGTGTTATTGTAAACAACGGTCGGCAGTTAGATTGGTCTAACGGGGCAAGTTTTATTAAAAAAGACAATTTTCTTTGTACATTGAATGCTTCTGAAGTGGGCTGTCTAGTGAACATGGAAAGTTTTGTTAATTTTCATTGACGTATTTTCTTTATTAGTCATAACGTTAGCCTATAGATTCACTTCAGAAAATTTACTAGCCCGAATGACAAGACGAGCTTTTCGCTCGCCTGATGGTAGTCATCACATGTCAATATTCGTACCGTGATGTGATAGGGGACGAGTCTATCGCCATACCAGGCACAATTCCAGACTCTGGGCTGATACTAAACAACTCGGGATAGAAAAACCTAATATTACTTTTATTCAACCCGGGGATAGAAACCGAGACCTCAGATGTTTAATGAGACCTTAACGGTTGAACAGATTTGCGTGAAATTTGCTAAATAGTTACACCATGACCTGCATCCATCGTAATCCAGATCATGGTATACCTACCATCCAAATCATATTTTATTACCCTAGATAGACAGACGAGCGGGCGGGCCACCTAATGGTAGGTGGTTACCGCCGTCCATGGACCTCAGTAATCCCAGAGCACAGCCAGGCCGCTTCCTACCATTGAAGAAACTCTTTTTAAGCCTCGCTTAAAGAAGGACAGGTCATAACGCTCGGAAAATATAATATACTAGCAATTGCTCGCGGCTCCGCCCGCGTGAACGGCCTTCTCCGGGATAAAAAGTAGCCTATGTTACTCAGTAGCTATGATAATGTAGCTTTCTAACGGCAAACGAATTTTTGAAATCGGTCCAGTAGTTTTTAAGTTAATTCGTTACTTACAAAAATTCTAATCTTTCCTCTTTATAATATTAGTGTAGATAAAAATAACCTATATATATATATGTACCATAAAAGTGGTTTATGTCGTAACAAACACACTTTTTATCCCTTAAAGAGACTCACGTGAGCGTAGCCGCGAGCAAAATCTAGTAATCTAGTAAATCTAGTAATAAAGTTTCGCCGGGTCTTCTCAGGCTGGGTCGTTTCAGATCCGGTGGTAGTTTTAAAACACGTGCCCTTTCGGTAATGACTATGGTCCATATCGACCCATAAAACAAAGAAAATAATAATAATAATACTTAACAATTCTGGACTATTCTATCTATCTATCTATCTATCTATCTATGTATGTTATCTAAACATTAGTTGATATGATTTCTATACTTACATAAGTTTCTTTATTTTGTACTGACTTGTCATAAGCGCTATTTTAATTGCCTACATGTTGAATAGAACTATTTCATTTCATTTCATTTCAATCCATAAACAACGTATATCTGACCTACATCCCAGATACATCTAAGAATAGTATAAAACAGGTCGTTATGAAGGCACACGCGTACAACTTCCTGAAGACATAATTATTATCCATTGTGGTGACGTCAAAGACACTCTCTCGGAGGGACGGGCCTCTTTACCCGAGCTATTATGCTACCTGACAAAGTCGGTTTATCACTCAGTTTTAAGGTTTTTGCTTTACTGCTATTACGAATTTTGCAGCAGACAGCTATTTTAATAGCATAGGTCGGCAAACAAGCAAGTGAGTCATCTGATGGTAAGTGATCTCCACCGCCTATGTACGCCCGAAATAACAAAAGAATAATGGGCGCGTTGCCGACTTTAAAGAAAAGGGATAATTAAGGGAAGGGGAGGGGGATTTGTGCCTTCGGATAGAGATATCCCCTTGAGTGAGAACTCACCATACGAAACGCAGCAGCAAGCTGTTACTTTACGTCGGTTTTCTGTGAGACAGTAGTAACGACCCGGACGAGCCGGCCCTTTCATGCTGTAGACCAAAATGTCTACAGCGGGGTTCTACCACTCAATATTACTCTACATATGTATGTATGTATTTTACTTTATAATGTTCCTCATTGGAATATTTTTTGTTTATCAGCCTGAGTGACGAAACGAGCAGGTTTCTCGTCTGATGGTAAGCGCCACGCCTGCCCATAAACAGAATCAACACCAACCAGAACTTCGAATTATAGAGTACTGCATAATGCTGAACTGCGCTTGTCACGCCGAGACATAGGTTGTTAACTCTCATAATGCCCAGTAATTTCACCGGATTTAATGTCCTTCAAACTGGAACACAACAGTGTTTACACACTGTTGTTTGACAAAGAAATAGACAAAGCAGTGGTACCAACCCAGTCGGCCTATCGCATAGGATATACCTACCACCTTGTAAAATTGTAATTATAACAAATATTTCTTTTTTATTTTTATGGCATAGGCCGGCAAATGGGCAAGTGGGTCACCTGATGGTAAGTGATCTCCACCGCCCATGTACGCCCACAATACCAAAAGAATCATGGATGCGTTGCCGACCTTAAAGGAAATGGATAATTAAGGAATTTGGAAGGGGAGGGTGTTTGGGACTCCGGATATCTTACTCACCGTACGTAACGCAGCAGCAAGCTGCTACTTTACGCCGGTTTTCTGTGAGATAGTAGTAATGACCCGAACGAGCCGGTCCATACATGCTGTAGACAAAAGTGTCTACAGCGTGGCTCTACCACTCAAAAATATAAAAGCAAAAGAGATCGCGTCTACTAACACAAGCCACTCATAACTGGCGAACTTATCGATTTTCCGAGAGGTCTGGGCATAAAAAAAGCAATAAAAAGGAAGCTAACATTATTATTTCCTGTTATTTTGGTGGGAGGACCTCGACGGATAGATTTCGTAGGCATTTGTGCCCTAAGGAAATGAAGTGGGTTCAGATGACGGCCGACCCCCGCTGTTTTGATTAACTTTCTATAGTTTATATTATTATGTTTTGAGCACTGATTGAAGATTTATTTGTATGCGAAGCAAAATTAAATGCCAGAAAATGGTTGAGCGTTTACTGTTGCAAACAAATTCTCATTATGGATTTGATAGCTATTGTTCTATAACACACATCAATTACTGGAATACTATAGGGTAGATATCTCGTATGTCTTTTTTGAAGCCACACCGTTTAAGCACTATTATATTTATTTATTACCTATGAAAAAACGCACTCACACCTGTAAATATAAATAAATGTAGACAGAGGTGTTACCAATGAGTTTTGAGTGGTAGAGCCATGCTGTAGACACTTTTGTCTACAGAATGAATGGACTGGCTCGTCTAGGTTGTTACCACTGTCTCACAGAAGACCGGCATAAAGTAGCAGCTTGCTGCTGCGTTTCGTACGGTGGGTGAGATATCCGGAGGCCCAAAACCCCTCCCCTTCTCAATCCTTTACTTATTCCTTTCCTTTAAGGTCGGCAGCGCCCATGATTATTTTAGTATTGTGGGCGTATATGGGCGGTGGAGATCACTTACCATCAGGTGACCCACTTGTTCGATTGCCGGCCTATGCTATAACCAGTATACCTACATGTCACCGAGCTTATTTCCATCCCATGATGTGATAGGGAGTGAGCCTATCGCCATACCAGGAACAATTCCAGACTCCGGGCTGATACTGAGCATTTCGTAAATTTGCTACTATGGGCAGGCGTGACGTTTGTTGCTTTATTATTACGTTGCTTCTGTTTATATAGAAGCAACGTCATACAGAACTCTGGATTACAGAACACTGCATGGCACTGAACTGAGCTCGTCGTCCCGAGACATAAAGATGTTAAGTCTCAATGCCCAGTAATTTCACTGCTACTTTACGTCGGTTTCCTGTGAGAAAGTGGTAACGACCCGGACGAGCCGGCCCATTCATACGTGGCTCTACCACTCAGAAAAACTGTTATTTATTTTTCTCAGTACACGTATACAACCGAAGAGAAAGGTTCCGCCGCGTCCACCTCGATGTTACTTTAATATGAGACTTTCACAACGAAGCTCGATTACGGACATAAAAATAAATGTAGTGAACATTTATTTGTATATCCTAAAATTGGGTTGCCCGCTCGTCCAATATCAGACGCATCTTCTTTGAGAGACTGTTTATTGCCATGCCGAGGCACACTTAACATTTATCCCGCCTGCAAATTAAACTGGAGGCTATTTAGTACTTCCGCTGGGGAAACAACGTTTAATTTGGATTCGACAATCAATTCATGTGAAAAATGGATGGCCGTCTGTGGTGTTTTATAGCTTGAGAGTAGGTCAGGACTGAGGCGCTCGGTGCTGGCTTTTCTTTTGTGTAACGCTAGAGTAAGCTGTTGTGTAAAATTTGCAGTGTCAGTACAATCCTAATATCTATTGTGTTTACCGGAACTTTTAAACAAAATTCAAAATATTTATTGAATCCATAAAATGTTATACATTATTTAGATTCCGTCAAAATTCTACCGCTAGTTCGGGATGCTGTTTCGCTCGAGAAGAACGAGCAAGAAACGCCAGCGTTGCTCTTTTTAAAACTAGTTTACAATGATTACAGCATAAGGTTGTACAATGTTTAATTTGAATTAAAGCAGCTCATTCAAGCAATTACTGAAATGACATCTACACATTGGATTGGAAATAAATCACAATCAAATCGGACTATTCGTTAATAGGCTACGCTACAGACCGATACACCCACAGTCAGGTAAAGGGGTCAAATTTATAACATTCCTCTTTTTGTCATGGATTAATAAAGGTATATAGAGATCGGTGGCGCAGTTGTAATCCGTACGCGTTACAATTGAGGCTAACGCTGAGGTCTCGGGTTCGATCCCCGGGTCGGGTAAAGTGGTATTGGGTTTTTCTATAAAGAAATTCTCAGTATCAACCCGGAGTCTGGAATTTGTGCCCGGTATCGCAATAGGCTCGCCCCCTATCACATCGTGGGACGGAGATACGCTCGGCGAAATGTGGGTGTACTAGTTACACCTCTGCCTACCTCTTCGGGGATCACAGGCGTGAGTGCGTATGTATGTATCTATGTATATAGAGAGATAATAATAAATAACCCTATTACTTACACTGTAACCATATTTATTACAGATTAATTTTAATCAAATTTATCCATTTGGATTCCAACAATATTTTGCAATTAGCAATGCGATTGTAAACAACACATTCGGGCGCTAGTTTCGGTAACTATTCATTCGGTAGTGGAGCTTAACGTTTTATTATAATATAAACGAGCTCTGAAATTAATTTTGCACCGCCATTAAAATTAATAATCTGTGCCTGTTGCGGTTTGCGGCGGAACTATGTGTTTTAACTTCAAATTAAACGCTTGTCATTGACCTACTTTCTTGTTTGGCGGTTGCGATATTTTCTGTAAGATAATTCAGTCTTCGTCTTCTTTGTTTCTTTATACTCTCAAAAAAACGAAGTGTTAGCGTATTCTGTTAATATTGGTATATTGAGGGTGTCTGAGAAAGCAACGTTGGGTACACTGAAATAATAATGGTGCGATATAGTTGTGGAAGGGTAGTTAAATGGTATAAAAGAGGTTGTCACCATCACTGGAGGTGTTTTGCCCGCAGTCAGTTGGTCAGCCTCCAGTTCAGTAAGATCAATGCTGAGTTGATAGTCCAAGAGTTCATTACGCGGTAGCTATGCTGGTTTACTATTCGGTCCTAGTTGTTTGAGTTATAATTAGAGAGCGGTCTCTAGAGAATCCTGACATGGGGTTGTGGTCTGTAAAGTAGTAATGTAATATCGTAAATGTAAGCAATAAACTATGAGTTAAAGTGATTACTGTCGTTTGGTATTAATAAAATAATACTCGTCCCACGTAACTTCTAGCAGAAGTTATAAGTTTCAACACTTTTCTTTTTTGTATCTGTTTCTGTATGTGACATTGTTAACATTTTGGTCTTACCCCATTTGGGTCTAAAAAAATTAATCAATTTCAATACGGTTTATATTTTGAAGCTTGTTTATTGGATACGCAATTCTACGGTAGGCAGCGGCTTGGCTGTGCTCTGGCATTGCTGAGGTCCATGGGCGGTGTCCACTTACCATCAGGTGGGCCGCCAGCTCGTCTGTCTACCTAGACGATAAAAAATAAATATTCTTAACCCTCTTCTTAGAAAATCTGTTGAGTTATGAATTCCGAAATTAATTAGCTAAAGATGTATAATTTGTATAAATTATACATCTTTGGCTAATTCATTTCGGAGGAATTTAATGATTAGGTTAGCTGTTATAATAAATTTAATATTTTTTGACAGCTCCGTGGCGCAGCGGGCGAGTAGTCGGCTGCGAAGCGAGAGGCCGTGGGTTCGATTCCCACACCGAGACAAATGTTTGTGTGCACCACAAATATTGGTCTCGGGTCTGGGTGTTGTGGGCAAGTCCCTCGTAATTGCTGATACCCACGACACAGGTTTACCTTGTGTGGGATCAGGACTATGTGTGTGACTGTGTGTATTATTATTATTATTTAAGTTTACATATGTTTTTAACTCTCGACAAAAAATAGGAGTGTTATAAGTTTGACCTGTTGTCTGTCTGTGAGTGTGTGTGTTATCTGTCTGTGACATCATAGGGCCTATACGCATGGACTCATTTGAATGTGTTTTTTTTGTTTGAAAGCTGCCTAGACGGGATATTCAGCCTATTAGTTTTCCTAATAGATGTAAGAGGTTTTAACGGTTAAGTTATTATTAAATCTACTGAATTAAACAAAATCGGAGATAGCCTAGCAAGTGGAACGGACTTCAAACGGGGGTTCAAACTCATCCCCCTGGGCTATATGCTTCTGGCTTTGCGAAGCAATGTGTGTTCGGTTTTAAATATCACTGGCTATGAAGGTAAACATCGTTAGGAAAGAGTTCTTCACAAGAAATGTAAATTTATGTAAAATGTATCAACCTGATTAGACCGACGTGTAAAGCCTTAGACTAACCCTACAAAATAGGGTTACGTAACTCAAAATCTATTGCAGAAATAATTTTATAAATCGGACCAAAAATAAATAAGTTAAATGACAGACGACGCAAACTTTGACGTCACTGTGTAAAATGTTCATTATGGTGCACGCGTGCAAGCGAGATAGTGAGATATCCCTACTCCGCACCCAATTTTCCTCATACCAACATTTAAAGTCATAACTGCGGGCACATTTCTGAACCAATTTTAATTGTGTTTTAATATAAGGGTTTCTTATGCGTATCATTTTCTGTTGCTCATAAAATAATGAACATAATTCAATATAGGAAACTAACCTATTACCGTAGATCATACCATACAATCCGTAGATTATAAAAGTAATGCAACATTGGCAACGCTTTGGTATTTGACAATACAAAAATTGCAGCAAACACGATGTATAATTAAAGCGTACATGACGTAATTGATTCTAATTTAATTTGAATCATTGTATTTATGTATATAGTTCAACAAAAATCAATCCTACGTCACCCAGATACTCCAAACATCATTTTAAACGTCCTAGATGAAAAAACTATCAGCCGAGTTGATTTATCGCCGAGCCAGCAGTCGGCAGGACAAGTTGGGATCAGTCGTTCCAGCCATATGCTACTGGCCGACTGTACGTTCTCAACTTATATTAAATTCCATCGGGTTATTGCTATAGACTTTAAACTTCAACTCGGTCACGTTTAGTTTGAAACGTTATGTTTAGGTGGATTTTTAGTTTCACTATGTATCTTTTGAGTGCCTCGGTGGCGCAGTTGTAATGCGTACGCGTTACGATTGAGGCTAACGCTGTGGTCTCGGGTTCGATCCCCGGGTCGGGTAAAGTGGTATTGGGATTTTCTATTACGAAATGCTCAGTATCAGCCCGGAGTCTGGAGTTTGTGCCCGGTATGGCGATAGGCTCGCCCCCTATCACATCGTGGGACTGAGATACGCTCGGCGAAATGTGGGTGTACTGGTTACACCTCTGTCTACCCCTTCGGAGGCGTGAATACTCGACCCGGTAATCGACCTCGAGACCTCAGTACAGCATTCGTAACGTGTACGCATTACAACTACGCCACGGTCAGGTACGGTAGGATAATTTTATTATTTGTTAATTAATCCACTAAAAATAACATTTACTCTGTCAAAATGCTACCTATAATGGTTCAAAGATATAGCAGACAGACAGACAAACGGCGTAGGCTATGTACTAAGATTTCGTTGGTAACCCTTGTGTAAAAGTGTATTGTGTATGTTAAACACATTTCTATATGAGTATAGAATTTCACAGAAATTGGCTCCAACGTAATAGGCTTTCGCAAATACTGATAAACATCAGCATAATAGCATGTTTTTCGATATCGGTTGAACGCCGAACCATCAGTTTTTGCGTGGGACGTATCGTTCCTAGTACTTATATATCTGGTGTTACCAATGGTAGGAAGTTAGACACTTTGTTCTACAGCATGTATGGGCCGGCTCGTCCGGGTCATTACCAGTGTATCACAGAAAACCGGCGTAAAGTTGTAGCTTGCTGCTGCGGTTCGTACGGTGAGTGAGATATCCAGAGGCCCAAACCCCCTCCACTTCCCAATTATTTAATTATCCCTTTCCTTTAAGGTCGGCAACGCACCCATGATTCTTTTGGTATTGTGGGCGTACATGGGTGGTGGAGATCACTTACCATCAGGTGACCCACTTGCTCGTTTGCCGGCCTGTGCCATAAAAAAAAGAATTTAAGAAAATACTGCCTCGATCCCCGGGTCGGGTAAATTCAAATTCAAATTCAAATTCAAATCATTTATTCTGTAAATTGGATCATAAATATCACTTTTACATGTCAATCATTTTTTATGCTACATTATATTTTAAGACGGCATTTCGGGGCTAGCCATGAGAAGAAATGCCGAAACAAACTCATGGGTTACGGCCTCTTTTAATGTCCAGACATTGTTTTACAGAATTATGCGAGTGTAATGTAAAGAAATTCCTGGATTGGCCTTTTGAAGAAATGGCCAAGAGTATACCAGACATACTTGGCACTCGCATTCACAAAAAAAAAAAACAAAATATTTAATAAATGTTATAAAAATATAAAAAATTCAACATGTCAGTATTGCCTTAAATACTAATATTGCGCCAATAGAGCAGTCAATATTAAACAATATATTATATAAAAGAAGAGACCTAGGTACACCCAATTTTGTAAGGAGTGAGCGGCTCAATTCCAAGCTGTTTTGTCTTCCAAGTAATCTTTCACACTATAATAACCTTTTTGGCAAAGCCTAAGTTTAATACATAATTTAAATTTATTAAGGCTTAATAGTTGAATATGGCTTGGAATTTTGTTGTAGAAACGTATACTTTGACACTTGAAAGAGTTACTAATTTTTTGAAGTCTGGTCATGGGCAATATCAGTTTATTCTTATTTCTAGTATTTATCATATGAATGTCGCTGTTTGTTGTAAAAGAATTAATATTCTTTTTTACATAGATCAGGTTCTCATATATATACTGAGAGGCGACAGTCAATATATTTATTTCTTTAAATAAATCCTTTAGCGAGTGGCCACGATTTAGATTGTAAATTGATCGAATGGCTCTTTTCTGCAGCACAAAGATAGTTTGAATGTCGGCAGCATTTCCCCACAATAAAATGCCATACGACATTACACTATGAAAATAACTGAAATATACTAATCGTGCTGTTTCTACATCAGTTAACTGGCGAATTTTGTAGACCGCGTAAGCTGCAGAGGTAAGCCTTTTCGACAACTGGTTTATATGTGGTCCCCATTGAAGCTTAGAGTCTAAAGTTATACCCAAGAATTTGGTGGTGTTCACAAGGCTCAACTCCTCTCCATTTATAATAACGCTAGTCTTAATGGGTTTAACATTTGGTGTCACAAATCTAACGCACTTAGTTTTATTCTCGTTTAAAAGTAGGTTATTAACATTAAACCAGTTCACTACTTTAGAAATAGTATTATTTACATCGTCAGTAACAGGTTGCTGTCGTTTCAGTGGTGAAAAGTGATATTAGGATTTTCTATTATGAAACGTTCAGTATCAGCCCGGAGTCTGGAATTGTGGCCGGTATGGCGATAGGCTCGCCCCTATGACACCATTGGACGGAGATACTCTCAGAGAAATTTGGGTGTAGGTACTGGTTACACCTATGCCTACCCCTGTCGGGAATTACAGGCGTGAGTGCGTATGTATGTACCAAGCAACTCATTCGAGTAACAGTGGTAAACCAATTCTTTCCCTATTCAAATTTGTTAAATCCCCTCACTAATCACAACATACACAGCGTTCTGTGTCTGTTTATCGTGTAAGAGCATAACACGCCTTGCATTAGTTTACACAGTGGCGTGTAGATGGAAAACTAGATATTGTCGTATTCTGAAGACGAAAAGTCAAACATTGTGAGCAAACGTCGCCCTAGCCGAATTGTTGTTGTGTACTTTGGGAACAAAGACCGTGCTTTGAGTCGTAGTTGGTGACAGTATAGTAGTTCAAATCTTTATAATAATACGTGAACGTCGAAACTTAAAGAACCTTACTACCTACCGGTAGGTCCCTCGTATGCGAGATGCCTATGGGTTGGTACTACCGCTTTGTCTATTTTTCCGCCAAGCAACAGTTTTTTTATAGTATAGGCCGGCATACGGGCTAGTGGGTCACCTGATGGTAAGTGATCTCCACTGCCCATGTACGCCCACAATACAAAAAAAAAATGGGTGCGTTGCCGACCATAAAGAAAGGGATAATAAGGGATTGGGAAGGGGAAGGGAATTTGGGCCTCCGAATATATCACTCACTGTACGAAACGCAGCAGCTAGCTGCTACTTTACGTCGGTTTTCTGTGAGACAGTGGTAACCCGGACGAGCCAGCCCATTCGTGCTGTAGACAAAAGTGTCTACAGCGTAGCTCTACCACTCATTCTCTAACCTTAATGTTTCAAAACCCTTATTAAATCCATTATCTTTGTAATACTGCTATTTTTTCTTACTATGCCAAGTTCAACAACACGTAGAAACTACTTCAACAATGCATGTGTATGATAGTCAAAAATCAACACTCTCCCCCGGACTTAAAAATCAAAATCGCATCCACCACTTAATCAAACTAATATTATAAACGACAGAACGTATGTTATGTTCGTTGTTTAATTACATAAAGACTGGATTTGATGAACTTTTAGGAGATTTTGGATCGCGTTTCGCACGGAACCTTCATACATACGCACTCACGCCTGTAATCCCCGAAGGCGTAGGCGGAGGTGTAACTAGTTCGACCACATTTCGGCGAGCTTATCTCCGTCCCACGATGTGTTAGGGGCGAGCCTATCGCCATACCGGACACAAATTCCAGACTCCGGGCTGATATTGAGCATTTCATAATAGAAAAACCCAATACCACTTTACCCGACACACATATGACATTACATTACATACATTACGACATGGTTTATTTATTACATTAAAAAGTAAATAAATAAATACACTCAACAGTCACACACATAGTAAGATACAAGTCTTGCGTTGCAGGTGTCAGGAATTATGAGACTTTCGGTCTTAATTGATCACCCAGATCTTAATTGATCACCCAGATCTTAATTGATCACCCAGATCTTAATTGATCACCCAGATCTGAAAAATATTTCTGGATCAGGCAAAACATTTGTATCGGTGGAAGGATCAAACAGTGTGTTTTTGTTAGTTTTGACACAAAAAATATGCATGAGTTGACCGGGCTTGGCATTTGTGCCAGATACGATGATAGCCTCGCCACCTTTTTTTTTACGTTGGGAAACCCTTTAAGGGTACCCCTCGACCGGTATGGATACCGGTCGGCCGGGGCGGTTATGTCCGACTCCCACGGACTAAAACCCAACGGTGTTCCTCCGGGAGCGCTTGTTCGGTCGGGGCTGCGGGGACGCTATTGTACTCTTCCGCGGCCCCGACGGCGCCGGCCCTTATAGAGGGCTCTCCGGTCGCTGGGTGACGGGGGAGTTATCCACCCACCTCTGCTCCGCGCAGACGAGGTTCGCGCGGGAACACCGCACGGATCACCTCGAGGCCTCAACTGTTGGACGACGGACTTGTCCGACAGTTGAGGCCTCGAGGTGATGCGCCTCGCCACCTAGCACGTCATGAGATTATTAATAATTTCGTAAAACCGTGGATGTTTAATTACACCGCTACCTATCCCTTTATGAAAAAATACGTGTTTTTATGTTGTGTATACTAAATACTAAAACCACAATATATCCATAAGAAAACTACACCAAAATCAAAATTTACTGACGATTTATCACTTAAAATCTCATTTAATAACAAATTTATACAAGCAAACCCACGGGCTAAGATCCTTAGCAATAAATTAAATGGCGTTATTAATTCTCTACCCTACACCCTTACTGTAAAGTCCATATTCAATTGCTAGAGA
Organism: Mimas tiliae; assembly: GCA_905332985.1. Taxonomy (NCBI): domain Eukaryota; kingdom Metazoa; phylum Arthropoda; class Insecta; order Lepidoptera; family Sphingidae; genus Mimas; species Mimas tiliae. The sequence goes on from HG995254.1 coordinate 645,505, forward strand.
ATCGTATGCAAATGTGAACAAGGCAATGCAAACAATTATATTGGGGGAGTTGCAATGACAATTGGTTTAGTATTTAAGCATTAGTTTCCCATTACGGCTGGGGTGGTAACATAGACATGCATCTAAATAGATACCGTAAATACATACTTCACTTGCAGAGACTACGCAATGTATGAGATTTTATGGATTGAATTCGATTTCATACTTTATTGCTCAAGATAGACAAGCGTTCGTTACATGAGTCGGCAGAAAATTCATTTTTGCGTCGTCATGTGGCACAATGTTGACTATTTAATATATAAAACTGGCTGTTGAGTAAATTACGCGCCACATTACTAAAAAAAATTCAGTCACAGCCTTAGTTCGCTCTCGACGTTACCGCAGTAAGACGTCAGTCGAATACACAAAATATGCATTTTCAATCCACAAAGTGTTTTAAAATCTCCTCTAGACTATTTCAACGGTATTTCTCATCAGTAAGTTGCTTATATAACGCAACAGCAGGTATTAAGATATAACACACTTTAATTATTACAGACTAGCTTTTGCTTGCAGCTGTGCCCACGTGAATGGCTTTTTCCAGAATTCATATTCAGATTATTTATTGAATCCATAAAATGTTATACATCATTTATATTCAGACTAATTTTAACTCTACCGCCAGTTCGGAATGCTTTTCAGCTAGAGAAGTACAGACAAGAAACTCTAACGTTGCTCTTTTCAAAACTGATTTACAATAGTGGTACTACATTAATACAATTTAATTTGAGTTAAAGCAGCTCAGTTTATGCCAAGCGGAACATTAAAACACAAAATAATGATTATTGAGCATAACTCCCATGGCCACGATGAATAAATTACACTATAAAATAAAAAAGTTATAACAATAAATAACAGTTTGAGCAGACCAGTCTACATAAGCAGCACCCGTTCACAAGTATGACGCATCGGCGTCCTCAAAGATGTTACAAGGAAGTGACCGACCCGGTACACGACGCCGCCGCAAACACAGACACTTTAGCGAGCATGACATACCCAAACTGAAGTTAAATTAATGAATTGAATAGAATTTAATGAATACAGAATAAAAAGTAACCAATGGCCTAATCCAGGTCATGATCTAGCTGTGTGCCAAATTTCATCCAAACTCGTTCATCTGATATAGCGTGATTGACTAACAATCATCCAAATTCACAAACTCACAAACATACAAACTGTCACTTTTTTATATCATAGGCCGGCAAACGAGCAAGTGGGTAACCTGATAATAAGTGATCTCCACTGCCCATGTACGCCCACAATACTAAAAGGATCATTGCGGCGTTGCTGACCTCAAAGGAATAATTAAGGGGTTGGGAAGGGTAGGAGGATTTGAGCTTACAGATATATCACTCACCGTACGAAACACAGCAGCAAGCTGCTACTTTACTTCGGTTTTCTGTGAGACAGTGGTAACGACCCGGACGAACCGGCCCATTCATGCTGTAGACAAAACTGTCTACAGCGTGACTCTACCACTCAAATATAGTATAATAGTAGTAAAATAGAATAAGTAAGTGTAAGGATAGAAAAAAATGTAGGATAGAAGTATTTGCGACATCTATTTAGACCTATGTCTGTGGATGGGAAACATTTAGGTCGTGCCTTGTTCCTAGTCAGGGAAGCTTTAGCACCTGAATAGACTTCCTCTTAGCCTGTTATAGTAGAATCTGTTGTAGAAACACATTTTGGAATTTGTATTCAAAATTTAGGAATGGGTTGAGTTGTTGAATGATGTTATATTTGAGATTTAATATAAATATTTTATATTAGCGGGAATGACAGCCTCCATGGCGCAGTGCGCGAGTAGCTGGTTGTGAAACAAGAGGGTTCGATTCCCGCACCAAGACAAAATGTTTGCAATTGCACGGACGAGGCAATGGCGAATCTTGGCTCCCATTGTGAGTTGCGGGGGTAAGACGGCTGCTCGTCTACTGGTTTACTCTACTGGTTTCATATATAAAGATCATGATATCTTCTTTCACCTGCTCATAACCCACTCGCAGTTGGCGTTGTTGCCCAGAGGTCGGCGCATCATGCTTTTTTAACACATGTTACAGAAAGATTTGGCTTGTACTTTTTACGACCGGCCGCCTGCTTGACGTCAACCCCTCTGAGGAGAAATCGAGACTCGAAACATATATTTGCGGATCATACAAACATTTGTCTTGGTGTGAGAATCGAACCCACGGCCTATCGCTTGACAGCCTAGTCGCCGACTGCGCCACGGAGGCTTTCAATAAAGATCATGATATATAAAGATTAATAATATATTGGGCACATAGCTACACGGGTTTTTATAATATCGGGTTTTCGAGCAAAACAATGTCTTATTAAAAATAGAAACTTCTAAAATTTTGTCAGCTTTTTAACTGACTTCAAAAATGGAGTTTTTTTTTGCTTTTTTTATGTATGTACATCGATTTCTCCGCCAATTATGGAATGATTTTGTTGGAAAAAAAAATCACTCGAAAGAATTTAGCTGCGATGTAGTTCCATATAAATTTTGTAAGATCTGATGACAGCGTACGGAGTAAAAAAATAAAACTCTTTAACGGACAATAGTACACCCGTTGCGATTGTGTTATTGTATTGGAATTTACATGCTATTGCCTGTAACTACCACAGAAAATTGAAGTCGGTTTCAAAGTTTTGTTAAACTTTATGTTATTATTTTACCTATTGTACCTTTAACTTATTATAAATACCTCTAGTAATTTACATAAACCCTGTATACAAACTGATGAATATATAATTCAGCCTAACACAAATCCCATAATAAACCAAGTTAACGTTATGCAGTGAAAATGCAACGAGACGGTTTTGCGGTAAATTCAATAGTAAGGCCAAGTTCGCTGACGGGCGCGGAGAAATGCGGAGCCCTGCGAAGAGGTGCGGAACTCTGTAGGCCAATTCTCGTAATTTTAAACGTTCAAAATATCATTCCGATCTAGTCTCAGCGTCAAGACAGCAAATGGCATTCTCTTAAACCAATAATCAACGTCTTGACGCTGAGACTAGATCGGAATGATATTTTGAACATTTAAAATTACGAGGATTGGCCTACTGAGAAGAGGTGCGGGGCTGTGTGGGAAGTGCGGGCGGATATCACCGTCACCATTAGCTCCACCTCAACGCACTTGCGACCCACATAGTATTGTCATTCGACTTTGAGGGCGCTGTTCATATTAAGACAAGAATCCTTTGTGAAAGATACGAGTCGAGAACGGGTTGAAATGTGGTTATTATAATTAATTCTAGTTTGGATTCTACTCTGTTGGGGTTTTAAATCAAATCATTTATTGACTGCCTCGGTGGCGCAGTTGTAAAGCGTACGCGTTTCGACTTAGGCCGACGCTGAGGTCTCGGGTTCGGTCCTCGCGGGTCGGGTAAAAGTGATATTGGGTGTTTCTATTACGAAATGCTCAGTATTAGCCCGGAGTCTGGAATTTTTGCTCAGTATGACGATAGGATCCCTCCCTATGACATCATGGGACGGAGATACGCTACTCCTTCGAGCATTACGGGCTGAGTATGTATATATATTACGTATGTACTCTCAGCAGTCGCCAGTTCGTGAAGTTAGAACTAAGACGATAAGACACCTCTATTATGTAGTTACTCGCCCAGAGTCATAAGTAAAGCTAATAGCAACGTGAGTACAGTACTTACGAAAGTTGGCGTAGCGCTATACACCATCGGGACTGTGATTTCGTTTCAATACAGGAAGCTGTTTTGTGAGTGGTAGAGCCACTTTGTAGACACTTGTGTCTACAGCACGAATGGGCCGGCTCGTCCGGGTCGTTACCGTCTCACAGAAAACCGGCGTAAAGTAACAGTTGCTGCTGCGTTTCGTACGGCTACACGCCCACTGCGCCACGGATGCTGTCAAAAGAACCTACTCTTTTCTCAATGGCCGGCAATGCACCGAGAATTCCTCTGGTGTTGATTGTGTCCATGAGCGGCGGTGATAGCTCACCACCAGGTGACCCCCTTGCTCCGTTACCGCCTCTATCATAAAAAAATACAACCGTCTCAAAATTGTTTTTTTTTTGTTAATTCATGCCGATAATGGTCATCCGGTGACAAGAAACGTAACTCAGCAAAACAATGACCCCATCAACACTCTGTGCAAGGGGGCGGGGCTATAAAAGTCTGTGCAGCTCGTTCATTCGTAAATTATAAAAAATGATTCATGATCTCTAGTTAATACTTATACGTCTAATTTCTTCCGCGGTGCAGAAAGTCGTATCTCGATTTAGAAATTAAATATTTAGACATTAACTTTTATGGAATGAAGTTGATTTTGATTTCGTTCATTAATTTATGTTGCGTGTTTGAGTGTTACGTGTAATTGCCTTTGCATGCGTAAGTAAGTGGAGCCGTATTTTTGGCAGATTCATATGAGAGTTATCGTTCTAGTCATCTTATTTCGACGCAAAAAAACTCAAACGTCAATATGTTCCTATATAATTATGAAATAATAATTGTATGTTCGTACTTGTATGGGTCTGCTACGTAACACATAAAACAGAGCTTTATAAATCATAGTCTGGCGCACGCCTTGCTCTACAGAACGCAATCCAGTTAACGTAGTAGAGCCACGCTGTAGACAAAATTGTCTACAGTGAATGTCTACAGCGTGAATGTGTACGCTATATTGGTTATTATTTAACTTTTATAAAATACATACATACATACGCACTCACGCCTGTAATTCCTGAAGGGTTTGGCAGAGGTGTAACCAGTACACCCACATTTCGCCGAGCGTATCTCCGTCCCATGATGCGATAGGGGTGAGCCTATCGCCATACAGGGCACAAATTCCAGACTCCGGGCTGATACTGAGCATTTCGTAATAGAAAAACCCAATATCACTTTTACGCGACCCGGGGATCGAATCCGAGGCCTCAGCGTCAGCCTCAGTCGTAATGCGTACGCATTACAACTGCGCCACCGAGGCTTTCATAAAATAAACTCATAATTATATAAAAATGGTGGTTTGTTTAACAAAAGAGAGTCAAATCAGCTTTCTAATAAATCAAATCAATTACATACACAAACGTGTTTGATTACAACTATATATTCATTAGAATGTATTGAAAAGGTGGTTAGTGAGGAGCTAATCCGCGAAATTCACGGAATTTTACTCAATGTCATTATTAAATTTGTAATGACAAAAGCGAATTGTATTTGCGAATGTAACCTTGAAAACATTGTGTTGGCGACTGAACATTAATTCGCACTAGGTGTTTGTGTTTACAATTCAATTTGTAGGGCTAAAACCGCAGAATTTGGATACCTTATAAAAATTACGGGTTATTCAATGCTAGTTATTAGTTGTAGTTAAAATATGATATAAGATGATAGTATATTTGAGGCGTCCATAGCTAGTTGCACTCACTGATCGGTAAACGATTAGCGAGTTAAGCAACCCTTCACGCGGTCAGTCAATGGATGGGTGACCGCTTAGTGGTATTGAGCGTCTCCAGACAGTCCATACCACTCCCCACTGAGCTATCACTGCTTCAAAATAAATTCCGGTAAAATTCCCAGAAACAAAAACTTCTTTAGCTGGCAACCCGACCGGACACTAGCCAATGTAATCAGGCACACTAATTCGAATAGCAAAGCGTTAATTAACATGATTATCAGTTGATTACAGATTGTTTCGATTTAATTACGTCGTGTAGCGGACGAGCAGCGGTTTCACTAATCAATTGTCAACATTGTACGTATACAAATGTAAGTAATATATACAACCAACGTGATGCAGTGGGCGAGTAGTTGCTTCTGAATGGGGGCCCCAGGTTCAATCCTCGCACCAAGACAAGGTAAGATAGAGTAAAATTAAGCTATATGCTTTAACAAATTTGAGGTACTATTATATACACTTTTACTACCTGTTACCTGCCCAAGTAACCACAATCCTAACTCCATACTCGCTGATCGTTCTTACCTGTGTTGGGGACAGGCTCTGAGAATTTTTCAGCTTTTATAAAATAACGAAGGTCTAGCCGTCGTGGGCTCTTGATCTAAGTCTCTCGTATGCGATAGGCCATTTGGGATGGGACCCCCACTTTGTATATCTCTTTCCGCCAAGCAATAGTGTATAAGCATATTTGTGTTCCAGTTTAAAGGACATTGAAGCCAGTGAAATTATGATACATAACAACTTATGTCTTGGGATGACGAGTTCAGTCTGGTGCCATGCAGTGCTTTGTTATTCAAAGTTCTGTGTGGCGTTGCTTCTGTTTATACTCATATACAGAAAACCCCTGATGGTAGGCGTACCGCTTACCATCCGGGGGAGGCCTGTTCGTCTCGTCAAGTGTCAAAAATGGGTGTTAAACCGGTGAAAAAATTATGCATAGGTGTGCCGTTTACCATCAGGCGAGCGACCTGTTCGTCTCGCCATTCAAGCTAATAAAAAAACGGGTGCCAAATCGGTGAAAACATAGACCTATTAATCGATGGGATTTTATTTACCACTCAGCATATTTCTGTGCTGTGGCGCGAAACTCAGCACAGTACTGATTTTCAGTGGTCACCCTAGCTAGACAATACTGATAAAATACATACGCACTCACGCCTGCAATCCCCGAAGGAGTAGGCAGAGGAGTAACGTGTACACCCTCATTTCACCGAGCGTATCTCCGTCCCATGATGTGATAGGGGGTGAGCCTATCACCATACCCGGCACAAATTCCAGACTCCGGGCTAATATTGAGCAGGAGAGCCTATCGCCATACCGGGTACAAATTCCGGTTCCGGGCTGATATTGAGCATTTCGTAGTAGAAACACCCAATACTTCTGATAAATGTTATCCAATTAATATCCAATCGAAATCCAAGATAAGGTTTATAAATTGTGAAGCACCTGATGACGTAGTGCAGGCGAGGCGGCGAGGGGGCTCGGCGCAGCGTGTGCAAACTTAAAAAACAATACAACCACAAGTGGGATAGGTACCAAGAATTTCATTAAACTTGCTTCGTTGGTCGCTGTAGAGTTACTGCTAAGGCTGTAGTCACACCGTACTGATCGGTATTGTCGATGTAATTTGTTTTTTAGGGTCATCAATATCTAAGGCCCTAAGCCAACCTGCACGTGTACACTCTGCTGATTACGGAGAGAGAACGGCGAAGCTTGGTTTCCGTCACAGGTTGTGGGGTCAAATGGCGAGGCAGTTTTGTCTACAGCATGAGCCGGCTCGTCCGGGTTGTTACTACTGTCTCACAGAAAACTGGCGTAAAGCACCAACTTGCTGCTGCGTTTCGTGGCCCAAATCCCCTCCCCTTCCCAATCCCTTAATTATCCCCTTCCTTTAAGGTCAGCAACGCGCCCATGATTATTTTGGTATTGTGTGCGTACATGGGTGGTGGAGATCACTTACCAACCGGTGACCCTCTGGCTCTTTTGCTGGCCTATGTTATAATATAAATGGTCTTTACGCCAATTTTCTATGAAACAGTGGTAACAATCCATTTGGCCCATTCATGCTGTAGACAAAACTGTCTATAGCATGGCTCTACGACTCAAAGGCTGTTATCAACTGACAGCAGTCACTAACCCAAGGAGACAATCGGGCGGCTTGAAAACTAGGTTGGGTACTAACCATTCCATATATAATAGTATACCAGCGGAGATTACTTAACACCAGGTGACCCTGCCCTTTGCCGGCCTCTGCTATAAAAAAGAACCTTACAAGGAATTTAACCCGCCCTCTAAGCTACGTATCTCCCCGCATCCAACCATATACTAAAAATTCCTGATCTCCAAAAATTCAGTATTTGTCGCCTAAAGGTCCCCAGACGCCGTTATGGCTGCATTAGTAGTAAGTTATGGTTAACATTATGCTCTGAAGGCCAATTCTCGTAATTTTAAATGTTCAAAATATCATTCCGATCTAGTCTCAGCGTCAATAAAGTTGCAAATGGCATTCTCTTAAACCAACAATCAACGTCAAATGTGAACATAGATCGTAATGAGATTGAATGTAGGATAAAAGTCGACTGAAGCCAAAACGGTATAATGCTACTGCTAATGCTAGGTGCATTTGACGTTGATTATTGGTTTAAGAGAATGCCATTTGCAACTGTCTTGACGCTGAGACTAGATCAGAATGATATTTTGAACATTTAAAATTACGAGAATTGACCTTCTGTTATGGTCCGGCCACAAATTATTGCGTCTGTGATCACGTTTCATTGAAACCGTTCGTACGAAGGGCTTTAAAATTTTATCTTTATTTTTATTAGCGTCTGAACTATTATTGTGATGTACGATGTGTTTTGAATAGAGTAAATGTATTTTGTTCATTTTATTGAAACTATTTGCAGTAAAACGGTTGTCTTTGAGTGGTAGAGCCAAGCTGTAGACTCTTTTGTCTACAGTATGGGCCGGCTCGTCCGGGTCAATATCACTAACTCACAGAAAACCGACGTAATATAGCAGCTTGCTCGTTTCGTATGGTGAGTGAGATATCCGGAGGCCCAAATCCCCCTCCCCTTCCCATCCCTTAATTATCCCTTTCCTTTAAGGTCGGCAACGCACCCATAATTCTTTTGGTATTATGGGCTTACAGGGGTGGTGGAGATCACATACCATTAGGTGACACACTTGCTCGTTTGCCGGCCAACGACATAAAAAAGAAGCTTTTTCTATAGATTTTTGAGTGCAGCTACGATTCTGACACACTTCTTTCGTCTCTTTCACACTCATACATCTTCTTATACGTTACGGTAGATTTCACATAAACCTTTAAAATTCTTGTTTGGAGAACAAATATTAACAAACATCAAAACGAAATTTTGAAGAATAAATGGTAGAGCTACATTATGGTTGGTGTCGGTCCCTCGTATGTGAGAGGTCGTCTGGGTTCCGCCAAGCAGCAGTGTATTTTATTTCGGTTAATGGGATATTGAAGCCTGTGAAGTTACTGGGCATTATGTTATTATTATGATTCACTTGGAAAAGCTAATAATAACAGGGAAAATAGAAGGTAAAATACCAAGAGTAAGGAGCCCGAAAAGTTTGTCAGACCAGGTGTCGGTACAGCTGGAGACATCAGTCAACGTCGCCATCCATCAAGCCGAAGACCGTAAGCAAATGGAGAAAACCCATTAATAGAATCCTTGCACGGAGTCACGATCATCAACAATAAGGAAACGATATATGAGGATACGCACTCACTCACGCCTGTAATCCTCGAAGGGGTAGGCAGAGGTGTAACCAGTACACCCACATTAAGCCGAGCGTATCTCCGTCCCACGATGTGATAGGGGGCGAGCCTATCACCATACTGGGCACAAATTCCAGACTCTGGGCTGATACTGAGCATTTCGTATTGGAAAAACCCAATACCACTTTACCCGACCCGGGAATCGAACCCGAGACCTCAGCATTAGCCTCAATCGTAACGCGTACGCATTACAACTGCGCCACCGAAGCAGTTTTATATATGAGGATGATAAACATTTGATTTGATTAATGAAACAAATATACATGGCGAGTGTGAATGGTACAGTTGGGAGGGGAAGGCCTCGGCGAACTCTCATAGATCAAGTTGGAGATATTCTCGAGAAAGGCCAGGTCAGGATTACCCTAAACCGACGTGCATGTATGAATAATTTGATGAGAGTGAAGGAGGCCAAAGAGGTATGCAAGGATCGTAGCAAGTGGAAATCCGTTGTCTCTGTCTACCCCTATGGGAATATATGTATGTATGTATGTATTAACATATTAGAATCATAGTAAATTCCACTTTGGAAGTAGTTTTTTAACTAGCTACGGTGTAAACGCAAGACCAAGAAGAGAGTTTTTGATTTTATAGCGGCACTAATTTTCTGTATAAAAGGCATACTTTGTAACATTTGTGAGATTTGACTGGGGAAGTTTAGCTGTCTGAAGGTACTTTGACTTCGGCTAATATATTATACAACTAAAGAGATCTTGGACGTATGTGATCAAGACAGGAGACCGCGACACACGACAGCAACAAGTCCTTTTTCTATGTATAGGTAGAAAGAAGAAGAAGAAATAAAAAATAACCTAAGAACCATGTTATTAAAACCATTTAAAAGGTAGTAAGTCTCATATGTGAGGGGCCATCTAGGTTGGTACCACCGCTTTGTCTATTTCTGCCGCCAAGCAACTGTGTGAAAATACTGTTGCGTTCCGTTATAAAGGATTTGAAGCCAGTGAAATTATGAGACTTAACATCTTATGTCTCGGGGTCACGAGTGCAGTCCAATGTCATGCAGTGCTTTGTAATTCAACGTTCTGTGTGGCGTTGCTTCTGTTAATGGGCAGGCGTAAAAAAACAAAAACTAGTTTGTTCAGCTAACAGCGCTCATACATACCAGTCTTCTTCTTCCACTTGCCCGTATCCCACTTGCAGGTGGGGTCGGCGCAATAATGTTACAGAAAATTTTTACGACCGGCCGCCTGCTTGACGTCAGTCAACACCCAGACCCGAAACAAATATTTGTGAATCACACAAACAGGAATCGACCCGCGGCCTCTCACCGTGGGTGACCACACAGCGTACTGCTGAGTGCACGCGCACAACGTAGGGTTTTTGAGTGGTAGAGCCACGCTGTTGACAGTTTCGTCTACAGCACGAATGGACCAACTCGACCGGGTCGTTGCCAGTATCTCAAAGAAAATCAATGTTAAGTAGCGACTTTTTGCTGCATTTTATACGGTGCGTGAGATATCCTGCGACCCAAATCCCCTCCCCTTAACAATTTATTAATAATCATTTCCTTTAAGGTGACCAACGCGTCCATGATTCTTCTGGTATTGTGTTTATGGGCAGTAGTGATCACTTACCATCAGATGATCCATTTATTAGTTTGCCGGCCTATGCTATAAAAACAAACGATTTACCATCAGGTACAGTATTAGTCGCTTCGCTGAGCCGCGATTAAAAGTACATACGCACTCACGCCTGTAATCCCTGAAGGGGTAGGCAGAGGTGTAAACAGTACACCCACATTTCGCCGAGAGTATCTCCATCCAATGATGTGATAGGGGGCGAGCCTATCGCCATACCGGGCACAAATTCCAGACTCCGAGCTGATACTGAGCATTTCGTAACAGAAAAAGCCAATATCACTTTTACTCGACCCGACGATCGAACGCGAGACCTCAGCGTTAGCCTCGATCGTAACGCGTATGCATTACAACTGCGCCACCGAGGCAGTCTGTTTATTAAGTTCTTTATGTAGCTACGCTGTAAACTATTTTATCTACAATACGAAGGTAGTATGAACTAGCAGCTCGTTGAATCATACAATGAATGAGATTTTAAAACGTCCAATAAAGGCAAACCCCATTCAATTCCTAAAAGCTTGGCAATTGCTACAGCTAAAGGTTTTTTAAACTTTAAATCTAACTTCCAATACAAATAGAAATTGCTATACTGAATTTTTTAAACTTAATACATCAGACGAACGTAAAACATTTAGTAGTTAGTGAAACTAACTTAATATTAACAAGCTGAGTTCATTTCGAGTGAAATAAATGAAAAGTATACATTTGAGCTACTTGTACACGTCTAGATACCTTGCCACGTGATTATCTTTATATATATAATTCTACTGTACGTGTGTATGTGACTGAACTCCTCCTAAGCGGCTGGACCGATTTGAATGTTTTTTTTGTATGCGTATGGGTGGCGTCCTGGATGGTTTAGATTCACAATTGAACCCGGTTGGTGGCGCTGCTGTAGTTGCGGGTGAAACCGCGCGGGACAGCTAGTGTTGTTTAATAATCCAACTGTTAAGAACATCTGACGTTAATTAGATTTTGTTCAAACACCAGCTAAGGACCATTTCGATTTATCAGGGTTCGATAAAAAAACACCGCATTCAAATCAGAATCCATTCATTTAGGCGCTACGATACCACAGACATATATACATACATACACCCCTCTTTTTTCTCGGGGATAAGAATACTGTCAACATCTGAAAAAACGAGTGTTTCAGACTGCTCGGTGGCACAGTTGTAATGCATATGTGTAACGACTGTGGCTGACGCTGAGGTCTCGGTTTCGATCCTCGAATCGGGTAAAAGCGATATTGGTTTTTTCTATGACGAAATGCTTAGTATCAGCTCGGAGTCTGGAATTGTGCCCGTTATGGCGATAGGCTCCCCTATCACATTATGGGATGGAGATACGGTCGGCGCAATGTGGGTGTACTGTTACACCTCTACCTACCTCTTCAGGGATTACAGGCGTGAGTGCATATGTATATTATGTTTTAGACTTGTCACTGTCGTTACATATCGCAGCCTCTTGTCTCTGTCACGCACTCCAAAACATACTTTAACTTGCTATATTTTGCTAAATTTTTTCTCCCTCGCCTGTCCTTCTAGACGTGTACATCATAGTTGAACAAGTTCTATACGTGACGGTGGCTGACCAGCTGGCGTCTAGTTAAAACAATTATACTAAATACTCAGACGGATTCTACTGTCTGGAGTTTTTGAAAATACTGCTTTTATCTACCGAAGTTCGTGAGGATTCATTCGAATAAATAAAATGCAGTAGGCGGCGCAGTCGTAGGGGGATATCAGGGTTTAATAACATAACCGTTAAAAAACTCCTAATTCATACGCACTCATACATACGCACTCACGCCTGTAATCCCCGAAGGGGTAGGCGGAGGTGTAACCAATACACCCCCATTTCGCCGAGCGTATCTCCCTCCCACGATGTGATAAGGGGCGAGCCTATCGCCATACGGGGCACAAATTTCAGACTCCAGGCTGATGGTAAGCGTCACGCCTGGTCATAAACAGAAGCAACGTCACACAGAACTTTAAATAACAAAGCACTGCATGATACTGGACTGCGCTCGTCGCCCCGAGACATAAGGTGTTAAGTCTCGTAATGCCCAGTAATTTAGTGTTGAGTAATTAATTGAATACAAAAGACCTCAACACGTCATAAAGTTATACGTTTCCTATAACTTTATCGATACTAGGTACTATTATTAATTATCAAACACATCGACACAAGTACAGAAACTTTTGAAACTTTTACCCGTTAGGTTATCCAACGTCATTGGAAGTTGGAAGAAAATTAGCGGCCAACTGCTAGTTTGATACAAACTTGGCGCCAACTAGGCACCAAGTCGCTACCAACTTGGTAGCGAGTCGGTCTCCGCTTGGTCGTAACTTCGCCGATTGTCAAACGGCCCATTTTCACATGCCGCTTGTTTAATTGAGTTACTTACGCGCCTTCCCAGCTGCGTGTTGTGGGGTAGGATTCAGGAAACTGGTGGGGGTAAATAAAACAAGATTAAAAATATATTAAACAATATTAGGTACTAGTAGTTTTAGCGTGACTTGCAAAAGTGCCTTGCTGGAACTAGTTACTAATTAAACGATTCAAATTTTAATATTTATTAAATTTTGTGAGTGGTAGAGCCATGCTGTAGACAAAAGTGTCTCAAAGTGACATGAACTACTTTATATGAAAAGACTTTAATTTGATATACAATGCGTTACATAAAGCTGTGGTTAAATTTAAGCAACGTATAGTGTTTGATATAAGTATTTCACCCCCCATAATACCAATTCCGATTGCATTGCTAGTACATAAATAGAGTGTTTTCTTTTCATAAGATTTTTGGGACGATTACTAGGCGCGCAGTGATACTTAGAGATTGTGTAGAAGTAGTAATACAAACAATTTGTAGTGACGTGCTCGGTCTTGTATCGATTAATAACCAAGTGATTATAATTAATTTAACATTTTAGGATGTCCAGATTTTGCTAAGAGGGCCAATTCTCGTAATTTTAAATGTTCAAAATATCATTCCGATCTAATCTCAGCGACAAGAAAGTTGCAAATGGTATTCTGTTAAACCAATATTCAAGATCAAATGTGAACATAGATCGCAATGATATCGAAAGTAGAATACAAGTTGACTGAACCAAAACGGCATTCTGGTAACAATTTTGACACTTAACTATCTTCTTCTTCTTTTAATTGTGTTTGGCTCCACCGTAGATCGGTGATTTCGCCAGTGTCCATTGTGAGACACTTAACTATATAAAATGCATTTCGTCTATAGACAAACGTCAAAATATTAATTGAGAACGAAATGTGACTGAAAGTGAAGCAGTGTTGCCAAGTGCACTGTAATTACAGCAGATCTGCCGTATTTTCATGCTATCTACTGGACACCGTATATTTATAAATACCGTATATGGAGACACAGTATTTGTTTACAGTAAAAATTTCGTATTATTATTGTATACTACTAGACAGGTTATTTAGAAGTAAAACTGCGTCACATAACGCGGGAGTTTGACAGTTCACAAACAGGGAGCGCAATAGGGGTTCTAGTTGAGAGTAAGCGAGATGATAATATTGAGTTACGGTCAATTGACTGCAACTTAGTAATACAACTAATTTACTATACTACAATTTAATTAATTTAGTATACTACAATTTCTATGTACCGCGCAGCTTGTCTAGTAGTATACATAAAACTCTTTGATTAAACACATTAAAAAAACTAAACCGATATCATCATCATCGCAGCCATCCATTTCTGCAGCGATCGATATATACAAATAAAATGTTAAGTTAGTTTAGGATATAAAGTTTAAAATAAATTTATATTTTACTTAATAATTTAATTATTTCCTTTTTTGTACGACATTTTATTGCACTGTAAAATACACTATATATTTTTCCCATCAAGCACTGTATTTTTGGCGCAAATATTTTAATGTGGACAACACGGTATTTTCAAAAATCTGACTTGGCAACACTGAGGTGAAGTGACTGTGAGTTAACTGCAGATAAATTCAGTTAACTTTATTCTCTTTTACTGCAAGCAACTAAAAGTAGTCAAAATTGTTCGACTTTGTGTGCTCGTTATTTCAGTAAAGTATTAGAAATGAGTTTCCAGCCTATGTTACTCAGTGATAATATAGCTTTCTAACGACCTAATTATTTTTGAAATCGGCCCAGTAGTTTTTAAGTTTATTTGTTACATACAAAAAAATCTTTCCTCTCTAGAATATTAGTGTAGATTAAATTATGAGATCAATCGCACTGTCAAAGTTCCCGTCAAAACTCTCGCACAATTCATAATTATTTTAAGTCATTTTTAATTTCTAGAATTAAGTCTATGGCAGCTGATACGTAAAATTCGGTAAAATACTTGTCATTGGCGAAATGCATAATAATGCGAAGCCATAATTTCAACAAAAGAAAGACATTGAAAGTTGATCGAATTGACAGTTTAAATGCAATTTAACTGAGATGATATCGAATTTTTAAAGGAGCAGAATGCCATATTTTTAATTAATTCAAAATGTAATCTCAGTTCGGTTAAAATTCATTCGCAGTGTCAGTTAAAATAGCAGAATTGGCCCTAAGGTCAGGTACATAAACACTTATCAGTGTCAGTATCATCATCATCATTATATTGTCAGGTGTATGTAACAATCTCTAAATATGACCACACCTTCCATAACAAGTTGTAATATCTGATTTACAGCACGGGAGACAGACCCCCACAGTTCCACCAAAATCCCTCCCAGGCCATAATGTATTGTAATACGAACGTTTTAAGTTTCCCTGGGATAAGGAAATAGGAAAACTTAAATGAGGACGGCGCGGGTTACTGATGCGAGACGAAACTGTTCAACGGTCGCCTCGAGTTAATCATATGAATCTACAGAGTTATCTTCCCGCCTCGCCGCTTCGGCGATTGGAAGATTAATTAAATAGTTTGGAATAACACGTCAAGTCAACGGGCGACTTGTGATGCTAGAAATCAGCTAGTCTGTGATAGTTTGGATAGTAATCAGAGGATTTCTCTTTTCATAATATTTAATATACCGTAGTATATGTACTGCCTCGGTGGCGCAGTTGTAAAACGTACGCATTACGATTAAGCTAACGCTGAGGTCTCGGGTTCGAATCCTGGGTCGGGTAATGTGGTATTGGGTTTTTTATTAGGAAATGCTCAGTATCATCCCGGAGTCTGGAATTTGTGCCCGGTATGGCGATAGGCTCGCCCCCTATCACATCGTGGGACGGAGATACGCTCGACGAAATGTGGGTGTACTAATTACACCTCTGCCTACCCCTTCGGGGAATACAGGCGTGAGTGCGTATGTATGTATTTATGTAAACTATAAGTACATAATAAAATGTAATTGAAATCTGAAAACCGCAGTTTCATCGCTAAGCAATATTGTTTCATCAACTTATGCCTTTATACCGCGATTCTATAAGCAAGATAATTAATTTTATCTTTATTTATAATGTAGAATGTCAGCAGAGCGAATTTATCGCAACCGCAAGTGGTTTTTGCAATCAATTATAATAAATACTTCATTAATTTACCACGTTTTGTTTGTGGTGTCTGGGGTTATTTGATTTATTTTATTTCTCATTAATTCAAATTAAATAATCAGTTTTGTATTGTATAAGAAAGAAAGAAAGTCAAGGTTTCCTACAACGCATTCGGTTAAACTCTTCTTCTTTTACCTGCCCTTCTTTCACTCGCAGTAGGGGTGGACTCGAACAAATATTTGTGTCGGTCCGGGAATCGAACTCCATGTCTCTCGTTTCACAGCTACACGCCTACTGCGCCAAGATTAAATTAGCTTTAAACCGCAACTAAAAGGTTCATTCATTTAAGCTCTACATACACAAAGGCAGACAAACCGCCTAAAGACCAGTGTTGAGGTAAGCGACCGAAACAGGTAAACCGCGTCGCGTCACGTGAGTTAGGCCAGAACGACACATCTGAAGACCAATTCTCGTAATTTTAAATGTTCAAAATATCATTCCGATCTACTCGTAGTTTCAGCGTCAAGAAAGTTGCAAATGGCATTCTCTTAAACCAATAATCAACGTCACATGTCGCGCGCTCCTATACATACATACGCATACGCACTCACGCCTGTAATCCCCGAAGGGGTAGGTAGAGGTGTAACCAGTACACCCACATTAAGCCCAGCGTATCTCCGTCCCACGATGTGATAGGGGGCGAGCCTATCGCCATACCAGGCACAAATTCTAGACTCCGGGCTGATACTGAGCATTTCGTAATAGAAACACCCAATACCACTTTACCCGACCCGGGGATCGAACCCGAGACCTCAGCGTCAGCCTCAATCGTAACGCATACGCATTACAACTGCGCCACCAAGGCAGTCTCTCCTATATACACTAAAACTATCTACAGCATGGCTCTACCACTCAAATATATGAAATATTAATAGTGGTTTCATTGTTCAACCAACTTTGATTCTGGGGGGCGAGCATGAACAACTTATGAATACGTATTCGAATCGAGAACGCATTTGTATGAATTTTCAAACATTTTTTTGATATTTCGATACGAATACGTTTCCGCAAGTTATACGTGCATCCCCTCTGTTAACGTAATAGGGTTTCATTTTTATATCGTTTTCTATTACGTATACATTAATGTTCGAATTCAAGTTCATGCATCAACCCTATTGCATACAAAGCGGACGTGTCACTGTCGTAGCGGTCATTTGCCATAGTCGTCTACCTCAAAACCGGTTTTTAAGGGTAAAATGTATTAGTATCAAGGGGTTAAAACACCAAACATTCAAGCACCAAGCTAAAAATATACAAGTAACCAACGACTCCTTTAAAAACTGCCACGGTGTATTCACATTCATTATATTCAAATCATTTGGCAAAATTCCGAGAGTTGCTCTTGCAAGCTCAAAGAGAATTTCCTTATAAAGCGACGCTTTGACACATCCAGCCAGTCAAACTGTATCCCACTGAAAGAATATGTATTGCTGTATATTTACTGATTCCTCTTGTTTAATATATTGATTTATATTTACAGTGGTAGAGCCACGCTGTAGACAATTTTGTCTACAGCATGAATGGGCCGGCTCGTCCGGGTCGTTACCACTGTCTCACAGAAAACCGGCGTAAAGTAGCAGCTTGCTGCTGCGTTTCGTACGATGAGTGAGATATCCGGAGGCCCAAATCCCCCTCCCCTTCCCAATCCCTTATTATCCCTTTCCTTTAAGGTCGGCAACGCGCCCATAATTCTTTTGTATTGTGGGCGTACATGGGCGGTGGAGATCGCTTACCATCAAGTGACCCACTTGCTCGTTTGTCAGCATATACTATAAAAAAAACAGTACTTTTATTTTTTTTACTAGCCCTGTAATATTTATGTACCATTGCTGCGCACGGGCCTCCTCTACTGAATGAGAGGGGTCAGGCCATAGTCCACCACGCTGCCTAATGCGGGTTGGCAGACTTCACATACCTTCGAAATTCTTAAGAAGAACTTCTCAGGTAACGCAACAGATAATTAACAATTAATACACACATAACTTAGAAAAGTCAGAGGTGTGTGCTCTTGGGGCTGGTTTCGAACCTGCGACTTTCGTCTCGAAAGTCCCAATCACTCCCCACTGAGCTATCGCTGCTTTTACAGTACTATTTAAAAAGTTAAATAAATATCACCCCTGTATTATACTGTCCTATTCTTCTCAATCGTCTAAGGATCTTCTTAGTCCACCACGCTGGCATATTGCTGGGTAACCTTTACGTACCTTCTCAATTCTCGTAAAGCAATCTCAGGTATGTACACAATGTCTGGGTCTCCATGCCTCGTCAGGCACACAAGAAAATAATCATAAAAAAATCTGTATCAAGGAAAAGATTTGGATCTTTTAAATCACTAAGAACCATGTAATTAATAAATAAATAAATAAATACACCCAACAGTCACACACATAGTCCTGACCCCACACTAGGCTAACCTGTATCGTGAGTATCAGGAACTACGAGGGACTTGCGGTCCCACAACACCCAGGCCCGAAACAAATATTTGTGAGTCACACAAACATTTGTCTTGGTGCAGGAATCGAACCCACGGCCTCTCGCTTCGCAGCCGGCTACTCGCCCACTGCGCCACGGAGGCTGTCAAAAACCAGCTTTGAAAAAAATTGGTTCATTCATTTACGACCTATGTCACGAACAGACACCCCTCCACATATACTGTTTAGTACATAATCTTTTCATTAGTGGTAGAGCCACGCCGTAGAAACTTGTCTACAGCATGAATGGGCCGGCTCGTCCGGGTCGTTACCACTGTCTCACAGAAAGCCGACGTAAAGTAGCAGCTTGCTGCTGCGTTTTGTACGGTGAGTGAGATATCCGGAGTCCCAAACCCCCTCCCGTTCCCAATTCCTTAATTATACCTTTCCTTTAAGGTCGGCAACGCACCCATTCTTTTGGTATTGTGGGTGTACATAGGCGGTGGAGATCACTACTATCAGTTAACCCACTTGCTCGTTTGCCGGCCTGTGCCATAAAAATAAATAAAACTTGTAGTGTGTGTAGGCACTTCTAAAATCAATAGTAATATTTCTCTATCATCTTGAATCTCTTATTCATCTAATGACAGAACGAACTGTCGTTGCATTTAAATGCACTCTACATCTCTCTCGCTCCCCTCAATAAATAAATACACCCAACAGTCACACACATAGTCCTGACCCCACACTAGGTAAACCTGTGTCGTGGGTATCAGGAACTACGAGGGACTTGCGGTCCCACAACACCCAGACCCGAGCAATATTTGTGGTTGACACAAACATTTGTCTCAGTGTGGGAATCGAACCCACGGCCTCTCGCTTCGCAGCCGGCTACTCGCCCGCTGCGCCACGGAGGCTGTCAATATATTAGATAAGAAAAACAAATGTCTTAAAAAGACACCACAAGCATTGGTAAGCTACCACTCAAGAGCAGTCAGTACAAGTTGTAAACTAAAGCCATAAATTGCACGATATCGTTCCAGGCCTGTCCATACGAGGGTATATTTTAAACTAGAGCCGGCCGTGCCACTGAAACTTTTTAGATAAAACTTAAACAAAATCCTATTACACCATTCTGTGCGGTATTGCGTTTGTGACGTAACATCACCATTCTTGACGTCACAGTATGTATTTTCACTACATAGTAGGTAGCTGGTATGCAAGATAAAAAAATATTACCAAAAGATAAAAATCTGTGACTGGCTCGGTGGCGCAGTTGTAATACCTACGCGTTACGATTGAGGCTAACGCTGAGGTCTCGGGTTTGATCCCCGGGTCAGGTAAAGTGGTACTTATTGGGTTTTTCTATTACGTAATGCTCAGTATCAGCCCGGGGTGTGGAATTTGTGCCCGGTGTGGCGATTGGCTTGCCCCCTATTACATCGTGGGACGGATATATGCTCGGCGAAATGTGAGTGTACTGGTTACACCTCTGCCTACCCCTTCGGGGATTACAGGTGCGAGTGAGTGCGTAAAATCCTATTACACCGTTCTGTGTGGTATTGCGTTTGTGACGTAACATCACCACAGTTGACCACCAGACTTGACGTCACAGGAAAAGACAGCAGTACGATTAAAGCTAAACATCTTTGTTTATTTTGGGAATACGTGTGATAATTATATGCATTTTTACTAGATGGTAGGTTGCTCATATGCAAGAGGTCGTCTGAGTTGGTAACACCGCTTTGTCTATATTATCTCTATTATCAATAGATAAACATCTGTATTTTTTTTAGAATAGTCTGGCAAATGAGCAAGTGGGTCATCTGATGGCAAGTGATCTCTACCGTCCATGTACGTCCACAGTACAAAAAGAATTATGGGTGCGTTGCCGACCTTAAAGGAAAGGGATAGTTAAGGGATTGGGAAGGGGAGGGAGGTTTGTGCCTCCGGATATCTCACTCACCGTGCGAAACGCAGCAGCATGCTGCTACTTTACGCCGGTT
Organism: Mimas tiliae; assembly: GCA_905332985.1. NCBI lineage: Eukaryota > Metazoa > Arthropoda > Insecta > Lepidoptera > Sphingidae > Mimas > Mimas tiliae. The sequence goes on from HG995254.1 coordinate 666,354, forward strand.
TTCTGTGGGACAGTGGTAACGACTCGGATGAGCCGGCCCATTCGTGCTGTAGACACAAGTGTCTACAGCGTGCTTCTACCAATCAAAAAACTTACTTTTAAATGATTGATCAGATTTTCTTAACATAGCAAAGAATCGTCTAGATTAAACTAATTACTAACAAAAAAATCACATTCTAATCAGACACACATACACATAGATAGCCAAGGGAGTCAAACTTATAGCACCCCTCTTTTTTGTCGAGGGTAAAAATTTATGGAAGATTTTAATTAAACTTAAAATATAGAGCTCTACTGACGCAGACTTAGCTGATATTACTAAACATAACTTTAAATAAGTTACGACTACAGACTCAAAGCCAAAGATAAACCGAAAACTATTTAACAGTTATGACAAAAGGGCCCGCAGTTAAGATCGAAAACCGATCCGCACAAACCTTACTCTACAGTTATCGTACAATCGCCGGCCGATGGTCAAAAGGGGTGGGTGGGGAGACGACGTCAAGGGGAGAGGTACATCCGCTTCCGACGGAATCGGAAATGGCTGATATGTGACTTTGTTTTGCATCGTTTTGCCAGTTTCCTGTGCGACACGGGAATTGTAATGGAGTGGAGGAAGTGACGTCATCGGGTAATATCAATACTTATTCTTGAGATTTGATGTTTTTATAGCACACAAGCAAGTGGATCACCTAATGCTAAAGACTTTACACTGCCTTTGAAGATCCACAATAAAAGAAGAACCATGAACGTGTTGACGATGTTTTAAAAAAAAGGAATTGAGTCAACTGATATACTAGTTACTTGTAGTCTGTTTGTTCCACCTGCTCTTATCCCACTTGCAGTGGGGTCAGCACAACATGCTAATAACACTTGTTACAGGATGTTTTGGCTTGTAGTTTTTACGAGCGGCCGCCTGTCTGACGTCGACCCCTCTGGGGAGAAAACACCCACACCCGAAACAAATATTTGTGGATCACACAAACATTTTGTCTGCGGGAATCAAACCCGCGGCCTGTCGCTTCACAGCATACTATTATAATACCAGTCACCAGGATAATACAAATATTTGTAAAATGACGCAATGTTGTCGTTAACAAAGAAACATCGAAGCGAAATGAACAAAATAAGTACAAAGAAAGATAAGATAAACTTCTACAGAAGTCCGAAAAATACAAAAAAAAGCCGTACAATCCTAAATATCTCATTCACCGAACATCTAAATCATTCAGAAAATTAAATTGCTCCGGGAGTCGTTTAAAAAGGCGTGTTTTTTTCCGAAGCCCATTCCCGGGAAATTTCGCCGAATCACCTTTCCCGGGCATTAGCGTACCGACCTTTGTCGAATTCAGACTGATATTATCAACTAAAAGAATAGCCGACTTCTGATCGTGATCTAGTCGGATGTAGGGGCAGTATTTCAAATGATTTTGTGGGATATTACATATATAAACTAGCTGTCCCGGGAGGTTTCACCAGCAATATATAATTGATAGTTAAACCAGATTACAGCGTCACCTACCGGGTCCAGTTGTGATTCTTAACCATCCAGGGCGCCACCCAAACGCATACAAAAAAAATCATTCAAATCGGTCCAGCCGTTTAGTAGGAGTTCAGTGACATACACATGTACAGTAGAATTATATATATAAAGATTCGCACTCACGCCTGTAATCCCGGAGGTGTAGACAGACGTATAACCCGTGCACCCACATTTTGCTAAGTTTCTATCCCATGATATGATAAGGAGCGAGCCGATCGCCATACCGAGCACAATTGCAGACTACGGGAGGCCAATTCTCGTAATTTTAAATGTTCAAAATTTCATTTCGATCTAGTCTCAGCGTCAAGAAAGTTGCAAACGGCATTCTCTTAAACCAATAATCAACGTCAAATGGAACATAGATCGTAATGAGATTGAATGTCGAATAAAAGTTGACTGAAGCCAATACGGTATAATGCTACTGCTAATGCTAGGTGCATTTGACGTTGATTACTGGTTGAAGAGAATGCCATTTGCAACTTTCTTGACGCTGAGACTAGATCGTAATGATATTTTGAACATTTAAAATTACGAGAATTGGCCTCCAGGTTTATACCCAGTATTTCGTAATAGAAAAACCCAATATCACCTTAACCCGACACGGGATCGAACTCAAGACCTCTGCACAGCAGTCGTACCATGTACGCATAACAACTACGCCACGGAGGCTGTCTCAGTCAGCTTAGTCTAAGCACACGACTAGCCAAATAAAATTACTAGTTATTACTATTTTTTAAGCGATAAAACATTTTCTTAAGATATATAAAAATATCTCATGATTTAATATTAATTTTAAAACTTAAGTGAGCACTTGTTACAATAAGCAACTTGTTATCTTTTTTGTGAATTTGAATTCTCCACTTTGTCCACATTAAAAGCCTTATAACATCTCATAACTCTTTTAGAAAACGCAGACAATAACTATCATAATAAAATTGTTTTATAAATTTATTGTAATATAATTTTAAATAAAAATATAAATTGATAAAATACGGACTCTTAAAAATCTGAATACCTTTTTTTCCATGGCATAGGCCGGCAAACGAGCAAGTGGGTCACCTGATGGTAAGGGATCTCCACCGCCCATGTACAACCACAATACCAAAAGGGTCATGGGCGTGTTGCCGACCTTACAGGAAAGAGATAATTAAGGAATTGGGAAGGGGAGGGGGTTTGGGCCTCCGGATATCTCACTCATCGTACGAAACGCAGCAGCAAGCTGCTACTTTACTCCGGTTTTTTGTGAGACAGTGGTAATGACCCGGACGAGCTGGCCCAGTGTATAAGCACTGTTGTGTTTTGGTTTGTAAGACATTGAAGTCAGTTAAATTACTAGGCATTATGAGACTTAACAACTTGTCTTGAGGTGTTAAACGCAGTTCAATGCCATTTAGTGCTTTGCAATTTCAAGTTCTAGAGTAGTATGTATGTTTATAGGTATGCGTAGCGTTTACCATCAGGCGAGCGACCTGGTCCTTTCGTCATTCAGGCAGATAAAAACAATGTGCCGATTTTATTCTAAGTTTGTCGTAACCCCACGAATTCACAAAGGCTGTTTTTCCTCGGAGTTGTAGATGACCTGTGCATCCATAATCGCTCATGCGTTTGTCATCTAACTACTAAACTTCTGACAATATCCCACGGCTTCCTACAATGTGGTTACTATCCCCAGGTGTGTGTAGCTCTTTGTTCCCGAAGCTGATCGTTAAACAGAACCGGTACCATCGCGAGCCGATAGATACGTGGTATTATGGCCTGTCGATTTCTATTTACGATATTTTACACGTTTTTACGTTCGTTTTGTAATCTTGCTGCATCGATTGAGTCTTGAAATCTCTTTAGACTCGTTAGATGGATCCTATTACGATTTGAAACACTTTGGAATTAGGTTCATAATTGCAAAGCATCTGCGAGTTGACGGTGGGAATCTTGGAGATATTCGTTATATACATACGCACTCACGCCTGTAATCCCCGAAGAGGTAGGCAGAGGTGTAAGCAGTATACCTACATATCGCCGAGCATATCTACGTCCCAAGATGTGATAGGGTGAACCTGGCATAATTCTAGTATTCGGGCTGATACTGAACATTTTGTAATAAAAAAACCCAATATCACTGTTACCCGACCCAGGGATCGAACCCGAGACTTCAACGTCAGCTTCGTAACGCAACAACGTAACGCATACGCATTATAACTGCGCCACCGAGGCAGTCACGGTAACTGAAAATAAGTGCTGTGTCTCAACAGCGTACACTGAGCTGGACCCCTTCTACCGCATATACAACGTGTTATAGAAAGGGGCGGGCAAATTTAAGCAATGTATAGTGTAGGGTATAAGTATTTATCTCCCATAGTACCAAATCCGATTGCATTGCTAGTACAATAATTATAGAATTTTCTTTTTTATCGAATGAGTAACATGTCGATATCGACTTTCAACTTTGGACAACACTAAATGATAAACAATGATACTATAGACCTTCTTTCATTTAATTATTTTATAATTAAAAAACATTAAACAGTTGTCAAATGTCAATATTTATTTGACGCAGTCAGTTCGGCAAGTTCTGATTTTATGAAGTATGATTACGAGTTGAAAAAATATATTGTAATTGACTAAAAATAAGTATTATGTATTGGTGTAACTGATAAAAGTTTTTAAGAGGATTGTCGACTGTAATAAGCTAAATTCATAGATGGAAGACCCGTGAATGAAGTCTTTAACATGCTTCTAAAAGATGGTACCTATTTGTCTTCAACACACAATCTCTTTCAGGTGTTAATTTGTGTTTAAATTACAAGTTACGTACGTATGCCCGTAGAATTACGTGCATCTTATTCAAGTTTATTAAAAAGTGAGTATCGTTCATAATAATTAATAGTGATGTCATCAATCAGATCGATCTTAATAAACGAGTGATTAAATTTTGAAGGTTGAGTGAAATTTTCGGTTGTCTTGGTTTTGTAAAGATCCGGTACATAAGTACTAATTGTACGGTGTATGTAATGACCCTAAAATATGACCACACCTTTCTGTAACACGTTGTATAGTAGTAAATGTATGCTTTATAAATGTATGTTTTATCATCTTGTTTTGTTGTGCTATATGTATGTATGTGTGTAGAAAAAATAAATGGTTTTAATGGTTTAACTGTAAGGCAAAAAGTTATGAAAAACCCACAAGCAACATTATAATTCCCTTGAAAATAGTTTTTTTTTTGCTTAGACGGCCGCGTACGTGTCGGCCGGCTGATGACCGACCGGAGGAAATAATTTCGGCGCACGCCAATGATGTTACAGCTTAGATAATAACGTGTAATGACTAGTGATGCGACACGCTCCAATACGGAGATTCATCCGGATTCTATTTACGTAGGATTTTTTAAGTAAAAACTTCTTTTGCCGCGTTAGGCACTTTTTGGTAAAAATCTTATGGGTTCGCGTCACCGACATGCACATGACGCGCAGCGGCCGTGTGCTTTGCGCGTTAGACACTTTGTTGAATGTGTGAAAGCTCGTGCGTTCGCGTCACCGAACGCTGCTTATGGCAGTATACCTATAGCTATACAGGTGATGTATTGTGCAACATTAGTGCTGTGTATATCTTATAAGTGAAATTGAATGGATTTAGTGAAAAGTTCAATGTGTATATACTGTGCATTGTTGAAATAGTGTTTTTGATTATTATTTCAATCGTTTAATTGTAGAATCATTGTACAGTCCAATAGTGAGTACTAAAAAACCATATTAACATGCATATAATTGTTGCTCGGAGTGTCAATAGATGTGAAAACCAGATTGATGTTGATAATTTTAATTCAAACATAATGAAATTTCAAATTTTAATACTAAAAGTTCTAAGTTCTCACTTCTATAGGCAGTCTGTACAACTGCATTTTTTTTTATCCTGACACGGTTTAAAGTGACTACAATTACCTTTATTATTAGCATTAATGACGAGACGATCGCTCGCCTGATGCTAAGCGTGATGCTTATAAACAGAAGGACACTAATCAGAACTTCTAATTAAAATGTACTGCATGGCACTCGATTGCAATCATCACCCTGAGACATAAGATGTCTCATAATAAATCATTTCACTGGCTTCAGTGTCCTTTAAACCGGAACACAACATGCTTACACTGCTGCTCGGCGACAGAAATACACAAACCGGTGGTAGTACGCAGAAGTCCTCTCGCATGCGAGGTACCTCCCACCTATTAAAGACCACCACCAATACTGCATACTATGCAGTCCAAATATAATTTCAAGATCATCGAGAGACATTGCCTCTACCGGAGTAGTACCAACAATCACTGTCTCACAAAAAAACGACATAAAGTAACAGTACTGTTGCTTTTCGTATGGTGAGTGAGATTTCTGGGCACCCAAATCCCAATTTTTTATCCCGCGAGAAATTTCCGACTACAGATATCTTCCCAGCCCCGAAGGAAGAGGGGATGGTTATGCCAGACTCACCAGCTATTCAACACAGTTGTCTGAACGACTTCTGTCTGAACCGCCCCTACGCTCTCTTAGGGGACTTAGGAGCTTCACCCAAATCCACCACCACTAATTTCCTTTTAGTTCGACATAACCCATGAATGTGCTGGTATTCTGTGTTTATGGCAATGGAAATAACATACAATTAACTTAGCACATTACATTAATTATTGTAATTCGGACCAAAAAAAATATTTCGGAATATTTTTTTCCCATCCTTAGTAATGATGTCGGGCCCTTTTCTAGCTCCAACAAAAAGGTTAAACGACGACTGATGAATGTAAAAAGGGTCCGCCAGAGTACCGCTTACCTGCCATCCGAGATACTAACTTACTTTCCCTCCAAAATTTTACGCCCCAAAGTGACTCACTCTATTGTGTCGTGGGCAATTAGGGCGGTGTGTAATTTTTACGATTTGCCCCAAATACAAAACTACGCCGACTCAGTTATTTTAATATATTAATATCATTTTTATTTGTGGTGCCTTTTACACGTGTTTTACTTACATATATTCACATATATTTATTATATTACATAACAAAGGATAACATAAAAAACCAGTAGGTACAATCCGAGGATCTCTTCTCTTTCTTCTTCTTCCATTTGCTCTTATCCCACTTACATAATTACTTATATCCCAGTTTTTCAGTATAAGTCCCATTCGCAGTAGGGTCGGCGCAAAATTCATTGTAACACATGTTACAGAAAAAAATGGTTTGTAGTTTTTACGACCGGCAGCCTGCCTGACTTCAACGCCTCGGAGCAAATACATCAGAAGATCTAATAAATATAATTTATGAACTCCAAAAACCAACTTCCAAACCCGAATTACGATGCGTTTGCTTATATTCGTTGAGATTTTCATTTTACCTAGTACTCCGTCATCGAATCTTAACTAAATTTATAGGGAAACACACTCATAGTAAATCTTATAGATTTCAAAAAGTAACTATCTAAAAATCCCGCATTTGGCGGAGATATTGCGTAACATACATAAAAAAATACAGATGCATTTAGAATCTCATCCTTTTTGGAGCCAGTTGATAAGGAACTGAGACAAGGAAAGGGATTTGGACCTCCTGATATCTTAGAAGCCGCATCTAATATTCTCGTTTCAAATAGCTTCAAAATTGACAGGTTTTCAATATATTTTCTTTTTTCTTGTTTTTAATTGCATAGGCCGACAAACGAGCAAGTGGGTCACCTGATGGTATACCACCGCCCATGTACGCCCACAATATCAAAAGAGTCATAGGTGCGTTGCCGACCTTAAAGGAAAGGGATAATTAAGGGATTGGGAAGGGGAGGGGAATTTTCGCTTCTATCGTAGGTTAAATTCTCCTTGTGTAATTGGAGCTAACCGAAACACGTAACCATTCTGTAAACGCATTAATATTCCAAATAATATTCTAATAATATTTCTTTCATTTGATTGTAGCGTATTGACGCTTCCTAAGGCAATTGACCGTAGAAGAACCCCGACTTCATAATGTTAATTGTCATTTAACGGGAGCAGTCCCAAGGTTAGAGACGAAATTGTTTATCCCTCCCACTCACAGATAAGTCCCCCCATGCGTGTCGTTCGTTTGAACTATGCTTTAAACTATTTCTGCCTTCGTACAATATTAGTGTTATTTTAGCGCCATAAGTATTCTGACACAAGTCGTTGTATAATCTTATGAATATATCTATGATTCGAAAGTATATTTGGAGTTATTAGTATATTTTTATGTTTTGTAGGGTCATTTAATCCAAAAAACATTGATAGCTCAGCGGAGAGTGATACGTGCTGTCGAGAAGAAAGCTGCAAGTTCGAAAACAGCCCCTCACTCAGACTCCTCAACTCAGAGCATGCACCTCTGAGTTTTCTAAATTACGTGATATTTATTATTAATTATCGCTTGCTTCATCGGAAATGAAGGAAACATCGGAAGGAAACCTGCATACCTGAGACATTCTTCATAAGAATGTCGATGGTATGTGAAGTCTGCCAACCCGCATTAGCAAGCGCGTGGACTAAGGTCCTATCACTCTCATTCAGTAGAGGAGGCTCGTGCCCAGCAGTGGAATGTGTGTAATACAGGGCTGGTGTATTAATATATAAAGAGTCATGTAAAAATGAGTACTGGAAGCTATTTTATGTCAGTAAAATTGGGCAATAAATACGACAAAGTGGATTCCGAAGAATCAATAATTGAGGTCGCGGCATGCATAAAACGAGTTAGTAAGACTATGTTGATGCTTTTTGGAATAATAGTAATAGTAATCACTATAACTATTATTAAAATTTGACAGCCTTCGTGGCGCAGTGTGCGAGTAGCCGTCTGTGACGCGAGAAGCCGTGGGTTCGATTCCCACTCCGAGACAAATGATTGTCTAATCCACAAATATTTGTTTCGGGTCTGGGTGTTGTGGGACCGCAAGTCCCTCGTAGTTCGCGATACCCACTATATTGGTTAACCTAGTGTGGGGTCAGGACTATATGTGTGACTGTTGGGGTGTATTCTATTTTGTATCGGTATATTAACGCCATTATAAACATAGCAAACTTTAAAAACATGAAGTCGGTACAAAAAATCTAAACATCTGATCAAGTCAAAATCTAAACAAGTCAGAACGGGTATCCTAAATAAATACTGCACACACCAGTAAAACGGTGGATGCAAAAGACAACAAAAGAAAGAAAGAAGATATCCGAAAAGCTTTCGCATTCGAATTCTTAAAATAATCCCTTCTTAAATTCAACTTTAGAATACCTAATGAAACATTAAATATACTGTCGAATTTAATACACAAACATCAGAAAAGACTTTTAATCCAGAAGATTTTGAATCCCGCAGTCACGTGTAACACGCTCATCGGGTATTACAGGCGACGTGTTTGCCGCGCAGTGCGTACGCAATCACGGTGCGCCGTGTTCACGTCGTTTGATTATGCTAATGCGTGTTTGCTAGCGTGACGCGTGCGTGACATCGGCGCGGGCGTTTCAACGCGCTGGTTTCGTGGACAGTGTATGTACGTCGTAAGAATTTTTCAGTATATATATATATATATTTTTTTTTTTTAATCAAGTTTTATTTTGGGGCATTTTACCACAAAGACATGCCAGCCCCATCATGCTCTAATCTAAATTACTGACAATAAACGTGAGATATTCATTTATGCAAAATCATGTCGGCTAGTAATATTGCTGCCTCACAATTTGGTTCTGCTAAAGTATTTACAAACGGCCCAATATTATATTTATTTATTTTATATTTTTGCATAAATGGTATACATCTCTCGTTGATATTTCTTACATTCTATTAACATATGTTGGACATCATCCATCTTGCCACACACTTTTCAATATATTTGAAATGTGCCAAACTTTCGGTGGAAGTAGGACACACAAGAGGCAGTACATTTGTCCCGTACATGACGAAATAGTGATGGCTATTTTTTTTTACATGTACTACTTCAAATGTTTATGGCGCGTGACTCTTACAATTTTTTTTTATGGCAAAAGCCGGTAAACGAGCAAGTGGGTCACCTGATGGTAAGTGATCTCCACCGTTCATATATAGCCTGCATCATGTCAATTATGTTGTTTAGTGGGAGAGCCACGCTGCAGACACTTTTGTCAACAGCATGTATAGGTCGGCTCGTCCGCGTTGTTACCACTATCTTACAGAAAACCGGCGTAAAGTAGCAGTGAGATATCCGGAGACCAAACCCCCTCCCCTTCTCAATCCCTTAATTATCCCTTTCGCTTAAGGTCGGCAACGCACCGATGATTCTTTTGGTATCGTGTGCGTACATAAGCGGGCTTACCATCAGGTGACCCACTTGCCCGTTTGCCAGCCATAAAATACACCTATTGTACACTTACGCCTGTATCCCTTAAGGTATAGGCAGAGATGCAGCTAGTACATGGTTCACCAAGTTTATTCCTATGCCTTGATGTGAAGTGTGGCGAGCCATATCAGGCACAAATTCAAATTCCCGGGAACTTATCTGATTTTGTCAAATCGAAAGAACACAAACTATGATAGTCCGACATGGGAATTGAACCCAGGACCCAACTGGTTTGTCAGTATTAGATGCGGCAATAAGAATTCAAAAAATGTATTCTGTATAACTTTATTTTATAAATGGCATAATCATGTCATATAAAGACATATTCCGCCAACCACTTTGCATTCCCACAATCGCCCAAGATTTTCATAACGGCCGTCATTTTCCATAAACAATGGAAAAACGGGAACAGGAAGAAAAAAAAAACAGACAAATTCAACACTTGTAAAATCTTTCGGCACAAAATTGCTCGAGGAAACGTAAACAAAAACTGAAAAGGCTTTTAGTTTAGCAGATACGATAAAGTTCATTATTTTCTTCGGTATCGCTCATCTTCGTCTTCATTAATAATAATAAAATAAATACACCCAACAGTCACACACATAGTCCTGACCTCACACTAGGTAAACCTGTATCGTGGGCATCAGGAACTACGAGGGACTTACGGTCCCACAACACCCAGACCCGAGACAAATATTTGTGGATCAGACAAACATTTGTCTAGGTGCGGTAATCGAACCCACGGCCTCACGCTTCGCAACCGACTTCTCACCCACTGCACCATAGAGGCTGTAAAAGTTAGTACGAATATTTTTTAAAGATCGCGGAACGAGCAAGTGGGTCACTTCATGATAAGTGATCTCCACCATGTACGCCAACAATACCAGAAGAATCATAAGCTCGTCTGCTTTTCTTAAAGGAAAGGTGTAATTAAGGGTTTGAGAAGGGGAGGGGTATTTGGGCCACTGGATATCTCACTCACCGTACGAAACTTTCCTGTGAGACAGCGGTAACGACATGTTCGAGACAGCTCAATCATGCTGTAGACAGAACAGAGTGACGACGCGCAAATGTCAAAACCATCAATGGTTTTTACTGTAAAATGAATTGTGATCTGTGACTAATAAATTGTCTTTCTTTCTTAGGTTGGTACCACAGCTTTGTCTATTTCTGCCACTAAGCAGCAGTGCCAAAGCACTGTCATGTTTCCATTTGAAGGGCATTGAAGCTATAACTAATAACTAGGCATTATGAGTTAACAATTTATGTCTCAGGATGACGAACGCAGTCCAGTGTCATGCAGTGCTTTTGAGTTCAAAGTTGTGGTGTTGTGTCTGTTTAAGGGTAGGCGTGGCGCTTATCTTCAGACGAGTGACCTGCTCGTTTCGTTACTCAAGGTATTTTTTTTGGCATATACGATGTCCCTACAGTTACCGATATGTCAGCATCGTGTCGGTGTCGTGATCGGTTGATGTGAAAGCGAATACACTCCCTTATAGAATGTCGGGCGAAGAAAAAAATGTTTAAATACTCCGAGGCTCGAGGATATTGGAAAAATTTTCGAACAATAATTCATGATACATTATAAGCATCTTAAGAATTTATTTTCAATAATACCGTTTGTATTAAGTAAGGAGATGTGGTTGGGCTGATGGCGAGGAGCGATTTGATTTTACTGTCTTTTTGGGAGTTTGCCAAAACAATTTTATTTGTAAGATTGTGCGTAATATTTATGTGATTTATTATATTCGAAATTAAAAACTATTCTTTTTTTTTATCCTGGCTCGGCAAAGTGACTACGCTACACCTGATGGTAAGTATAGCGCAATCCATGAATACTGTCGACCAACGATAGACACTGAATCTGTCACAGATCGGCAGAATTATGCCGGCCTGCTTAGTTGCTTCTCTTTATATTTATGTGATTTCTTAAAATCTAAACTATAATTGAAATAAAAAAACTATACTCTAAAATACAACAGACTATCTCGGTGGCACAGTTGTAATGTGTACGCGGTATGACTGTTGTGCTGAGGTCTCAGGTTCGATCCCCGGGTCGGGTAAAAGTGGTATTGGGTTCTTCTATTATGAAATGCTTAGTATCAACCCGGAGCCTGGAATTGATAGAATTAAAAAGGCTCACATCATCGGACGGAAAAAACTCGACGAATTGTGGGTGCTACTGCTTACATATCTATCTACCCCTTATCTTCGTGCTCCGAAAATTACAACGATCTAATAAACGAATGGCAATTGCGTTGGGATAATTCTACCAAGGGACGGCATCTATATCAATACTTTCCGTCGGTTCGCGATCGTCTTACAAAAACTTGGCTGGAAGTAGATAATTGTGTTTCACAATTTCTCACGGGCCACGGCAACTTTAAGTTTAAACTGTTCTCATTTAGGTTAGTTGATTCGCCTACGTGCCCATGTTCTACACCTAATTGCCGGTACGAACAATCCGCACATCATATTCTTTGGGAGTGTGGTCTCTGGCAACAAGAGCGCAACATTATGTTAGACAGTATGCAAATAACATCTGGAGTTGTATACTATATGGATCTTGTGGAAACTAGGAAGAACTTCCGTGCTTTTTGGCGTTTTTGCCATAACTATTATTGGAATCAAGTTTAACAGCTCACGTGATAGGACCCACTTAATGACATCCGTGGTGCTTTACATCTGGCTTCTCCAGTTGTAAATGTCCTTGTGCCTGAGGTTAATGCCTCCTTAGTTCATTATTTTGTCTACCGCTTTGCTATGGAGGGAAGTGGACAATTATTATTTCCAACTCCTCCTTAATTTTCTATTTGATTAAGTTCGTTGCGGGACAAAGACAATTTAGCATTTCCAGAGACTCGCCGAGCTTCACTGCTCGGTGTCAACAAAAATGCGTGCCACTGTCGATCCTGGTGCACAGGAGTTACAGTGGCGGGTGTGTGGGCGGGATAGTCTCATATCTACCCCTTAGGGGATGACAGGTGAGTGCGTATGTAGATACTAAAAGACAATAGTAAAATTCGGTACAAATACATAACAATAATACTCGAGTTAAAAACTTCAAAAATCAATCGCGGTGCTTTTTTTCTGTTTTCCGTTATGCAGTTTCCTTTTCCCCTCATATTCCGCCATCAGATATTAACCAAATTTATACAAAACCACAACAAAGAAAACCTTTATCAAAGAAAAAAGAATAATCAAATCGGTGTATATTTGTCGGACTTACACGTAACGTGTTCTGTTTGGCGCTATCACATTATGTTATACCTACATAAAAAACATATACCTATACAGACCAATTGCTAAACCTCTTCTATTTGAAGTCGACGGAATAGACAAAAATTTTTGTTATATTAAAAATCACACTAAGGCTTTATTTATAAGTTTGAACTGAATTTGCGCTGCTAATTTACACATCTTGCATAGTTCAACAATATCTACTCTATATTTATAGGGAATTTTAAAATAAACACTAGCACTTACATTTCAAAATGCAGATGAAAATCTCTGGTTGAAAATACAATGAACATTTGGGAACTTAAATTCCAAACTCGTTGTTTTAAACGTTCTATTCTATCGTGAGAAATTTGGTGTCTTCTATTTTCATTATTTATTCAAACTAAAGTATACATTGTCGTGACTGAATGTTGCGTTACCAGGTCAAACCTCCGCGCTGGAGATGTTTTTTTTTTTTTTTTTTTTTATTTATTCATCACACATAGCACATCACACGTTCATCATTCATATTATTAATAGCGTTCTCCTTTAATGGCATAAATAAATAAATACACCCAACAGTCACCCACATAGTCCTGACCCCACAGTAAGATACGAGTCTTGTGTCGTGGGTATCAGGAACTACGAGAGACTTTCGGTCACACAACACCCAGACCCGAGACAAATATTTGTGAATCACACAAACGTTTGTCTCGGTGCGGGGATCGAACCCGCGGCCTCACGTTTCACAGCCGGCTACTAGCCCGCTGCGCTACGGACGCTATCAATAATTAAGAAATGTTTTTTGATATTCATTCATTTCATTAAAAAAATATAAATGTTTATTTATATTTTTTTGTATTTTTGATATTATATTTTATTTGGATTAAAAAGTGTAAGAAAGTTTATGTGAAAACTAATGTTAATAAACTCTTTTTGTTTAAATTAACGTTTTTAAATTAAATTTGGCATTTAAGCTCTTGGCCGTCATTAATAATAATAATAATAATAATACACCCAACAGTCACACACATAGTCCTGACCCCACACTAGGTAAACCTGTGTCGTGGGTATCAGGAACTACGAGGGACTTGCGGTCCGACAACACCCAGACCGAGACCAATATTTGTGGTTCACACAAACATTTGTCTCGGTGTGGGAATCGAACCCACGGCCTCTCGCTTCGCAGCCGACTACTCGCCCGCTGCGCCACGGAGCTAATGAAATATGTATTTTACTGAAGGACATAAACTACTTTAAATTCCGGAAAGAAAATGATGCGGACGAAGCCGGGGGTAAAACATACATAAATACATACGCAGTCACGCCTGTAATCCCCGAAGGGGTAGGCAGAGGTGTAACCAGTACACTCACATTTCTCCGTCCCATGATGTGATAGGGGGCGAGCCTGTCGCCATACCGGACACAAATTCCAGACTCCGGGCTGATACTGAGCATTTTGTAATAAAAAACCCAATATCACTTGTTGAGTTATGTGGTTAGTTTTGTCTACAGCATAGGCTGGCACGACTACGTTATTTTTTATTACCATCAGCCTGACTGCAGCCAGACTGATGGTAATAGTCCCCGCTAGTTTTGGACATCGGACTTCACGTCGATTTTCTTTAAGACAATAGCACTACTCTCGGTCGATCCAGCTAATTCATGCTGAAGACAAAAAGGTCTATATCCTGCCTCTACCACTTAGTGAATCCGCTCGCAGTATAGCCGCTGAGTAAGGGTAATAAAATTTTCATACAAAATATTCAAAGTATTGTATTAAATGATCTTATGAAATACTCCAAGATGGATGCCGATTGTGTTTCGAAATAAACGAATACATTTGAGATAATTGCCTAAATATGTTTACATGTTACTGCTGAGATGATAAAGTGCTACATTACATACATACATATTTTAGGATCTTTTTCACAATTTCTAACGTTACGAAATGTATACTAATTTGACAGCTCCGTGGCGCAGCGGGCGAGTAGTCGGCTGCGAAGCGAGAGGCCGTGGGTTCGATTCCCACACCGAGACAAATGTTTGTGTGAACCACAAATATTGGTCTCGGGTCTGGGTGTTGTGGGACCGCAAGTTCCTCGTAGTTCCTGATACCCACGACACAGGTTTACCTAGTGTGGGGTCAGGA
This sequence comes from Mimas tiliae, assembly GCA_905332985.1. Classification (NCBI taxonomy): domain Eukaryota; kingdom Metazoa; phylum Arthropoda; class Insecta; order Lepidoptera; family Sphingidae; genus Mimas; species Mimas tiliae. Next base: position 681,609 of record HG995254.1, read on the forward strand.
CTATGTGTGTGACTGTTGGGTGTATTATTATTATTATAAATTCGAAAGTGTGTTTGGTGATTTGGCGCTATTTCACGAAGCAACGGAACGACATGCTTTTTTGCAAAGAACTAATTTATGGGCTGGGGAGTGACATAGGTCAAAATTATAATTATCCTAAAATATGATGGGAAAAGCTTTCACGCGGATGGATCCTTGAGCTTGCTCATACTCACCAATAAAGATATTATTAAGAGAGACAGATACACCTAGATGCATGTTTGTTTCCCATAGGTGTAGAGAGAGACAACAAATTTCCACCTGATACAATCTTTGCACATCACACACACACTTTTCCTTGTAATATAAAACTCAGTTGAAAATTGTTTTAAAATCTGTAACCTAGGCAAAATATTCGTATCTTTGGTTTCATATTTGCTAAGTCCGAGCTCGGAGCAAAAAGGAGTATCAACCTAGCCTGCGGTTTGGGGCGCCTGGTGAGCCACGTATTGTGGGACAAGAGATGAAAGGTTGGCGTTGAATTCTTATAGAATGTTTAACCCGTGACAAAAAAGAGTGTTGTTATAAGTTTGACCCCAACGTCTGTCTGAAATAATCTCCGCCCATGATCGCCCACAATGCTAGAAGTATCATGGGCGCGTTACCGATCGTAAATTACAAGGGATAATTAAAAGATTGTCAAGGGGTGGAGAGATTTAGGTCTCTGGATGTCTCACTGACTGTACGAAATGAAGCAGCAATCCGCTGCTTTACGCCAGTTTTCTGTGAAACGGTCGTACCAGCCCGGTCAAGCCGTTCATGCTATAGACAAGACACTTTTGTCTACAGCTTGAATGGGTCGGCTCGTCCGGGTCGTGACCTCTGTCTGTGAGTGAGATATCCGGAGGCCCAAATCTCCGTCCCCTTCCTAATCCTTTAATTATCCCTTTCCTTTAAGGTCGGCAACGCGCCCATATTTTTTTTTATATTGTGGGCGGACATGGGCGGTGGAGATCACTTACCATCAGATGACCCGCTTGCTCTTTTGCTAACCTATGCCATAAAAAAGTAACATATAGTAGGTATAGGATATAAATATTTTACTTGTTGTGCCATTTCAGATTGCATTGCCAAATTTTTTTTTTTTTTTGATTTTGACTAACCTGTGACCCACTTGCTAATTACGCCGGCATATGCTATAAAAAAATGCTGTAAGCTTATATAGTAACACAATCTGTACTTATTTTATATATATGTTAGTTTGTAAGGTATTTTTCTATGGGCCAAAAGTTGCCTGAAAATAAATATTTTAATATTATTATTATATTTCCCTAAATCGCGTTCGCCGTCGTCCCACACCACATCCAAATGCAATGAAATTACAGTGAGGTTCCGTCACGTCCGGCATACAGGCCAATCTAATTTTTCACTCACACTGTGTTCAGGATTACAGCTTTTACTCTTGATATTTCGTTAGCCACTCTTCACTCGCATTATCGATTTATACCAGAAGGCCAATTCTCGTAATTTTAAATGTTCAAAATATCATTCCGATCTAGTCTCAGCGTCAAGAGAGTTGCAAATGGCATTCTCTTAAACCAATAATCAACGTCAAATGCACCTAGCATTAGCAGTAGCATTATACGGCTTTGGCTTCAGTCAACTTTTATTCTACATTCAATCTCATTACGATGTTCACACTTGACGTTGATTATTGGTTTAAGAGAATGCCATTTGCAACTTTCTTGACGCTGAGACTAGATCGGAATGATATTTTGAACATTTAAAATTACGAGAATTGGCTTCCAGAGTTTAGCTTAATATCATGAAATGTACGATTTTAAAGTGTTATTAGTGATTGGCTCGAGATTTTAGATCTCTGTACCAACGGTGCTCTATTACATACAGAGCCTACGCTGTCTATCTACTATCTGTCCTTATCTTATATAGCAGAGGTCGGCAAACGAGCAAGTGGGTCACCTGATGGTAAGTGATCACCACCACTTTTGAGTGATAGAGCCACGCTGTAGACACTTTTGTCTATAGCATGAATGGGCCGGCTCGTCTGGGTCGTTACAACTGTCTCACAGAAAACGGACGTAAAGTAGCAGCTTGCTGCTGCGTTTCGTACGGTGAGCGAGATATCCGGAGGCCCATATCCCCCTCCCCTACCCAATCCCTTAATTATCCTTTTCCTTTAAGGAATTGGAGCCTTCGGATATGTCACTCACGTTACGAAACGCAACAGTGACTTTCAACCCAGTCAAGCCGGCCCATTCATGCTATAGACAAAACTGTTAACAGTGACTTTCAACCCAGTCAAGCCGGCCCATTCATGCTATAGACAAAACTGTCAACAGTGACTTTCAACCCAGTCAAGCCGGCCCATTCATGCTATAGACAAAACTGTTAACAGTGACTTTCAACCCAGTCAAGCCGGCCTATTCATGCTATAGACAAAACTGTCAACAGTGACTTTCAACCCAGTCAAGCCAGCCCATTCATGCTATAGACAAAACTGTCAACAGTGACTTTCAACCCAGTCAAGCCGGCCCATTCATGCTATAGACAAAACTGTCAACAGTGACTTTCAACCCAGTCAAGCCGGCCCATTCATGCTATAGACAAAACTGTCAACAGTGACTTTCAACCCAGTCAAGCCGGCCCATTCATGCTATAGACAAAACTGTCAACAGTGACTTTCAACCCAGTCAAGCCGACCCATTCATGCTATAGACAAAACTGTCAACAGTGACTTTCAACCCAGTCAAGCCGGCCCATTCATGCTATAGACAAAACTGTCAACAGTGACTTTCAACCCAGTCAAGCCGGCCCATTCATGCTATAGACAAAACTGTCAACAGTGACTTTCAACCCAGTCAAGCCGGCCTATTCATGCTATAGACAAAACTGTCAACAGTGACTTTCAACCCAGTCAAGCCGGCCCATTCATGCTATAGACAAAACTGTCAACAGTGACTCTCAACCCAGTCAAGCCGGCCCATTCATGCTATAGACAAAACTGTCAACAGTGACTTTCAACCCAGTCAAGCCGGCCCATTCATGCTATAGACAAAACTGTCAACAGTGACTTTCAACCCAGTCAAGCCGGCCCATTCATGCTATAGACAAAACTGTCAACAGTGACTTTCAACCCAGTCAAGCCGGCCCATTCATGCTATAGACAAAACTGTCAACAGTGACTTTCAACCCAGTCAAGCCGGCCCATTCATGCTATAGACAAAACTGTCAACAGCGTGACTCTACCACTTTATTTGTTTTCATTGTATTACAATATACAATACTTGTAGTACATATATACATAACTTGGAACAGTCAACGCTGTATGCCCTGAGAGCTGGGATCCTGTGCCTCCGTCTTGGTAGTCAGTTCCACTCCCTGCTTGGCCACATCATTTAATCATGTCCAAAAAGCATGTTTACCCAATATGCTCGAGTGCTTGAGCTAAATAATCAAAACACATACAAGCTGATTAATACCAGACTTTAATGCATACTGCTAGACGGGCTGTTTAGAAGTAAAAAAGCGTCACATAACGCGGGAGTTTAACAGCACACAAACAGGGAGAGCGATAGGAGTTCTAGTTAAGAGTAAGAGATTTTGTTGAAGGTGAGATGGTAATATTGAGTTACGGTCAATTGATCGCAACTTAGTGGTACAATTTATATGTACCGTGCAGCCTAGTAGTATACATTAAAGTAATTGATTAATCCACGGCAAGTAAAAATATATAACGCCAGCCACAATTTTCAATCAACGCATATAAATGTGTATACATGTCTAATGGTAAATGAAATAACATAGATTTATAAGGTGTTGGGAACGAGTTTGGAATAACTAACAGAGTTGCGATGGGAATACGTAATGGGCACCGTCGTGTGAGGACCGAGAAAAATATAATCAAACTGACGCTAGTAAAGTAAATAATATTATGAAAAGAACAAGTTTTTAATATCTATATTTCGTCTTTTGTGTGAATTGAAAAATAGAGTTTCAAATAAAACTGAGACGTAGGCGTACAGTAATAGGATAATGTTATGCAATCTTTCTTCAGTTTTTTTTATTAGCCTTTTAATGGCCTTTTCTGGGATAAAAAGTAGCCTATGTCACCCGGGGATGGTGTAGCTTCCCAACAGTGTTTTTTTTTCAAATCGGTTCAGTAGTTACGGAGCCTATTTAATGCAAACAAACAATCAAATCTTTCCTCTTTATAATATTAGTATAGATGAAGGTAGACAAGGTGCCCGACCACCTTATGGTGAACAGCTATCGCACCCATAGATATTAGTAAAGCTAGGGGGATAGTCAAGAGGCTACCTACCGTGTAAATACCTTTTAACCCTTGTTTGAAGATGTCATAACGCTGCTGAGGGAAGTTCATTCCAGAGTCTGAAAATGCCTGCGAGAAATGACTTCTATAAACGTACTGTACGAGAGGTAGATGGTTTCAAGTAGAATAAACTTTCATCTGGTGACGAGTAGTGCGGCGGTAAAAAAGAGATGATGGAAGCCTATGAAGAAGAAACTTTCGCAAACCATGACATGATACAAAAAGCGTAAACAATACATTAGCATAACCTTTTTTTAACGTTGGGAAACCCTTTATGGGTACCGCCCCACCGCGTGATCAGTCGGTCGACAGTCATCGCGTTCCACGACCTCTCGTTCTCGACCATGGCCTTAAAGACAGCTGGTAACGTGAGGTCGTCCCCAATTCTGCGACGAGTTCGCGACGCTGCTTTGCCCACGCGGGGCACTGCTCCAGAGTGTGCGCCGCGGTGTCCTCGTCGCAGCTGCAGTGGTGACACTGGTGTGTCGGCTCTCTTCCGGCTATCCGGCACAGGTACCTCCCGAAGCAACCGTGCCCCGAGAGGTCCTGCACCAGCCGGAAGTTCAGTGACCCGTGCCACCTGTCGACCCAATCATTCAGAACCGGGCCAACAGCCTCGTCAGTCCTTGCGCCGGCCGAGGAATTGGCCAGCAGCTTCCTCACATTTGCATAACCCACGTTATTCGTCGTAAAAACTCCTGTCATAAATTAAAAAAACAGCAAATTTTGTTCAAACTAAGCCAAGAAGTCGGCCGGTCGTAAAACTACAAACCAAATCTTTCTGTACCATACACAACTCCGACTTCACTGCGAGTCGGATAAGGGTAGGTAGAAGAATAACATTATGCACCTATAATAATCAAATACATGTTTTTAAAATATTTTCACCGTTTACTTAACCTTTACCGTTAACATTTTCTGCCAACAAACAGCAGTGTGTAAGCACTGTTGTGTTCCGGTTTGAAGGACATTGAAGCCAGTGAAATTACTGGACTTAATGAGCCTTAACATCTTATGTCTCGGTATGACGAGTGCAGTACAGTGTCATGTAGTGTTCTGTAATCCAGATTTCTGTTTGACGTGGATTCTGATTATGGGCAGGCGTGACGTTTAACATCAGGCGAGCAATATGCTCGTATCGTCGTTCAAGCAAATAAAAAAAACTATTTCTCAATTCAAAAACTAACATCGAATAGAACTTCCCGCGCCGGTTGCCTTATTCTTCTTCTTCTTCTTATCGAATGGTTAGTGGCCAACCTAGTGTCAGAGTTTTTCAAGCCACCCGAAGGCCTCCGACTTGGCTTAACGACTGCTATCAGTTGATAACAGCTGGGACCGACATTTTACGTGCCCTCCGAAGCACGGAGACGCTCTGTTGAAATACCACTAAGCGGTCACCCATCCATAGACTGACCACAACCAAGGGTTGCTTAACTCGCTTATCGTTTACTGATTAGTGAGTGCAACTAGCTATGAGTTGCCTTATTAGAAATGAATGAATAAAGAAAAATGATTATTTCTAGTTTAAAAACTCTTAGAAAGGCTAAATTGGATTTGAAGCTCAGAACTTCGCAGTTTACATTTTACAAGATAATTAAGAATTAAGAACCATCTCGATTTAATTAGCTTTCAAACAAAAAAACGCGTTTAAATCGGTCCATTTATTTATGTACTATGGTGACACAAACAGACAAAGAGGTCAAATTAATAACATTACTCTTTTTTACATACGCCTGTAATCCCCCAAGGGGTAGGCAGAGGTGTAACCAGTACACCCACATTTCGCCGAGCGTATTTCCGTCCTACGATTTGAGGTACGTCCCGGTATGGCGAGCCTATCGCCATACCGGGCACAAATTCCAGACTCCGGGCTGATATTGAGCATTTCGTAATAGTAAAACCCAATACCACTCTACCCGACCTGGGGATCGAACCCGAGACTTAGACTCAATCGTAACGCGTGCGCATTACAACTGCGCCACCGAGGCAGTTCGTCTTTTTTGCCGCGGGTTAAAATACAAATTAAGTAAGCGAAAACATTATTCTTTTCTACACATAATAATACTGAATCACTCACGACTCCCAAACGAGATTTGGACAATTATATTAAAAACATAGCGCAGTTCGCAAGGGAGGTTTCTAATTAAAAGCGACGAGACACAGACTAATAAAATTACAAGTCACCACTTTATAAGCCACCCTTACTCACCAAAATAACGTACATGAAACACCACTCGGCATATGCCTACATTGGTTGATTTACTCTGTTAAGTGATTTTCTTATTTTAAAAAAGGGGTATTAAAAGTTTTCAGAATTTCTTGCTTGTTCTTGCGCAACAGCTTTCCGAACTGGTGGTAGAGTGAAAATTTTACGAAACCTAAATATTAATCATTTGATGTATATAATAAATGTCTTTTATTTAATTTAACGCCCTTTTGTCTGACTGGCTCTTATAGTTCATTCTGTGTTTGAATGTTAGCTCCTAAAGGAATGGAATAAGTTTAAGTGTTTTTTTATTTACATGCTGGTTTACTCAAAATATTAATTAGCTTAGTTTATAGAAAATACGCTCGGCAATTAAGAAATTGTTAATATTTTATAATGAATGTCGAAGATTATAATCGATTATGAATACTAACATTACGTGATTTCTTATAGTGGCATCATTTAGGTAATATTTTTCTAATTGATGTCGGAGGTTATAATCGATTATGAATACTAACATTACGGAATTTCTGTATTGTGGCATCTTTTAGGTAATATTTTTCTAATTAATGTCGGAGGTTATAATCGATTATGAATACTGACATTACGTGATTTCTTTATAGTGGCTTCTTTAAGCTTATTGTTCTGTGCATCAAGGCTAATTATCGCAGACAAACGGAATCCGTGGGCCGTGGCTTAAAATTTTCAAGAGGCGTTATTTGGCAAGACGTCGACGACAAAAAGAGGCCGCTGGGATCGGGACAGGGCTGGAGCTAGGCTACCTAGAACTCCCTTGTGACCTAGATGTTGTAATATTGTAATAGTTACAAAGAATGCCTCGGTGGCGCACTTGTAATGCGTACGCGTTACGATTGAGGCAACGCTGAGGTCGCGGGTTCGATCCCCTAGTCGGGTAAAGTGGTATTGGGTTTTTCTATTACGAAATACTCAGTATCAGCCCGGAGTCTGGAATTTGTGCCCGGTATGGCGATAGGCTCGCCCCCTATCACATAAGGGACGGAAATACGCTGGCGAAATGTGGGTGTATTGGTTACACCTCTGCCTACCCCTTCGGGGATTACAGGCGTGAGTGCGTATGTATGTAGTCGTATGTATGTATGTAGGTACAAAGAATAATAATTAGGAAATGAGATTTCCCTAGGGAAGACGGTACTATACCAGCTTGGAATCTGAATGTCTATGTTATATCTATGTGTTTCATAGGTAGTAGTAGGTCCCTTGTATGCGAAGAGTCGTCTAAGTTGGTACCACCACTTCGTCTATTTCTGCCGACAAGCAGCAGTGAGTAAGCATAGATGTGTTTTGATGTAAAGAACATTGTAGTCAGTGTAATTACTAAGTATTATGAGACTTAACTTATGTCTTGAGGTGACGAACGCAGTCCAGTGCCATGCAGTACTTTGTAATTCAAAGCTCAGTAGGGCTAGCACGGAGCAACTTGCAAGAACGTATTCGTATCAACATGTCAAAAATTTGATTAAAAATTCATACAAATGCAAGCGTTCTCGATTCGAATACGTATTCGTAAGTTGGTCATGCTCGCCCCTCTATGTGGTGTTGCTTCTGTTTGTAGGCACTAATATTATTATTGCTATTTATCACTTGACATGTAATATTTTTTTAATACAATTGAATGTCGAGATCACTCGCTTGATGGTAACACCACGCCTGTCCACAGCAAGTAGCAACACTACTTAGAACTTGAGTTGTAAAGTGCAGCATAGCTCTAAATTACGCTCGTCGCTTCGAGGCAGTAGAATTTAAGTCTCATAATTCCCAGTAATTTTACTGGCTTCAATGTCCTTCAAACCGAAACACAACAATGCTTAAACAGTGCTATTCGCACTCACGCACTCACGCCTGTAATCCCCAAAGGGTAGGATGAGGTGTAACCAGTACACCCACATTTCGCCGAGCGTATCACCGTCCCACGATGTGATGGGGGGCGAGCCTATCGCCATACCGGGCACAAAATCCAGACTTCGGGCTGATACTGAGCATTTCGTAATAGAAAAACACAATACCACTTTACCCAACCCGGGGATCGAACCCGAGACCTCAGCGTTAGCCTCACCGAGGCAGTCTATAGTCTACAGTGCTATTTGGCAGCAAAAATATACAAAACGGTGGTACACAAACAGCCTCTCGCATACGAGGGACCTACCACCTTGTAAACACAGCTCTGCCCATCCCTTCGAGGATGCAGGCGTAAGTTTATGTTGTAAAGCTATACCGAGATATTTTAAGACACAAAAACCTTCACGTTCCAACTCCGCGACTGTTGTTTGAAACCGCTCGAATCGCGGCCCACAGTAATCCCCGTTGATGGATGGCCCCTACCAATCTGTTTTTGTGTAAATGAGTATAAACTGGGCGGACGACCTGTCTTCTTTGTCAACGTAGGCTTGCACTCATTTGTCTTTTTCTTCCACGTGCCAGAATTCGGAGAAACACACATTTTGCGAAATCATTTGATATTTATTTACATTTTAAGAAAAATAACTGACTTGAAAAAACTGAATATTAAAATGTCTAAAATTTTTTGAACTATGATTTATGATTAAATTAATTAATGATTACCACACTGAAGGCGGCCCACACAAGTTTTAATTGGGATGTTTTAATTTTTATAGCATCTCTGCCTACCCCTTCGGGAATACAAGCTTGAGCTCAAATATTGTATATAAGTTACAAATTGAAATAAAAACTAGTTTATACGGATTTTATCGCGGTTTAATTTTTATTTGATCACGACGTTTTGAAAGGTTTTCAGTCTTCGTGGTCACGGGAGAGACTGACGTGTAGGTCGTCTCGGAAAAGGTAATGTTACCTTGCCTATCTTCATTTTAGAATTATACATCAATTTTTTTTTATATAAGTTGTTGATAAAACGAGCTCATTGATAAATGTTAGTACCTATATTGTTTTAGAAAGAATTATGTTAACCAAAGGTTTGAATGTAAAGAAGCATTTGGAATGTATGCGAAGGCTAGGTATGATAGTTAAATGAATTAGGTTTTTTATTCTCATTTACTTATGACTTCGAGGGGAGGTGTTGATAAAACGAACTCATTGGTAAATGTTAGTATATTGGTTTAGAAAGAATTATGTTTATTGTCAATGTGCCTAGTTACCATTCGATACGTAAAAGACTCCTGTGTAAGACGTCGTTGATTGAACATAAGTTTTGTTAAACGTTATTTTATTTTTTTATTATTAGATCTTAACCAAATTTATATGGAACCACATCGCAGCTAAACTCTATGGAGTGAATTTTTTTCCTACAAAATCGGTCCACAATTGGCGGACAAATCCATATACATACATAAAAAAACAAAAAGATTTTTAAGTTGGTTAAAAATGAGCAGGTCGCTGGATAATATATAGATTTATAAGCATGAGCAAATCCACCTAGAAATTTAAATTAGGTTTAAACGAAGGGGTCAAACTTAACATCCATTTTTGTCAGGGGCTGAATGGGTAATTTTATCAAAAAATTTATAACCATATTTTTAATAGAAGAAAGTTATCTGGGGCAAAATAGTTGTTATTAGAAATTCAAGATGGAAGCCAAGTTAGTCTAAAGTAAATTGTTTTCTTCAAGTTTCAATACGAAGTTGTTCAAGAAGGTTTATAATAGTTTTATGTACCGACTTGTGTTAACATAATATAATACCATAGTAAATAAGATAACTAGAACGATAGCTCTCATATGAATCTGCCAAAAATACGGCTCCACTTACAAACACATGCAAAGGTAACACTCACACACGCAACAAAAATTAATAAACGTTCAAGATCGACTTTATTCCGTAAAAGTTAATGTCTAAATATTAAATTTCTAAATCGAGATACGACGTTCTGCACTGCGCAAAAAATTTGACGTATTAAGTGTCAACTAGAGATCATGAATCAATTTTTATGGATTGATGAATGAACGAGCTGCACAAACTTTTATAGCCCCACCCCCTTGCACAGAATTTTTTGTGGGGTCATTTTTTTGCTTGAGTTACGTTTCTTGTCATCTTATTTCGATGGATAATACCATAGTAAAAATAGTAATTTACACGTATGCATACGCACTCACGCCTGTAATCCCCGAAGGGGTAGGCAGAGGTGTAACGAGTACACCCACATTTCGCCGAACGTATCTTCGTCCCACGATGGGATACGGGGCGAGCCTATCGCCATACCGGGCACAAATTCCAGACTCCGGGCTAATACTGAGCATTTCGTAATAGAAAAACACCATTACCACTTTACCCGATCCGGGGATCGAACCCGAGGCCTCAGCGTTAGCCTCAATCGTAACGCGTACGCATTACAACTGCGCCACCGAGGCAGTCCAGAGGCAGTAAAATATTTTCTTGTAAAAAAGCGTGGGGTGCATGGTGCCGAACACTACATCACACATCACACTCATCTCATCATACAAGTGAATAAAATAAGGGTAATAATCCAAGAACTGACGACTGTGGAATAATCTTATAAATCCCATCTAAAACAAAAATCCTTTAATATATTCTCGTAAAGATATATAACAGACGAACTAAATATCGAGCAGGTACATACAACCTGGGGAGCGACATGAATACGCGCCGTCGAATCCTCATTTTATTTATACCCATAAAATATAATATTCAAAGGCTATATTTCCCGAACGATTTCTTCGACCGATAAATGTCCTTTCATAAATTTGACGAATTACATCTCGGTAGTTACCATTTGAATTTGAACTCTGCCGCTCTTGCTACAAGATTCGTTTTGCAACATGAAAAAGACTGTAATTGTCTTAAAATATATTATGACCTGAATAATTCGGTGCTTATTACGAAGCCGTGTTTTCATGTTCTTATTCATAAAAGGGTGGACAGAGAGTGTTGTTCAAATATGTAAAATTGTAGAGCCTTTAATGTTGAATGAAACATTTATTAAACAGTTAATGATTTTGAATTTAACACAGACAAATATTTTCGATTTAGGGATTTTTGATTTAGACATTGGCTTCGTCACGCTCGTATCCATGAAATGATTGGCGAAGATGCAACTAGTACACACCCTTTTAGCCGAGCTTATTTACATCACACAATGTGATAGGGAGTGGGGGCGGGGGGGTAGCAAGCCTTTTGTCATATCGTGCACAAACTCCAATTCCTGGCAACTCAAGTGTGATTTTTCGAATCGAAAATTCAAACAAAATTGTGATTGATGTGAAGATGTCACCGGCTTCTTAGCCTAAGTACTCAGCCACTAGACATAGGTTATTGCTTTTTATTTTGTTGTTTGTTTGACCAGATTGATTTTTTCTTCACCATATTACTGCAATAATTGATATTATAAATAAAATTAAGGATATTTTTAAGTAGAAATTCGTTGATGACATAATGGGATAAGCAGTGCCAATGTGTCTCACACTTTTAACCGACTTAAAAAAGAAATAGGTTCTCGAATCGTAAACTTTTTATGTATGTCCGACTCCAAGAATGTCGCTTAGGGGGTGTGGTCACGTTTAGAGGTAACCGCAGAAATTTATAATTCGGTTACTTATGCTATAGATACGCTTTTCTATGTGTCTATACTTATGCACATGCCAGATCGGTCTAAAAAGCACTAAAAGATATCTAATGGTTCACTACAGATGTTCAAGTTTGGGCAAAATGGGACTGTCTTAGTAGGAAAACGATCATTAACAATAATGCCAGACAGAAGAACATATTTCGTGATACGAGTATGTCCGTCAAATGTGGACCGATTTTTTATTACATACACACTCACGCCTATGTCCCATAGTGGTAGGCAGAGACTATTGAGTACCACAAGCTACGATCCTGACACACCTCTTTCGCCTCTTCTTTCATACATCTTCTCATACATTTTCATTTTTTATTGCGTTCGAAAAGATTTACCTTTAGAGTGGTCCCATGTAAATTTGGTTGTTATGATGTGGTCTTCTTCCACCTGCCCTTATCCCACGCACAGTGGGGAAGGCGGAACATGCTTTTTAACACATGTTACAGATGATTTGGGTTTTAGTTTTTGCGACCAGCTGTCTGACGTTAACCTCTCGAAGGAGAAAACACCCAGGCCCGAAACAAATATTTGTGGATCACACAAGCATTTGTCTTGGTTCGGGAATTGAACCCGCGGCCTCGTCCTTCACAGTCGGCTTCTTATCCACTAAGCCACGGATGGATGATGTAGTAATGGTAAAAAAATGGAAAATCCTCAACAAGTAACAGCAAAGCATTTGAAAGATTTTTAAGTAAACTTAAGATCATGGTAAACATTTTTAAACTATTCAATTACCGTCAGATCCGATAAAATGCCTATCCTGAATCAAACCAAAAATCCACACTCCAAACCCTAAATAATAGCCAATTAATTCGTATACATTACAAGCTTAGCAAGGAGTCTTATATAATCCGACCGTGTTACGTGGCCGGTACTCAGTAAACTATTACGAAAGGTAAGCGACTCTGTAATTTATTTGGGTAATCGAGTAATTTGTCGCACGGGATTGGTGTAATTTATCCACAGGTGTGCGCCGGGACGTTTCTTGTTTTCCTTCGCGGTGGACGGATTAGGAAGTTTAAGGGGGTCAAAATATTTATTATAATATAACTTCATTTGTCTGTAAAAAATAATAATAACAAGGTCTCATAAAGTCCCCTGCTGGTAAGTGATTTCCACCGCATATGAAAATCCATGATACCAAAAGAAAGGATGGTAGGAAGATAGGATATATGGCTCGAGCCATAATATGGCCATAACATATTATATATGTGTCGCTTAAATAATACGAGCATTAGTAGCAATTGAAGAAATATATCAAACTACTAATGCATAATGCTTAAAATCACCTCTATGTCGCCTCTATATAGGAGTAGGAAAAGTTGCACACCTGGTGTACCCACGATTCACCGAGCATATTTCTGTATATTATGTGATAGGACGCGAGTCTATCGCCATATCGGGAACATATTCGAGGACAGCCTCCGCGGTACAGCGGGCGAGTAGCCGGCTGCGAAGCGAGAGGCCGTGGATTCGATTCCCACACCGAGTCAAATGTTTGTGTGATCCACAAATGTTTGTTTCGGGTCTGGGTGTTGTGGGACCGCAAGTCTCTCGTAGTTGCTGATACCCACGATACAGGTTAACCTAGTGTGGGGTCAGGACTATGTGTGTGACTGATGTATTTATTATTTATCATTATTATTATATTAGACAATCAAACACAAATTGTGATTACCTGGTATTTGAACCCAGGGCCTCACGGTTCCTCAGCCTTGATAGGCTACCATCTGACCAATGAGGTAAATTAATTAATAATGTTATTTTAGGTATATATTTAAATTAAACAAAAAAAAAATAACTATTACACCACACAGAAAATGTTATTTACACGTGCAACAAAACTCACAGTGACAAATGATGTGTGGACACCAAACAGAGGTCACAAACCAGTCAAAAGCAGGCGGGTCACCACTACTGGGTGCGAATTTATATAAAGGTTACTATGATATAATAATAAGGTTTTAATTAATCTTAAAACATTTAGGTCATGTTTCTCAACAATCATAGATTGGACCATTAAGGCCACCTAGCACGACGATCTTAAATCGAGTTTAACTTTACTTAAACAGGTTTAGTGGTTAAACTCGATTTAGGATCGACGTACAAGTCAACATAAACATGGGTAACACCAGTGAAATATAAAAATTTGACATGATTAAACACAATTAAGGGCTAAATACAATTGTGAATTGTTGAGAAAGTCAGCATAAAACGATTTTTTTTATGGCATAGGCCGGCAACCGAGCACGTGGGTCACCTGATGCTAAGTGATTTCCATCCCCCATGTACGCCTACAATACCAAAAGAATGCGGTGCGTTGCCGACCTTAAAGGAAAGGGATGATTAAGGGATTGGGAAGGGGATGGGGTTTGGGCATCCGGATATCTCACTCACCGTACGAAACACAGCAGCAAGCTGCTACTTTACGCCGGTTTTCTGTGAGACAGTGGTAATGACCCGGACGAGCCAGCCCATACATGGTGTAGACAAAAGTGCCTACAGCGTGGCTCTACTGCGTTTCGGACGGTGAGTGGAATATCCGAAGGCCCAAATTCCTCTCCCCTTCCCAATCCCTTACTTATCCCTTTCTCTTAAGGTCGGCAACCCGTCCATAATTCTTTAGTATTGTGGGCGTACATGAGCGGTGGAGATCACTTACCATCAGGTGACCCACTTGCTCGTTTGTCGGCCTATACATTAAAAAATATAAACAATTCTAGACTACAAAAAATCTTGAAAGACAATAATCGCCGGTATTATCTAAGTCCATACCTGCCCTAGTAATACGCGAGTGTGTGCAAGTAGCGACTCCAAGTTTTTGAGTGTTTTTCTTGTTTTTGCAATTTCATGCTCGCCGATTGAGAGTTTCAAGTTGAAATGAGTTCTGCGCGGGCTTTTTATGTATTTTTATATTTCTCTGACGTACATTTGTGTGTATTTTAATGAGACAAGCTATACACTTGCCTAATGAGAATTCTGAAGGTTTTGGGGTTTGTATTCAGGAGTTTCGTTTATATCTGACCTTGGGGGAATATACCTTGGTTGGCTGAGTATGCTGTGATTGAGAAAGACGTACCTATCTTTTCGTGCAGTCGAGTTAAAATAAGTCTTTAACTGTGTTATGTGTTTACTAGCTTTTGCCCGCGACTTCTTCCGCGTGGAATATTTACTTTACGATAACGAAAAATTTTAGCCTATAGCCTTCCTCAATAAATGGGCTATCTAACACTGAAAGAATTTTTCTAATCGGACCAGTAGTTCCCTAGATTAGCGCGTTCAACCAAACAAACAAACTCTTCAGCTTTATAATATTAGTATAGATTAATAATACTTACCTAAGCTCTCGCCGGTATCCTCTAATGGCCGTTCCCTATATTCTGTCTGTCTCTAGTTTTGCTATACCAGCGATAGAAAATTTTATCTATATTCCGTTTTACCGTCCCAATAAACTTACTAATAATAGGTAATCCTATTCTTCATTGCTGTCTACCGATGAGAGGACTGATAGCTGACTACAGATATACAACACTATGAAAATGACAGTTCAAGCGTCCCAATAATTTTGATGTGCTATCTGTCGATAAAGTTATTTAGTTTTTTCTTTATCGGTCGATTTTGACCGATAAACAGATATCCTCGGCTGTAAAAAAACGAAATAAATAACGCATTTTGAAGAAATAGCCATGAGTATACAAGGCTTACATGGCACTTGCACTGCAATACAAAAAAACTAAATAAATTTTGTAAAAATCTAAAATATAAAAAAAATCTAAAATTCCCATAAATAAAAATAATGCACCGTTTTGATAATATTAAATTAAGTGCAAGAGACATATAAATATTTGTTAATGCGAATAAAATAATTCCCCACTTCAGTAAAATCCCCCAAATTCGCTTGGGATTTTTGTTCAAAGGACTTGTATTCAGAGCCGTAATGTATTGACAGTAAAACGTTTCGTTATTACATTGTGTTTTGCAACATAATAAGTATTTCTCGTTATTATTATTTCATTTACAGTGGTAAAAAATAAGAATTATAGATAAATGTTAAATTAAAACTTATATTTCTAATCTAAATCATATCTTAGTTCTATATTATATAGTTCCTCTTTCTCAGCTTGTATGAACATAACGCACAAGAGGGCCCAGATAGACTGCCTATCTATTGCTATCATAGTATCCGACGTGCATATCTAAAAAATAGGGACGATTCCAAGCAGTAGATAGAACAATACGGATGTTTGACGATAGCTATCTATCGTGAAATTGAAGATTAATATTGGGAACGGCCATAAGACAGTCAAAGGGGTAGGTACTTCAAAAACATCCACTGATCGCAAGGTTGGTATCAAAAAATACAGAATACGATCAAAGTAAAGCCAATAAATCGGATATAAAACTTGAAGCAGAGGGAAAAGCAAATCAATTTGAGTGGATATTGCAAGCCGATCTTTGGGGGCAATGCTTTTCAACTTTTGTCGGATATTTCCCAACGTTGGGGCAAATATTGGACCAGGTAACAAAGTATATATCGCAACTAACTTGGCGCATCGGCAATTCTATTGTAGTAGGCAGTAGACAATAAAATGTAAAATATGCTTTAACTGACTTTAAGAAGGAGTAATCAATGTGTTTGTATATTATATAATTATATATTTTTTATGTATTATTATATTATATATTCACGTACAACTCGAACATATTACCCATTATATCTATTTTTTTAATAATTATGTATTTTTGTATTTAATAAAGTTTACCCCGATGACGGAGGTCCCATATTAATTTGGCTAAGATCTAATGGCGGAGTACGAGGGAAAATAGGAAACTTCTTAAGAGGTATCAGAAAACGCACCATGATTCGGGTTTTGAAGTATTTTTTAATAGTTTTTGACTAATTATTATTATTATATATTTATTTACTTATATTTATTCAGCTTGAGAGCAGAGGGGCGAGCACGAACAACTTACGAATAAGTATTCGAATCAAGAAATCTAGCATTTGTGAAGTAGCAGCTTGGTGTTGTGTTTGATACAGTGAGTATGATGATGATGGTGATGTCTTCCAAGCCGATATCGGCCACGGTGACTTAACTTTTGCTTAAATGAGTAGAGCTTCGCAGGTATGCTCTGATATGGCTTACATATCCTATTTTGGCTGTAAACGTGCGCTTACAGTAACTGCACGTTAGGGTATTAGTGAGTATATAACTCTGGAGGACCAAGTCCCCTTGCATCCGACTCAACAACATCGTGTGTCGACTGCAACATAAAAGAAGTGAATATATTTAAGAAATAGTAGACATAGTAGAGCCATGCTGTAGGTAGGTAGTTTTATATAGGCAAGAATGAATAGGCTCTACCGGATTGTTACTACCGTCTAACATAAAACCGACCTAAATCCCAAATTCCCTTCCCTTCCCAATCCCTTTTCTTTAAGGTGTCTATGATTATTCTAGTATTGTAGGCGTATCTAGTGGTGGCCCACTAGAGGACCCATTTGTTCCTTTAGTGATGATTCGGAAATACTAAAATTTCCGAGGCGCCAAACTATTTGTGTTCATCCAAAACAAGTTGGACAATCTTTGGCTCCAATATTGGCTTCATACTACGAAGGTATTATTGGAACTGCCTCTGGCTACAAAGCTCGTATTCGTCACGTTGAGACGTTTTTAAGGCTGGTTCGTCTGATGGGTTTTACAATTTGACTGAAACGTTTGTCACGTTCAAGATTCAATACATTTTTAATTCAAGAAGCAGAAATTATTAAAGCGGTGATGGTTTTTGGTGATGGTGATGATTTGTGGATCACACAAACTTTTGTCTCGGTGTGGGAATCCAATCCACAGCCTTTCGCTTCGCAGCTGGATACTCCACTACGCCTGATGGTAAGCGCCACGCCTGCTCATAAACAGAAGCAACGCCACACAGAACCTTTAAATAAAAAAGCACTGCATGACACTGGACTCTGCTCGTCACCCCAAGACATAAGGTGTTAAGTCTCATAATGCCCAGTAATTTCACTGGCTTCAACTTAGAAACGTCATAAGTGCATGCTCTTTGGGTAGGTTTCAAACTTGCCATTCTCGTCTCTGAATTCCGTACCACTCCACGCAGAGCTATCGGTGACAAATTGGAAGTCTGTTATTGTACATTGTTTTGATAACAACTTCCACTTGAAAATGTTTTTTTTTTCTTTTTTTTATGGCATAGGTCGGCTAACGAGCAGGTGTGTCACCTGATGGTAAGTGATCTCCACCGCCCATGTACGCCTACAATACCAAAAGAATCATGGGTGCGTTGCCGACCTTAAAGGAAAGGGATAATTCCTTAATTATTAGGAATTAGGATTAGGAAGGGGAGGGGGTTTGGGCCTCCGGATATCTCACTCACCGTACGAAACGCAGCAGCAAGCTGCTACTTTACGCCGGTTTTCTGTGAGACAGCGATAATGACCCGGACGAGCCGGCCCATACATGCTGTAGACAAACATGTCTACAGCTTGGCTCTACCACTCATGTAAATGTGAGTAAGTCCTTAAATGTACTCTTTAACCCTCACATAAACGTCACTATACCATTAAATCCACAAGCCAAGAGCAAACGAACATAAAAGTGTAAATCAGAGCTCAACTAACCGCTCTACGCAGCGCCAGCCCGTGGCGTGAAGCGTGAGCCGGCGCGTTACAGCTGCTTACACTGCTGTTGAGCGTTGATTAACTTTACTAGTGCCCTCCACGAGTACAATGATACGTAAATAATGGAATAGGCTTTTAATTAACAATATTTTATAAATAATTAAAAACAAATGTATAATTTTAAAATGAAGGTAGCCAATGTAACATTAACTTTTCGAGACGACCTACACCTCAGTCTCTCCCGTGACCATGAAGGCTGAAAAGCTTTCGAAACGTCGGGACTAAAATAAAAATTAAACCGCGATAAAATCCGTATAAACTAGTTTTATTTCAATATTTTATAAGTCATACCTACCCACCTACCTAGATTAGTAATTTAAATATACCGTAGAATTTGTATTATTTCTTCACCATTTATTATTAACTGTACCTTATTTTGTAAACTCATGGTAACTCAAGACAAACCTTAGTGGTTTTTAGATGTTACTAGTAATAATGTTAGTAATGTATTTTTAAAATGATAAGTAAAATAAAAAATAAAAGAAACATAGATATATTTTTAAGTTTGTGTCAGTTATGGTGAGCTAATGTGTTTTTTTATCAGTCTGATTTTTATTACTAACGAATTGTTAAGGAATTTCACTAAGTCCGTTTGGGTAGGTACTGCCGCTTTTTCTATTTCTACCATCAAAAAGTAGTGTGTAAGCACTGTTGTCTTCCGGTTTTGAACCGGCTATTAAACCCAGTGAAATTACTAGGCATTATGAGATTTAACATCTTATGTACTGGAGGTCTATTGCCCGCAGACAGACAGTCCCCAGTTCATTAAGATCAGTGGTAAGTCGATAATAATCCAAGTGTTCATTACGCGGTAGCTATGCTGGTTTACTATTCGGTCCTAGTTTTTTTAGGTATAATTAGAGACTCTTGACATTGTGTTGAGGTCTGTAAAGCAGTAAAATTGTAAAAGTAACCAATAAACTATGAGTTAAAGTGATTACTGTCGTTTTGGTACATACATACATAGACTCACGCCTGTTTCCCATAGGGGTAGGCAGAGACAACGGATTTCCACTTGCTACGATCCTTACATACCTCTTTGGCCTCATTCACCCTCATTAAATTTTTCATACATGGACGTCGGTTTAGGGTACTCCTGACCTGGCCTTTCGTTCGTTCTGTCGTTTTGGTATTAATAAATAATACGCGTCTCACGTAACTTCTAATAATAGTCAATGGCAATAAGTTTCCCAAAAACTGACATAATAGGGTAGTTGACTAGTTTTTATTTATCATTTAAATCAATAAGTTACGTTACTCAAAATCTATTGCAGAAAGAATTTTATAAAACGGACCAAAAATAAATAAGTTAGAAGCCATTCAAATCCTGTAGAAGGGGAAATTTTCAAATGACAGACGACGCAACCTTTGACGTCACTGTGTAAAATGTTCATTATGGTGCACGCGTGCAAGCGAGATAGTGAGATATCCCTACTACGCACCCACTTTTCCTCATACCAACATTTAAAATCATAACTGCGGGTACATTTTTGAACCAATTTTGATTGTATTTTAATAAAAGGTTTCTTTTGCGTGTAATTTTCTGTTGCTTATAAAATAATATATAAAATTAAATATAGGAAACTACCCTATTCCATTTCACAACATACCCACTTCCCACGTAGGGATCATACTCGTAGCACCCAATTCCCAAAGCCGCTTCCATCAATCGCAACACGATGTTTCGACGTCGATCGTAAAACCCGGGTTTACATGTTCGGTGTAAACTGGCCGATGATTTACGACCGCCCGCCGCGGGCCAACTATAAAAATCGTTTAGTGTCACAATCACCTGTTTGCGAACGTACGGGACGAGAAATAAGGGGAGGGGAGGGGGGAGGGTTGTATAAAACAAGGCTCCGATATGTTACGATTGAAAAATATGTGAGATTCGGGTTTATAGTGACGATTCGTAGTTTTCTATTTATAGCAAACTCAACTGTGTATCGGGCGGGATTTCCCTTTAACAACATCTCAGGAGGCCAATTCCCGTAATTTTAAATGTTCAAAATATCATCATGCTTTTTAAAACATGTTACTGAAAGATTAAGCTTGTAGTTTTACCACCGTTCGCCTGCCTGACGTCAAGCCCTCTAGAAAAAAACTTCCAGAGTCAAAACAAATATTTGTGGTGATTTCTTAGGTTTACGCGAATATTACACATTGAAATAAAACTAGTTATACGGATTTTATCGCGGTTGAATTTTTATTTTAATCCCGACGTTTCGAAAGCTTTTCAGCCTTCGTGGTCACGGGAGAGACTGAACAGTCTAAACTAAAATAAATATTAAACAGTGATAAAATCCGTATAAACTAGTTTTATTTCAAAATATTTGTGGATTACTGAAACATGTTTGTCTCGGTGCGGGAATCTAACTCACGGCCTCAAGGCCAATTCTCGTATCTCTAATCTCAGCGTCAAGAAAGTTGCAAATGGCATTCTCTTAAACCAATAATTAACGTCAAATGCACCTAGCATTAGCAGTAGCATTATACCGCTTTGGCTTCAGTCAACTTTTATTCTACATTCAATCTCATTACGATCTATGTTCACTTTTGACGTTGATTATTGGTTTAAGAGAATGCCATTTGCAACTTTCTTAACGCTGAGACTAGATCGGAATGATATTTTGAACATTTAAAATAACGAGAATTGGCCTTCAGATATTAAGCGACTTTTCTCAAATGTTACAGGTTTTGGGTAGCCTGTGTTAGCGTATTTTCTTCTTATTGGTATATTGAGGGTGTCTGAGAAAGCAACGTTGGGTACACTGAAATAATAACGGTGCGATATAGTTGTGGAAGGATAGTTAAAGGGTATAAAAGAGGTTGTCGCCAGAAGTGGAGGCCTAAGATGTTGCTGGCCCACTTAAACTTACTTAGTCTTAACATGTTATTTAATATTACTGTTTATACTTAACAAGGCGAATCCATTTTTAGACATACAATTTAAAATAATGGTACTTAAAAATATGAGAAACCCACCATCAGTGAGCCGCAAGTTGTGTGACGCCAGAGCTAAGTTGGCGTTCGTTCGAACTTGAGTAATAAAATTGATGGGGGGAGCTCCAAACAGCGTTATTGTCTCAAGACGTTCTCGATGGGGTTCAAGTTAGAAGTTGAAGCGCTTTGTTAGCTTATACAAGAAATATTATGAGTAAAAGTAAACTTAACCTTCTTTACATAGTAAGTACATTTATATTACTTTAACAACGAATTCATTGCGAAACGTCAAAGGTGCCTTCAAGTTCGTTTTCGAACCCGCTACTTTCGTCTCAACAGTCCGTAGCACTCCTCGCTAGTCCATCGCTATTTTTACCTCTTTAAATTTTTAACACTAAACTAACAGAATATAAACGCTTTTATCTATAAACTTAAATCTACATTTCAGAAAACGCTGCCCCAGAGTTTAGAATTTTAATCGTTTTATTGTACGCAGAGAGAAACGTTACAAGTTCTAAACTATACTAATAATCGGTTTAATTATTTTATGGTTAATTATAAATAAAGTTATTTCTATTACGTTTGTTATCAAGCGTTTTGTTATTGGAAAGTTTGTCGAGACGTTAGAGTTATGACTTTTCAGGTAAAAATTATTTGACTGTAGATAGTTTCGTCTACAAAATGATTGGACTGGCTCGACCAGGTTGTTGCCACTGTCTCACAGAAAACTGACGTGACGTAGCAGCTTGCTGACAGCCTCCGTGGCGCAGTGGGCTGTGAAGTGAGAAGCCGTGGGTTCGATTCACACACCCAGACAAATGTTTCTGGTCTGGGTGTTATGGGGCCGCAAGTCACTCGTAGTTCCTGATACCCACGATACAGGTTAACCTAGTGTGGGGTCAGGACTATGAGTGTGACTGTTGGGTGTATGTATTTATTTACTGTTTCGTACGATGAGCCCAAAGCCTCCTCCACATCCCAATACCTTAATTATCGGTTTCCTTTAAAATGTAAAATTGCAATATAATAATAGAAAGGTGGTAGAAAGCACCGACTCAATATTGTTTATTTTTAGCTGTTTAGTTTTTTTGAGTAAATTGTATTTTTTAGTTGAGCAACTGCCAAATCACATGCGTCTTTAATTGATATTACTATGTTCTGTAATAACCATACACCTTTTATTGATTGAAGTCAGTTAATCAACTAAAATTGAATTGTGTGATCCTACTGTAAAATACTATTATAATACTACATTTAACCTTTCAAAACCACTCAGTTGAAACACCTGTTAAGATAAAAAAATGACTAATGACTCCCAGATGCTACACAAAGATGAATTACACTGATGTATTATAACGTTATTTTTAAAAGCTATTGTTCTGAGCAAAATAGTTTATGATGTAAATCATCTTTGAAAAAGGCAAGGCGAGGCACTCATCCCAAGCGACTTCTATCTAATATTATTCAAGCTTTTAGTATGGAAAACCTTTATTTTTTATGTTAATCAAATCTTCCAAACTAATTGATTGATTGATTGATTGATTTATGAGGAATTACACTTTCCTTTTTTATTCTACTATTCAGTCCCGACAGGGTAGTAATAATAAATAAATAATAAATAAATACACCCAACAGTCACACACATAGTCCTGACCCCACACTAGGTAAACCTGTATCGTGGGTATCAGGAACTACGAGGGACATGCGGTCCCACAACACCCAGACCCGAGACAAATATTTGTGGATCACACAAACATTTGTCAAGGTGCGGGAATCGAACCCACGGCCTCACGCTTCGCAACCGGCTACTCGCCCGCTGCGCCACGGAGGCAATAGTAACATAACGTTTAACAAAACTTCAATCATCTTCTTCATTTTTTTGTGGTAGTTACAGCAATAGCATGTAAATTCCAATACAATAACACAATCGCGACGAGTGTACTGTTGTCCGTTGAGGAGTTTTATTTTTTTACTCCGTACCCCGTCATCGCAGCTAAATTCTATCGAATGATTTTTTTCCCAACAAAATCGGTCCACAGTTGCCGGAGAAATCTATGTACACACATAAAAAAAACAAAAAAAACGCACCGAATTGAGAACCTCCTCCTTTTATGAAGTTGGTTAAAAATAAAGTGTCGAAAAAAGTTTTTTTTTTATATTATCGGCCGGCAAACGAGCAAGTGGGTCACCTAATGGTAAGCGATCTCCACCACCCATGTACGCCCACAATACAAAATAATTATGGGCGCGTTGCCGACCTTTAAGGAAAGGGATAATAAGGGATTGGGAAGGGGAGGGGGATTTGGGTCTCCGGATATCTCACTCACCGTACGAAACGCAGCAGCAAGCTGCTACTTTACGCCGGTTTTCTACGGACGAGCCGGCCCATTCATGCTGTAGACAAAATTGTCTACAGCGTGGCTCTACCACTCAGGTATTTGTGCTTGGTTAATACGATTATAGTGGAGTAATGATAATTTAGATACATTAACAAATATTCTAAGAATCATTGGTCTAGTGACAGCGTACTAACTGTTACTAAAGTTCTGCATTCAATTCCCAAGTCAAACTATACCAATTTATGTTTTGGAATCGAAAAATCACACATGACTTGCTCAGAATTGGAATAACTCCACGGGAACGTATAACCAGTACAATCACATTTCGCCGAGCATATTCCCGTCCAATAATGTCATAGGGGGGTAAGCCCATTACCATAACGAGCACAATTCCAGATTCCGGGGTGATACTAATCATTTCGTGATAGAAAAACCCAATATCACTTTTACCCGAGACCTCAGCACAGCAGTCGTATCGCGTAAGCATTACAGCAGGCCACCGACGCAGTCATACATAAAATCCATATTACCAATACAGCTTCCAAATAATACCCAAATAATTCATATATTCTATTAATTCCTATCTAATGCTATAATTATTGAAACAACACTTTCCCTTTAATTCAGTAGTAGGTGTAGAAGTGCGTGCCCTACATACAGACACCATTCGACTGAGTGTTGTTCCACACGAGTGTTTACTGAATTAAAACTACTTTATACGGATTTTATCGCGGTATAATTTACACAGCAATTATACATTTAATCAAATCGGAACCCAAAAGACCAACTGCCAGACCTCAAGACACCGTGAGCTCTTTCTGCGTAGATCGGACTAGTGTCAACTAACTTTTTTAATAATTAAAAAATAAATGTATAATTTTAAATGAAGGTAGCTAATGTAACATTAACTTTTCGAGACGACCTACACCTCAGTCGCTCCCGTGACCACGAAGGCTGAAAAGCTTTCGAAACGTCGGGAATAAAATCAAATTAAACCGCGATAAAATCCGTATAAAGTAGTTTTATTTCAATGTGTAATATTCGCGTAAACATAAGAAATCACGAGTGTTTACTGTTTACCAGCTGTGTCCGCAAATCATAGTGTAAAGCTGGCCTGGCTGTATTTAGTATTAAATTGTGGATATCAGGCATTTTTAGGGTTAAAAGTAGCATTAAGATACAGAAGTAAAATATGTGACTGCCTCGGTGGTGCAGTTGTAATGCGTACGCTTTACGACTGAAGATGACGCTGAGGTCTCGGGTTCGATCCCGGGTGGTGAAAAAGTGATATTGGGTTTTTCTATTACGAAATGCTCAGTATCAGCCCGGAGTCTGGAATTTGTGCCCCGTATGGCGATAGGCTCGCCCCCTATCACGTCATGGGACGTTTATCCCAGAAGAGTACATTTAACGGGGGCAGAGCCGCAAACTGCGCCACCGAGGCAGTCTAAAGGTTGTATTCATTTATAAAGAAAAACATTATTCTTATTGCTCAAAGGATGACCAATTCAAATCAATTGAGTTTCGTCTGAAATTTTAATCTTTACCGATATGGTCATAGGTTCTATTCCTATCACATCATCAATTATCATGAACTAATCACCCTTCAGGGAAACAGGCATAGTGTTTTGTGTTTGAAGACGTAGAGTTGAATACGGTGTATTCACCAGCTTCAAACCATGACTCCTTGCATAAAGATCCGAGTGGCTCCCACCAGAGCTGATCCTCGAATGGCCTGCGGATGGACTCTAATGGGTGTTACATGTCGCCTCAGTTACCAATACCGACTTGAGTGTTTGTTCTGCTCGTCCGTATGGGGATTATTCTGCACAATTAGCTGATTAACTACGACTATTATTACTATCTAAATAGCCTCATTAAAATCGTATTTTTATCCACGTTTTTGAAGTGAAAACTTCTTTAGCATCGTTGTGATTTGAAAATCGATGAAACAAAAAAACGATAAAATTAAACGAAAAAGAGACAGACATATAAATTCACAAGTTTTAACGTGGGAGAAAATTAGATAGGAAGCATTATACAGTTGTGCGCGCATGCGTAGTACAAAGCTTGAGAAAAGGCATCACAACAACCGTGGTGTTTTGTATACGTGTACATATTATACGTTTGTAGAGCTTTTTCATCATTTTTATAATAAAATTCTTCATTGTATCATTTATCGAAAATGTAAGCTCCGAGTCTGAATAAATCTATGTAATATATACGAATAAATGTAAAATAATTATCAAACTTTGTATCACTATGATCATTACTAAACCTACAATTATCCTCTTACCGAAATTTTACATTCGTCTCATTATCGTGAAGCCCAAATTTTTTAAGGTTTCACTTCTACCACGTGTGAATTGCACAATGTTTTTTTTCTGTAGGACGAAACGAGCAGGTCGCTCGCCTGACGGTAAGCGCAACGCCTGCCCATAAACAGAAGATATACAACACAGAACTTTGAATTACAATGCACTGCATGGCATTGGACTGAGCTTTTCACCCCGAGATATAAGACGTTAGATATCATAATGCCCAGTAATTTCGCTGTAATACAATGTCCTTCAAACCGAAACATAGAAGTACTTACATAGAAGTGTTTATTGCTTACACACTGGTGGTACCTTGTACTTGATGTTAAGATATTGTTGGACAGTCTTCGTGGCGCAGTTGGTGAGTAGCCGGCTGCGAAGCGTGAGGCCGTGGGTTCGATTCCCGCACCGAGAGCTATGTTTGTGTAATCCACAAATGTTTGTTTCAGGTCTGGGTGTTGTGGGACCGCAAGTCTCTCGTAGTTGCTGATACCCACGATACAGGTTAACCTAATGTGGGGTCAGGACTATGTGTGTGACTGATGGGTGTATTTATTTATTATATTGCAGTCACGACCCCACCATATTTCGATATATTTTAGAGTTCGCAAATGTAACCCTTCCAGAATAAGTCTTTAGTGAGTGAGCAAATGGAATGCATTTGCATGGACTAAACGCAAATGTGTGTAGGCGCTACGTATCTATAGGGTATGGATTGGTTCCGCCGCATCCAACCACTTAGCGTAATAATATCATACCGTACACGATGACTATGCATATATTACATATTACACTACTTACTAATTACAGCTTTAATTAAGATTGTAAGTTTTTTTATTAGCTTGTATGACGAGACAAGCAGGTCGCTCGCCTGATGGTAAGCGCCACGCCTACTCATAAACAGAAGCAACGCTACACAGAACTTTAAATAAAGCACTGCATGACACTGGAGTGCGCTCGTCACTCCAAGACATAACGTGCTAAGTCTCATAACGCCCAGTAATTTCACTGGCTTCAATGTCCTTCAAACCGGAACACAACAGTGCTTGCACACTGCTGCTTGACGGCAGAAATAGACAAAGCGGTGGTAGCAACCCAAACCCGAGGGACCTACCACCTTGTAAACTCCCTCAATAATCATAATTTTTATGTCGTTCTTTGTAATATATTTTTATATTCTTTCATTATTACAAAATAACCGATCACAGAATGCATACATTGAAGATTTTACGCAGTTTTTATACAGCAGTTAGCATCAGATTTTTATGGTTTATCGAAGTACATGATCGCGTAACACGTTGCAGACTTATAAAAACTCCGGCGAAACTAGTTCAAGGGAACAGTTAGGGATACGGGTTTCGCCTTAGGTTATAATAGCTCAAGAAAAAAACATCTAAAATGATTCCTTTTATATAATACTAGCTGTTGCCCGCGGCTCCACCCGCGTGAAAATAAAACGTAGCCTATGACCGTCTCCAAGGTCCCATCTATCTTTACAACAAAATTCATCAAAATCGGTTCAGTGATTTAGGCGTGAAAGCGTAACAAACAAAGATATATTTTTTTTACATAAAAAGTATCCTATGTTACTTCTTATACCTCCAAGAATATGTGTACAAAGTTTCATGATGATCGGTTAAGTAGTTTTCGCGTGAAAGCGTAACAAACAAACTTACATTCACATTTATAATATTAGTATGATACTGACGTAAACGTATAGTGAAGGGTCAAATCAGATTTGAAATACGTTACTCTAAGGCTGAATTGCACGACGATCCTAAATCGAGTTTTACCACTAAACTTAATCATACGATTTGACGTTTCTTAAACAGGTTTAGTGGATTAAAGTCGATTTAGGGTCATCGTGCAAGTGGGCCTTAATGGAACTATATTTAACTGTAAATAAAAAAATACTTTTCTCATTGGAGTGACAATAACTTTTTTTATAGTATAGGCCGGCAAACAAACAAGTGGGTCACCTGATGGTAAGTGATCTCCAACGCGCCAAGCCTGCTCAAACAGAAGCAACACAACACAGAACTTTGAATTACAAAGCACAGTATGGCATTGGACTGCGCTCGTCATCGCTAGATATAAGATGTTAAGTCTCATAATGTCCAGTAATTGCACTGGCTTCAATGTCCTTCAAACCGGAACACCGCAATGCTTACACACTGCTGTTTTTCGGCAGAAATAGACAAAGCGGTGGGACTAACCCAAACGGCCTCTCGCATACGAGTGAACTACCACCTTGTAAATTGTCTCCATAATCATAATTATCAAATACACATCCAACAGTCACACACATAGTCCTGACCCCACACTAGGTTAACCTGTGTCGTGGGTATCAGGAACTGCCAGCGACTTGCGATCCCATAACACCTAGACCCGAAACAAGTTTTTGTGGATCACACAAACATTTGTCTCGGTGCGGGAATTATATCGATTTTCGTAATATGTTTTTATATGCGGCAGAAATGTACAAAGTGGTGGTACCAACCCAAACAGCTTCTCCCGTAGGAGAGACATGCAACCTTGTATTTAAAATAATTACAAAATGAAATGTCATTATTACAATCAGCATCTTAACCTCAAATCGCGATTCTTTTACGCCAGTGAGCGTCGACTCAGCGTTTTTCAATTGACGCTCGACCGTTACTTTGATACTAACAGACCCATGCATGCAATCATTTCTGTCTCTTTGCAGTCTCGTCTTTCACAAATCTGAAGTTGCAAGTTCTATTAAGTAAAATAATAGTCATGAATCGATACTCAAAGTTGATCTCACTATGTTATTACACCTTATGTTATAAGGACTTCAGTCTCACAGCACTCGAACGCTTAATAAGACGAGCAAGTCGCTCGCCTGATAATCAACGCCATTAATAAAAATAAAAACAGCGTCACTCAAAATTTTCAATTACAGTGTTATATAGTACTGCATTGTGTACTTATATGGGTAAACGTGTGTTTGAATTCTCTCACGGTATACGAAGATTTATTTTGAGATTAACACAGAAGCCGCGGGTAACAAAGCTCTTTAATATAGATATTTCACAAACCGCAGTGTTAAGATAAATAAATAAATACACCCACCAGCCACACACATAGTCCTGACCCCACACTAGGTTAACCTGTATCGTGGATATCAGGAACTACGAGGGGCTTGCGGCCCCACAACACCCAGGCTCGAAACAATTTTTTGTGGTTCAGACAAATATTTGTCTCGGTGTGGGAATCGAACCCATGACCTCTCCCTTCGCAGCTGGCTACTCGCCCACTGCGCCACGGAGGCTGTCAAGATCAACGAAGAGTCACGTTGTGAAATTAATAAAGTTATGACAGTTACAAACTATTTGAAAATTATGAATTTCAGTTTCGCTTGTTTGAACTAAATACAAAACTTGGATCGCCTGTCGTAGAAGATATACCAGTAATTATATTAAAACCCATGGATATACCACCCGCACAAAATAAAGTACAATTTTGTCTACAGCATGAATGGCGGCTCGACCGGGTCGTTACCATTGTCTCACAGAAAACCGACGTAAGCTGCTACACAGCTTGCTGCTGCGTTTCGTATGCTCAAATCTCCCTCCCCTTCCCAATCCCTTGATTATCCCTTTCCTTTAAGGTCGGCAACGTGCCCGTAACTGAAAAGACTCCCTCGGTGGCGTAGTTGTAATGCGTACGCGTTACGATTGAGGCCGACGCTGAGGTCTCGGGTTCGATCCCGGGGTCGGGTAAAGTGGTATTGGGTTTTTCTATTAAGAAATGCTCAGTATCAGCCCGGAGTCTGGAATTTGTGCCCGGTATGGCGATAGGCTCGGCCCCTATCACATAAGGGACGGAGATACGCTCGGCGAAATGTGGGTGTACTGGTTACACCTCTGCCTACTCCTTCGGGGATTACAGGCGTGAGTGCGTATGTATGTATATGCAGTTAAATAATCCTAAGGCTTTGGCTTTAAACTTCAATATCATATATTAAAACTATGAAAACAAAATCGCTAAAACCAAAATACAGCTCGTCCATCAATTCGCAGCCCGGCCAACAATTATACGATCCGCGAGACCGCAAAAACAAATCGAAAAGTCCATTCCATTGAATCCGCAAAATCCTTTCGACAATAAAAAAATCGCCCCTTCGACAAACGCAAATTTGTCCAAACATGAAAAAGGGGCGCACTTGACCGAGTAGCCGCGGCCTCTTTTCAACGTTGGCAACATTACTCGGCCATTTTGTTCCGTCCAAACGAAATAATTTAATAGAGTGACGGTTTTTGAGAGGCGCGCCATCTCGTTGCTTAACTTTAGATTTTTTTGGCGGGCGCAGTTTTTGGAGCTGGCCGCGTTTATGTGACGGGGATTTATGGACAGCCTTGTTCTACTTAGTAGTGGAAATGGTTCAGTTTTTGTACAGCCGCAAGGACTTGTAATGTTGTGAAGTCAAGGTTTAGTAGGTGGAAAGTCTTTCTATACGAGTATCCGTCTGGGTATTTTAATTTTTTATCAAAAGCAGACAGTCCCGAAGTGGTCACATGATGATAAGTGATCTCCACCGTCCATGAACAAACACATCACGTCTGTAATCCCCGAAGGGGTAGGCGGAGGTGTAACCAGTACTCCTACATTTCGCCGAGCGTATCTTCGTCCCATGATGTGATAGGGGGCGAGCCTATCGCCATATCGGTCACAATTCCAGACTCCGGGTTGATACTGATTATCATGATAGAAAAACCCAATATCACTTTACCCGACCCGGGAATCGAACCCGAGACCCCAGCGTCAGACTCAGTTGTAACGCATATGGATTACAACTGCGCCACCATGTACATTCTAGTATCAGAAAAATCATGGACGCGTTACGAATATTAAAAGGAAGAGCATAGGAAGGGGAGGCGGGATTTGGGTCTCCGGATATCTCACTCACCGTTCGAAACGCCATGTGATGATGAAAGGTGGTATTTCGTTTTGTTTTATATATTTCTATAGTAGGTACTTTGTAATCTTTATTTATTTGCCTGAATAATGAGATAAGCAGGCTATTTGCTTGATGGTAAGGTCCATGCCTACCTATAAACAGAAGCAAACCATCTCAAATGACATTCCTGAAGTTTGACTGCTACGGCGCGGACACCAAGGTGGCAGCGGATGTACTCGTTACGTATACGATCTAGTCTGGTAATGTTGCACATCCACCGCAGCATCTTCATCTCCCTGACATGGCACCAAAAATCCTAAATAAAATAAAATATAAAAAAAATAAACAGAGTATGTCCAATTGCCGCGTTGTAAATGAAAAGATAACAAAAATAATCGACATCAAAAAAACTAAAAAGTGAAAAATACAATTAGATAATTTTGAGTTGGTACTATTGTCAATGACAGCCTCCTGGGCCCAGTGGATGGGTAGCCGGCTGCGAAACGAGAGGCCGTGGGTTCGATTCCCACACCGAGACAAATTATTGTTTCGGGTCTAGGTGTTGTGGGACCAAGTTCCTCGTAGTTTCTGATACCCACGACGCAGGTTAGGCTAGTGTGGGATCAGGACTATGTGTGTGACTGTTTATTATTATTGATACCATAGAAAATATAGATGAATTAAAACATTCCTCCATTATTTATCGTTGGTTAGAAATTCTTTATCACCTTTGTCACAAACATTTTACTAACTAGAACTCCAAAACTATGCAAATTTTTGTATGACTACAAAATATCTTCATAAACGTAAAAGCAAAATACGTACTTCATAAGCAAAATATAAAACACATTTTGCTAGAAGTTACGTGAGACAAGTGTGATGTTATTAATACCAAACGACAGTAATCACTCATAGTTTATTGGTTACATTTACAATATTACTACTTTACAGACCACAACCCCATGTCAGGATTCTCTATAGAACGTTCTCTAATTATAACTCAAACAACTAGAACCGAATAGTAAACCAGCATAGCTACCGCATAATGAACACTTAGACTATCGACTGAGCACTGATCTTAGTGAACTGACTGACCGCGGGCAAAAGACCCCCATTTATGGCGACAACCTCTTTTATACCATTTAACTACCCTTCCACAACTATATCGCACCATTATTATTTCAGTGTAACCAACGTTGCTTTCTCAGACACCCTCAATATACCAATAATAATAATAATAATAATACACCCAACAGTCACACACATAGCTCTGACCCCACACTAGGTAAACCTGTGTCGTGGGTATCAGGAACTACGAGGGACTTGCGGTCCCACAACACCCAGACCCGAGACCAATATTTGTGGTTCACACAAACATTTGTCTCGGTGTGGGAATCGAACCCACGGCCTCTCGCTTCGCAGCCGACTACTCGCCCGCTGCGCCACGGAGCTTTAAGAGAATACGCTAACAATTTATTAAAAAGTTAAAACTGGAGTGTTACAACTATTCAAACTACGGGACGTGTATTGCCTACATACTTGCGATGAACTATGCACGGTACGCTTTAGTATTCTGCCTAGATCTATCTTTATAACTGGAAGAGGGTCCAAGTCTTCGGAATTAATATCACATGTGTTTTTTTTAGATAATTTAGGCATTATTTGAATCGGTTTAACAAATATTTTATTATTGTTTTAGTTATCAAAACATAGTGTAATTACCTACTCTCTTTTAATAAAACGTCAATTAGAAACACATGTAACTTGAACGGTTAAACAGAGATTTTATTCAAACAAAGCTAAGAGCCATATCAATTAAACCAGCTTTAAAACAAAAAAACCGCATTCCAATCAGCTCATTCATATATACATACATACACATATGCACTCACGCCTGTAATCCCCGAAGGGGTAGGCAGAGGTGTAACCATTACACCCACATTTCGCTGAGCGTATCTCCGTCGCACAATGTGATAGGGTGCGAGCCTATCGCCATACCGGGCACAAATTCCAGAATCCGGACTGATACTGAGCATTCCGTAATAGAAAAACCCAATACCACTACCCGATCCGGGGATCGAACCCGAGACCTCAGCGTTGGCCCCAATCGTAACGCGTACGCATTACAACTGCGCCACCGAGGCAGTCATTAGATTATTTCTATCCCATGATGTGATATGTAGCAAGCCTATCGCCATATTGAGTGGTAGAGCCACACTGTAGACACTTTTGTCTACAGCATGAATGGGCCGGCTCGTCCGGGTCATTACCACTGTCTCACAGAAAACCGGCGTAAAGTAGCAGCTTTCTGCTGCGTTTCGTACGGTGAGTGAGATATCCGGAGGCCCAAACCCCCTCCCCTTCCCAATTCCTTAATTATCCCTTTCCTTTAAGGTCGGCAACGCACCCATGAGTCTTTTGGTATTGTGGGCGTACATGGGTGGTGGAGATCACTTACCATCAGGTGACCCACTTGCTCGTTTGCCGGCATATACCATAAAAATAATAATAATAATAATATTAGGCACAAATACCAATATATATATTTTCACATTTCATTTCCAAAATTCTAAAAACCAAATAGACAAGCGACACATGCTTTTACTCCACTTTGCAAACATTATGTGAACAATTTCTATATAAAAGGGACTCTGAAATTCATTTCAAAACTCCACAATATGGACTAAACTGGTAATAAAGTTGCAAAACTATTCTAATGAGAGGACACCTCAGAACAGAACCGGCAGTCAGTGCTGCCAACTCTACGGTAAAACTGTAAATGCCCGTAAAAACTGGAGTTCAAAAACTGTAAATATTTAAAAACAACTACAACTTAAAGAAATTAAGCTCTTAAGAAATTGTTAATGTAGGGGAATTAAACAAAATAAAACCTGATGACTTGTAAAAACTGCAAATCTACAGTTTAAACTGTAGGGTTGGCAACACTGCCTGAGCAGACTCTAATAATATACACAACCAGATGGACAATAACTTATGAGAAACACCTGAATAAGAAAATGATCTATAGTTTAGCTAAGCTACCTATAGCTAAGATACATCTCCATTTACTCAGTATTATGAAATAAAACCTCATAAAAATCGCATATGATACCATAGCGTGTGTCTATCAAACACACACATACACACACACACACACACAGAGAGAGAGAGAGAGAGAGAGAGAGAGAGAGAGAGAGATAGAAAAGAAGAAAGGGGTTAAATTTATAACATTCCTGTTTTTGTGAAGGTTTATTAAGAGACTAAAATAGATAAAGCAAGTCTGAATTGGTGGGGCCACGCTGTAGACTCTCTTACACCGAATTTTCAGGGATGCAGGTTTTCTCATGATTATTTTCCTTCAACAGTCAAGTGACCGATAATAATTAAGTGACTGATGAAACTATTTCTGACTGTCGCACTCACAGACGTTATAATAATACAGGGCCTCCTCTACTGAATGAGAGGGGTTAGGCTTTTTTTTCACCACGCTGGCCTAATGCGGGTTGGCAGAGTTCACATACCTTCTAAATTCATATGAATAACTTCTCAGGTATGCAGGTTTCCTCACGATGTTTCCTTCATCATTAAAGCAAGTTATAATTAACAATTAATACACACATAACTTAGAAAAGTTAGAGGTGCATTCTCTACGGGTTGGTTTCGAATCTGCGACTTTCGTCTCGACAGTCCGTACAACTCCCAGCTGAGCTATCGCTGCGTTATTATTTTGTCATTAAGTATCTTCTACAATTCCGTTACTTCTTTCTGTCTGGCATTATCTTGCTTAATGCCAGTGTCCGCCTTCCTCTATCGTGATTTTAGTATTATGTGGGTCGACCCCTTCTGCCGTCTGATCATCAACCAGCAACGAGAACCAAGTGAGTACAGAATGGTTGTCTGAGTACAGGAATTATCCTCATTTACATCACAGAGAAATAATCTAATTCTAATAAATGGCTAATGAACACTCTCTAAGTCCAGCAGTGGCTCTCTTTACAAAAGCGAATCATAGGACAATGCGGTATCTAGACGAGTTTAACTTATCATAGGGAGCTAGCTGTATGTATCAACTATTTAAAACTCGGATGGATTTTTAATAAATTCATTATTAGTTTTGTTCAGCTTTTATATGAAACTAGCTTTTATTTGCAGATCCGCCCACGTGAATGTCTTTTTCCATGACAAAATGTACTGTATGTTCTTCTCCAGGATTTAACCTATCTCTTTACCAAATGTCATTAAAATCTGTTGAGCCGTGAAGACACTGTATGATCTATGAGACAGACAGAGTTATTTTCGCGTTTATAATATTAGTTTGGATGGTCAAGTTTGTGCTGAAGTATTACTCCAATAGAAATGTTAAATAGTTTTATGGAAATATTTAACGAAAATATTTTGATTCAGAAACAAATGGCAGCGAAATGTACATACATGCACATCTCTCCACTCCTACGTAATTACATCTTCTGTATTATATCTTAGCATTGCCAAATCTCTAAAGACTTCATTCTTGTTCTTCCACCTACACTTATCCTACATGCAATAGGGGTCGACCCTTCGTTAGGTCGACGCAACATGCTTTTTAAAACATGTTACTGAAAGATTAAGCTTGTAGTTTTTATCACCTGCCTGACGTCAAGCCCTCTAGAAAAAAACTTCCAGAGTCAAAACAAATATTTGTGGTGATTTCTTAGGTTTACGCGAATATTACACATTGAAATAAAACTAGTTTATACGGATTTTATCGCGGTAGAATTTTTATTTTAGTCCCGACGTTTCGAAAGCTTTTCAGCCTTCGTGGTCACGGGAGAGACTGAACAGTCTAAACTAAAATAAATATTAAACCGTGATAAAATCCGTATAAACTAGTTTTATTTCAAAATATTTGTGGATTACTGAAACATGTTTGTCTCGGTGCGGGAATCTAACTCACGGCCTCAAGGCCAATTCTCGTAATTTTAAACGTTCAAAATATCATTACGATCTAATCTCAGCGTCAAGAAAGTTGCAAATGGCATTCTCTTAAACCAATATTCAACGTCAAATGCACCTAACATTAGCAGTAGCATTATACCGTTTTGGCTTTAGTCAACTTTTATTCTAAATTCAATATCATTACGATTTATGTTCCATTTGACGTTGATTATTGGTTTAAGAGAATACCATTTGCAACTTTCTTGACGCTGAGACTAGATCGGAATGATATTTTGAACGTTTAAAATTACGAGAATTGGCCTTCTCATCATTTTACAGTCGGCCACTGCGTCAAGGAGGCTGTCTAAACACTTCATTACGGCAACATAATAATTATAATATATCATACCATTGTGTTTTTGACTCACGAGGTCATTGTTGGCCCATACGATACATCCCGTGAAAAACAGAGCGCTCGCTACAATTTATGTACGCAGTCGCGATTTACTGCGATGAAATATGTGAGACTCGAGTGAGTTACTGCCTACGATATCTGAGTGCCGCATTACGTATGGCTAACGGCTATCGGATGTGTGTTTTGACAGGCTGTATGGCTATAGAAATATGAATATATGAGGTTATGTTTTTGGTTTATAAGTAACTAAATAGCAGGTCTTAAACATATGTTTCTTGTGCATAAATATGAATAACAACTAGTTGCGTTCAAGACCTCGCAAGTTTTATTGAGGGTGGTAGTAGTTTAGTAGTATATGTTGTATGTATACTGAGTGTTACAGAAAGTTGGTATCAATAATAAGTCCATATACATAGAAAATAGCATAACGTTTGACAAAACTTAGAAACCGACTTCAAGCAATAGCATGTCAAATCCAATACAATAACACAAACGCGACGAGTGTACTGTTGTCCGTTGAGGAGTTTTTTTTTTCTCCGTACTCCGTCATCAGATCTTAACCAAATTTATATGGAACCACATCGCAGCTAAACTCTATCGAGTGAATTATTTTTCAACATAATCGGTCCACATTTGGCAGAGAAATCGATGTACATACATAAAAAATCAAAAAAAACAATTAAAAAAAACGCGCCGAATTGAGAACCTCCTTTTTTTAAGTCGGTTAAAAATGATTGAAAATTCAATGGAAAAGCCTAAAAACTAAAACTAAGCTTTAATTTCTTTATATTTTTTTTAGCATTATGATCTAAAAATCGTATTGCGGCCTTAAAACCATCTAATAAAGTGTAATTTAATTGTGTATGTATCAAAAATATTTCATTACTGCATAAGTAGTCCGTTAACATGTAGCAGCTAGTTCTTGGGCCAAAAAGTAATTTTCTCTATATTGCATTTTAAATTCGAATTATTTTGACTGTGACATTTGTGTGATTTTGATTCATACTGGTAAGTTACTAGTTAGGTACTCGCCCTATAATTGCAGGTTTTATTGATACCACCTTTTAGCAACCCCCTATATACGAGTATGTGTTTATTTTTAATGCTTTCGAATACAAACAATGTGCCAAATAGAGCAGATTATCCTTTATACATTTGAATCCCACGATCACTTTTATAACCATGCTAGAATATTAGCTTTGAGGTACGTGACCGAGACAGGATAGCCATGAGACAGTTTGCATACAAAGCTAACGTATCTCTTTCACCTATCTCGCGTCGCACGTCGCTGTCTCTTGTCTCAGTTGCATATTATAAGACAATAATAATTTTAATTCAATCACATTTCCCATTCCTATCACCAAATGCCAATGCACTTGCTATCAGTTCTCGACACGTAATACAGCCCCTCATCTCGAACCACGATACACTACGTATGCCATCCAAATTATTCCCGTATATGTTGTATGAATGATGTAACGCATTCAGGCTCTGAGCTCCTACTTACTTTAACTCGCTCGTTTCTTTACCAGTGCTATTACTATTGTCTTTAGAATCATAAAAAAATGTAAATCTTTTTGAAAGATTTTTTTTATGGCATACGAGCAAGTGGGTCACCTGATGGTAAGTGATCTCCACCGCCCATGTACGCCCACAATACCAAAAGAATCACGGGCGCGTTGCCGACCTGAAAGGAAATTAAGGGATTGGTTAGGGGAGAGGGATTTCGGCCTCCGGATATCACTCACCTTGCGAAACGCAGCAGCAAGGTGCTACTTTACGTTGGTTTTCTGTGAGACAGTGGTAACGACCCGGACGAGCCGGCCCATTCATGCTGTAGACAAAACTGTCTACAGCGTGGCTCTACCACTCAAAACTCAATTTGCAATTATACACACGTTTTAGGTCACGTTTTAGAAGGTGGTAGGTCCCTCGTTTGCGAGAGACCGGCTGGGTTGGTACCACCGCTTTGTCTATTTCTGCCGCCAAGCAACAGTGTGTAAGCACTGTTGTGTTCCGGTGTGAAGGACATTGAAGCCAGTGTAATTACTGGGCATTATGAGACTTAACACCTTATGTCTCGGGGTGACGAGCGCAGTCCACTGTCATGCAGTGCTTTATTTAAAGTTCTGTGTGGCGTTGCTTCTGTTTATGAGCAGGCGTGGCGCTTACCATCAGCGAGCGACCTGCTCGTCTCGTCATTCAATCTTAAAAAAAACAAAAAGGCAATTTAAAAAGGTTAAGCGTTAATCACGCTATACGAGTACATTAAGAAACTCAACTTAAAGTACAAGAAGTAAAATGCACGAATATTTAAACAATTGTACCACCGGAGTCACGAACAATACTTCGTATATAATGAATTCAATATCCAGTAAAACTACGTTCAACCGCAGGAACAAAGTCCCGGTGTAGTTGTTACAAAGGATTTCGTTTAGATCGACCATTCAAACGGCGTCAGCGTACAGAAACTACAATTACTCACGCCTTAACGTACATTTCTAGTTCTATATTACATCGATATAAAACTGAGTCAAAAAACCCGTGATACACATATCATACAATAATATCAGCCTTACTCTTCTACTACTGGGTCCCAGCCTCCTTTATTAGTCAAGAGTTAATACTTTAAACTGGCGTAAAGTAGCAGCTTGCTGCTGCGTTTCGTACGGTGAGTGAGATATCCGGAGGCCCAAATCCCCCTCCCTTTCCCAATCCCTTATTATCCCTTTCCTTTAAGGTCGGCAACGCGCCCATAATTATTTTGTATTGTGGGCGTACATGGGCGGTGGAGATCACTTACCATCAGGTGACCCACTCGCTCGTTTGCCAGCCTATACTATTAAAAAAAAAAAAAAACTTTCATTCACTAACCTAATCCCGATTAGTAGATTTTACATATCTTCAAAATTGTTGGGAGAACTCCGAGGTATCCAGGTTTCCTTACTATCTTTTTCTTCACTTCTAAAGTGAGCAATAATAATAATCTATGAGAGAGAGAAAGGTGAGAATGGGATAAGGTCAAAAAAATCTTCATGTGGACAGATTTGGAGGATTCTTTTTTATAGCAAAGGCCAGAGAAGGTTCTCAAATCGTCTGTTATTTTTTTGTATGTATGTACATTACGCGATATGTCTGTGCCAAATGAGAATTATAATGATTATTTTAGAGTTATTCGTTTTGTATTGGATTGATTTACGGGTTCAAATAAAGTAATAATATAAAATCTTGATTTCGTAAGGCCCAATTCCCCCTTACCTATACCTATACCTATTGACTGCCTCGTTGGCGCAGTTGTAATGCGTACGCTTTACAATTGCGGCTGACGCTGAGGTCTCGGATTCGATCCCCGGGTCGGGTAAAAGTTATATTGGGTTTTTTATTATGAATTGCTCAGTATCAGCCCGGAGTCTGGAATTGTGCCCGGTATGGCGATAGGCTCGCCCCCTATCACATAAGGGACGGAGATACGCTCGGCGAAATGTGGGTGTACTGGTTACACCTCTGCAGGTTGCTGCTTGATTACAGGCGTGAGTGCGTATGTATGTATGTAGTTTTCAGAAACTGGCTTAAGTATAATCTCAGAATGCTAGTACCTGGGAGCCGGCTTGTCTGGTATAACTACAAGTATGTGTACCACAGGCTTTATGTCTGAATGTGCTGTTGGCAATTTAGAACTGTAAATAGTGTATAAAATTCAACTGGCTGTAAAAAGCAATTGCAGGGTTATTTTAGCACGAATTATTTGTACAGTTGTGTAGATATTGTGTAAATCTGGCTTAGTTTTTTTATAATACACCGCTGAGAAAGCTGACTATATTAAGGACTGACTTTATGGTCACCATAATTAAACATAACTGCCTAATTCTATTTCATGATGCACCAAAAATATATCCAGTAACTTCAGAACGTCATAATTCCGCCCACTGTCGACGGATGCAATGTCTCGACGGTCAACATTATATTTAGACTAAAATACACTTACCATCATTGCCAGGCGCAGTGCAGTCACTGTGCTGGGTTAGAAAAAAATATTCAATAAAAGAACTAGCCAGACATTTCAACCATAATTACTTTATATTTTTTGAGTGGTAGAGCCACGGTGTAGACACTTGTCTACAGCATGTATGGGCCGGCTCGTCCGGGTCATTACCACTGTATCACATAAAACCGACGTAAAGTAGCAGCTTGCTGCTGCGTTTTGTACGGTGAGTGTGATATCCGGAAGCCCAAATCCCACTCCCCTTCCCAACCCCTTACCTATCCCTTTCCTTTGAGGTCGGCAACGCGCCCATTACCCTTTTGGTATTGTGGGTGTACATGGGCGGTGGAGATCACTTACCATCAGGTGACCCAATTGCTCGATGACCGGCCTAGGATATAAAAACAAACAAATTGCTACTTACAATTTACACCACAAATCGTGTAAACCCGTTTGACGTGTCTCAATTTAAACTGGAACATCATTATGTCTGAAGACGTGTTGTATGCAAACTTTATTGAGCTAAGTTTTCAAAGTGCTATTGTGAGATTTAGTTTTGCTTCATTTTCGGTGTTATTTGAGAGTTGGACTGTAAAAAATATGCTCGGATCAAATTGACCGAGTACCACTAAATATCTCGGAACTCATAGAGTCGAATCCCGAATGGAATTTACCAAATGATTTTCTATGCCGCATATATTACATCAAGCTGCCGACCCAATTTGGTGCCAAATAATTGACCAATTATGTTGATTATTTATTACCTTAAAAAAGGATTGCCTAACCAGGCGATCCTTTTTCTTAAGGTCTTTTCCAAAAATCATTCAGAATATTCATTTTTGTCTTTAAAACCATCAGACCGAAAGTAATGTGGAAAAGAAAATCATTAGTTCTTTGGGAAAAAATAGCATGTACTTTTTATTCACCCCATTATTACACTTACGAATGTGACAACTCGTGTTTTTTATTATCACATTATCTGTTATTTTTTACAAAGAAATCGAGTATTGCTGTTTTACTTCTTATATCATATTATTTATTCATCTTTAGTTTATGTATTTTGGGTATTATAGTATATAGAATATTATTGAAGGCATCTATTTCTTATAATATAAGGCTGGCAAAGGAACACGTGGGTCAGCTGAAAGTAGGTGTATTGTATAGCTATTTAGGGTATAAATAAAGAATATACATTGTGGTAAGTCCCTCGTATGCGAAAGGCCAGCTGGGTTGGTACCATCACTTTGTCTATTTCTACCGCCAAGCAGCGGTTTGTAAGCACTTTTGTGTTCCGGTTTGAAGGACATTGAAGCCAGTGAAATTACTAGGCATTATGTGACGATAGGCATTATATCCTGTGCCATGCAGTGTTTAGTAATTCAACGTTCTATATGGTTTATGTATGTTTATGTGAAAACTTACAATCAGACGAGCGATCTGCTCGCTTAGTCATTCAGGCTAGTAAAAAAAATGTAATATATCTATAATTAAAACACTGACAAACCTACCACCATATAAAGAGGCGCGTTGAAAAGAATTTTAGATTTTTGCTGTCCACGGCTTATGATAAGGGAAGGTTGAGCCATAGAGCGGGGCTTAACGCGGCTTTACAACCACATTAAAGGCATAATGACCGTGGAAAGGACGCTTTCATATCTAATATCGTCCACGACTTATACTATAAATGTCTTTGTATAAAAAAACGAAACTGTTACGTAAATAGGCATCAGTGTGGAATGATAATCTATACAAATAAATAAAATTGAAGTGTCTGTAATATTAAAATAACCGCTTTTTACTACATACATATTAATATGTATACGGTACATATACCAAAATATCATATTTTTTAATTTTTGTCCGTTTTTCTGTCTGTCAATTTTTGTCTGTCTGTTTGTTCCGGCTAATCTCTGGAACGGCTGGATCGATTTTAACGGGACTTTCACTGACAGATAGCTGATATAATAAGAAGTTACTTATACGTATGTACTTTTTAATCCCGGAAAATGACATACAAAAGCTAGTGGAATAATAAAATATATTTCTTGAAAAATATGAGTATTTACACAATATTGTTTCGGATCTGGGTGTTTAGGGACCGCAAGTCCCTCGTAGTTTCTGATATCCGCAATACAGGTTAACCTAATGTGGGGTCAGGACTATGTGTGAGACTGACTGGTTGGACTGTTTGGTGTATTTATTTATCTATTTCATATTATACGATAAAATATTCCACACTAAGTTAGGTCTGTCTCGTGGAGCGTTTTACAGGAGTGACCTGGTTAGGAGTGCGTTGCTACATTATAGCAAAAGTAATAAAGAAAAATAAAAAAAATATGTAAATCTTGTGCGAACGTACGACTTTCGCCTCGGCAGTACTACTCCCCGTTGAGCTATATCTGCTTCTTCTTCTAGTTCTATTGAGTCCTATTATTTGAAAAATTGTGGGTGGTAGAGCCACGCTGTAGACACTTTTGTCTACCGCGTGAATGAGCCGGCTCGCTCGGGTCGTTACCACTGCCTCACAGAAAACCGACATGAAGTAGCAGCTTGCTTCTGCGTTTCGTACAGTGACTGCGATATCCGGAGGCCTAAATCCCCTTCCCCTTCCCAATCCCTTAATTATCCTTTTTCTTTAAGGTCGGCAACGCGCCCATGATTATTTTAGTATTGTGGACGTACATGGGCGGTGGAGATCACTTACCATTAGGTGTTCCACTTACTTGCTTGCCGGCCATTAAAAAAACAAACAAATAATCTGCGCTCATAAAATGAACTGAATGATACTTTTTATTTCAACAAACTAGAATTAAGTCGAGCCAAAAGTGACAAAAATATCCATAGTGTACATTTGAACATACGTACGGCGTCGGTGGGCCTGCGAGCGGGCGCCAATGAATCTGTTTTTGCAAGTGCGCGTCATAATCCCCGCTGTCAGTGAGCGGCGCGCATCCATCACGACGCATTAACGCGTCAGGTGGAGGTGTGGGCGCACTGCTAGCGGAGAATTGGTGAAATATCTTTTTTAATTTTATTTTTTATTAGCTTGAATGCATGTCGCTCGCCTCGTGATAAGCGCAACGCCTGCCCATAAACAGAAGCAACACCACACAGAGCTTTAAATTACAAAGCACTGCATGGCACTGGACTGCGCTCGTCACCTCGAGACATAAATTGTTAAGTTTCATAATGCCCAGTAATTTCACAGGCTTCAATGTCCTTAAAAATACTCCTTAAATAGTATTAAATTTACACTGATAATACATTTATACTGATATCGGTATACGTTTTAAAATCCTGGCATGACAAAGTCACTACTTGAGACTTGGTATTAAGTATTTTTCAGTTCAAGTACCATAATTTTGATCAAGATACATTGCGTGTTTCGACAGTCAGCAGAATAACCCGGTCTGAAGATAAATATTGGATATACACTGGCAGACCCCGAAATGCGACTCACCTGAACGAGTTACTATGACGGGTTGTTCGCAATGTGTACAGTAGTCTCTACCCAGTCGGGTACAAAAATGTATGAGGTACAAGTGGTTTTACGAGTGGTAGAGCCACGCTGTAAACAATTTTGTCTACAGCATGAATGGGCCGGCTCGTCCGGGTCGTTACCACTGTCTCACAGAAAACTGGCGTAAAGTAGCAGCTTGCTGCTGCGTTTCGTACGGTGAGTGAGATATCCGGAGGCCCAAATCCCCCTCCCCTTCCCAATCCCTTATTATCCCTTTCCTTTAAGGTCGGCAACGCGCCCATAATTCTTTTGTATTGTGGTCGTACATGGGCGATGGAGATCGCTTACCATCAGGTGACCCACTTGCTCGTTTACCAGCCTATACTATAAAAAAAAAACAAATTGGTTGGTCCCTCGTATGCGAGAGCCGTCTGGGTTGGTACCACCGCTTTGTCGATTTTTGCCGTCAAAAAGCAGTGTGTAAGCACTGTTGTGTTGAAGCCAGTGAAAT
The DNA here is from genome assembly GCA_905332985.1 of Mimas tiliae. Classification (NCBI taxonomy): domain Eukaryota; kingdom Metazoa; phylum Arthropoda; class Insecta; order Lepidoptera; family Sphingidae; genus Mimas; species Mimas tiliae. Next base: position 726,243 of record HG995254.1, read on the forward strand.
TACTGGGCAGTATAAGACTTAACATCTTATGTCTTGAGTGACGAACGCAGTCCAATGCCATGCAGTGCTTTGTAGTTCTATGTTCCGTGCGGTAGTGCTTCTGGGTATGGGCAGACGTTGCTTGCCACCAGGCGAGCGGTCTGCTCGTTTCGTCACTCAAGCTAATAAAAAAACTCCCAACCTACCAACAACGTTTTTAAAATAAATTATACGACTGAACATAAATCAAATATCACGCGTTTATATGGAAATCGATTCACACTCGGCTAGTCGTCCACTGCGCCTTTGTTCTTCTTCTTCGTGTGCCTCTCCAACTAGTGAAGGTTGGCTGTCAGCTTGGAATACTGTTCTTTATCTCTTGCGAGGCGCCTTTGTTAGGTACTATCAAACCTATAAATGTGTCCATGTAACCTTTTATTCGAGACCTACCAAGACATAAATAAAATGAAATAATCGCTATCAGTGAGAACACACGCGTGCGGTGATATTTTTTACATCAATATTGGACCGCGAGATAAGCGCCAGTTTTTAAACGATATTTGGATTAAGAATGTCAGACACACAGTTCAACTTACAGCACACGTTTATTTATATGTCGGAGAATCAAGTTTGGCCACCCAAGAGCAGCCCCACCGTGACAGACACTTGAGTCTCATCCCGGGCGCCAAGGGTACTCTTAGTGTGAGAAATGCATAGTTCGACCACCCAAGTGCAAGGCGTGACATCACCACGCCACCCCGAACACAGGCATCGTGGACCATGCCTGGATGCGGCCGTTGGAACGGGCGCAGTCCTACAGTGGAGCTCGTACCGTGCGGACGCGTCTGTTCGATAAACCTTGCATACCTTGTATTATTGACACAGTAAATACTATATAAGACATATCGTTGTAATTATTGCTCGAGGTTACCCACAATGACGGAACCTGATCAGTATACATGCCCACTGAGTCCTGATGCCCACCTATCTGCGACGTATACATATTTACTAGTTGGAAGCAACGTTACCCAGAACTTTGATCTACAAAGTAATGCACGTCTTAACTCTCTCGAGGGCTCGAAGCAACAGAAAATGTACAGTTTCTACACTTGAATGATATTGAGTGCGTAGAGATAAAGTTGTCGTATTTATAAGTAGTTAAGTTATTTATTGTTCTAAGTTATGTTGTCGATTCCTTTCTCTATAGTAGTGCGGCGAAGTTCACGGTTGTAATTGCACTGAAGCTCCGTATAATGCGCGTGCATAATATTTAAGTCGTGCCGCATCAGCAACACATGTACAGTGGAAACTTTACAGAGATGTTACTTCGCATAATATTCTGTAATTTCACAGGCTTAAGTCGGCTACTTAGGCGCTCATAGCCAGCGCACTCACTTAGGTTCCCATAGCGAGTTGCACTCACTAACCGGTAAACGATTAGCGAGTTTAGCAACCTGTTTTATTTTAGCTTCCGGACAGCAATATTCTAGTTAATTTTTACATACATACATACATAGACTCACGCCTGTTTCCCATAGGGGTAGGCAGAGACAACGGATTTCCACTTGCTACGATCCTTGCATACCTCTTCGCCTCCTTCACTCTCATTATATTTTTCATACATGCACGTCGGTTTAGGTTACTCCTGACTTGGCCTTTCTCGAGAATATCTCCAACTTGATCTATGAAAGTTCGCCGAGGCCTTCCACTCCCAACTGTACCATTCACACTCGCAATGTATATCTGTTTCGTCAATCTTCTTTCATCCATTCTCTCTACATGCCCAAACCATCTTAATATTCCTTTCTCAATCTTCATCACTACATCCTCTCTCACACCACACCTCTCTCTTACCTCTCTATTTCTTACTCTATCTCTTATAGTTTTAGTTGAAATTTAATTTTTGCTTAATAATAATAGCTTTCATGTCCATAAACATTAAATACTCGTTATATTTCATTTCACGTTCTATTTTAATGTAAAGAATTCATTACGGAATATTAATGAAAATTTATATATAACCAAAGACATCAAATACTACTCCAGGATCTAATAACGTTAAAATATTCTCTGCTCTGTTGAGAAATATTCATATTTTACATGTAAACACCAAGGGAGTTAAAACGTTGACATTATTTAAAATAATACGTTATTCATATCCACAACACATGGATATTACTTTGTGTAATGTGAGACGAAAATATTATGTGATCTCGTTGAAATAAAACTAGTTTATACGGATTTTATCGCGGTTTAATTTTTATTTTAGTCCCGACGTTTCGAAAGCTTTTCAGCCTTCGTGGTCACGGGAGAGACTGAGGTGTAGGTCGTCTCGAAAAGTTAATGTTACAATGGCTACCTTCATTTTAAAATTATACATTTATTTTTTAATTATTTAAAAAAGTTAGTTGACACTAGTCCGATCTACGCAGAAAGAGCTCACGGTATCTTGAGGTCTGGCAGTTGGTCTTTTGGGTTCCGATTTAATTAAATGTATAATTGGATCCCAGGCTTGTGCAAGATTCCAACCATCTTCTCTATTGAAATTTGGGTGTTTCTTAATTTCAATAGCCTCGCGAATCATCCTAGGTAGGAATCCCCCGTGACCACGAAGGCTGAAAAGCTTTCGAAACGTCGGGACTAAAATAAAAATTAAACCGCGATAAAATCCGTATAAACTAGTTTTATTTCAATGTGTAATATTCGCGTAAACCTAAGAAATCACTATTATGTGATCTCGTTTATTTTCAACAGTCTGTCAACTTGTGAAGATGTCAAGCTTGGCTTGTTCTTTTTTATCCTGGCTCGGCAAAGTGACTACGCTACACCTGATGGTAAGTGTAGCGCAATCCAAGAATACTGTCGACCAACGATAGACACTGAATCTATCGTAGATCGGCAGAATCATGCCAGCCTGCTTAATTGCTTCTTACCACTGTTTCACAGAAAACTGGCGTAAAGTAGCAGCTTGCTGCTGCGTTTCGTACAGTGAGTGAGATATCCGGAGGCCCAAATCCCCCTCCCCATCCCAATCCCTTAATCCTTTTCCTATAAGGTCGGCAACGCGCCCATAACTGTTCTAGTATTATGGGCGTACATGGGCGGTGGAGATCACTTACCATCGGGTGACCCATTGTTCCCACCCAAGTTCGACACGCACATGGTTGGTTTTTAATCCGGAAATATAACTTCTGGAAAGAACTCGAAAGACTTTCACGCAGGCGGAGCTGTGAGTAACAACTGGTACTTTATATTTATCAAGTTGAAACCAATCTTAGAGTCACGATGAAAAATGAGATCACAGAAAAATATTCAGGCAGGATAAAAAATAAACCAAAGAAAACACCTACATATCCTCTTATAATATTTTGCGTATATTTTTTAGAAATAATACAGGGTAGCTGTGAGTTTACGAGGTAAGCCGAACATCGCCCGCTCCGGCCGTGGCGGACGCCTAATTGCTGGATTTAACTGCCTCAGCACAATTTCGCTTCTCTGAGGCTATGTGCGAGTTGGGGCGTGGATATTGTAGTAGGATAAGCGATTTTATTTCTAAACATTGGATGGGAAATAAAACATAAAATTATTCCAATTCTGTTGGTGATGTTATCGTAGGGAAAAATCGAAACCTGATAATTATTACGATAGAGTTTATAATAGGACTCTAAGCGTAACCTTATTAGAGTTCCTTTACCAAAGGATACCGACGGAACCCTGTTACAGAGCTTTAAGCGTCTGTTTATCTGTCTGTCGGATATCCTAACATACATACATACATACATACATACATACATACATACATAGACTCACGCCTGTTTCCCATAGGGGAAGGCAGAGACAACGGATTTCCACTTACTACGATCCTTGCATACCTCTTTGGCCTCATTAAATTTTTCATACATGCTCGTCGGTTTAGGGTACTCCTGACCTGGATGTCCTAACAACTACAAAAATAAGAGAAAGTTAAAATTGTAGGGGGGTGCAATGGTACGGATCTCTCGGTGCGCAAGTACAATGCGCACTTGGCTAGTTTACTTGATATTCTTCATTTTAGTTTCATTTTGAATTAATATGTAGGTTAAATTTGTGCATGATATGGCGGTAGGCTCGCCCTCTATCACATCATAGGATGGAAATCAGCTCAGCGCAACGTGACTGCTGGACTAGTTGCACCTCTGCCGACCCTTTCAAGGAAAAAGGCATGAGCTTATGTATTCCATGTGTATATTTAAATGACTTCTGAATTATCATGATTGTTGTACTACAGCACATTAGACTGATAGTTCCCAGCTCAACTATGAAGCACTAGAAAACACATACATACATACGAACTCACGCCTGTAACCCTCGAAGGGGTAGGCAGAGGTGTAACCAGTACACCCACATTTTGCCGAGCGTATCTCCGTCCCACTATGTGATAGGCGGCGACCCTATCAAAAACACAATTTAAGTAAAAATAGTTGAATATAATAATTCGCCTTTTTCTGTTTTCCGCTCCGCTCGTCAACATAAAGCAGGTTCAAACCAAGCCGTAGAGTGATGAATCTCCCGATGTTTTCGGGTATTGCGCGCCACCCCTGCGTAATTTCGGTACGGGTGACGTTTTAAAACTTATTATTTCATTCAAAGTATTATATTAAAATATTGCCAACTCGAATGAGGCTACTAGGAAATGGGTATTTTGTTTTTGCACTGATAAATGTCTTTGAAATTTATAATTCTTTGTTTTATAGACGTTAATAGTTTTAAAGTAATCAAAGATTACACACAAAGAATTAATATACATACATATGCACTCACGCCTGTAATCCTTGAAGGGGTAGGCAGAGGTGTAACCAGTACACCTAGATTTCGCCGAGCGCATCTCCGTCCCATGATGTGATACGTACGCGTTGTAATGCGTACGCGTTACGACTGAGGCTGATGCTGAGGTCTCGGGTTCGATCCGCGGGTCGGGTTAATGTGATATTGGGTTTTTCTATTACGAAAAGGTCAGTATCAACCTAGAGTCTGGAATTTGTGCCCGGTATGGCGATAGGCTCGCCCCCTATTACATCAAGGGACGGAGATACGCTTGGCGAAATGTGGGTGTGCCGGTTACGCCTCTGCCTACCCGTTCGGGGATTATAGGCGTGAGTGTGTTTGTATGTATATCACAATATCTAAACAAACAAACCCACACAATGAACAATATCTACAATACAATAAAACAACGCGCGCTTCATTTGTTGGATTGGATGTAATGTTTTTTATTCCATTCCGAATCAATGGCAATGTTTTTGTTTAGAACAGTCGGCGTGTAAAAACATTCGCTGAACAAAATAGTAATTGAACAATAACATGACTGAATAAAACAAATTTGATTCTGTTATTTTAACCCTCTGAAAAAAGGGGTTTATAACTTTGACCCCTTTATCCGGCTGTGTGTGTATCTGTCTGTGGCATCTTAGGATAGGCCCGGATCTAGGAGGGGGGGTCTGGTTTGTCAAACCGGGGCACCCGGGGTGGCAATTTCAGGGGAAGCCAATATCATAATAAAAAAATATATATACAAAGGCAAAATCTCCGAAGGAGTAGGCAGAGGTGTAACCAGTACACCCCTATTTCGTCGAGCTTCTTGTCCCATGATGTGATGAAATGATGAAAGCGAGCCTATGGCCATACCAGGCACAATTCGAGACATCGGGCTGATAATGAGCATTTCGAAAAACCCAATATTTGTTAGTGGTCTTTTAACAGTTAGGTTATTTATGAGCTTGAATGACGAGACCCGCAGGCCGCTAACCTGATGGTAAGTGTCACGCCTGCCCATAAACTAATACCTACTATACCTATTGGCACATTTTTTTTATTAGGTGGTAGGCCTGGGTCTTTTTTTTTTTTTTTTAGATTGAAAGACGAGACGAGCAGGTCGGTCGCCTGATGGTAAGCGCCACGCCGCTCATAAACAGAAGCAACGCCACACAGAACTTTAAATAAAGTACTGCATGACACTGGACTGCGCTCGTCACCCCGAGACATAAGGTGTTAAGTCTCATAATGCCCAGTAATTACACTGGCTTCAATGTCCTTCACACCGGAACACAACAGTGCTTACACATTGTTGTCTGTTATGCGAGACACCATCGGGATTGATATCTATATCTGCGACCAAGCAACAGTGTTAATGCCCTGAGGTGTTTCGGTTTTAAGAACATCGAAACCAATAAAATTACAGTGTTTACATACTGCTGGTTGACAGCAGAAATAGACGTAGTGGTGGTATCTACCCAAACGGCTTCTCGCATACGACGGACCTACCAAGTGTTAAATGTTTATATATGTGGTAGAGCCACGCTGTAGACAATTTTGTCTACAGCATGAATGGGCCGGCTCGTCCGGGTCGTTACCACTGTCTCACAGAAAATCGGCGTAAAGTAGCAGCTTGCTGCTGCGTTTCGTACGGTGAGTGAGATATCTGGAGGCCCAAATCCCCCTCCCCTTCCCAATCCCTTAGTATCCCATTCCTTTAAGGTCGGCAACGCGCCCATAATTCTTTTGTATTGTGGGCGTACATGGGCGGTGGAGATCGCTTACCATCAGGTGACCCACTTGCTCGTTTGCCAGCCTATACTATAAAAAAAAAAAAAAAACGTAAGGTTGCCTATAGATTGAATAATAGATAATTGTCAGTGTAATAGGAATTTATGGGTGAGACATTCGCTTGCCGTAACGACTTTAGCCATTTGCAGACAACTGGGACTTAAGGCTCAACGTGCTCTAGGATTTAATCGCCTCATTGGCCTAGTAGCGGCCTACTTATAACTTCCCAGAACTGGGTTCAATTCTTTTTAAAAATATTTATTCCGTAAATCTCGGTTAATTCGAATGCCTCGGTGGCGCAGTTGCAATGCGTACGCGTTACGATTAAGCTAACGCTGAGGTATCGGGTTCGATCCCCGGGTCAGGTACAGTGGTTACAAAATGCTCAGTATCATCCCGGAGTCTGGAATTTGTGCCCGGTATGACGATAGGCTCGCCCCCTATCACATAAGGGACGGAGATACGCTCGGCGAAATGTGGGTGTACTGGTTACACCTCTGCCTACCCCTTCGGGGATTACAGGCGTGAGTTAATATATGTATATTATTCCGAAAATAAACAAAATGAGATGCGCAAGCCAATTACCAACATTTAGTAATTAAAAAAATAGAGAGCTCGTGACATTGGCTAACGCAAAATCCAAATAGAATCTACAATAACTATGTAAAATAGGAATCAGATCAGTGCTCAGTGAAACAGGGCGGGAAAACAATAGGTTAGTTGTGAAAAGGATAAATAAAGAGAAAAGATTTATTTCGTGAGTGGAATAAAGGCGGGGGCAAACATGTACCAGAGTGAATATAAAGTAGGGAGCGCCGGCTCTTTTGTTAGCAGCCTTACGTTTGTACGGTCCGCTTTTTTACTTTTATGTATGCAACAAAGTTGAATTACTACGTTTTAGTTTTTAGCTTGTGTGTAATAAACTTGAAAGCTTGTAGCGTTTGTGACCTTTTTGGTTCGAAGAACTCTTGAAGTGATCGGTGCTGAAATTTATAGAGCTGTAAAGTACATACATACATAGACTCACGCCTGTTTCCCATAGGGGTAGGCAGAGACAACGGATTTCCACTTGCTACGATCCTTGCATACCTCTTTGGCCTCATTCACTCTCATTAAATTTTTCATACATGCACGTCGGTTTAGGGTACTCCTGACCTGTAAAGTGTGAGATAAAATACTTGAATATATAAATCAAATTATGCAGGATTCCAAAAGATGATTGAATTAAGGCAGAAGACTGACTGTAAAATCATTAAGACAAGGTATTTTGAAGTATTAATTGGTATTTCTAAATGCATTACGCCAGTGACTGCAGTTGCAAGTTACAAAAAAACTTTTAAAGAAACAATATATACATCTAAATTTTAAAAATTGCACTTAAATTTTCGGATATAAGAGTTATTTAATATCTGAACAAATTTTCTTCAAACATAGACTTCGATTAAACCAGCTCTGAAATAAAATAAACCACATTCAAATAGATACATTCATTTGGGCCCTATGGCGCCAAACACGCTGACTCTTTTAAAAGGCAAAGGGGAGAACTTACAACTTTTCTAACTATCCCTCTTTCTTACGGTAGTTAATAACATTTTAAATGTAATCAGTGAATACCTCTTCACCCTTTACCAATACTTTCCTTTTTTTTAATAGTATAGGCCGGAAAACGGGCAAGTAGTTCACCTGATGGTAAGTGATCTCCACCGCCCATGTACGCCCACAATACTAAAATAATCATGGGCGCGTTGCCGACCTTAAAGGAAAGAGATTGGGAAGGGGAGGGGAATTTGGGCCTTCGGATATCTCACTCACCGTACGAAACACAGCAGCAAGCTGCCACTTTACGCCGGTTTTCTGTGAGACAGTGGTAACGACCCGGACGAGCCGGCCTATTCATGCTGTAGACAAAAATATCTACAGCGTGGCTCTACCACTCAAGAATCCTGGAAATGATTTCTTTATATTTACTTTCAAGATTACCAAACGAAGCAAAAGAAATTGAAACAGTAACAGAGAGCTGTAATAAAAATATAGTCTAAAGCGAATCGCGTTAAAGCCGGAGTAAAAATTTATCCAACGCGATGCGCTAACAAGCCACTGTCATTTGATGACTTGTTTTATAACTCCATTCAGATATTTAACAGTTTTTTTATATAACTAGGGGCGTTGCCCATGTTTTTCCACAAAACATAAAATAAAAAAAAACTTAATGTCCGACGAATATGAGACATATCTTACTTTCTTCCCCACATTATTCTGCATCGATTGGTCAATACCAATTTTTTCATACATGCACGTCGGTTTAGGGTACTCCTGACCTTTCTCGAGAATATCTCCAACTTGATCTATGAAAGTTCCCGAGCCGTAAAGTGTGAGATAAAATACTTGAATATATAAATCGAATTATGCAGGATTCCAAAAGATGATTGAATTAAGGCAGAAGACTGACTGTAAAATCATTAAGACAAGGTATTTTGAAGTATTAATTGGTATTTCTAAATGCATTACGCCAGTGACTGCAGTTGCAAGTTACAAAAAAAAACCAAATGTTTTGACAGTATGGGGTCAAACCAATGTTTTGACCCCATACCCCCAGCGGTTTCGGAGGAGATAGCGTGACAAGCTTTTGGCAGCGGCGGCGCCACTTACTTTTTTTTAGAATATGTATTCGGTAGATGCTTGTCTTGTCCAAATATGTGGATATTCTTTCTCGTTTTGGTTTCATTTTCGTTATGTAAGGATTTTAGATAAAGAAAATTCTGAATAGCATGATATGGTTGAAGCTGGAATCGCTGATGTGGGCGAAAAGATTGCGTGGTTAGTTTGAAAAAATCTTGGCTATTTTCTATTATTACAGAATAAAACGTCGAACATATTTTAGAAACATTTAGTCTTTTAGAAATATATAATACAATAAATACTCCCAATAGTTACACACATAGTCCTGACCCCACACTAGGTTAACTTGCGGACAAAGCGATGGCCATCTGTGGTACCATGCAGACGGCCTTTCGCATACAAGGTACCTACCGCTCAGTACATACCCTCCGTCGAAGTACGTCCCAAACATGTTTTGGCAGATCCCAACGACTCCATCACAGTCGCTATCGAAGCAGCACTTTCCTTGCCCAAACCGAATCGCAATAATAATACGCGACCCTGACATAGAACACGCCGGCGAGTCCAAGGAGCTCCCACAACTGGCCCTCGGCATAATGATGTGCAGAGGTGGCCCTAAACTATACTCCCCAGCGATTGCTCAAGCTGAGGACTGAGCTTTCTAAAAGGCACCTCTGTGCTTAATCGCTACTAAATACACTGTACATATTTCTGGATAGAGCGCCATAGGCGCCGGCTTTATTGTCAGGTGAAGCTGTAAAAGCAATATAGGCTAACAGCAAAAATCCATTGGAGAAAAATGTTCATACCTACCTATACCTTAAATCGTAGTACTGTATATAACTACAAAATTAAATTATTGAAAAAAAAAAGAAAATCCGGACCTAAAAAAAGCCCCCTGAGTTCGGGCAGCTGAATCTTCTCAGAGTTTGGGTCGCGCCGTGTTGAATCCAGTGGTAAATTAAGCCCACTGAGTTTGTTTCGCCGGGTCTTCTCAAGCTGGGTCGTTTTAGATCCGGTGGTAGTTTTAAAACACGTGCCGTTTCGGTAAATACAGTGGTCCATATCGACTCAAAATATTTAATAATTAATAATGGACCTTTCAATATTACAAACACTGTTACTAATGTAAAATAAAAAGACAAATAAACAATTTAGTGTATTTTGACGATGCTATGTATGTTAAGTATACATTAGTTGATATGATTTCTATACATAAGTTTCTATATTTTGTACTGACTTGTCATAAGCGCTGTTTTAATTGCCTACATGATTAATAAACTATTTCATTTCATTTCAACATTGATCTATGTACTAACGATACTCGCAAAAAATATTCCAGTTTGAAACAACAATTAATTACGAGCATTATGGAGATAACAAAACAGTGTCTAATATTTCAGCGTCCACAATCGGTTCAGCCACTAGCCACTCGATCCGAACCGTTATCAAGCTGACCCAACAAACATAAACTAAACTCTAATGGATTATGTTAAACTATACATGTATCGGTGCGTGCGAGATTAAAACGAGATTTGGACGATATTTACAAATTGGAGTTAATCTGATAAAACTTTTAGGATTTTGTATTCAAAGGCTGCCAACGGAATTCTATAAGCAGGCCTTCGCCGTCTGTCTATCTGTCTGTCTGAGGGCTCTATATGCTGATTCATAATAGGTAGCCAGATGCTTAGAGTAATAAAAGATAGATGAGTGATAGTTGCATACAAAATCCCATACGTATTCTATGCAGCACCGAGTGACGTATTACGACGTTGCGAATGTTTGCGTAATTAGAATGTATGTGTGTGAGTAGCCTTATAATAGTATAAAAAAAACTAACGTGGAGCGGCGCTAGCAGTCCAAAAATTTAAAGTGATACAACGCGATAACGTAGCTTAAAGGAATTAGTATAAGTCTCAGCCGTTTATGCACGTTTTATACAGGATCACATATTTTTTGCTGACCTGAGGGCCAATTCTCGTAATTTTAATTGTTCAAAATATCATTCCGATCTAATCTCAGCGACAAGAAAGTTGCAAATGGTATTCTGCTAAACCAATATTCAAGAACTTAGAACGCAATGATATCGAAAGTAGAATACAAGTTGACTGAACCAAAACGGCATTCTGGTAACAATTTTGACACTTAACTATCTTCTTCTTCTTTTAATTGTGTTTGGCTCCACCGTAGATTGGTGATTTCGCCAGTGTCCATTGTGAGACACTTAACTAAATAAAATGCATTTCGTCTACAGACAAACGTCAAAATATTGAGAACGAAATGTGACTGAAGGTGAAGCAGTGTTGCCAAGTGCACTGTAATTACAGCAGATCTGCCGTATTTTCATGCCATCTACTGGACACGGTATTTTTATAAATACCTTATATGGAGACACAGTATTTTTTTACAGTAAAAATTTCGTAGTATTATTGTATACTACTAGACAGGTTATTTAGAAGTAAAACTGCATCACATAACGCGGGAGTTTGACAGTTCACAAACAGGGAGCGCAATAGGGGTTCTAGTTGAGAGTAAGCGAGATGATAATATTGAGTTACGGTCAATTGACTGCAACTTAGTAATACAACTAATTTACTATACTACAATTTATTATACTACAATTTCTATGTACCGCGGAGCTTGTCTAGTAGTATACATAAAACTCTTTGATTAAACACATTAAAAAAAAACCGATATCATCATCATCGCAGCTATCCATTTCTGCAGCGATCGATATATACAAATAAAATGTTAAGTTAGTTTTGGATATAAAGTTTAAAATAAATTTATATTTTATTTAATAATTTAATTATTTCCTTTTTTGTATGACATTTTATTGCACTGTAAAATAGACTGTATTTTTTCCCATCAAGCACTGTATTTTTGACGCAAATGCCGTATTTTAATGTGGACAACACGGTATTTTCAAAAATCTGACTTGGCAGCACTGAGGTCAAGTGACTGTGAGTTAACTGCAGACAAATTCAGTTAACTTTATTCTCTTTTACTGCAAGCAACTAAAAGTAGTCAAAATTGTGCGACTTTGTGTGCTCGTTATTCCAGTAAAGTATTAGAAATGAGTTTACAGCCTATGTTACTCAGTGATAATGTAGCTTTCTAACGGCCAAATTATTTTTGAAATCGGCCCAGTAGTTTTTAAGTTTATTTGTTACATACAAAAATAGAAAAAAATCTTTCCTCTCTAGAATATTAGTGTAGATTAAATTATGAGAGCAATCGCACTGTCAAAATTCCCGCCAAAACTCTCGTACAATTTTTATTTAGTATAGATATGTCCTCAGCAGTGTTGCAAAATAAAAAAAACCGCAATTCGGTAGAATTTCAAATTTCAATAAAATAATCGCGATTGTGGTTATTTCCGGAAAGGACTGCCTGAGTGGTGCTGTTGTGCCGTTTTCCTTCAGTTATGCCATGGAATAGATAAATTAATGAAATAAATAAAATACATGGAATTAGTCAAATCAATTAATTAAAAAATCATAACCTCCAGTTACGTAATTTTTTAATCACTGAAATTAGTCATATTGTGGGTATTTTATTGTGAGTTGGTAACATTGATTTTATTTATTTATTTATTTAAAACTTCATATACACAATATGTATAAAGGCGGACTTAATGCCAAAGGCATTATCTACCAGTCTACCTGTGGGTGATGCAGAGACGAGACAATGTGGGTGTATATAAATCATGGATAAGAAAGTACTAACAAGAAAGGAGTAGACAAGATGCTAATACATAAAATACATACATAAATAATATATATTATATAGAACTTAAATATATATGATATATACTATACATATATGACAAATATATATATAAATACAATACACATTACTATGTATCTGCTAACGTTGTGATTCTGCCACACCATCAGCGAAAAGTAACCGTACTTTTAATTTAAAAGTTAACCTGCTGGTGGATTTTGTCGCTTAGGTCATTTTTAATTTCTAGAATTGAGTCTATGGCAGCTGATACGTAAAATTCGGTAAAATACTTGTCATTGGCGAAATGCATAATAATGCGAAGCCATATTTTCAACAAAAGAAAGACATTGAAAGTTGATCGAATTGACAGTTTATATGCAATTTAACTGAGATGATATCGAATTTTTAAAGGAGCAGAATGCCATATTTTTAATTAATTCAAAATGTAATCTCAGTTCGGTTAAAATTCATTCGCAGTGTCAGTTAAAATAGCAGAATTGGCCCTCTGATTAAACGTTGTGTCAATTAGCATTTATCAAATTTTACGTATCATACGTTGCTCCGCCCAAAGTGTTTATTTAAAAAGTTAGTTGACACTAGTCCGATCTACGCAGAAAGAGCTCACGTGTCTTAGCTTATGTGTTTATACTTATGCCAAACGTTTCGATATATCGATGTTTTATCGTTTTAATATCGTCAACCCTATACGTCAGTTAGTCGAATGCAGTTACTAACGCAATTAATGGGGGTTTGTGTGCGTACAGTCAAATTATACGGTATCGCGCACTGAATACTAACAGATATTATGTTTTCAAACTGTTTCATTCAATTATATACCAATGGCTTATATTGAATAATGGTAATGCTTTTATAGCAATATAGATCTTGTGGTACAATGGCTTATAAAATAAAACAGTTTTAATTTATTTATTTTATTTTATTTATTTTATTGTATAAGGTACAGTTACAGACTACAGACTAGACAGCATTAGATCTATATTATTTAAGAGTTAATTAAGCCTGAAGTCCACTTACAACTATACACAGCATTTAAATTTAAAAGAATACGCACGAAAATCAGTGTCGTCGATCTAAAAAAAATAAAAATAATTAATGAATGAAAAAATAAGGTTGAATATTGTATTACAAATTTTGAAGTAGGGATTTTTTGAAAGAAGCAAATGTTAAAGATGTCGTAGTCCACACAAATATCATTGTACAATTTGCACATTCTAATGAGGGGGTTGTTTTGTGATACATTATTGTTGACATGTGGTATACTGAACAACTGTGGAACTCGCACCGAATAAATTTAATAGCAACAAATAAAATGACACGAAAATAACTGACTTAACTCGGTAGCAGGGGCTTTTTATGCAAAAGGCCGTCTGGGTAGTGTTAGCGTATTCTATTAATATTGGTATATTGAATGTCTGAGAAACCAACGTTGGGTACATCGAAATAATAATGGTGCGATATAGTTGTGGAAGCGTAATTAAATGGTATAAAAGAGGTTGTCACCAGAACTGGAGGTCTTTTGCCCGCAGTCAGTCAGACAGTCACCAGTTAATTAAGATCAGCGCTCAGTCGATAGTCCAAGTGTTCATTACGCGACAGCTATGCTGGTTTACTATTCGGTCCTAGTTGTAATTAGAGATCGGTCTATAGAGAATCCTGACATGGGGTTGTGGTCTGTAAAGCATATTGTAAAAGTAACCAATAAACTATGAGTTAAAGTGATTACTGTCGTTTGGTATTAATAAAATAATACTCGTCTCACGTAACTTCTAACAATAGGTACCACTGCTTTATCTATTTCTACCTCTAAGCAGCAGTAAACACTCCTGTTTCTGTTATTGGGCAGGATAGGCGTAACGGTTACAATCAGGAGGGCGACCCACTTGTTTCGTCACTTTGGCAAATAAAAGAAAACTAGAAGCAAAAAATAAAATAAACACTAATCTTATTTAACTAATATTGAGTCAGGGATAACTGCAGATTAGTTAGTATAACTTAGAAAACTACTTATCTAAGTAGTATAATTATCATTGTACCGGTTAAAATTTGTTGGATTACCTTAGTATAGTCAGATTTATTTTTAAAGACTGCCTCGGTGGCTCAGTTGTAATGCGTACGCGTTACGATTGAGGCTAACGCTGAGGTCTCGGGTTCGATCCCCGGGTCGGGTAAAGTGGTATTGGGTTTTTCTATTACGAAATGCTCAGTATCAGCCCGGAGTCTGGAATTTGTGCCCGGTATGGCAATAGGCTCGCCCCCTATCACATCGTGGGACGGAAATACGCTCGGCGAAATGTGGGTGTACTGGTTACACCTCTGTCTACCCCTTCGGGGATTACAGGCGTGAGTGCGTATGTTATTTTTAAAGTTTTTATTTTACACATTTTAGTGTAAGCTTCATCATAATCGACGCATAAATGTTATGTTATGTTAGGGTTTAAGTGGTAGAGCCACGTTGTAGACACTTTTGTCTACAGCATGAATGTGTTGGCTTGACCGGGTTGTTACCACTGTCTCGCAGAAAAAGACATGAAGCTTGCGTTACGTGAGTGAGATATCCGAAGACCAAAATTCTCTTCCCTTCCCAATCCCTGAATCATCATTTTCAAGATATACACATCCATGATTCTTCTTATTATACAGAAAACAAATAAATAATTAAGTGTATTTGACTAGTCTATTTTGACGATGCTATGTATGTTATGTATACATTAGTTGAATGATTTCTATACATAATTTTCTTTATTTTGCACTGAGAAGCTAAGCGCTATTTTAATTGCCTACATGATTAATAAACTATTTCATTTAATTTCATTCCATGGCTGTTCATGTGCGGTGGAGATCGCTTACCATCAGGTGACCCACTTGCTCGTTTAAAGGAAATTAAAATAAATTGTTTGATCTCCAAACATACAACACTAAATATAAACCAGAAACAATAATAATCTTAACTAGGCTGAAACCAGGATTATAAAGTTCAGCGATTCTGTTGGTAAAGTGTACGCTTCTATTAAAAGTTTGTGATAATATTAACTCTCAAGTACAAACAAATTCTAAATTAACAGTAATCTGTGTGCCTATCATAAACTTCATCCGAAATCCCGTACATGTTAAGTAAGGACTTTTTTTTTTATTTATTTATTTAAATATGCACTCACGCCTGTAATCCCCGAAGGGGTAGGCAGAGGTGTAACCAGTACACCCACATTTCGCCGAGCGTATCTCCGTCCCTAGAAGTGATAGGGGGCGAGCCTATCGCCATACCGGGCACAAATTCCAGACTCCGGGCTGATACTGAGCATTTCGTAATAGAAATACCCAATATCACTTTTACCCGACCCGGGGATCGAACCCAAGACCTCGGCGTCAGCCTCAATCGTAACGCGTACGCATTACAACTGCGCCACCGAGGCAGTAACTTTAAGATGAAACCATTTATACCTAAACTAGACTATTTTGGGTTCATATCTGGAGCCAAGTCAGGAGGTAACACCCCATTGATAACCCAAATCATAAATATGGGCGATGGTTTACAGAGGTTATCACCGAATGGGCCATTAACGCGCCCTACCTGATAATCTATAACTGTAATTAACAGTGGGACAAAGGCACGGGTTACAGATGTCGCGGACAAAGTTTCGATATCGGGCATTGTGTGTATTGTCCCATTGTTTGTAAATTGTTCTGAGAATTAGGCCAACGTGAGAGGACAAATTGAAAATGTTATATCTTTGCTTATAACTAGTATTTGGCTCACCGAGCTTGTTTCTGTTTCATTGTGATTTTTTTATTGATAGAGCTACGTTGTAGACAATTTTGTTTATTTAGTGCTTTCTTATGTTTACGTGAATATTACACATTGAAATAAAACTAGTTTATACGGATTTTATCGCGGTTTAATTTTAAATTAGTAATTTTATTTAATTTAATAAATATAATAATTATAAACTAGTTTTATTTCAACTTTGTTTATTACACGAATGGGCCCGCTCGGTCGGGTCGTGACCACTGCCTCACAGAAAACAGGCGAAAAGTAGCAGCTTGCTGTTGCATTTCGTACGGTGTTTGATATATCTGGAGGCCCAAAATCACCTCCCCTTCGAAATTTCTTAATTATCCCTTTCTATTAATGTCGGCAACGCGCCCATGGTTCTTCTAGTATTATGGGCCTACAGAAGCGGTGGAGATCATTTACCATCAGGTGACCTACTTGCTCGTGTGTCGGCCTATGCTATAAAAAAGGTATGAGCCTATCGGAATATCGAGTACATATTCAATGCCCATTTGATAATATTAAAAAATAATAATATAATAAATTTTACTACCCCATTTTACCGCATCCAACGAAATCAATAAACAAAACATGTAAAACAATAAAGTACGTTCGGAAAACCATTATAAATTATTTTCATTAGCAAATTAAAATCCCCGGGCATTACGAACAATGGCCGTAATTAAACTGCACCCGGCACGTTATATCCTCTGTTGATACACAATGTGTCAGTAAATTGGTCCGACGACAATTCGACGGCAATTTGTCGTCATTACCGACTTGTCTTGCCGACGTGGGCCGCCTCTGTTGTTCGGTGAATGTACGAAATGACCGGAGAATTTGGGCACCGATTTCGCTGTGACGTAAAAGCAATATCTCTTGGCAATGTATGGACGTGTAATGATAAGATGACACAATTCTGATATTAAGGTTGTGTAGGAACAGAAATCTTAGTGTCTACTAATATTATACTTGGTGTGAAAGTTTGAATGTTAATACATACGCACTCACGTCTGTAATCTCCGAAGGGGTAGGCAGAGGTGTAACCATTACACCCACATTTCGCCGAGCGTATCTCCGTCCCTTATGTGATAGGGGGCGAGCCTATCGCCATACCGGGCACAAATTCCAGACTCCGGGCTGATACTGAGCATTTCGTAATAGAAAAACCTAATACCACTATACACGACCCGGGGATCGAACCCGAGACCTCAGCGTTGGCCTCAATCGTAACGCGTACGCATCACAACTGCGCCACCGAGGCAGTCAGTTTATCAGCTGTATCGACAGCAAATTGTTTTTAAAAGACTGTCCTTAACTTTCGGAGATATTTAGACTTGTATTAACAGAGTGATTTCTTACACATAACAGAGTGAGTCTCTCCCGTGACCACGAAGGCTGAAAAGCTTTTGAAACGTTGGGGCTAAAATAAAAATTAAACGGCGATAAAATCCGTATATAAACTAGTTTTATTTCAATTGTATTAACAGATTTTGGAAATGTGAAATCAGCAAGAAAATGGACCTCTTCAAATGCGGAACGCACTACCGTGCGTTCCTAAGCGAAACAAGGCCACCGCGCGTGATGCACGCACGGTAGTTCGTCCCCCGCTCCCCGCTCCAATGGTTCGTCGAATATTCGAAATCGACTACTAACTTTGCATGTTATGGACACAGACCCATACTGCAGTTTATTACTCTATGGATTAAATATACTGGCAACAATTTGAACGGTACGACAACCTAAGAAACAAAATTATTTTTGTTGAGTTGTTGTTCGGAGTTCGCAAATGGTGTCGAGTATCACTTGTTATTGTTACGCGCGGTGTCGTAAATATTTATGTTATAAACATAATTGATGACTTGTTTAGAGTAAGTGGAGTATGTTATCGAATAAAGACTTCATTGTGGTTGTGTTTAAGTGTAATTTGAGTGCTTAGTATAAGATTACTTTGTGTTTTGTGACAAAATGTTTTTATTCGCTGAGTGAAAATTATTGTTTTTTATGCGCAATCTGCAATATCACAGGTAATTTTATAATTAAAATACTAGTTTTGTTAGATATATAATAGATAATTTAATGTAGATTCTAAATATATACAGTTTTTATTGTCTAAATGTAGAAAGACCCTCAATATCTTGGCAAGTATGGGGCGCGCGTCGGTATTTTTGCTATTTTGTAGGTATACACGCGAGCGATCGTCGGACGGGGTGAAAAAAATCTCTCGAATAGATCCAGTTTCTTATAAGTATCAATTTAATGTAAGTTCGTTTAGCCGTTAGGTGTGATTGATTAACAAATATCTAAACTCACTAACCTTCAAACTGACTACCACAGACTGCCTCGGTGGCGCAGTTGTGATGCGTACGCGTTACGATTGAGGCCAACGCTGAGGTCTCGGGTTCGATCCCCGGGTCGTGTAAAGTGGTATTAGGTTTTTCTATTACGAAATGCTCAGTATCAGCCCGGAGTCTGGAATTTGTGCCCGGTATGGCGATAGGCTCGCCCCCTATCACATAAGGGACGGAGATACGTTCGGCGAAATGTGGGTGTAATGGTTACACCTCTGCCTACCCCTTCGGAGATTACAGACGTGAGTGCGTATGTATTAACCCTTCGGGGATTATAGGCGTGAGTGTGTATGTATGTACAGCTGATAAGGCACCTGCCGTTAATGCTCCTGAAAAAAAATCCAACCTGTATATCACGATTATGATGGTAATTATATCACTTCACGATGTAGACCTATCATATATTTTTATGGCATACGCCGGTAAACGAGCATGTGGGTCACCTGATTGTAAGTGATATAAGTTAGGGATTGGGAAGGGGAGGGGATTTGGGCCTCCGGATATCTCACTCGCCGTGCGAAACGCAGCAGCACGCTGCTACTTTATCCGGTTTTCTGTGAGACAGTGGTAGCGACCCGGACGAGTCAGCCCATTCATGCTGTAAACAAGTGTCTACAGCTTAGCTCTACCACTCATATTTCATTCATATCATATCATATTTATTATTGCAAGTGTTTAAAAGAAATACATCACTCCACACCATTACAAACATATTGATTTCAAAAGCTTCACTATGAAACCTAAGCAAAAATCGAATCAATTTAATATATAAAAGTGGTGTGTATAGTAAAGAATAAAAGCAATACTATACCACGAACCCAGCAGTAATCCGAGCGGGGCGCTCGATTCCTCAGATTGTGTATTCAATTTCCTCACTGCTGCGCCACACTCTCGTATATTATGTAGGTGTAGGAAGTGCTTGTGAGGTGCCACCTCATACTTTCGGTTGTATTTCTTTGAATTTGGATGGAAGGGGTATTTTTAAGCCTTTAGTAGTTTATCATTATGCCCGTAAAGCACCATAGTGGATAGTTTTTTTTATGGCATAGGTCGGAAACGAACAATTGGGTCATCTGATGGTAAGTGATCTCCACCGCCCATGTACGCCGACAATACCAAAATAATCATTAGCGCCTTAAAGGAAAGGGATAATTAAGGGATTGGGAAGTACCGTACGAAACGCAGCAGCAAGGTGTTACTTCTGAGTCGGTTTTCTGTGAAACAGTGGCAACTACCCGGACGAGAAAGTGTCTACAGCGTGGCTCTACCACTCAAAAAGAAGCCAATATAGGTACATCCAGTCACCTTTCTTTGTATAAATTATTTATATTACGCTTACTTACTTACTTGGGTGAAGTGTATTTTTTTAAATTATTTTACAAGCTGATTTAGCTTTTACGTCCGTAAAGTATTTCCTTGATCTTTAGACTACATTACGAATTCGTCAGCAATCAGTTATTCAATAGTAGTAGAGCCACGCGAAGGAAAGGAAAGGAAGGAAATTGAGAATGCGGGGATTACGATCTGCTGATATCGCTTTCTGTGAGATTGTGGTAGCAATCCGCTCGAGGCGGTCAATTCAAACTGTAGACAAAACCGTCTAGACCGTGTCTTTACCACTTACAAATTAGGCTCAAATAAAATCTAAGTACTTAAAGTGATTTCTTAGGTTTGCGCGAATATTCTCATTGAAAAATCTAGTTTAAATACGGATTTTATCGCGGCTTATTTTTTATTTTAGTCCCGACGTAAGTAGTCAAATAAAATCTAAGTACACCACAATCCTCCAACGTCTCTGGGAAGTTATGTGGCGGATTTACGTCGAGCGATGTTTGTAGAAGCCCTCGTTTAGACAAATCCGCGCGGCGCAAGCGTATAAGTGACTTAATTACATGCATCGCGAACACACCCGGCCCCAGACGTTTCTTCTGCTCGTCAAACGACGCTCTTGTTAATGAGATTTGTTGTTTGCCAAAACATATTAGTTTCTGTATAAATAGGTTATTTAAAAGGCGGAATTTGACATTCTGTATTTACAACGCATGGTTTGTGGAGATTTTGCCTTTTATTGCTACTGTTGAAGTTAGGTTAATTAGAAACGTGTATGCTTCTGACTTTCTGACTACTTAAAGTGAGTTAGATCAATGCAACGGAAAGTTAAGGATGGTTTAAAAAAGGCATTAATCTTTCTATTGCCTCATTGGTCTTGTAGCAGCATACTTACGCTGAGAAATCTGGTTCTGGGTTCAAATCCTAGGTCGAGCAATCATAATTTGTGTTTGAATTTTGTAACGATACATCAGATCTGAGTTGCCCGGGGTCGAAGTTTTTGCCCTATCATACTATGAGACGGAAATAAACTTAACAAATCATTTTTATACTAGTTGCATCTCTGCCTACCTCTTTGAGTATAGCTTATGTAATCTTTCTATTTATTTAAAACCCATCTATTTCTTATGACACTAACTTGATTATTAACAAAACATTGTCTTATAAAATGTTGATGTATTTATTACTTCTTAGCCTCGAAGTACAAATTAGGCATTCACACCTGAAGGCCAATTCTCGTAATTTTAAATGTTCAAAATATCATTCCGATCTAGTCTCAGCGTCAAGAAAGTTGCAAATGGCATTCTCTTAAACCAATAATCAACGTCAAATGCACCTAGCATTAGCAGTAGCATTATACCGTTTTGGCTTCAGTCAATTTTTATTCTACATTCAATCTATATTTATATTTGACGTTGATTATTGGTTTAAGAGGATGCCATTTGCAACTTTCTTGACGCTGAGACTAGATCGGAATGATATTTTGAACATTTAAACTGCATAACATTTGACTGCCTCGGTGGCGCAGTTGTAATGCGTACGCGTTGCGATTACGCTAACGCTGAGGTCTCGGGTTCGATCCCCGGGTCGGGTAAAGTGGTATTGGGTTTTTCCATTACGAAATGCTCAGTATCAGCCCGGATTCTGGAATTTGTGCCCGGTATAGCGATAGGCTCGCCCCCTATCACATCGTGGGACGGAGATACGCTCGGCGAAATGTGGGTGTTCTAGTTACACCTCTGCCTACCCCTTCGAGGATTACAGGCGTGAGTGCGTATGTTAAAATTACGAGAATTGGCCTTCTGATTGTTACTTTCTTTTTTATTTCTACCTGGCGCGCCATGATGTAATAGACGAGCCTATCGCCATACCAGGCACGATTCCAGACTCCTGGCTGATATTTCGACTGATACTCTGGCATTTTGTGATGGAAAAACTCAATATCACTTATACCCGACCCGGGGATCGAACCCGAGACCTCAGTCGTACCGCGGACGCATTACAACTGCGCCACCGAGGCAGTCAAATGTTATGCAGTTTAAATGTTCAAAATATCATTCCGATCTAGTCTCAGCGTCAAGAAAGTTGCAAATGGCATTCTCTTAAACCAATAATCAACGTCAAATGTGAACATAGATCGTAATGAGATTGAATGTAGAATAAAAGTTGACTGAAGCCAAAACGGTATAATGCTACTGCTTATCGAATTAACCCATTTCAAAAAATCAAATATTAATATCCATCTCAAAATAATACTTAATCCACTTTTTTCCATTTGCATGACCACGCTTAACTCTCTTATCAGCTTAAGGTATGATTTAAAAATAACAGTTCCCAAACAATTTATAAGCATACGCTGTTTAATATTCCATACTCAGACCAAATCCACTTGAGCGTTGTAGGATTTAACAATATAGTGCTCTCATCAATATATTCGATTTTGGATATTGTTTTATTGGGTAATGGAGTCATGTAGGGTATGAATTAAATATTGATCATGTAGGCAATTATAATAGTGTTTATGAAAAGTCAGTAATTAAAGAAAGAAAATTTACATATATACATACGCACTCACGCCTGTAATCCCCGAAGGGGTAGGCAGAGGTGTAACCAGTACACCCACATTTCGCCGAGCGTATCTCCGTCCAACGATGTGATAGGGGGCGAGCCTATCGCCATACCGGACACAGATTCCAGACTCCGGGCTGATACTGAGCATTTCGTAATAGAAAAACCCAATACCACTTTACCCGACCCGGGGATCGAACCCGAGACCTCAGCGTTGGCCTCAACCACAACGCGTATGCATTACAACTGCGCCACCGAGGCAATAGAAAATTTACAAGGTGGTAGGTAGGTCCCTCGTATGCGAGAGGCCGCCTGGGTTGGTACCACCGTTTGTCTATTTCTGCCGCCAAACAGCAGTGTGTAAGCATTGTTGAGTTTCGATTTGAAAGAGATTGAAGCCAGTGAAATTACTGGGAATTATGAGTCTTAACATCGTATATATTTGGGTGACGAGCGCAGTCAAATGCCATGCAGCGCTTTGTAATTCAAAGTTCTGTGTGGTCTTACTTCTGTTTATGGGCAGGCGTGACGCTTACCATCGAGCAACCTGCTCGTTTCGTCACTCAAGCTAATAATAAAAAAGAAGGATAAGTAACTGCTTTTATGGAAATTTCTCACGATGATGTAAATATAATTTTGAATATAATATTTACTTATCAAAATATCTCTAGATCTATACTAAACTAGCTGTCCCGCGCGGTTTCACCCGCACCATACTAACATTTACGTACTAATATTTATACCATACTAACGTCACTCAATTATTTTGCCTTCCCGGAACCTCTCCACTAACACTTAAACTTTACAGTAGGTATGGTAATAAAGTTCAAATTTACTTTTAAGTATTATTACGAATCAATTGTATGGGAGTATAGAAAAGTGTTGTTTTTAGACTTTTTCAGGCAATTTTTTAACCAAACCAAACCATTCTCGTACTTCAAGGAATATTCTAAAAAAAGAATTAGCGAAATCGGTTCAGCGATTCAGCGATTCATTTTTATATTATAGATGACGAGGCAAAATCGAAGGGTAAAATTCACGAAATTCAACCAAATTCAAATACGATACTGTGACATCGCAAGGATTTATTTACAAACTTAAATATTGAATCAAACGTACGACGCACGTGATATCCGAATCAAAATTGAAATTCCAAAGAAAGTGTAGTTTTACAAGATACAGTATCGACCAAAATATTCGTCTAACATCTGAAAGTTTTTTGATAAACATAGGTTTAAATAGCAGTGATAGCTTTTTTTCATTGCTCAGGTAAACAGACGAGCGTTCGGCCCGCCTTATGGTAAGTGGTCACCGCCATACATGAATTTCAGCAATGTCAGGACACAGTCAATTGAACCGTTGCCTACTGTTGGATAAAAACTCTTTTCAGCATCGCTTTCGCTGCGTACAATTACTTTTTTAATGATTTTAAATGAAATTTTAATTTTAATCTGGCAAACACATCGAATATTAAATTTGTATGGAGCAAAATCAATTTGTGTTAACAAAATCTAATTACCGAGCGTTTATATATTACATGGGCAGCATTCTTTACATTTTTAAATATTTATATTCGATACAGTTTACTGATTAATTTTGTATTTTTTTTTAATTCAGCAGTTTAATTTAAATAATTTGGTTTGTATATTTATTTTAAATTGGTCTTTTGATTAGATACACATACTTATATAACCAGAGGGTTTATCCGCACCATGATGTGATGGGGGGCGATCTAATCGCCTTATATTGGATACAAATTCCAATCCCGAACAACTTATGTCTGATTTTCCGAATCTTAAACTCAAAAAACACAAGTTGTAATTGCCTGTCCTGGGATTTTAATCCGGAACATCACGGTTTTTCTAACTAACTAGGCTACCAGTAGACGAATGAGGTGATAAATTAAATATACTTTAAGTAAAGATATAAGAACAAAAATTAACCTCTATGCTGTGCACAGATTGCAGAATTTATGAATGAAAAATGAAAAACTATAGTTTTTGTTGATTCAAGTTAATTGATCAACTAAAATCTAACCGTGGGAACGCCCTATAATCGATTAACGAATAGCGAGTCCATCGCCTCGTCTAGAAAACAAATACCTTTAGCGCAGTCAGTCTATGGATGGGTGACTGCTTAGTGGTAGTATAGGATTAATTAGCATTCGCATTAAATTTTACATTGCGAAGTGTCATTTAGCATTTAGCAAATTAAAACCATGCTGTAGACTTTTGTCTACGCATGAATAGGCCGGCACGTCCGGGTCGTTACCACTGCCTCACAGAAAACCGGCGTAAAGTAACAGCTTGCTGCTGCGTTTCGTACGGTGAGTGAGATATCCGGAGGCCCAAATCCTCCCCTTCCCAATCCCTTAATTATCCTTATATATGAACTAGCTTTATTTCAATATTCTATTTGTGGACAAAGCACTGATACAATACCAAGCGACCGTATACACAATCAAACACAGTTATAGCTTTAACGGTTCAATAATACATCAGTGCATACCCATAATTGTGTTGTAAAAGGAATAAATTAAAACGCAATTCACATTTTTGTTCAAATATTACGAAGCGTAATGTACTGACAAAGGTCATAACGGTTTTTTCAACACAATACCAATGGCCCGCAGTGTATTCGTGAAAAGTGTAGGCATTTTTGCTATTTTGATTTGGTATCAAAGGCTGTTTTAATGGACATAACATTTTACAGTGGTTTAGCACTCAGAACGCAGATTAACGAAGATTTTACTAGGTGGTTGGTACCACCGCTTTGTCTATTTCTGACACCAAGCAGCAGTTTGTAAGCACTGATGCGTTCCGGTTTGATGGACTTTGAAGCCAGTGAAACTACTGGGCATTACGAGACTTAACATCTTATATCTCGGGGTGACAAGCTCAGTCCAATACCATGCAGTGCTTTGTAATTCAAAGTTCTGTGTGGTGTTGCTTCTGTTTATGGGCAGGCGTGACGCTTACCATCAGGCGAGCGACCTGCTCGTTTCGTCACTCAAGCACATAAAAAAAACGCTTATATTGACTGTGCTCCATGAGGCTGATAAATATATACGCACCACATTTCGCCGAGCGTATCTCCGTCCCACGATGTAATTGGGGGCGAGCCTATCGCCATACCGATCACAAATTCCAGACTCCGGGCTGATACTGAGCATTTCGTAATAGAAAATCCCAATTCCACTTTACCCGACCCGGGGATCGAACCCAGACCTCAGCGTTAGCTTAATCGTAACGCGTACGCATTACACATGCGCCACCGAGGCAGTCGCAAATAAATATATTTTATTGCTGAAGGCTGATGGTTGGTCTCCAAAAGATAACATAATCTTATATATATATCCCCGAAAAGGTGCAACTAGGTTAGGCAGATGTGCAACTAGGGCAGCCAGGTTACCCCGAGCTTATTTCCATCCTATAATGTGATGTGGCGAAGTTATAAAAACTTCAGAAAAACTAATATTTCCGAGGAGCATTCTGACTTTTAAACTTCTGCAGATGAATGTATGGACGTCAAAATTGGGTTTTCAAATAAAACTGTACAATCGGTGTACAGTTTCGGGCGAGTTGGAATTTTAATACGTTTGACAAAGACAAATATGGTAAACGCTTTATCGATATGTTTTTTTAATCAGCTTTAGATGACCGAGACGAGCCGGTCGCTCGCCTGATTCGTAAGCGTCACGCCTGCCAATAAACAGAAGCAACACCAATCAGAATTTTGAATTATGAAATACTGCATGGCATTGCACTGCGACAACAGAGGACGTCCACCTACAAGATGGACCGACGACCTGACAAGGGTTGCAGGAAGCCGATGGATGCAGGCCGCTTTAACAAGTCGGCCTGGAAGGCAGTAGGGGAGGCCTATGTTCAGCAGTGGACGTCTTGTGGCTGATGGTGATGATGATTGCACTGCGGTTATTGACATAAGATGTAAGTCTCAAAATGCGCAGTAATTTCACTAGCTTCAATGTCCTTCAGACCGAAAGCCGTGTTTACACATTGCTGCTTGGCGGCAAAATTAGACAAAGCGGTGGTACCTACCCAGACGGCCTTTCGCATACGAGGGACCTACCACCTAGGGTATGTGTTTGTACTCATACTTGTGCTACGTTAAACAAAACTCGAGTGTTAGAGCCATGCTGTAGACAGTTTTGTCTACAGCATGAATGGGCCGGCTCGACCGGGTCGTTACCACTGCCTCACAGAAAACCGGCGTAAAGTAATAGCTTGCTGCTGCGGTTCGTACGGTGAGTGAGATATCCGGAGGCCCAAATCCTCCCCTTCCCAATCCCTTAATTATACCTTTCCTTTAAGGTTGGCAACGCGCCCATAATTCTTTTGGTATTGTGGGCGTACATGGGCGGTGGAGATCACTTACCATCAGATGACCCATTCGCTCGTTTGCCGGCATATGCTAGAAAAAATTGCCCCTTCTAAGTACATTATAATTCATGAGCTCACTATGCGTAGTTTAAAGTCCCTTGCAGGAAGGTATAATTGCAGCATGTGAGATAAGACCTTAGTTTAAGTTCTCATCCATCTTCATGCAGACTCGATTGACACCACCGTCGCGCAATGAATACAAATCAACGTACGCCTTAATTTGGTGTATTACGTAGGAGGTAGCGTAAAGGTGTACTAACATCTGGGGTCCAAATGAAATCCTGCGCCAAGCATTTAGTGTTGGGCATATGCTGATTTGCATCCTTTTGGCGCGGTCGTGGTGGGATATATACCGTCCACAGTGGGTGGGTATCTAGGTACCCCCCCCCCCCACCTTACTACTTATAAAAATATTTTTTCTGCATCAGTTGTATACATGTGCCACCTAACGCCTGCCAATAAATGCTCTCTTTCTTTCTTACTTTCTTTAAAGGTACATTTTGACGTACGCGACCGAGACAAGAGACTGCGGCATACGACGACAGTGACTTGTCCGTTTTTTATACAATTTTATCAGTACGTTTTAAGGTATGACTGCCTCAGTGGCGCAGTTGTAATGCGTACGCGTTACGATTGAGGCTAACGCTGAGGTCTCGGGTTCGATCCCCGGGTCGGGTAGTGGTGTTGGGGTTTTTTATAACGAAATGCCCCAGTATCAGCCCGGAGTCTGGAATTTGTGCCCGGTATGGAGATAGGCTCGCCCCCTACCACATTGTGAGACGGAGATACGCTCGGCGAAATGTGGGTGTAACCAGTAGACCTCTGCCTACCCCTTTGGGGATTACAAGCGTGAGTGCGTATATATAAGTCCATAATCTAATATAACAGTCATAGACATGAAGGCTGCGCTATGACGCCTCATGGCGCGACTTAAGTCAATAATTTATAATATTTTTACTATAGATATAAAGTCACGTGTTGTGGTACGCGACCGAGACAGGGAGATCACGATGCGTGACGCGAGTCAGGCGACAGCGACACATTTGCTTTATATAAAACTAGCTTTTGCTCGCAGCTCCATCCGCGTGATTATCTTGGAAGTACCCTATGTCCTTCCCCAGAATATAACCTATCTCCTTACCAAATTTCGTTAAAATCCGTAGAGCCATTCAGCCGTGAAAACATAACTAACAGATAGAGACAGGAGTACGATACTAATGCTGAGAATCGTGGGAACCCGCCGTTTTTAGGTTTGAAAATCCCACATGGGTTGCTCAGGATTGCAATTTGTGTGCGGTGTGATGATGAGCTCGCCCCCTATGACGTCATGGGTCGAGAGTAGACTCGGCAAGACGTGGATGCAGTACTAGTTGCACATCTTCCTACTCCAAGACGTGAGCTTCTTTGTAATTTAAAGTTATGTATGGTGTTGCTTCTGTTTATGGACAGGCGTGGCGCTTACCATCAGGCGAGCGACCTGCTCGGTTCGTCTTTGAAACTAATATAAAATACACATTTTTACACAAAACCATCTTCCAAATCGACCAATATCGTCTTCGCTTACACCCGACACTACGTCCAAAAGATACGTGTCGACACCAGCTTAGCTTTGCAGAAATCACTCTCCTGTAGGAATTACAAGGCGTTTTCATTAGACTGTCCCTTAACGGATTATGCCTCATTCATTTTGCGACGGTTCCTCAAGGCGACCATGATTTTCTGTATTCAGTTTGCTAGCCTCAAGTATGAATTGGATATATCTAGATTCTAGTTATGTATTTTATGGGCTTTTAGTTTAGAAAGAAAAATATCAATTTATTTGCCTACTCACAACACGCGCCAACCACATTACTTTTATAACTAGAAGGCTTTTATAACTAGACTGCCTCGGTGGCGCAGTTGTAATGCGTACGCGTTACGATTGGGGCTAACGCTGAGGTCTCGGGTTCAATCCCCGGTCGGGTAAAAGTGATATTGGGTTTTTCTATTACGGAATGCTCAGTATCAGCCCGGAGTCTGGAATTTGTGACCGGTATGGCGATAGGCTCGCCCCCTATCACATAAGGGACGAAGATACGCTCGGCGAAATGTGGGTATACTGGTTACGTCATACTAACATGAGGGGTACACATCCCGCGAACGGTCATAAACCTGGCTTTATATTTTAGAGGGAGATATGAGACCCAAACAGTGGCGGATCCAGCATTTTGGTTTGGAGAGGCTTGACCAAAAATTTTAACTAAAAAACAAAGAATACTATACCTACTTAAAATGGAATAAGTAAAGATAAGCGATGAAAATTATATTGTAGGTAGTACCTAAGAAAATAGGATAATATCAAGATTAATTTGAGATTTGTCAGTGGACCCAAATGCTTGGGGGAAGGGTTTGAGCCCCTTAGCCCGCCAGCCACCTGGATCCGCTAGTGGAACAAAATATGGGTTCACAATAGTGAATGCGCAAGACCGGGCGAAGTAGAAATGGAGGCTAGCAAAGAGCCGGTATAACGTCCGGCAGAAAAATATGGGTCGATATTAGTTTTCGTTTTACAAAACATCTAATATATTGTTTAACCGTTCCACAGGCTATAGATTTTATACTGAAGCTGATAACGTCTTTAGAAAACCATCCCTTTGCAACAAAAAGTAGAAATCGCCTCCAACCCCGTAACACTTTGAAATGGTAAAGTCCGGTGCAGTTGTTTATTCTGTCTAACCCAAGAGCAACGGAGCGTGAAGGTAAGTTAGAGAACATAAAACTACTATGCGACAGAACTCCGAATACGGCGATGTAAAGTTTTTTAAACTTCCAACTCAGATTAGGTGGACACAAATGTAAGTTACATTTGAACACTAGGTAGTAGGGTTTTACTAGCCTGAATAATGAGACGAGCAGGTCGCTCGTCTGAAGTGTCGCGCCTTTCCATATGTAGAAGCAACACTACTAAGGACTGTTGGGTGTATTTATTTATAACTTTCAATCAGAAAGTACTGCAACACTGCGCTTGTAACATAAGACGTTGAGACTAATAATGCTCAGTCTTCCCACGGATTTCTATGTCCTCCAAACCAATCGTATACTCCCACACCACTATTAGAAACCCCGCTTTATCTTTTTATGAAATCAAGCAGTAGTATGTAAGCACTATTTTGTTCTAGTTTGTTGGTCAATGAAGCGAGCGAAATTACTGGACGTTATGAAACTTAACTTAAGTCTGTATGACAAGTACAGTGTAGTGCAGCGCAGTATTTCATGATTCAAAGTTCTGAGTGATATTGATACTATTTATAAAGCGTAACGCTTACTATCAGGCGAGCGACCTACCCGCCTCGTGATCCAGGTTAACAAAAAAAGTCATTTAGCCGTTCCAGGAAAAAACTCCACTCTAGTAGCTCAATGCACCCTCGATTCTGTTCAGTTTGTGACGTCACATGTCCAGCCCGCTGGTACAAGCCGTCGCAATCCCCGCCTTATGAAATTCAATGAGCATTTTGTCTCGGGCTACGTATGGAGTTGGTGGATGTCGTGTGTGTAATCCACTGACTGTGTTTGTGTTTGGTGTGAGTTACAGGTAGCAGAGATTGTGATATACTCTTTTTCTCTTCATTCAAATTCAATTAAAAATATTTATTGAATGCATAAAATGTTTATATTAAAATTTCGTCAAAATTCTACCGCCAGAGGGGCTAGCACGAATAACTTGCGAGAAAGTATTCGTATCGAAATGTCAAAGAGTTGTTCCTTCATACAAATGCTAGCGTTCTTGATTCGAATACTTATTCGTAAGTTGTTCGTGCTCACCCCACTATTCGGAATGCTGTTTCGCTAGAGAAGAACGTGTAAGAAACTCCAGCGTTGCTCTTTTCAAAACTAGTTTACAATTATTAGAGCATAAAGTTGTTACAATATTAATAAGTTTAATTTATATTAATAAGCAATCACAGAAATGATATCTACGCATTGAATTAGTCTACATACTCTCCAACTACAACTCCATAAGCATGACGAATAAATTAAAACCTTAATATAGTGTAAACAAAGTTATCGCAGAGACCAGCTAACAAGTAAGTGGATTACCTAGTAGTAAATTATCTCCTGATCTATGAACAGGAACAATACCAGGAGCATCACGGATACATTGCCGACCTTTTACGAAAGGAATAGGGATTGAAGGGAAAGGGGAAGGGAAAGGATCTGAGCATGCTAAAGTCTCACTCTCTGTAAGAAACACTACAGCAAGATGCCAATTCACGTCGCGTCAGTTTACTGTAAGACTCACTCCTGTAGTCTCCGATGAGGTAGTTAGAGTGAGCAGCAGCTAGTGGCTACCCATACATTTCGCCGAACTTATTTCCATCCCATGACGTGATAGGGGACGAGCCTATCACCATACCGGGCACAATTCCAAACTTCAGACTGATATTAAGCATTTCGTGATAAAAAAACAATAATAATATCACTTTTACCTGGAGATCTAACCAGAGACCTCAGCACAGTAGTCGTACCATGTACGCGTTACAATTGCGCCACTGACTCAGTTTATTGAAATTGAGCCAACCCATTCATGCGGTACACAATAGTGTAAACAGCCTACCACTTATCGAAAAGACATTGAAGAAAAGTACCACAACCGCTGTCACTCCTGTCTCACCCCACACTAGTTCAAAAGCTCCCATGTAGTAATCCCGCGTGCTGCTCTTCAGTACGCGTTAACATCAACTACTTTATTTCTACCGATTCCAACGTCTTACTGCGACTGTTTCTTATCCATTGTTTGAATAGAAGACTTATGTATTATAACTTAATGTGTGATGATAAATGGTTCCATGAAATCTGTGATGAGCCAAATAGCGTTAATGAGTGAAGTGACCTCTCCAAAAATGCTGCATTACCTAGCTATCATAAAGAAAGTCTACTCATGTCAAGTCTACACTATCAACCTAACCTAATCCGCTGAACCTACAGGAGTGACAAGTCATGATGGTCATGAATCTGTCCTAGATCTTGCATTACAAACATCAGATTTAAATATTTTTTTCTCCCCACTCTCACTCTCACTCCTGTCTCACCCCGCACTAATCCGAAGTAATCCTGCATGTTAGTCTTCTCCGTTAACACCAACTGCTATTTGTACCAATGTCAGTTCAATGTACTGCGACTGTGTCTCATCCACTCATATACTTTTTTTATGAAATAGCAACAGAGCAAGCGGGTCACCTGATGGTAAGTGATCACCGCCGCCCATGGACACCATGCAATGCAATTTTATTTGACCGGTAACGACATAGCCGCCGACTCTAAAGAGAATAGATTAAAATGAATTAGTTATTTTAGGCGTTTCTGTTTTTATTTTGAAGTCGGTTTCTAAGATTTGTTTAACGTTATTTGACTATTGCTTTCGAGATTCCAGGATTTAGTCTACAATTATATTTAATTTCAAATTAATTTTAATCTTAAATGGTAGAGCCACGCTGTAGACAGATTTGTCTACAGCTGTTGTCTTTCGTACGGTGAATGAGAAATCCGAAAGCCAAAAGCATAGGCCGGTAAACGATCATTGGGTCACCTGATGGTAAGTGATTTCCAAAAGAAGGGTAACTAAAAGTTTGGAAAGGGAAAGGAGATTTGGGCTTTGGGATATCTCGCTCACCCTAGGAAACGCAGCAGCAAGCTGCTACTGGTACCTACTCGGTTTTCTGTGAGACAGTAGTAACAACCCAGTAGAAACGACCCATTCACGCTGTAGACAAAACTGACTCTACGAGATTAAATTATTCGTTTGCTATCAATAAAAACTTAGTAGACAATAATGACTATGAAATCTCTTTAAGTTATCAAATATTATTTAAAATTTAATTCTGACCCGTTATTGCAATCTCAAATAAAAATTGTTACAAATAAAAAGTCAAGTGTTTTAAAAATGTAATCATTTTCCAATAAACCAGACATTTTAACCGGAAAATTATCATTCAGCATGAGCTCACAGGAAAAGCCCGCGGCCACTGGAGATGTGGGAAATATTTTCCATTTTCACATCAATCCAATTTAATGTATTTTCAATATCGACCAACTGCGATGCAACCCTTGTTAGGGCGTGTAAATGCCTGTTTGGAAGTGCGTGACCGAGACATGAGACCACGACGTGCGACCGTTCTCGACGCGTACTCCGTATTTCGGTCACAACCAGACTGGTACTTTTTCCTGGATCTTTGATATGACACACGTTGGTCTTACTGTCATTGTATTTTCTTGTCTTTTCTGCCACCAAGTAACAGTGTGTAAGCACTGTTGTATTCCAGCTTATAGGTCATTGAAGCTCGTGAAATTACTTGACAATATGAGACTTACGCCCGTATACTGAAACGCTACTCAACAGTCTACTGTATAAAGACTACGTTTGTGACTGGTAGAGTCACGCTGTAGACAGTTTTGTCTACAGCATAAATGGGCCGGCTCGTCCGGATCATTACCACTGTCTCACAGAAACCGGCGTAAAGTAGCAGCATGTTGCTGCGTTTCGTTCGGCGATTGAGATATCCGGAAGTCCAAATCCCCCTCCCCTTCCCAATCCCTTAATTAGTCCTTTCCTTTAGGGTCGCCAACGCGCCCATGATTCTTTTGGTATTATGAGCGTACATGGGTGGTGGAGATCACTTACCATCAGGTGACCTATTTACTCGTTTGCGATGTTAAAAAAAATTACTACGGAATGAAAATAGTTTTGGTGATAAAATCTAGTCATTAATCAGTTTTAAGCGACATACCAAAGTAGAAAAAAGTCCATTGTTCGAATCACCAACAGCTTTCTATCATAACTTAACCACCAAGTTTTAGAAAACAATAAAATGAACAAAGAATATTTAAATTTCAGTCAAGAGTGATGCAAAGAAGCGAGCCCGCAAGATGTCGCGGCGCAAGCGGCTCCGTGACGTCATATTCACTGAGAGCTGACTTTACAATCAGAAAATGAGGAGTGCACGCCCGCATCTGCATGGGGTTATTAACTTAATGGCAACTGGCAATAGTGTAATAGTAATAAAAATACATCTAACACATACACACATACGAGTAATTCTCACTCTGCACTAGGTTAACTCGTATCGTAGGTATCAAGAAGGACGAGGAACTTTCAACCACAATACTTAGACTCGAAACAAGTATTTGTGGATACACAAACATTTGCCTAGGTGTGGAAATCAAACCCGCGGTCTGTCGTTTCACAGCTGGCTACTCGCCTGCTGCGCCACGGAGGTTGCCAGATCGTAGCGGCTGATGTTCAGAAATAATTATAAAAACGTATCTATGGTGTTGAATGAGTAGAATTGTTTGCCACGTAAAGTAGATAAATCACTATTACGGTTCCTACTACGATGAAGTACAGCAATAAGTTCTTTCACACGTGACAGGCTCCGTGGCGCAGCGGGCGAGTAGCCGGTTGCGAAGCGTGAGGACGTGGGTTCGATTCCCGCACCTTGGCAAATGTTTGTCTGATCCACAAATATTCGTCTCCGGTCTGGGTGTTGTGGGACCGCAAGTCCCTCGTAGTTCTTGATACCCACGATACAGGTTTACCTAGTGTGGGGTCAGGACTTTGTGTGTGACTGTTGGGTGTATTTATTTATTTATTAGTTGTGAATATATATGGAACTTCATGTACGCTTATCTTTTAAATGCCATCATACGGTGCTACGTACGCGGTTTCATACTTTAGAATTGATGAACAAACGAGTTCATAACAAACTCTAAACTAACAATTAGTCGCTCATAAAACTGTTTGTAGTGTATTACCCACCCTGAGGGAATTACGAGAAATTTAATATAAAACTATGCGCCATAACTCAGAGGGGTCGGAAGCATGTGTGACTCGGGAAAGTTTTTCAACTAAACCGTTGTATTTTTTAAAAACTCTGCGATATTCGGATGTGATAAATTTGCAACAATAATCGCGTAATGATTGTTTTACGTGATATTTTAGATTATGTTTTGTGATTTGAAGGAAACGCACCTCACTTTCTTCTCTTTCTATTAGTGGAGCTATGACGTACCCAGTTTTTTCCTGGATGGATAATTTCAGCTAGAGGAGCAACCACACACCAAACATAATGACGTAATCCGTGGCGTAGTGGCGATAGGCTCCCTATCACATCGTGGGACAGAGATACGCTCGGCGAAATGTGGGTGTACTGGTTTCAATAAGCTTGGTTGTAGCTTATGATATATTATGGCAATTTACGGTTACAAAAAAATAATTCAGCCTAACTACGGAAACCTTCATGTGGGTATACTAGTTATACCTCTGACTACCCCTTCAGGATTACAGTCGTGAGTACGTATGTACTTCCAATGAAAATTGGTTTCAATAAGCTTGGTTCTAGCTTTTGATATATGGCATGTTACGGTTACAAAAGATTCATTCAGCCTAACTAAGGAACCCTTCATTTTACGTGGTCCGAAAGAACTTGCCCCGTTTTTTATTATAATAAAACTTACACGGAGAATAATAAAGACGCTATTAGGATACATTGAAGTTTTTGGTAACATCATAGGAATTCAGTTATGAGTAATAAAGTTTAATATCGACGTAGACGGCGGAACTAAATATAGCATACGCACTCACGCCTGTAATATTCAAAGGGGTAGGCAGAGGTGTAACCAGTACACCCACATTTCGCCGAGCGTATTTCCGTCCCTTATGTGATAGGGGGCGAGCCTATCGCCATACCGGGCACAAATTCCAGACTCCGGGCTGATACTGAGCATTTCGTAATAGAAAAACCCAATACCACTTTACCCGACCCGGGGATCGAAACCCGAGACCTCAGCGTTGACCTCAATCGTAACGCGTACGCATTACAACATAGCCTTCATTAAATATAGCATTTCAAGTAAAAAGTCAAACTATCAAGTAGGTAATTACACGTACAACTTTTAAAGATGGCTGTTTCAGAAAGTTAGGTTATAGTGTAGGAAATACAGTAGAGCAACTTTTCTTTTTATTACATAGGCCGGCAAACGAGCCAGTAGGTCACCTGATGGTAAGTGATCTCCACCGCCCATCTACGCCTACAATACTAGAAGAATCGTGGGCGCGTTGCCGACCTTGTAGGAAAGGAATTAAGGGATTTGGAAGTGGGATTTGGGCCTCCGGATATCTCACTCACAGTCCGAAGCGCAGCAACAAGCTGCTACTTTACGTCAGTTTTCTGTGAGACACAAGTTTGTGAAACTACAAGTTTTATGTTAACCAATGTCACTGTTTCGCAAAGAACTGCCTCCATTTTAATTTTGCTGGCATCGTGGTCCACACTGGTAGAATTTAGATTGGTAGGTCGCCATTGCTACGTCTGATGGGCGTACCACGGGCGTTTGAGACTTGTTTGGAAAGATATTGGATGGACAATACTCATTCCTCTTCAAGGTTATATAAATAATACTATGGTTTATTCATAGATGGTGCGTAGTCCTAAGCGCAGATGGGGTATTAGTGACACCCATGACAGCCTCCATGGCGCAGTGGGCTGGCTGCGAAGCGAGAAACCGTGCGTTCAATTCTCGCACCGAGACAAATTTTAGTGTAACCCATAAATATATGTTTCGGATCTGGGTGTTATGTGACCGTAAATCCATCGTAGTTGCTGATACCCACGATACAGGTTAACCTAGTGTGGGGTCAGAACTATGTGTGTGACTGTTGGGTGTATTTATTTATTTAACTACTAGAAGTTACTCTGCCTCAAGGTATTTTATGACCAGAAGTCTTTTTGTAATGTTATATACATACATACATACATAGACTCACGCCTGTTTCCCATAGGGGTATGCAGAGAGGGATTTCCACTTGCTACGATCCTTGCATACCTCTTTGGCCTCATTCGCTCTCATTAAATTTTTCATACATGCACGTCGGTTTAGGGTACTCCTGACCTGGCCTTTCTCGAGAACATCTCCAACTTGATCTATGAAAGTGAATAATAATATTTATATTATATAGCAGAAAGTAAAGATTGAACTTTGAATTGAGCGTCCGTCATGCAAGAGTTAGATAGTCCAACGCCACATCTATTTCATCTAATTTTTTTGATCTTAAATTATAGCTTCATATTAAATTCGTATATTTATGACATACGAATTTCCTACGACATTTACATAAGAGTTTTAAGAAACAAGATATCTTGAACTATTTACTGGCTATAAGCTATTCAAATGCGAGCAAAAACCTGACAAAATCGAAGTATAACGGAAACGACAGTATTCAATGTCTGATCTCGACTCGACTACCAAGCTCTTGCCAACAAACGTATTGACCTATATTGGGTTGCTAGATTATGCCCGTGACTGCAACGAACTGGGGCTAGCTTTTGCTAACGGCTCCGTCCGCGTGGATTTTGTGTTCCCATCCAACAGTAACTGGGTATTTTTATGGGATAAAATGTAGCCTATATTCTTAAAATGTAGCTCTACACTTTAGAAAAGTCATTTTATGAGTGGTAAAGCCACGCTGTAGACACTTTTGCCTACAGCCTGAATGGGCCGGCTCGTTCAGGTCGTTACCACTGTCTCACAGAAAACCGGCGTAAAGTACGCCGAGTACGGTGTAGTAGTACGGTGAGTGAGATATCCGAAGGCCCAAACCCCCTCCCCTTCCCAATTCCTTAGTTATCTCTTTCCTTCAAGGTCGGCAACGCGCCCATGATTCTTTTGGTATTGTGGGCGTACATGGGTGGTGGAGATCATTTACCATCAGGTTCGTTTTGACCCACTTGCTTATTTGCCGGCTATGCCATAAAAAAAGCCTAACTTACTTTCCATCATCGAGTCTATTCTTTATTTACTCCCTTTACCACCAAGTTTACTGCCTTTCAATTTACTACAAGCCAGCTGAAACGCCTGCTGACCTGCTCTGGTGAAATATTTCCGTCGTTTGTCACTGTCCCCTCCCTTCCCTCGGGCCTCACACCCCCGCCCGGTGTCTCCCCACAGACGGAATCCGGTTGGCTAATTGCTAATCAGTTGTTTGAAAATATTGCTGCTAGTTAAAAAATGATCTTTATCGTGGTTAAAAGACGGTGATAGACTGTAATTATAAATAAAAGAAAATAGAAGCTATGGTGAAATGGCATAAACGACACCATATAGAAAGATTGTGAAGAATAATAATAATAATAATAATACACCCAACAGTCACACACATAGTCCTGACCCCACACTAGGTAAACCTGTGTCGTGGGTATCAGGAACTACAAGGGACTTGCGGTCCCACAACACCCAGACCCGAGACCAATATTTGTGGTTCACACAAACATTTGTCTCGGTGTGGGAATCGAACCCACGGCCTCTCGCTTCGCAGCCGACTACTCGCCCGCTGCGCCACGGAGCTGTCAAATCTGGTCATTTTGAATAACCAACTGCTAAGCGTGGTGGGGTAATACAGCAGGAATGGGGCGACTAGAACCAGATTATTACCACTGTCTGAAGGAAAACTGACGTAAAGTAGCATCTTGCTGGTGTTTATCGCTCAGTAAGTAAGATTAAGATAGATCACTTATTATCAGGCGACCAGAAGCAGCGATCAAGTCAGTTTCTGAATGTGGTGGCGACTAAATGCTACTTTCGGATCCAGTCGCACCAATTCATCAATTTAATTTAACTTTCGCATCTACAGAACACAGCTCAGTGTTGCAACTAAACATTTTTGAGGCGTCTTTAACTACATCAAGTAGTTCAGTCATTTTTAATTAAAACTACAACTCGTACTCCTTCATCATGAAACTCTGAAGATGTTATAACGGGTGACCGTTACACTTAATTTTATGCCACGTACTTTTTATAACCAGGGCAAGTATAAAAGCCAGCTGGTGTAGCGGCCCTTGGGGCAGTAACTTTTTAATTGCATTTGGAAATTTTTATACTGCGTTATCGTGAACGTTTAAGGCACTCGTAAAATATCGAAAATTCCATAATTTTAAGACGTAAACGTGTAAATAAGTTTTTTAATGTATTTTATAGGTATATAGGACTGCCTCGGTGGCAATCGTGCTAACGCTGGGGTCTCGGGTTCGATCCCCGGGTCGGGTAAAGTGGTATTGGGTTTTTCTATTACGAAATGCTCAGTATCAGCCCGGAGTCTGGAATTTGTGCGCGGTATGGCGATAGGCTCGCCCCCTATCACATCGGACGGAGATACGCTCGGCGAAATCTGGGTGTACTGGTTACACCTCTGCCTACCCCTTCGGGGATTACAGGCGTGAGTGAGTGTGTGAGTGAGTAAAATAGGAAGAGAGTGTTAGGTGCTACTTCTAAGCACGGCCCTCCTATATGAATCATTAGGTCGTTTTTTTGGCGCGAGGAATATCCATATTATGGATACTTTTTACTAGGTAGTAGGTCTCCCGTAATATGCGCGAGGCCGTCTAGTTTGTTATCACCGCTTTGTCTTTTTCTGCCGCCAAGCATCAGTGTGTAAGCACTGTTGTGTTCCGGTATGAAGCACATTGAATCCAGTCAAATTAATAGGCATTATGAG
This sequence comes from Mimas tiliae, assembly GCA_905332985.1. Lineage (NCBI taxonomy): Eukaryota > Metazoa > Arthropoda > Insecta > Lepidoptera > Sphingidae > Mimas > Mimas tiliae. The sequence goes on from HG995254.1 coordinate 766,119, forward strand.
ACTTAACAATTTATGAATTAATCAGGATGACAAGCACAGTACAGTGCCATGTATTGCTTTGTAATTCAAAGTTCTGTGTGGCATTGTTTCTGTTTATGGGCAGGCGTTACCATCAGGCGAGCGATCTGCTCGTCTTGTCATTCAAGTTAAGAAAAAAAGAACCCTAGGGGGGAGATGATTATACTAGATACACCGGTCTTGCGACTTAGTACACATCAAAGTGATTGCTAGATCAGAGACTTAACCAATCTTAAAGCAAGCTGGGACCAGCCCTTCATTATTGGAGGAGTCTTGTGCTCAGCAGTTGGTCAGTTTAAAATAATGATATTTTCGTTTTTTACCCAACTTCAAATAAGGAGGAGGTTCTCAATTCGGTGCGTTGTTTATGTATCTACATCGATTTCTCCGCAAATTGTCCACTCTATAGAATTCAGCTGCGATGTAGTCCCATATAAATTTGGTTAAGATCTGATGACGGAGTAAAAACAAAAATGGATAACAGTACACTCGTCGCGATTGCATTATTGTTTTGGAATTTACATGCTATTGCTGTAACTACCACTATAAATTTAAAAATGAAATAACTTTGAACAAAACTTAGAAACTGACTTCAAAATAAAAACACTGAAAAGTCAAAAATAACAAATGAAATGAAATGAAATAGTTTTATTCATCATGTAGGCAATTAAAATAGCGCTTATGACAAGTCAGTACAAAATAAAGAAACTTATGTAAGTACAGAAATCATATCAGCTAATATATACATAACATACATAGCATCGTCAAAATACACTGGGCAACTATAAAGTTTACAATATTTTTATATTAGTCCAGGATTGTTAAGTATTAAGTAAATTCTATAGGTATATTTGGAGTTGGTGCAATTTTATTTGACCGGTAGCGACACAGGCTTTCAAAACACCAATCACCACTGATATACTACAGATTACATTTACTGGGTAGAAGGAAGGTATTTGGTTTATATTTTTCCAATAATTGAGTTATTGGCCTGCACAAGGCGAGGCCTATTCCCAACATTGAATTGATACAAGCTGATATAAATAAAAAAAATCTTCTTTCACACTTTATAGTATTTTTGGTCTAATAGCAATGTATTTAGGCTGAGAACTGTGAGGTCCAGAGTTCAAATGCCACGTCGGATAATGACAATTTGTATTTGAGCTTTTGTTTAAAAATCACACATGAATTGCTCGGGATTGCAATATGTGCCCCGTATACTCTTGCATTATGAGATGGAAATAATTTCGGCGTTCCTTGATTGCACTAATTACACGTCTGCCTACCACTTCGGGGATACAGGAGTGAGATTAATATATGTGATAAATTACCTCATTTTTATAGCAGTGCTCGGCAAACGAGCAAATGGGTCACCTGGTGGTAAGTGAGCTCCACCGCCCACGAACATCCACAATAGTGAGGAACCATGAATGCATTGCCGACTTTAAAGAAAATAATGGGGAAGGGGGGTTTGGGTTCCGGAAATCTTACTAAAATCTTACTACGAAACGCAACAACAAGCTGCTACTTCACATCGGATTTCTGTAAGACAGTGGTAACAACCCGGTCGAGCCGGCCCATATATGCTGTAGACAAAACTGTCTGCAGCTTGACTCTACCACTTATAAAATGTACTTGTTGTACAACTGTAAAGTTATCCTCAATAATTACTCTAACACTGGTAAAAAAGTTTACACAAAGTGAATGAAGTACCATGAATACGGAAAATTAAAAGCTGTAGGGAGGCAGGCGGTCGGCAAATTGTTTCCGCATTACAAAAGATATTATCATAAATATTTCCAGGGCGTTTTGCTTAAAAACGTTTTTATACTTCATTCATACACTGTGTTCTGGAATAAATTTTTAATAATAAATTTTAAATATACTTTAATAATCCAGTATATTGTGCATCGATATAAGATAATTATAACGATAACTCTCATATGAATCTGCCAAAAATACGGTTCCACTTATTTACACATGCAAAGGTAAAATAACACGTAATTTTCGAGTGGTAGAGCCACGCTGTAGACAATTCTGTCTACAGCACGAATGGGCCGGATCGTCCGGGTCGTTGCCACTGTCTCACAGAAAACCGGCGTAAAGTAGCAGCTTGCTGCTGCGTTTCGTACGGTGAGTGAGATATCCGGAGGCCCAAATTTCCCTCCCCTTCCCAGTCCCTTATTATCCATTTCCTTTAAGGTCGGCAACGCGTCCATGATTATTTTAGTATTGTGGGCGTACATGGGCAGTGGAGTTCATTTACCATCAGGTGACCCACTTGCTCGTTTGCCGGCCTATACTATAAAAAAAACACATTCACGCAACAAAAAATAATGAACGTTCAAAATCATTCAATCTTTTATTTCATAAAAGTTAATGTCTAAATATTAAATTTCTAGATCGAGACACGACGTTCTGCAACGCGCAAAAAAATTGACGGATTAAGTGTCAACTAGAGATTATTATGCACAGCTTTTTTTAGCCCGGCCTCTTGCACAGAGTTTTGGTGGAGTCTTTTTTTTGTTTTAGAGTTACGTTTTTGTTCAAGTATATGGTACGGACAGTTCAAGAAAGTACCGAAATTTTGACGAGGCGCTATGAACGGTTTTGAATGAAATTTTACCTAGATTAGAACATAGGTACTTTATATCCTGGAAATGACCGTTCACGTAGATGGAGCCGCGAGCAAAAGATAGGCATCTATTATATAGAAGATAGGCAGCGGGCGAGTAGCCGGCTGCGAAGCGAGAGGCCGTGGGTTCGAATCCCACACTGAGACAAATGTTTGTGTGAACCACAAATATTGGTCTCGGGTCTGGGTGTTGTGGGACCGCAAATCCCTCGTAGTTCCTGATACCCACGACACAGGTTTACCTAGTGTGGGGTCAGGACTATGTGTGTGACTGTTGGGTGTATTTTATTTATTTTATTTATTTATTATTTTTTATTACATGCCATTTAAGGCGTGATTGACTAACAAACATCCAAATTCGCAAACACGCAAACATCTAAATTTTCACATGTTTGAAAGTAGGATAGTACGATTAATATCGTCGGTAATATGTCGTAGTATAGCGCGACCCTTATAGGATTAAAGTCTATCAGAGGGGCTAGCACGGAAACTTTTTTTTTTTTTAATAGCCTACACTGTGTCCCACTGCTGGGCAAAGGCCTCCCCTTTACTCTTCCACTGGATTCGGTCCTCTATCAGCTTCTCCCATTTCGCCTCGAATGCGTCCAACTCGTCTCTCCATCTCTTGCGAAAAGTTATTCGAGCTGTCATCGACAACAATTTCTATGAGATTTTAGTACAGCGCCTCTATCATACGTAAAAGAAACTAATTTATATGGAATATAGACCAATGATATTTAAGGAATTATCTATCGAGCCCTCGATACCTTTTCATTACGATTTCGATAGTTTTCCGTGCTAGCCCCTCTGATGACTCACTGAATGAGTAGTATTTCGCTTCTATAGATAACAAATCGCCCATTCGCAAACGTCTAGACAGGCGGAAATAATAAGTTATTATGCTAAAACTGAAATTACAGGCTTCGAATCGCAACCTATAGTTTCAAGAAAAATTACTGAACTAAAAGACGATGCAATCGCTTACTTCGTGTTTTGAAGACGAGGTTAATATTTGAATGTAGAATATGCTAAATACAGATAAATCAATCTGATGAAATGTATTTTCAATGCATGTCAGTAATTTGATTGCAAATTCTGACTGATTTTGTAATAGATTTAACTGACTTCAATTTCTGGAACATTACAGTGCTTACACACTGCTGCTTGCTATAAGTATTTGGGGGAATTTGGTACTCATACTCATCATACTGATAGCTCAGTGAGGAGTGGTAGGGACTGTCGAGACGAAAGTCGCAGGTTCGAAACCAGCTCCGAGAGCATACACCTCTGACTTTTCTAAGTTACGTGTGTATTAATTGTTAATTATCACTTGCTTTAACGGTGAAGGAAACATCGTGAGGAAACCTGCATACCTGAGAAGTTCTTCATAAGAATTTCGAAGGTATGTGAAGTCTGCCAACCCGCATTAGGCCAGCGTGGTGGACTAAGGCCTAACCCCTCTCATTCAGTAGAGGAGGCCCGTGCCCAGCAGTGGGACGTATCTAATACAGGGCTAGTATTATTATTATTTTACTCATACTGCTGCTTGCTATAAGTATTTGGGGGAATTTGGTACTCATACTCATACTGCTGCTTGCTATAAGTATTTGGGGGAATTTGGTACTCATACTCATACTCAAACTGCTGCTTGCTATAAGTATTTGGGGGAATTTGGTACTCATACTCATACTCATACTCATACTGCTGCTTGCTATAAGTATTTGGGGGAATTTGGTACTCATACTCATACTGCTGCTTGCTATAAGTATTTGGGGGAATTTGGTACTCATACTTATACTCATACTCGTTTATTCGTAATAAAATTACATATCAAACAAAAACACAAATCAATTCATAAACATTAAAAATTAGAAATGGAATTAAATAATAAGTTTTAATACATTGATAATAATAATAGTTGAAATTTTCTTCCTTTTTTTTATAACAATAAATTTTTCATTATTTCAGTCTAATAATTCCTCTACATCGTAAAACGCATTCTCGACGAGGCATGATTTTAACTTTTTTTTAAAGCAGTGTAGACTGGGGGCCACTATAATGTGGTTGGAAAGCCGGTTGTAGATGGCAGGGCCCATAACATGCGTAAGCTTATCAGACTTAGTAAGTCTATGAGTGACAACGGCCAATTTCTTTGCGCCACGGGTGTTTTTTTATTTTTTTATGGCGTAGGCCGCCAAACGAGCAAGTGGGTCACCTGATGGTAAGTGATCTCCACCGCTCATGTACACCCACAATACCAAAAGAGTCATGGGTGCGTTGCCGACCTTAAAGGAAAGGGATAATTAAGGAACTGGGAAGGGGAGGGGGTTTGGGCTTCCGGATATCTCATTCACCGTACGAAACGCAGCAGCAAGCTGCAAGCAACTTTACGCCGGTTTTCTGTGAGACAGACGAGCCGGCCCATTCATGCTGTAGATAAAAGTGTCTACAGCGTGGCTCTATCACTCATATTATCATTAGGACATAGGTTACTTTTTATCCTAGACATGGCCGTTCAGGTGGGTGGAGCCGCGAGCAAAAGATAGTTTAATATGGACCTGTACCCCTCCCTAACGGAGCAAATTACGCACCCGTGGTTAGCCAAGGTTGTTTTGATTATGTGAAAAAGGGCGAACCTACATTCCCTAAATGCCTGCCATACATGCAATCATGAGGTCATGTCTTGAACAAAGCTTCAAACAGCTAAGAACCATATTTTTTTTACATTGAGTGACGAAACGAGCAGGTCGCTCGCCTGATGGTAAGCGCAACGCCAGACCATAGACAGAAGCAACACCACACAGAACTTTGAATTACAAAGCGCTGCATGGCATTACACTGGTCACCCAGAGACATAAGATGTTAAGTTTTATAATGGCCAGTAATTTCACTGGCTTCAAGGTCCTTTAAACCGAAACACGACAATGCAAACAAACTTATGTTTGGCGGCAGAAATAGACATCAATGGTACCAACCCAGACGTCTTGCTTATGAGGGACCTGTCAATGTCATCTCCAATAATCCAACTTACGAACAGGAATACTGTATTCAAAGCGAACCATTCATTTCAGTGCTACGATGTCTCAGACAGGTGCCTACGTAGAGACACGTAAAGTATACATCTATAGACAAAGGGATCAAACTTATGATACCCCTCTTTTACTCGAGGGTTAAAAAATATGAAGGAATTCACCGTTGGAGTCGCCCATAAAAGCTAGTAATTAAGAAAATTTCTTGTTATTTAAGTTAAAATGTATCTTAATTATAAAATTATACATTGGGCGCATGACTGAAAAGTAGTCAATCAAGTACCACACTTCACCCCAATGAGTTATACATTTTAACTACGTGTTTAACAGCGGTGTTAAGGAATTGAGAGGAGGCTGTACGCGGCGAGGTCGCATTAAGCATTTATTCGGTTTAAAAGCTCTTCGAGTTATGATCTTTATGGTGACATCACAGTCCATGCTATTTACTATGTAATTACTATGATAAACTTAGCAGTGTATAGAAATAAGCTCAATGTTAAAATATACAATTTTATAAATAAATATCTACACCCAACAGTCACACACATAGTCCTGACCCCACACTAGGTAAACCTGTATTATGGGTATCAGGAACTACGAGGGACTTGGGGTCCCACAACATCCAGACTCGTAGCAAATATATGTCGATCACACAAACATTTGTCTCGATGCGGGAGTCGAATCCACGGCCACTCGCTTCGCAGCCGGCTACTCGCCCGCTGCGTCACAGAGACTATCATAGTTGATGTTTTTTATAGAAAGGGGGTAAGCGAGCAAAAGCGACCTTATGGTAAATGTTCACCGCCGCCCACGGACACTATAACCAAAGGGATCGCCAATGCGTCGTCAGCCTTTGAGATGAGAATAGGCTTATATCTTGGAAGTTCCTAAGTCGTATCGCAGGCGCCAGCTGACTCCATAACGGTGCTGTAGGGGAAGGTTACTACGTGCAAATCGCTCCATACATCTAGATTGTGGAGTTGGAATCCCTACTTGTGTGCGACATGAAAGTGCTTAATTCATCTGTATGTATGTTGTCAACGCCAAATGTGGACCGATATTGATAATGTTTTTTGTTGTCATATTTCCATATTATCATATAAGCCTATGTCCAGCAGTGGACGAATTTAGGCTGATGATGATGATGATTTCCATATTTTGGTTGGCAGGGATGACGGAGCAAGATGGAGAAAATTCTTAACAGTTTTTTTATTAGTGTTAATGGGTTTACCGAGCTCATCTCCGTCCCCAGATGTGATAGGATGCGATTTTTCAACGCTAATTTGACAAAATCAGACTTGGACTTTGAACCTCACGGTTTCCAGCCTTCGTAGGCTATGACTAGGACTACGTTATTTAATTAATTTATTTATAATAACAAACCAAAAGTGTGTAACCATCCAAAATATTGTTCATTTTCTCCCCAGAGGGGTTGATGTCAGGCTGGGTCGTAAAAACTACAAATCTTTCTGTAACGTGAGTTAAAAGCATGTCGCGACCCTACTGCGAGTGGGACAAGGACAGGTGGAAAAAGAAGATAATGTATGACCAGCAAGTGAGACAACAATACACTATGAGGCAATCTACTTATTTTGACCTGACGTTATTCCGGTTAATGCCAGGGCCCGCCTTCTCATACCATAGATTTGACGATATTTGGTATTAAATGGGATGTGCCGTCTGACCCCCACAACCCCCAACGGGAACCAAGTATTGCCATCATTGTCTTGCCCGCAGCGAGTCTTAATCAGCAGAGTGTACCCCGTGTGGTGCGTGTGGGTAGCTTTATGTTGGTGGTCCACTTAGACAATCTATTAAATCATACTAATATTATAAATGTGAATGTAAGTTTGTTTGTTACGAAAACTACTTAACCGATCATCATGAAACTTTGTACACATATTCTTGGAGGTATAAGAAGTAACATAGGATACTTTTTATAAAAAAAAACTATTTGTTTGTTACGCTTTCACGCCTAAATCACTGAACCGATTTTGATGAATTTTGATGTAGAGATAGATGGGACCCTGGAGACGGTTATACGCTACGTTTTATTTCGGAAAAGTCTCTTCACGTGGGCGGAGCTGCGAGCAAAAGCTAGTATTTTATATTAAACAGTGGGCTAGTAACCTAACTTTGGATGGAATCTGACATTTAATACACTCCAGTAACGCTCCTGCTACGAAATAATATTTCAATTACGTAATTTATTTTATAGATTTGACATCTGACGTGATTCAACTTTCACATCATAATATAAACTGTATCTCCGAATGGATAGGCTATGGTGCAACTGTTTGTCTCGCGATTCGTTCATCCCAAGATACGAGGGGACGAACTTGTCGACATATCCACACTTTCAGTCGGTAGCATCTAATAAAATAAAATAAAAATAGCCTTTATTTCTACTACAATAAAACTTTACATGAGAACTTATCCTAATTAAAATAAAATCTTGTTGCGTATAAAAATAGTTACAATTATGTTGTGTTTTTATATTTATATTAGTGTGTCTTGGTAGTAGTCGCCTCTGTGGAGTAGGCCTCTCCTAACCCTTTCCAAACATCTCTTTCCCGTGCCTTCCGCATCAATGAGATCCACATCTGTGGTTGAAAATGTCTCTCCATCTTTTGCGTGGTCTCCCTTTCCTTTTTTTCCTGTCCCTTGGTATCCACTCTGTTAATAACAACAGATGGACAAAACGATTAACAGTAGCATCTAAAGGTCGGCCCAATTCCGTGACATTTCACCGCACCAAACTGCGTCGCCGTCACACAAATTTGTTACGCTACTCTGGATGGGTATCATAACATGCCTTGTTGTCGGTGAGGTTTTTGGGTTCAAATGCCAAGTCGGGCAATTGCAATTCGTGGTTGATTATGCGATTCAAAATAGAAATTCGAATGGGCTGCGACAAACGGAGAAATACGACAGTGATCCTATGAAGGCACGTTTTGAGGTACGCCACCGAGACAAGAGACGGCGATATACGACGACAGCGACAGGTCCGTTTTAAAAACCCCGGAATTTCTTATTTTTTTTAAATAAGTGGATTGTATTTCTTGTTCACTATACAGGTTTACCTCTTGTTTATTATTGTTTGCGAAACTCAGATTTTGTGACACAAATATGAATAAGGTGTGGACTCACGTGGCTGCCTTCCAGAAGCTTCTTACGCCAGGCCTGGAGCACCGAGGTGATGGTGTTCTGAACTCAGTCGACTTTCCTCCTGGTGCGGAGGTAGCGAGGCACGAAAGCAACTACTTGCCTTTCCTTGATATTGACAACTTCACGTCCAACACACAGTCAGTTCATGTTTCATTTCGCACAATATGCATGTTAAACAAAGAGAACAATATACACCAGGGATTTTTAATGTATGACTGAAACAGGACATTGCGAACCTCGACCGTTTTTATTTTTTAATATACAAAACAAACGTCTTGACTTTTTTTTATTGTATAGGCCGGCAATCGAGCAAGTGCGTCACCTGATGGTAAGTGATCTCCACCACCTATGTACAATCCAAAAAAAATATGGGCGCGCTGCCGATCTTAAAGTAAAGGGATAATTAAGGGATTGGGAAGGGGATGAGGATTTGGGCCTCCGGATATCCCACTCACCATCCGAAATGCAGCAGCGAGCTGCTTTACGCCGGTTTTCTATGAGGCAGTGGTAACGACTCGGACGAGCCAACCCATTCATGCTGTAGACAAAAGTGTCTACAGCATGGCTCTACCACTTATAAAATTGATATCGCTTAACTCGTGTCTCGTGTCTCGGTCGCATATCTCAAAACGAGCTTTTATTTTAACCGGATGTACAGAATTTTAATAATGTAATAACAAGCCCTAGAATCCATTCTCTACCACTCTATACTAAAAAGGTTTACAGCAAGCTTTAACCATAAAAATATTTTTAAACGTGTTTTCCAAAAGCTTTTACTATACCATTCAGGTAGAAAAATCATTTTTTATTATCCCAACACTGAACACACACCTGATGGTGAGTAAAATGCAGTATTATGGTGTTTTTATAGTTGCGTACCCAAACCGTGCCAACTGTACCCTATTAATAAGCCTAAGCAGTCAATCTGTCTCTCGGTCTCTTTATCTGTGTATTCTATCTCTAAAGGGCTTTATCTTCTGAACTGTAATAATTTGGGAGCATGGTTGCATCAAGCGTTACAAGCTGGCGTTAATGACCCTCTTTTTGTCAAAACTTCCTTAGACTACCAGTGACGCCATGCATTGCGACATTACCGTCGAATGTCGTCCCATAGTTTTACATAGTGCGTAGGACTAACGCACCGTCCGTGATGCGATATATTATAAGGTGGTAGGTCCCTCGTATGCGAGAGGCCGGCTGGGTTGGTACCACCGCTTTGTCTATTTCTGCCGCCAAGCAACAGTGTGTAAGCACTGTTGTGTTCGGTGTGAAGGACATTGGAGCCAGTGTAATTACTGGACATTATGAGACTTAACACCTTATGTCTCGGGGTGACGAGCGCAGTCCAGTGTCATGCAGTGCTTTGTTATTTAAAGTTATGTGTGGCGTTGCTTCTGTTTATGGGCAGGCGTGGCGCTTACCATCAGGCGAGTGACCTGCTCGTCTCGTCATTCATTCTAATAAAAAAAAATATCTGCCTCAAAATATCGATGCAATGAACTCCCAGGTTCCAAATTTGTTTCTAATTTGGAACCATTTCATGGCAGCCGTCGGGTGTCGGTTCACTGTCGAGCAGGATCGCTGCAAGGAATCCGACAGGCGCCTACATGCGATTTACTAACACCATGTTTGCGGATCTATACGGACAAAATCTTTATGTCTTCCGACTTTTATAAGGAAATATCCCTCTAGTTGACAGTTACGGCTTCTGCACAAGCTCTCTTGAAGTTGTATAGCCACGCTCTAGAAAATTTTGTTTACAGCAGCAATGAGCTTTGGAAGTTTTGTTGGGAATTACAGCGCGGTTGATCTCTTAGTTTATTTATTTCCTAAACTGGAAACAAAAAACAAATGTGTGGATTTGTGCAATAAAAATTGACAGCTATGAACATGGAAACATTGAAATAAGTAATTTTTGACGAAGTTTGTTGACCATGCCTGCCTCGGTGGCGCAGTTGTAATGCGTACGCGTTACGACTGTGGCTGACGCTGAGGTCTCGGGTTCGATCCCCGGGTCGGGTAAAAGTGATATTGGGTTTTTATATTACGAAAAGCTCAGTATCAGCCCGGAGTCTGAAATTTGTGCCCGGTATGGCGATAGGTTCGTCCCCTATCACATCATGGGTGTACTGGTTACACCTCTGCCTACCCCTTCGCGGATTGCAGGCATGAGTGCGTATGACCTTGACTTGGAGAAAATCGTCTGTGAAGCGTCGTACTGGAAGGAATTGACACCAAAACTCCAACAAGACTTTGAAATGAAAGTGAGACACTGTTCTTGTGAATACTTTAAAATAATAAATACTTATCATTGGCTCTATGCATAAATAATACGAAGCCGTAATTGAAAAAAAAAGGGCTGGGGAAACTTGAGGTGTCTTACAGAACATTGAAATGGCAGTTTACTATTGCATTTTGTGCGCTGAGTGAGATTTCCGAAGACCCAAATCGTACCCTAAATCTCTGTTCTTTTCCTTTACGGTCAGTACCACAACCATGATTCCTTTGGTCATGGGTGGTGGGTGAGGGGATTTCGGCCTGGAGTATGCTATAAAAACTTACCATTACTTTTTTGTTTTTTTGTTAATGAAAGTTGAAAGAGAGACGAACAAGTAAGAAGATAAGCTGGAGGTAAATGATACCCGCCATGGACATCTACATTACCAGAGGGATTGTCAGTGCGCTGGCCTTTGAGATAAGAATAGGCTCTTTTCTTGAAGGTCCCTAAATCTTATCTGTTTGGAAATACCGCAGAGGCTTGCTGTGTTGTGTGTAGGAATGGAAATTCCGACGAAATCATTTGATGGCAGCCTTTTTGGTGATACGGATTAAACAAAGATATGATAGGTATGTGAACTGAGTGAAACCGACTGCTGAAGCAGTTTACTATGAATGCTCGAGTAGTTAACAAAAACTGCTCGAGTGATCCTTGTAAATTGTTTAACGAATACCTACTCAAACTGGCCGTGTATGGCTACTTGTAGACTGTATGTTCAATAACCTAATAACACTAACAAAATATACCGGTATATTATTGTCAACATTATTAAACCAAACCTCGAAGACACAGGCACCCCAACCGGCCGGCACAATTTGATTCAATTAACGCTAGCTAGTGTTACCGTCTAATTAGAGCCGGCCACAAACTGTTCCGTGCTCCACGGCACGGGAAATTGCCTATCTAACTTGCGATGCCGGCACCATTGCATTTTTCTCGCCTGTTTGTAGTTCTAAACGTTTTTTCAATAATAACTGGTTTGAAGTTGTTTCTTTTTAAAATTTCGTGGTACATTAATCTTGGTTAAGAATTATACAGCTATTTTCAAATGCATGTCGTAAAAGTTGGTTTAGATTTTTTGACGAATTGTTCTAGTAGTAGCTTAGTCTGTGAAACTGATGAGGTTCTGGGTTCGAATCCCAGGTCACGAAAACACAGTTTGTGATTGAGTTTTTAATTTGAATAATCACACATGAGTTGCTCAAGATTAATAATTGTGCCCGATATGGCGATAGGCCCATATCATAAGACGGAAATATGGGTCACTAGTTACACCCCTGTCTAACTCCCTGGAAATACATGCGTGACCTTATGTAACGACGTTATGTAAAATTCTAATTAGAAGGACAACAATGCAATTTGTAATAGAATTTCAATTAATCAATTCGTTCTGAAACCAAGGACATCTTGTATTAGATTCATCAGACAATCAAATTTTGTTCTAATTATGCCTGATATTCATACGCACTCACGCGTGTAATCCCCGAAGGGGTAGGCAGAGGTGTAACCAGTACACCCACATTTCGCCGAGCGTATCTCCGTCCGATGATGTGATAGGGGGCTAGCCTATCGTCATACCGGGCACAAATTCCAGACTACGGTCTGATACTGAGTATTTCGTAATTGAAAAACCAATACCACTTTACCCGACCCGGGGATCGAACCCGAGACCTCAGCGTTGGCCTCCATCGGAACGCGCACGCATTACAACTGCGCCACCGAGGCATTCAGGTAGGCCTGATATTCCTATAAGTTTATTACAGCATGGTATAGAATTACTTTGGAGGTTTTTTACTGGCTAGTCACGTGTGTGTGTGTGTTTCACAGTCGGCTACTCGCCCACTGCGCTACAGTGGTTGTCAACTTATATTTGGACTGCAGTGTATTTACCACCAAGTGCAGTGTTAGACTCTTTGCCATGCCGGTATAGAAATTAAAATAACATTATTGGTCGACACATTTTTTTTTAATGCATAGGCCGGTAAACGAGCCAGCGGGTCACCTGATGGTAAGTAATCTCCACCACCCATAATACCAAAAGAATAATGGGTGCGTTACCGGTTTTCTGTGAGACAGTGGTAATGACCCGGACGAGCCGACCCATACATGCTGTAAACAAAAACTTGAGAGGTGTCAAGGGACACCCGGATGGAACGAAGTTCCTTTCGATTAATTAGTGAAGGAATTGTAATAAAATTTTATTTTTTTTAAGTTATAATAATATTTTTTTTATTATTAACAAATTTAATGTTAAATATAAAATTGTACATATACATACACACACCGAAACATTTATGTATATATACATATATATATGTACTCTGTCTGTCTATTCTTTCATACACGTCATAGATGCGCGGGACTTTGTAAACACAACAGAGTGTATATATATATATACTCTCTCGACTTCGTAAACACAACAGCGTATAGGTTAGAACACGCACGGCTTGCTAAATACATACGTTCTGATATTGTAATATTAAAATATGATTTGTTTTTGAATTTATTAAAATTATGACGCGTACACTTGCTAAACACACAAAATGTGGAGATTATAATGCGTATGACTTGGTTAGCACAATAATAAAGAGAGGTTATAGTGCTTACTTGCTAAAAATACAAAAGCATTTATTATTATCTGCATATAATCTCTACTTACCTAACTCCATCAGCAATATCCGGAACTTGTGCAGAAACACTGTCAGGATTCATTATTATTATTATTTTTTATTATTTATTATTTACAAAAAACCTGTATACACTCAACAAAAATAATCGTCGTGACACCACACTGTTCAATGCGAAATAGAAATGAAAATATTCATTTTGCTATTTTATACATTATTCTAATTCTTGACCAGTTGTTTGTGATCTCTATTATTCTCTATTCTCAACCAAATTCTCAACCAGTACTAGGCATGGCGATCTTAAATCGATTAATCGAAGAATTAATTCATCAGATCAAATAAATTGATTTTTAAAATCGATATGTCGTACTGAATTGATTCAGTGAATCGATATTTCGCCCTTGATAATCAATATTCGATTATTCCTGTTTTGGTAAAAATCATAAAATTATTTACAATTAGCTGAATGTACTCATAATATTACGGTGTTGCCGGTTAAAGGGTTAATTACTCAAAAACTCGCGAGATGGCTGTGTTCTTAGTTTCCGTCGCCTTGTTAATCAACAAAGTCAAAGAGTACAAACGTAATCTATAATCATGATTAAAGAATAGGCTGGATGGTGCTACACCAAGGCCGTAATCTTCGTTCCAATATCTGGCTTGCTTTCTATAAGAGAGAGAGAGACAGACAGAGAAACATGCGACGCCGCACAGCTTACAATAGCTTACTATAGCAAAAAGTGTCGTGACAACTTTTCGTAAGAATTTTTTCCGTCTAGCCCCCTTTCACAACGCGCGATAAGGAACTTCGTTCCAAAACTTCGTTCCAATTAGATATTATTTAATATCTTACCAAACTGAATCCAAGATGTATCGATTAACAACCTCATCCAACTAGTTTTCACTTGATTCACAAATTGACAACACTGGCCACTTAAACACAAAAAAGTTTTGAAAATCGAACACTATTATGTCCAACTTTAGTCGTTAAAACTGTCTACATAATTTCAAAAATGGAAAAAAGTGTCGTGACAATTTTTTTCGTAAGAATTTTTTCCGTCTAGCCCCCTTTCACAACGCGCGATAAGGAACTTCGTTCCAAAAATATCTACAGCGTGGCTCTACCACTCATAACTTTATTTGGAACTATCAGTTTAGATAGATTTTTGTCAACTTGTTTTTATATTCAACTTTGATAACAGTAGTGAAACCGTGTGCCCCTAAATGTTGTTTAAAGACATCCTGGTAATTGATCTCAGGACCTTGCGATACAAGCTTAGCTTAGTGCAATGGCCACCGTCCTATTGAATAAGTTTCAGCAGTATTTTGTTAAATAATAAGTCTACTTGTAAGACTTGACTGCCTCGGTGGCGCAGTTGTAATGCGTACGCGTTACAATTGAGGCTAACTCTGAGGTCTCGGGTTCGATCCCCAGGTCGGGTAAAGTGGTATTGGGTTTTTCTATTTCGAAATTCTCAGTATCAGCCCGGAGTCTGGAATTTGTGCCCGGTATGGCGATAGGCTCGCCCCCTATCACATCGTGGGACGGAGACACGCTCGGCGAAATGTGGGTGTACTAGTTACACCTCTGCCTACCCCTTCGGGGATTACAGGCGTGAGTGCGTATGTACTTGTAAGAGAAATATGGTATGGTAAATAAATTATTATAATTATTATAAGATATTCTTTGCTCCATGACCTTTAAGAATTAGTTCATGACCCACATTACATTCCACTTTCAAGCCTCTAAGTAGGTTGGTATCAAACATTTATTATCTAATAAAGTACAACTAACAAACTGTACTTCATCATAATGAAGTCGAGGTCGACAAAGTTCCAATGTTCGACATTGTGAAGTTTCACTTAAAAACAGGAAGCGTTGGGGCCAAGCGTACAAACAATTGACGAAAGAATCAAGGATCCTTAATGGATAGAAAATAGATAGTGTAGTGGAGGGAGGGGAACATTGGAACAAATTTTGCATAGTCAGTGGGATAGAGATAGGAGTCTAGCTGGATGTGATTTGGAGAAAGCGTAGGTAAAGATTTTTGTTTGGAGGGGTTTCGGCGTGTTTCTGTTGGAGGTCCCGAAACTCATCCATAGTGCAGATGGCGACAACCATGGGGTTTTTAGCCGGTAAAAATCCGGCATACCCCGTCGATCTTCTTTTAAGGTGGCCTGGAATCCACGAGGAATACCTCATGTAAAAAAAAGGTAAATATTTTCGTATCTTTTAAGGAAGCAGACGAGCAAGCTCTTTAGGACTTTTTAAAGAACGATTGCTAGTGGAAGGGTGCCTGATAATTTTTGCACCTGATTGGATTGTAGTCACCGTATACAGGGTAATAAATCCACCATAATGGTTCGTTTAGACGAAATCATCATCACGGGATCATCACGTAAAATACTATACTATCCTCTTCCACCTGCACTTATCCCACGCGCAGTGGGGTCAGCATGCTTTTTAACACATGTCACAGAAAGATTTGGCTTGTAGTTTTAACGACCGGTCACCTGCCTGACGTCAACCCACCTGGGAAGACAACACCCAGACCCGAAACAAATATTCACATAAAAATTATGTCTCAGTGCGGAAAACGAACCCGCGGCCTTTCGCTTCACATCTGGCTATTCGTCCACTGCGCCACGGAGGCTGTCACATAAAATACTAAACTAATCCTTAAAAAGCCCCTGACATAAATCAGATAAACTTTTATTACTGCACAAATCTTCAAATAATAACATGTGTCACGCACAAAGAACCACCTCGTGCGCATTGTTTCGACCACTCACCACGCTTTAAATTGATCCTCCGGCTTAGACGCTGCGATGCCACAGTCAGATACACAGATAGAGAAAGGGGTCAAACTTATAACCCCTTTTTTATCGAGGGTTTAAAATGTCTTCTCACATAAAACCCCTTCCAGCACAAGACACAATATACATCTGTATTGTAGGGGCAATCGTGCTGGCCGCCCGCCAACCACCAACGTTTCGAGATGAAATTTAATACGAGCACCGCTGAATATTTATTTATGATAATACCTGATGATTTATGCTCGGATTCCTTTCGGCTAATAATTTTTCGGTCTCTCATTCTCCGCTGTATGTGGTCGATTTGAGTATTCGATGAAGATCAAATGTTCAAGTATTGCATGTTTATTTAGGCATTACTTAGCTTCTGGGATTCACAAGATAAGTTCATTTTTATACTCGCTCATCTACTTGATGAGCTCGCCACAAGCTGCTCTGTGGGTTTATAATTATTATTGCAGTTTTTTAGTTTAATTTAATAATAGTTTAGTTTTATTATGACAGATATGTACCACTAAAACGATCGAAATAAGATGACAAAAAAACTCAAACAAAAAAATTACCCCATCGAAACTCTGTGCAAGGGGGCGGGGCTATAAAAGTATGTGCAGCTCGTTTATTCATCGATTCATAAAATGGATTCATGATCTCTAGTTGACACTTAATACGTCTAATTTATTGCGCGGTGCAACACGTCGTATCTCGATTTAAAAATTTACTATTTAGACATTAAATTTTATGACATAAAATTGATTTTGAACGTTCAGTAATTTTTGTTGCGTGTATGAGGCTTATGTATAATTTTACCTTTGCATGTGTAAGTAAGTGGAGCCGTATTTTTGGCAGATTCATATAAGAGTTATCTTTCTGGGTAGTAATCTTATTTCAGTTACTAAAATTTAGTTGTTAACCTTTTGCTCTTAGTTTGAAAGGTTTTCAATTTCAAGGCCCACTTCATTACGGAAATCAATTCAATTTATAAATCAGGCCACGGTTCCTCAATTACGTGGATTTGGTACAACTCGATCTCGAGTACAATTTATAGCAATTCAAACAATTTCAACCTTGATACTGTTATTTTAGTTCGGAAAATGCGAAATATAAGACTTTTTATGCATAGGCCGGCAAACGAGCAAGTGGATCACCTAATGGTAAGTGATCTCCACAATTCCAATATAATCATGGGCGCGTTACCGACCTTAAAGGAAAGGATTAAGTAAGGGATTGGGAAGAGGGGGTAATTTGGGCCTCCGGATATCTCATTCACCGTACGAAACGTAGCAGCAAGCTGCTACTTTACGGCGGTTTTTGTGAGACAATGGTAACGACCTGGACGAGCCGGCTTATTCGTGCTGCAGACACAAGTGTCAACAGCGTGGCTCTACCACTCAAGATCACTACATTCAGTTTATCGCATAACACAGACGACATAATAATATAAATCTCTTCTTTACGAATCTGCATTATATACTCGTATATAGTTTGCAAAACAATCATGACGTGCTTAGGTTTTAGGGTTTCGTCACCAAAATTCTGGAAGTCGAAGAATATTAGCACTATATGGATGAAATTTGGGTGAGGTGTATACCATGAACTGCTATACAAAGGTGTAGTGGAATAAAGAAAAAACATGCGGGGATGTCTTTGGGGAATGCCGATAGAATTGAAAACTAAGTGACTTTTGAATTGTATCGTCGAGCTATTATTTTTGAATTATTTTTGGTTTGTAAAGAAGTGTTAATGACCAATTTAATAAATATGTAGAGAGATATACTTTTTGTATAATATATACTAATAACGCACGGAGTTATATCTATTTACATATATACACAGTATATATATAGCTTATGAAAGCGTGCGGTGACGATGACGCGAGTTCCATGATTTTTGTTCACCCAAAAAGTTCTCAATGCGCCTAAAGAAGTTTTCACTTCAAAAATTGTAGTGTTTTTTTTTTTCATTGCACATAGGCATGTGTGTCATCATTTGATAGGTCTTTAAAATGATATAGATGTTGCAGAATTACTACGGAATCCTTCATTGCTCGGTTTGTGATATACTCTGGACTATGTTGTAATATAAGCTAAAATAGAACCAACACAATCTGTTATAACTATAACTAAAAAGGTCTTTGAAATACTTGTTCATACCAACTTAGTTTAAAACCGTCCGCCGAAGGGTCACGGTGGCCAAAAATAAATTCCCACATCCAAACTGCCTCAATAAATATTAGGCTTACTGCGTGACGTCACGAACTGTACCTAGCAGTATTTAGCTTGAAAATGTTGTTAGAGGCTTGGTAGTAGAGCGACTCTACCACTCTACCGGGTATATTAAGGCGAAGAGTTTTCTGGTATTTAATACTTAAAAGTTACAGAAATATGGCCTATGGCGATAGGCTCGCCCCCTATCACATAAGGGACGGAGATACGCTCGGCGAAATGTGGGTGTACTGGTTACACCTCTGCTTACCCCTTCGGGGATTACAGGCGTGAGCGCGTATGTATGTATGTATGTATACAACTTCCTAACCATCTTCCAACTGATACCTATTGGCATTCAACGCATGCGTACCGCACAAAAACAAAACAAATCCACAAGTGAGTGGCTCTATCAAACTTCGAACTACCATCGTGTCTATCGAGCAAGTTCTACTACAAGTCGACGGTAATCGAGTGAAACTTTTCTACTTTCTGCTTGTCCTATGTCGTTACTGCTAAATAGTGTCGGGATTTTTTCTGAGAACACGTCGGAGTTATCGTATGGCCAAACTTTGGAATCTTTTAGTTCTTGATAGTAAGGTGCTGTTTGACTTTGGTAATTAATAGATACATGTAATATAAGGATGAGTTGAAGAGAATTTCTAATCAACAGTGAAAGAAAGGGTTAAATGAATTTTAAACTTCATTATGAGATGATATGTAATGATATTGGGTTTTTCTATCACGAAATGCTTAATTCAAATTCAAATTCAAATCATTTATTCTGTAAATTGGATCATAAATATCACTTTTACATGTCAATCATTTTTTAAGCTATATTACATTTACGACGGCATTTCAGGGCTAGCCATGAGAAGAAATGCCGAAACAAACTCATGGGTTATGGCCTCTTTTAATGTCCAGACATTGTTTTACAGAAATAATCTTAGTATCAGCCCGGAGTCTAGAATTGTGTCCGGTACGGCGATAGGCTCGCCCTCTATCTGCCTCGGTGACGCAGTTGTAATGCGTAAGCGTTACGATTGAGGCCAACGCTGAGGTCGGGGGTTCGATCCCCGGGTCGGGTATAGTGGTATTGGGTTTTTCTATTACGAAATGCTCAGTATCAGCCCGGAGTCTGGAATTTGTGCCTGGTATGCCGATATCGCCCCCTATCATATAAGGGTCGCAGATACGCTCGGCGAAATGTGGGTGTACTGGTTACACCTCTGCCTACCCCTTCGGAGATAACAGGCGTGAGTGCGTATAAATTAAATTATTAAATTCACACACATCCTAACTTTCACATTTATGCTAGTAGAAAGTAGAATAGTTTAGTTAACTACTCTCAATTTAATTTCATCGAATCTTGTAACTTCAAGCCTAGTTTTTTGTCAGAGACAAGACTTGGCGCCGACGGTCTAGATTTAGGTCAAACGCTTTATACATAAGAGGGCTATAAGTAATTTTATTCATTAGAGGTTCTGTACACGATGACATGAAACTTTGATCGTAATCATTGAAATTATATGAAGTTAATTATTTCATTATTTTTATTGTTGTTTTATTTATGATATGGCCAAAAGTCAGTTCCATTTAAAATTGAAAAAATGTCGTGATATACTATGTCGTACGAGAAATTCTTTCCGTATAAATGGGACCTTAACATAGTGGTTCGCCTTAACGTGTCCTAATGGCTGAGAAAATAATTTCATTCGAGTATACCAAAGTGGAGTTAAGCCGTATTTAGCGAGAGGGTAGCGTGCCCTCCGATTCCGCCCTTCTCTCCGCCGACACTCTTTCGCTTTTTATAATACCCTTAAAGATCGAGTTTAGATCTTGCGTTTCAAATTAAACGTCTAGTTTTTTAAAAAATATTTACAAACCGTAAAACATTTTTATACATTGATTGATTGTTGACATTTATGACAGCCTCCGTGGCGCAGCGGGCGAGTAGCCGGCTGCGAAGTGAGAGGCCGTGGGTTCGATTCCCGCACCGAGACAAATGTTTGTGTGATCCACAAAAAATTGTTTCGGGTCTGGGTATTGTGGGACGGCAAGTCCCTCGTAGTTCCTGATACCCACGATACAGGTTTACCTAGTGTGGGGTCAGGACTATGTGTGTGACTGTTGGGTGTATTTATTTATTTATTATTATTTATTGTGTAATATTCGCGGTAACATAAGAAATCAGTACATTTTTATATAGTTAACTAAAGTCAAAACGCTAATTAACTGTTGAAGCAACTGCGCTAGTCAAAGTTGGTTCGCAGTTCCGAAGTTCACTGTACCTGACTGGTCCCAAATTTGCCTATGGTGCTTTTCTTTGTTAACTAGTCGCCCCCGATTAAACTTTTGATTTGTATTCAATTTAGTTAAAACAATTGCTGTGGAGTTTGTATTGTTTGATAATTTGGTACAATAGAGTTAAGGACAAAGTGGAGTTAGAAATTGTCCCTTCATTGATCTAATATTATTTTTACGACGATTTTACGAATGATCGAGCCAAGCTGTAGACAGTTTTGTCTACAGCATCAATGGGCCGGCTCGTCCGGGTCGTTAATACTGTCTCACAGAAAAGCAACGTAAAGTAGCAGCTTGCTGCTGCGTTTCGTACGGTGAGTGAGATATCCGGAGGCCCAAATCCCCCTCCCCTTCCCAATCCCTTAATTATCCCTTTCCTTTGAGGTCGGCAACGCGCCCATGACTTTTTGTATTGTGGGCGTACATGGGCGGTAAAAATCACTTACCATCAGGTGACCAACTTGCTCACGCAACTGCAAGCTGCTACTTTAAGTCGATTTTCAGTGAGGCAATGGTAACTTACCGGTTGACATTCGTGCTGTAGACAAAATTGTGTACAGCGTGACTCTACCACTCAAAAAGTATATAGCTTGCTTCTACTCTTCCAATTATAAAATTCGTTTTAAAAAGGTTTTATAAAACGTCATACCTACTGACAGATACTAGCATCGGCTACCCTTCACATACTGTGACCTAAGGCCTAACCAGTACACCCACATTTCGCCAAGCTTATCTCCGTCCCATGATGTGATAGGGGGCGAGCCTATCGCCATACCGGGCACAAATTCCAGACTCCGGGCTGATACTGGGCTTTTCGTAATAGAAAAACCCAATATCACTTTTACCCGACCCGGGGATCGAACCCAAGACCTCGGCGTCAGCCTCAATCGTAACGCGTACGCATTACAACTGCGCCACTGAGGCAGTCACTTTAAGATGAAACCATTTATATCTAAACTAGACTATTTTGGGTTCATATCTGGAGCCAAGTCAGGAGGTAACACCCCATTGATAACCCAAATCATAAATATGGGCGATGGTTTACAGAGGTTATCACCGAATGGGTCATTAACGCGCCCTACCTGATAATCTATAACTGTACCTCGGCGTAGGACTCAATCGTAACCTGTACTCATTACAACTGCGCCACCGAGGCAGTATAATAAGACTTATTATAAATACTAATAAATAAAGCAGGTATACTTGATCACACAACATCGTAGAGATCTATGCGCTCGATACAGAGTTCAATTTCCTGCAGCTACGCGCGCGTCCGGCCCGCATCAACTTTTTATGACTCCACCTAGATTTAGGACCACCGTTATGCACGTATTTACAGTTTTTTTTTTGTTTGGTTGGGATAAAAAAACTCTTTTTATTTAAATAGTGAATTTTAAAGGAGAGTAGTGAAGTTTCTGTGTAGTTTTTTTTTAATATATCATTGGCTGGCTAACGAGCAAATGGGTCACCTGGTGATAAGTGGTCTCCAACGTCCATGTACACTCACAATACCAGAAGAATCATGGGCGCGTTGTCGACCTTAAAGGAAAGGGATTATTAAGTCATTGCAAAAGAGAGGGGGATTTGAGTCTCCAGAAGGCCAATTCTCGTAATCTTAAATGTTCAAAATATCATTCCGATCTAGTCTCAGCGTCAAGAAAGTTGCAAATGGCATTCTCTTAAACCAATAATCAACGTCAAGTGTGAACATCGTAATGAGATTGAATGTAGAATAAAAGTTGACTGAAGCCAAAACGGTATAATGCTACTGCTAATGCTAGGTGCATTTGACGTTGATTATTGGTTTAAGAGAATGCCATTTGAAACTTTCTTGACGCTGAGACTAGATCGAAATGATATTTTGAACATTGAAAATTACGACAATTGGCCTTCAGATATCTCACTCACCTCACGAAACGCAGCAGTAAATTGCTACTTTACGTCGGCTTTTTGTGACAGTCATAACGACCCGGTCGAGCCGGCTCATTTATGCTGTAGACAAAACTCTACAGCATAGCTCTACCACTCACAAATTTTACAAATAATACGACTCTATATAAATTACCAAATCAATAACTTCTTAACAACACAAAACAAAATTATCTAACAAAAAATATCCACTCGAACCTGACTCCACAGAATTCCGTCCACAAGCCAAAATATAAAGGAGGAAATATTTTCTTGATATTCGTAGTGAAATATCAATAGGTCCATTATCTATCTATCGGCAGAGGGTCGCATCGGTTAATAATCGTATAAAATTGAATGTATGAAACAACGCTCTCCCTCTCGCTTGTACGACATTGGCTCTCTTCCAATAATAATGATTTGCTCGCGTATGCTAGAGAGTTGGGATATTTTTTGTATTTTAACAATAATTTGGTATTTGTTATCATGAATTTATGAGCCTCTGAATTTATGACTGCCTCGGGGGCGCAGTTGTAATGCGTACGCGTTACGACTGAGGGTGACGCTGAGGTCTCGGGTTCGATCCCCGGGTCGGGTAAAAGTGATATTGGGATTTTCTATTACGAAATACTCAGTATCATTCCGGAGTCTGGAATCTGTGCCCGGTATGGCGATAGGCTCGCCCCCTATCACGTCATGGGACGGAGATACGCTCGGCGATATGTGGGTGTACTGGTTACACCTCTGCCTATCCCTCCGGGGGTAATCCCCGCCTGTAAAGGCGTGAGTGTTTATTTATGTAATTTATGAGCCCTGTGTTGCTATATGCTCTCCCACTGCCACGCACAGGTATTCTTTACTAATGAGAGGCATTAGGCCCTATTCCACCATGTTGATCTAATGCCACTCGCATATACCTTTAATTTAGTAGACATCAAATACCTTTAAATTTTTGAATGAAAATGGTCACGAAGACCTAAGCCATCGCCAGAATTACATCGGCCTGAAGTTCTACTTCTTCCATCTGCCCTTATCCCACTTGTAGTGGGGTCGGCGCAACATGCTTACTACAGTCTTTTTAACACATGTTACAGAAAAAATTGGGGAATCACACAGACCCAAAATAAATATTTGTGGATCACACAAACGTAAGATTTCCGGATAAATATTGTTTTGTATGCCTGTCCTGTCCATAAGTCCCAAGTCTATAGTTTATGCGTGTATGTTCAAGTACCTCTCGAATGGTGGATTCTTACTAGTTTTTATATGGGGCGCGGCTGCAGTCTCCGATCATTCCTGTTGTTTTATTTGTTGGCCATGTTTCTTCTGGGATTCCAATTCAATACCGTTACATGCGAGATCTCCAGGTCAGGCGATTAATGGATGTATGGCTCTGCCAACAGTTTTTTGACCTAAATTCGATAGTTGAGACATTATTGACAGCCTCCGCGGCGCAGCTGGCGAGTAGCCGGTTGCGAAGCGTGAGGCCGTGGGTTCGATTCCCGCACCTGGACAAATGTTTGTCTGATTCACAAATATTTTTGTTTCGGGTCTGGGTGTTGTGGGTTGGCAAGTCCCTTGTAGTTCCTGATACCCACGATACAGGTTTATCTAGTGTGGGGTCAGGACTATGTGTGTGACTGTTGGGTGTATTTATTATTTATTAATATTGTATTCTACTTGACATTATGTGGTGATAGACTACCAAGGATAGGAACTGCTGAGATGGATGTCTTTGGTTTAATTCTAGGTTTTAGAGTACACAATTTCAAAACCTTTAAAGTTACATGTGTATTCATTGTATTTATGTGTGTATATTTGTCTGTGACAAATAAATTGTTTTTTTTCTTGTTTCTTTCTTTCTTTCTTCTTTCTTTCTTCTTTCTTTCTTCTTTCTTTCTTTCTTTCTTTCATTGAATAAGCGCGTGTCGAAAAACATCGTGAAGAGACTCGCATATCTCAGAATTTTATACATAGAGTTCAAAGGTATGTAGAGTCTACTATCCCGGGTTAGGCCAGCGTGGTAGATTAAGCCTAACCCTCCAATTTGTAGAGGAGGCCCTTACCTAGCAATGAGAAAGTTTATGGGTATATATAAGACTGTTGGCAGATCATATTTGTAAAAACGTCCGAGGTAATTATTTCCGAGACCTTCATGGGTTCATGGGTTCACTTACTACTAACTTGTCATAATTTACTTGCTAATAAAACGAACAAATAATTTACTCTTGCCTAAATTATTTCATTGCGTTTTAATTCTTTAAATTTTATTTTAAAATATTATGTGTTCTTTATTAAAATATCTTATATACTCGTATAAAATTCTCGTGTCACAATGTTAGTTACCATACTCCTCCGAACCGGCTGGACCGATTTGTATGAAATTTTGTGTCCATATCTGAGAATCGGCCAACATCTATTTTTCATGCCCCTAAATTATAAGCGTGACCCACCCCTAAATATTTTTTTTATGATGTGGCATTAAAAAGTACATACAACCCTAAATTTTCACCCTCTACCATTAACCCCTATATTTAATAGTCATTTTAGTATTTTTGTCAAGCGCGTTTCTCACTCCGATGACGGGACTCGCTTGATGCGATCACCCCCCACGCCGCGTCCACCGCTGTCGCCCACTAGGCTACTTTAATCCTGGAAATAGGCATGCACGCGGACGGATATAAAATCATCATACTACCTACAATACGCAGATCACTCAGTTCCAAAATCATACCAACTATTTCTCATGCACTTCATAATGCAGTAAAATCAGCTTTAGACTACAATACCTATAAGTTTACATAGTGATTTCTTAGGTTTACGCGAATATTACACATTGAAATAAAACACATTGACCTCAAGATACCGTGAGCTCTTTCTGCGTAGATCGGACTTGTGTCAACTAACTTTTTTAAATAATTAAAAATAAATGTATAATTTTAAAATGAAGGTATCCATTGTAACATTAACTTTTCGAGACGACCTACACCTCAGTCTCTCCCGTGACCACGAAGGCTGAAAAGCTTTCGAAACGTCGGGACTAAAATAAAAATTAAACCGCGATAAAATCCGTATAAACTAGTTTTATTTCAATACCTATAAGTTGAAAACAATCTCTGTTGAAATCGCAAGCACATTATCAAAAGAAGTTATCATGTAAAACAGCATGTAGTGGATTGACCTGGAAAGCGGAGCGGACGCGAGCCGCGGTGCCGTGGAGCCCACAAAATCAATAGCCAACGGAAACACACGTACCGCTCATCCTTATGAAATATGCATCGTGTGGACTGGTGCCGGTCATAGGCGGTGGCGAGGAATTTAATGCTGGTTTTTTTTTATAGCTTGAATGACGAGACGAGCAGGTCGCTCACCTATTGATAAGCGCCACGCCTGCTCATAAACAGAAGCAACGCCACACAAAACTTTGAATAACAAAGCACTGCATGACACTGGACTGCGCTCGTCACACCGAGACAAAAGGTGTTAAGTCTCATAATGCCCAGTAATTTCACTGGCTTCAATTTCCTTCAAACCGGAACACAACAGTTCTTACCCACTGTTGCTTGGCGACAGAAATAGACAAAGCGGCGGTACCAACCCAGCCGGCCTCCCGCAAACGAGGGACCTACCACCTTGTTTATACTTCGGAAAGAATTCTTGAATTTTGTATTCGCTTGAATGGCGAGACAAGCTGATTGTTTTTGACAGTAAGCGCCACGCCTGTCCTGACCAGAAGCATCACCACACAACACTGCATGGTATTGGACTGCACTCGTCACCCCGAGACATAAGTTGTTAAGTCTCATAATGCCCAGTAATTTCACTGGCTTCAAAGTCCTTCAAACCGGAACACAACAGTGCTTACACACTGTTGCTTGGCGGCAGAAATAGACAAAGCGGTGGTACCAACCCAGCCGGCCTCCCGCAAACGAGGGACCTACCACCTTGTTTATACTTCGGAAAGAATTCTTGAATTTTGTATTCGCTTGAATGGCGAGACAAGCTGATTGATTGTTCTACGTCCTTCAAACCGGAACACAACAGTACATACATACTGCAGCTAAAATGCAAATACTGATAAAAAAAAAGTACTATCTCCGTTGTAGAGTGTCTCTTTTTGGGTGAGCCAATTTCAATAGTAATTTTAGTAATAATTTCATAGAACCAGCTTAAGAATATTTATTTAGAGATACATTTACAAGGTGGTAGGTCCCTCGTTTGCGAGAGACCGGCTGGGTTGGTACCACCGCTTTGTCTATTTCTGCCGCCAAGCAACAGTGTGTAAGCACTGTTGTGTTCCGGTGTGAAGGACATTGAAGCCAGTGTAATTACTGGGCATTATGAGACTTAACACCTTATGTCTCGGGGTGACGAGCGCAGTCCAGTGTCATGCAGAGCTTTATTTAAAGTTCTGTGTGGCGTTGCTTCTGTTTATGAGCAGGCGTGGCGCTTACCATCAGGCGAGCGACCTGCTCGTCTCGTCATTCAATGTAATAAAAAAAAAAAAAACTCGTACGATATATTAGTTAAGATTTTTGATGGCGCTAAAGGCGTTATGATTTGAAAAATTTCAAATCTATTCTAGATACGTATTATTATTATTTTTATGGCATAGGCCGGCAAGCGAGTAAGTGGGCCACCTGATGGTAAGTGATCTCCACCGCCCATGTACGCCCGCAATACCAAAAGAATCATGGGTGCGTTGCCGACCTTAAAGGACAGGGATAATTAAGCAATTGGGACGGGGAGGGGGCTTAGGCCTCCGGATATCTTACTCACCGTACGAAACGCAGCAGCAAGCTGCTACTTTACGCCGGTTTTCTGTGAGACAGTGGTAACGATCCGGACGAGCCGGCCCATTCATGCTGTAGACAAAAGTGTCTACAGCGTGGCTCTAAAATGATTGCTTCGTTGGTTGTCACGTATCCTCGCTCTTGTACTTTAAACCACAACAGATCAACGATTTCGTTAGTGCATTAAATAGTTTTTCCAAGATTTTTATCTTTTGTCGGGCATCGAGCCGTTTCTTTAGAAACCAACTCAGCTATTGTTATTTTTAACCGACGAAAAAAGGGAGGATAGTTCTCAATTCATCTGTATATATATATACAGATACAACAAAAACCCTGTTGCCCTTTTTGGGCCGTAAAGATAGACATATAAACATGTTATAAAAATAGTTAAATTAAAAAAATAATAAACAAGCTATATATACAGGTCACTTAGAAAATGAACATATTTAAGAAATATTATTTATATCTGAATTTCTGTGTGTTTTGACAAAGCCAAAGCCAGATTGGACGTGCGCGGCACGTTTGATGTACGTGGACGCCGCAACATGCTATCTCGCTCTTGCTCCAAGTCATCCCTCTTGCAGAGGTAATCAATAGTAACAACAATTTAATTCAAGTTTAAAAAATAAACGTGATTATTTTTATAGTCCAACTTTCGTATACGAGTTTTTTTCATTACGTTTGAATATCGATTCTGATATCACAGTTAAAACGCCCGACAGGGTTTTTGTTACATATTGTGTATTATGTATGTTCAACCCTAATTCTGTCAAATGTAGACCGATTTAGGTGATTCTTTTTTATTCGATACAGTTTACTCCCAGGGCAGAAGGAGTGATTCCAAGAGGAAAAGGAATGAAAGACTACCCCATTCATGTAGATATCGATTTTGTTGAATCTTTCATTACAAATAGTAAAATAAAACATTTCTTACAAAGAATAAAAATTAAACTCAAAAGCAAAGTTAAATTTTAAGTGCGAGCAATGACTAAAACCGGTTTAGTTTTATTTTGAGCTTGTGAGATTTTTGAGTGAGTTTTTTGCTCAAAAGTATTTGTAATGTGGCTTTGCAATCATATCAAATTTTAAAAATATAAAAATGGGATAGCAGCCGCTACACTATAATCAAGATGTCGTTTAATCAATCACTAGATTCTAGGATTTAAATGATACGTAGTCCGTCCGGCCATAGGTAAATAAAAAGTAATGCTACTCAGCAGTGGAAAGAAATAGCTGTAAATGATGATGATGCCCCGATATTCCCAGCAGTAAATAATACAACAGTAAATACTGCTGCTTTAATTACGTGGGTAGAGCCACGCTGTAGACAATTTTGTCTACAGCATGAATGGGCCGGCTCGTCCGGGTCGTTACCACTGTCTCACAGAAAACCGGCGTAAAGTAGCAGCTTGCTGCTGCGATTCGTACGGTGAGTGAGATATCCGGAGGCCCAAATCCCCGTCCCCTTCCCAATCCCTTATTATCCCTCTCCTTTAAGGTCGGCAACGCGCCCATAATTGTTTTGTATTGTGGTTGTACATGGGCGGTGGAGATCGCTTACCATCAGGTGACCCACTTGCTCGTTTGCCAGCCTATACTATAAAAAAAAACAGTATTGAACCGTGTTGGTACCACTATCTTACAGAAAACCGACATGAAGTGGCATCTCCGTGGCGCAGATGGCGAGTAGCCGGCTGCACAGTGAGAGGCCGTGGGCTCGATTCCAACACCGAGACAAATGCTTGTGTGATCCACAAATATTGGTCTCGGGTCTGGATGCTGTGGGACCGCAAGTCCCTCGTAGTTCCTGATACCCACGACACAGGTTAACCTAGTGTGAGGTCAGGACTATGTGTGTGACTGTTGGTGTATTTATTTATTTTATTTATCATGTATTCTTAAAGTCAGTAAGCTAATTAAAGGCCGAAAAAAGTTCCACCAAAAGGCTTACTCAGTCTTTTTTTCTGTTACTTTCTCAATATTCAAAAGATAGCAACAACAGTCAGTAGCTAGTGTTGAATAGAGCGACCACATAACTCAGCGCTGGTCACACTGTCACGGGCAGGATGTTTAGGCACGCCGCCGCAAACGGGTACACCTACCGTCACACAGCTGTGACCCACGCAGGGGCGGAGCTGGACTCTTGGGGACAAATAAATACACCCAACAGTCACACACATAGTCCTGACCCCATACTTGGTGAACTTATATAGTGGGTATCAAAAACTACGAGGGTCTTGCGGTCCCACAACAACCAAACCCGAGACAAAAATTTATGAATCAGACAAACATTTGTCTAGGTGCGGGAATCGAACCCACGGCCTCACGCTTCGCAACCGGCTACACGCCCACTGCACCACGAAGGCTGTCTAATATCAACAATTACAAGAAATGATAGCTTGCCATAGTGGCTCGTTCAGGCTAGTCGCGTTTCGGGGTCACCCAGTGTATATCCAGTCATTACAGGCCGGCATAATTCTGCCGTCCATTGATTGATGCAATGTTTCACGATGGTCGGTATTATATTTGGATTGCACTATGTTACTAAGTGCTTTACTTTTTTATTGTTATTTGATAGGCCGGCAAACGAGCAAGTTGGTCACCTGATGGTAAGTGATCTCCACCGCCCATGTACGCCAACAATACCAATAGAATTATGGGCGCGTTGCCGACCTTAAAGAAAAGGGATAATTAAGGGATTAGGAAGGAGAGAGGGATTTAGGCCTCCGGATATCCCACTCACCGTGCGAAACGCAGCAGGAAGCTGCTATTTTAGCTGTCAGTTTTCTGTGAGACAGTGGTAACGACCCGAGCGAGCCGGACCATTCATGTTTTAGACAAAAGTGTCTACAGCGTGGCTCTACCAATCGAAAACATGCTATTCTTGAGTAGAACATTCTGAAAGATGTTTCATACGTTTTTTGCCTGGATTTATTCCGCACAGTTTCCTAATAGGACGTAAATACCGATGTCAAACTATTTTATTTGTGGTACCTTTAACTGTGGCGTGTATAAAATCGTAGGTAAATCTTTATGTATAAAATCATATGGATATCTATTTAATTTTGCGATAGTGTAATATTGAATGACTTGTATATTTAAGGTTATATTCACACCATATATTTGATTGTCGAGACAATGGTCCACAGCAATTAAACATTACGCTAAGACTTACGTGAGCGAAGCAGTAACATTTATTAATTTTTTTGTTTGTTTTTATTGCCTAGGCCGGCAAACGAGCAGTGAGCGGGTCACCTGATGGTAAGTGATCTCCACCGCCCATGTACGCCCACAATACTAGAAGAAACATGGGCGCGTTACCGACCTTATAGGAAAGGGATTAAGGGATTGGGAAAGGGAAGGGGATTTGGGCCTCCAGATATCTCAATCACCGTACGAAACGCAGCAGCAAGCTGCTACTTTACGCCAATAAGCAGGTAAAACCGCGAGAGACAACTTGTCTAACGACTAGGTGGTAGTTGCCTCGTATGCGCGAAGCCGTCTGGGTTGGTACCACCGCTTTGTCTATTTCTGCTGCCAATCGGCAGTGTGTAAGCACGTTTGTGTTTCTGTTTGAAGGACTTTAAAGCCAGTGAAATGTACTATACATCTACAATACTGGATATTATGAGATTTAACATTTTATACAAGCGCAGTTTATTTATTTGTATTTGTATCGCCAACGCAAAGTAGATTAATTGAGTACAATATTATCTTAAAATAGAAGTCTTAAGCTAAATGTCGTTACAATTTGAAGCGAACACAGTATGCATATTAACAAGAGCAAAAGCACTTATAGTAATAGGATATTTAAAAAAAATGTAATGAGAAATTACATTTTATAATTTACCTGATACTTGGTGTTCTAAAAATGATCTGTAGTTCTTGTAGTTCAAAGTTGTGTGTTGTATTGTGTCTGTTTAAAGGTATGTGTGGCGCTTACCAACAGGCAAGCGATCAACTCGTCTCGTCATTGGAGCTAATAAAAAAGGAACTTAATCTATACATTTAGCTTGCCTAGCATAAGATGAGCTCCTAACCGCTAGGTCGTAATTTTTCTATTAATAATGTACTACCAAAAAGCGTGTAACTCCGACCCTGGATTCTATTTCACTACTAATATTCTCCCTAAAATCAAAGAATAAACACCTTTATACCCAATACAATAGAGTACTACTAACAGAGAGCTTAAATTAAATTCATAAATCAAGATCAAGACAAAATGAGCTTTAATTCTTTATAATAGAGTCTACATTTTAATATTACAAAATAATCTAAGGAAGAAATGTATGTACTGGTGTTTGGTTATTTGTTACCAAATGACAACTATAACGTTTTAATAGTTTATGAATTGTTTTATCAAATAGTTTGGCAACATTATTTTATAGCTACGAGCTTAATACCTGATTTACGCGAAGAGAATTGCTCGCCTGACATAGGCAATAATTTGACAGAATACTCTGGTTTACGAAGCTGTATAATACGAGTCTGGTTAAACTTACTGGAATTGCAGCATGAATGGGCCAGCTCCACCAGGTCGTTACCACTGTTTCACAGAAAACCGACGTCAAGAAGTGGCTTGCTGCTGTATTTTGTACGGTGAGTGAGATATCCGATGGCGCAAATCTCCCTCCCCTTCCCAATCCCTTAATTATCGCTTTACTTTAAGGTCGACAACGCATCCATCCATGCGGTGATCCACCTTTAGATGACCTGCTTTCTCGGTTGCCCTCTCTTATATAAAAAAACATGATACATTGCGATTTCTTAGGTTTACGCGAATATTACACATTGAAATAAAACTAGTTTATACGGATTTTATCGCGGTTTAATTTTCGAGACGACCTATACCTCAGTCTCTCCCGTGACCACGAAGGCTGAAAAGCTTTCGAAACGTCGGGACTAAAATAAAAATTAAACCGCGATTAAATCCGTATAAACTAGTTTTATTTCAATGATACATTGCGATGAGCTCAGGATTTATCATTTAGAACAACAGCTTTGGCTAACCATGAATGCATTTTGCTGTTCTGCCTACACGATTAAAGATACAAATTCACGTTGAATTAAATCTCATTGGTGTAGTGGCAACGTACTAAATCTGAGAAATCGATGACGTCTTGAGACAAAATCAAGCAATGACAGTTTGTGTTGCAATTTTCAATTCGAATAATCATACATTAGTTAAGTGGGATTGAAATGTGTGCTCGATATGGCGATAGGCTCGAGATATTATGAGACTGAAATAAACTAGGTGAACCGAGAATGTCCTTTTGGACCTCTGCTTACCCTTTCGGGAATATAAGCAAAAGCTAATGAATGCATGTATGCGAGGCTCGCCTGTTTTGACATAATCAAAGGAAACTTGGCTAACCACGGGTGCGTAAGTTGCTCCTCTGCCTGCTCCATTAGGGAGGGGTCAGGTTTATGTTAAATGAAAATTTAATTTCTAGTTAGCTGCTAACAAAGGGAAGCACCCATGGCAGTTAATAGGGCAAGTTAAGCCATAAATCTAAAAGGCGTGTGACGGATCACTACATTGTTTGAACGTCTTCACGTAGCTTAGATGGATTAAATTCAATGGGGAGTTTCATGTAAAAATATGGAGCATAGAACACCATTGCTTGTAAGGTTACTAGCTATGTTAGAGCTCCACCCGCATGAATATCTTTTCACAGGATAAAAGTACCCTATGTCCTAATCCAGGATGTGGTCCACTTGTGTGCCAAGTTATATCTAAATTGTGAGTGGTAGAGCCACGTTGTAGACATCTTGGCCTACATCATGAATGGGCCGGCTCAGCCGGGTCGTTACCACTGTCACAGAAAACCGAAGTAAAGTAACAGCTTGCTGTTGCGTTTCGTACGATGAGTTAGATATCCGGAGGCCCAAATCCCCCTCCCCTTCTCAATCCCTTTATTCGTTTCCTTTAAGGTTGGCAACGCGCCCATGATTCTTTGGGAGTTGTGGGCGTATATGGGCGGTTGAGATCACTTACCATCAGGTGAACCACTTGCTCGTTACCGACATATGCCATAAAAAAAAACAATAACTCATAATCACATAAACACTTATAATAGATGATTTATGGGTTCGACTGCTTCGGTGGCGCAGTTGTAATGCGTACGCGTTACGATTGAGGCTAACACTGAGGTCTCGGGTTCGATTCCCGGGTCGGGTATTGGGTTTTTCTATTTCGAAATGCTCAGTATCAGCCCGGAGTCTGGAATTTGTGCCCGGTATGGCGATAGGCTCGCCCCCTTTTATATCGTGGGACGGAGATACGCTCGGTGAAATGTGGGTGTACTGGTTACACCTCTGCCTACCCCTTCGGGGATTACAGGCGTGAGTGCGGTATGGGTTCGATGCCAACCTTAAAGGGAAGAAATAGACGTTGACGCAAGAAACGTAACTCAAGAAAAAAAAATACCCAACCAAAACTCTGTGCAAGGGGGCAGGGCTATAAAAGTCTGTGCAGCTCGTTCATTCATCGACTTATAAAAATTGATTCATTATCTCTAGTTGACACTTAATACGTCAAATTATTTGCGCGGTGCAGAACGTCGTATCTCGATTTAGAAATGTAATATTTAGACATTAACTTTTATGAAATAATGTTGACTTTGAACGTTCATTAATTTTTGTTGCGTGTATGAGTGTTACGTGTACGTTACCTTTGCAAGTATGTGGAGCGGTATTTTTGGCAGTTTCATATGAGAGCTATCGTTCTAATTTCGATGCGTATCATAAATGAGATTTCTCGGCATTAAAAATACGTATTTAATTGAGAACATTTCTTCTCCGTGTTCTAATCCCCACAAATGCACAATTCTGTGCTACTACCGTTAGCTAGAAGAACGTAAAAACAAATATAGTTTACAAACAATTTCATATAAAAAGCAGTGGCGTCAGTTAGTTTTTATGTTATAAAATATTTTATTGCACAGGCACGTGCTGTTATAAAGTTTTATTGTCTCCGGACCAGACGCGACGTCCGCGACCCTTGTGTACCTGTCCATGTTATGAACGAAACCTAAAACGTTTGTATAAAATATTTTTCTTATTTGTTACCTATTCTAAGTTCAGTGGTCTTTTCTAATCTGAAATAAAACTAGTTTATACGGATTTTATCGCGGTTTAATTTTTATTTTAGTCCCGACAAAATCCGTATAAACTAGTTTTATTTCAATGTGTAATATTCGCGTAAACCTAAGAAATCACTTTTCTAATCTGTCTTATTTTAGTGTATGTTATAAATAATAATAACACCCAACACACATAGTCTTTTTTCTAGTAAGATATGGTTATCTTTTGTCGTGTCTCGGAGGTACTTCGGAGAGTACTTACACAAGGTGGTAGGTCCCTCGTATGCGAGAGGCCGGCTGGGTTGGTACCACCGCGCCGTCTATTTCTGCCGCCAAGCAACAGTTTGTAAGCACTGTTGTGTTCCGGTTTAAAGGACATTGAAGCCAGTGAAATTACTGGACATTATGAGACTTAACACCTTATGTCTCGGGGTGACGAGCGCAGTCCAGTGTCATGCAGTGCTTTGGTATTTAAAGTTCTGTGTGGCGTTGCTTCTGTTTATGAGCAGGCGTGACGTTTACCATCAGGCGAGCGACCTGCTTGTTTCGTCACTCAATCTAATAAAAAAAAGAGTACCAGGTTTTTACTAGGGGTATTACCAAGCCTATGTTGTCTGCTTGCGCATCTGTTTTATGTCCTACCTTTAAAAGGTTATATCTTCTGAAACATAATAGGTACGCGGCTGAATTTTTCCCGGAATATTGTGTTCTCCTCTTATTCCATCTGCCCTTATCCCACTCGCGGTGGGTTCGGCACAGCATGCTTTTAACACATGTTACAGAAACATTTGGCTTGTAGTTTTTATGACCGACCGCCTGCTTGACGTCAATACCTTTCGGGAAAATCGTGCCAGACGCAAGAAGCCGTCTGGGTTGGTACCACCACTTTGTCTATTTCTGCCGCCAAGCAACAGGTTTTAAGCTCTGTCGTGTTATATTATTGACATTGAAGCCAGTGAAATTGTTATGGTACTTATTATCTTATGTCTCAGAGTGACGAGCGCAGACTAGTGCCATACAGTGCTTTGTGATTCAAAGTGATTTTGTGTATGGGGAGGCGAAGCGCTTACCATCAGGCGAGCGACCTGCTCTTCTTGTCATTTAAACTAATAAAATATAAACAATTTTATGAGTGGCAGAGTCACGCTGTAGACACTTTTGCCTACAGCATGAAGAGGTCGGCTCGTCCGGGTCGTTACCACTGTCTCACAGAAAACCGGCGTAAAAGTAGCAGCTTGCTGCTGAATTTCCTACGGTGAGTGAGATATCCGGAGGCCCAAACCCCCTCCCCTTCCCAATTCATTAATTATCCCTTTCCTTTAAGGTCGGCAACGCACCCATGACTATTTTGGTATTGTGGGCGTACATGGGCGGTGGAGATCACTTACCATTAGGTGACCCACTTGCTCGTTTGTCGGCCTAAGCAATAAAAAAAAAACAAAAAAAGAACTGATTTTTTCTCTCACCCATCATACTGAATACGTAAATACTCAATATCCTATGTAATTACATCACAATAGGTATTGTGAGTGGCGTACAGTATGCCATCCGATCACGATTCAATCAAGCCCTGTTTTCATATCGACTGATCGAAATATCATTGGAAATGTCGCGGCCAGAACGAACTGCGGTTATTTGAAATGTACGGATCTGTTTTGTGTAAACGAACCTACATTACACGAAGTCTGTAATATTATAATAATAATAATACTAGTCCTATATTATACACGTCCCACTGCTGGGCACGGGCCTCCTCTACTGAATGAGAGGGGTTAGACCGTAGTCCACCACGCTGGCCTAATGCGGATTGGCAGACTTCACATACCTTCGAAAGTCTTATGGAGAACTTCTCAGGTATGTAGGTTTCCTCACGATGTTTCCTTCACCGTTAAAGCAAGTGATAAAACAATTATATACACGTAACTTAGAAAAGTCAGAAGTGTATGGGGCTGGTTTCGAACCTGCGACTTTCGTCTCGACAGTTCATACCACTCCCCACTGAGCTATCACTGCTATTTTGTAATATTAGTAATGTAAATAAGTTTTCAGAGGTCATTTCTCCCACGTACTTTCAGACTCTGGAATGAACTTCCCTCCGCGGTGTTTCCTCAGCGCTATGACATGTCCTTCTTCAAACAAGGATTAAAAAAGTATTTCCACGGTAGACAACGACTTGGCTGTGCTCCTGGCGTTGCCAATGTCTATGGGCGACGGTGACCACTTACCATCAGGTGAGCCGTCAGCTCGTTTGCCTTCGAAAGCCAATAAAAAAAACATATTAGGTAATCAATAAAATATTGCCTGAACTGAATCTTTAGGCAAAGGTGTAACCAGTACTCCCCACATTTCGCCGAGCTCATTTCCATCAGATGATGATAGGAAGCGAACCTACCGCTATACCGAGCACATTCCAGATTCCGGGGTGATACTGAGCACCACGTGATTTAAAAACCTAATATCACTTGAACAAAAAAAAACGAATGCCGACCCGGGGATCGAACCCGAGACCTTAGCACAGCACTCTTGCCGCGAACGCATTACAACTGTACCACCGAGGCAGTATTTTTTACAATTTATTAGTAACTTCTGGCTGAAATTGTATGAAAATGCTGCTATGGTATTTCAAAAACCCAATTAAAATTCAAACGTCATCGGTGAATCAACTTGAAATGGAAAGATTTAATAAATTTTTACATTTTTATAACATTATCGTCAGGAAAGCTTAAGTGCGTTATAATCTTAGTCTATAAACATAAAGGTCAAGTTTAATATAAATTCTCACGGTTGTGGTATTTTCATTAATTTATGGGGAAAAGCTTTCAGCATATTATTAAGTACGTAGCTCTCTATTGCTCGGTGAATCGTGTTTTGAACCAAATTGGGGAACTTAAACAAATATATTTCTAGACCGTGGCTATGAGGCTTTTAAAGATGATTTTCGTATTTTAAACCAAGTTTAACCGACTGCCTCAGCAGTGCAATAGCGTTGTAATGTGTACGTGTTACGATTGAGGTCTCGGGTTCGATCCCCGGGTCGCCTAAAGTAGTATTGGGTTTTTCTATTACGAAATGCTCAGTATCAGCCCCGAGTCTGGAATTTGTGCCCGGTATGGCGATAGGCTCGCCCCCTACATCATGGGACGGAGATACGCTCGGCGAAATGTGGGTGTACTGGTTACACCTCTGCCTACCCCTTCGGGGATTACATGCGTGAGTGCGCATGTATGTATACATACAAGAATACATACATATGTATGAAGCTTCTAATTAAATTTTACACAGCGTTTCTGTCCGCAATATGCTAACGTATGTTTCCACCACTGAATAGGTTTCGCGGGAAACGATTTCCGCTTTTGTGCAACGAAACGTTTTTCTTAAAGAACATACTTTTTGTAAATACGTACGTCGAAATAAAATACGAAAGGATTAATTCCTTTGTACAAACGACTTACGGATTTGGGCTGTGTTCGTTTCACAACAGGATTCTGTATGTTTTGAGGATATTATTTTAAATCACAATAAAATAATTATAACATACCCACTCATACATACCCACTCACGCCTGGAATACCCGAAAGGGTAGGCAGAGGTGTAACCAGTACACCCACATTTAGCCGAGCGCATCTCCGTCCCATGATGTGATAGGCGGCGAACCTATCGCCATACCGGGCACAAATTCCAGACTCCGGGCTGATACTGAGCTTTTCGTAATAGAAAAACCCAATATCACTTTTACCCGACCCGGGGATCGAACCCAAGACCTCAGCGTCAGCCTCAGTCGTAACGCGTACGCATTACAACTGCGCCACCGAGACAGTCAATTATTATAACATTTTTTTTATTTATTTATTTAATTTAGGAGAATCTACAAACAGGACCAGCGATAGCTCAGCGGGAAGTGGTACGGAATGCGAGACGAAAGTCGCAGGTTCAAAACCAGCCTTAAGAGCATCTCCTACTTTGACTTTTCGTTAAGTAACGTGTGTTTTAATTATTATTGTTAATATAGCTTCTTATAACGGTAAAGGGAACATCGTGAGAAAACCTGCATATCTAAGAAGTTCCCAATACCCAGTAATTTCACTGGCTTAAATGTCCTTGAAACCGGAATACAACAGTGCTTACACACTGCTGCTTGACGGTAGAAATAGACAAAGCGGTGGTACCAACCCAGACAGCCTCTCGCATATGAGGAACCTACCACCCTGTAAATGAATACGGACGAAACTTAGAAAAATCGCCGGCGCATGGTCTCGGGGCTGGATTCGAACCTGCGACTTTCGCCTAAACTGTCCTTGCCACTCCCCGCTGCGCCATGACTGCTATAATAACACATAATCCTATAACGCCATTTCACTATTTCAAATCCAAATCTTACAATGATATACGGATGCAATTACAAGCACACCCGCAGGCGAAGGTATAGCTAGCTCATAAATCTATGTACGGACCATTAAGTGCCTACAAGTCCTACGACGGTGCTCAGCGGGCGTGTATTTATAATTTCTACTTGAATGTTTAGTGCCTTATTGATGAACAACTGAAGATTTATCGAAGAAAATAATATTATATATAACTAGGGGCTTTGCCCATCGTTTTCCACAAAACATAAAATAAAAAAATAAAAACATAAAGTCCGACGAAGAATGAGACATATCTTACTTTCTTCCCCACATTATTCTGCATCGATTGGTATCGGTCTCGACCCCAAACCCCCAGCGGTTTCGGAGGAGATAGCGTGACAAGCTTTTGGCAGCGGCGGATGCGGTGCCAGTTACTTTTTTTTAGAATAGAGAGATAAGACTGCCTCGACGGCGCAGTTGTAATGCGTATGCTAACGCTGAGGTCTCGGGTGCGATCCCCGGGTCGGATAAAGTGGTATTGGATTTTTCTATTACGAAATGCTCAGTATCAGCCCGGAGTCTGGAATTTGTGCCCGGTATGGCGATAGGCTCGCCCCCTATCACATTGTGGGACGGAGATACGCTCGGGGAAACGTGGGTGTACTGGTAGGCAGAGGTTTATGCCTACCCCTTCGAGGATTACAGGCGTGAGTGTGTATGTATGTAAAATAATATTGGTTGACTTTGAAACACACAGGGTGTTTCTCAATGTATGTGTATTAAGTGGTAGAGCCACGCTGTAGACAGTTTTGTCTACATCATGAATGGACCGGCTCGTTCGGGTCGTTACCACTGACTCACAGAAAACCGGCGTAAAGTAGCAGCATGCCGCATGTGTTTCGTACGGTTTAGAGATATCCGGCTAATGTTTAACACAGTAGGTATCCTAGCGTCACATCCTATATTCTCAGAACATAAACCCCCATCTTTATCATACTTCTAGCCTAAACACGGTCAATGTTCAGCTACCAAAACGGCCAATTTTCAAGCTATTCCAAATGCATAAAAGTTTACGCGCCACCGCAAAATGTTTGCCAGAATAACTTGACCTCTGATAATTTCAATCTCTTCACGTTTTGCCGAGGTTTTTCTAAGCAAGGAAGTCTTTTTAAAATTGTTGGTTTATAAGCAGTAACTGTTAATTTGAAGGAACAGCCGAAACCTCTCCTTTTAACGATCGCCGGTAGTTAAGAACAGTTTAATGGTTTTCAGGAGACGTTCGCCCTTCCTTCATAAAGTTATGGTGATACTGTATTATATTACACTAGAGATGATATAAAATATATTATTTATAAATAAATACACCCAACAGTCACATACATATTTTGATCCCGCACTAGGTTAACGTGTATCGTGGATATCAGGAACTTGCAGTCTCACAACATCCAGGCCAGAAACAAACATTTACACACACAAACACTTGACTCGGTGCGGGAATCGAACCCACGACCTCTTGATTCGTAGCCGGTCATTTACCCACTGCGCCACAAAGGTTGTTATCAACTTATCTAAGTCTATCTAACAACTATGTGACTAGCGGTTTTGTTCATCTAACTAGTAGGAGCCTTTTTTCCTTTCACCTACTACGGTTTTCAAACCTGAGCCTAAGGATGTGTGCACCTAGTGCGGATTTTCCGGTATATAATGGCATCTGTAATAACAAAATTATGTATTACAACCCGTGCAGCTCCTCTAGCGGATCGTATTAGAAACGTTTTGATTTTGTATGTATATGACACTCGCTCCTAGGCACACAGATTTTAATTAAAACAAACAAATTAGAAGCTACTGGAATAATTCACAACCTCTATTTTATTCTCCAATGATAATAGGCAATAGCTGAATCATTGAATTGACAATTTACAAGAACCTCAAAAAAAATCACCTCATAACAAACATGGAAAGCTTAAGCAAAAGGAAAATGACAAAGAAAATTAAAAGCATTTTCGTATGAAAACGCAACTGAGGAAGAAAATCCATTAGTTACCGAAGTTTATGAAGTGGAAGCAACGTCTTGCTAAATAATAAGTGGGTAGACGTGAATCGTTTGATTTATGGCCCTTCTCACGAATGGTCACGAGTCATTCTTGGCTGTTTACTGTATCTACAAGCTGGCCATCAGGTCAGACTGGGTTAAACTGGGCCAAACTCGTAAACTAGGTCTTTAGGTGAAATAACCGATTTCTTAAAGTTGCTTATCAATTCATCTGTATACAATATGTAACAAAAACCCTGTTGGGCGTTTTAACTGTGATATCAGAATCGATATTCAAACGTAATGAAATAAATCGCATTCGAAAATGGGACTATAAAAACAATCATATTATTTAACCTTTAACTGCAGGCTTAAACGAATAAACCCAAGTCTTAATTAAGTACATTAATCCCATAATTTTTCTCTTCACATTGTTTGCAATAAATATTGATAAATGGGGAAGCATCCATTGTAACAACTTACATTTGTATGGTAGAGTAATTAATAATCCAATGGGATAAGAGCTTTCCGTATTTCCTTTTATTATTGTTTCATTTTCTTTTGGGAAAATATTTTATTGCCATGTTTATACTATGGCGTTGTTCGGGTCATTGGTTGAGTGGTAATGTACGATAGCTATGAATTGTGATTTCTATCATAAACATAAGCTTACATCTATATTCTCGAAGGGGTAGGTAGAGGTGCAAGTAGTACACCCAAGATAATGATACGTCCAATGATGGGTGGCGAACATATCACCATATTAAATACAAATTTCAATCCCGAATAAGTCATGTGTGACTTTTTCGAATCGGAAACTCAAACACGAATTGGGATAGCCCGACCTGAGGTCCGAACCCAAGACCTAACTTGTATTTTAGCGTAATTACGCTACTACAAGACTAATGAGCAGTGATAGCTTGGCGGGGACTTGTATGGACTGTCGAGACGAAAGTCGCAGGTTCAAAACCAGCCCCAGGAGCATACACCTCTGACTTTTCTAAGTTACGTGTGTATTAATTGTTAATTATCACTTGCTTACACGGTGAAGGAAACATCGTTTGGAAACCTGCATACCTGAGAAGTTCTCCATAAGAATGTCGATGGTATGTGAAGTCTGCCAACCAGCATTAGACCAGCGTGGTGGAATAAGGCCTAATCCCTCTCATTCAGTAGAAGAGGCTCGTTCCCAGCAGTGGGACGTGTATAATACAGGGCTAATATTATTATATTATTATACGATTACTGCCTCGGTG
The DNA here is from genome assembly GCA_905332985.1 of Mimas tiliae. Taxonomy (NCBI): domain Eukaryota; kingdom Metazoa; phylum Arthropoda; class Insecta; order Lepidoptera; family Sphingidae; genus Mimas; species Mimas tiliae. The sequence goes on from HG995254.1 coordinate 808,613, forward strand.
GCGCAGTTGTAATGCGTACGCGTTACGACTGAGGCTGACGCTGAGGTCTCGGGTTTGATCCCCGGGTCGGATAAAAGTGATATTGGGGTTTTCTATTATGAAAAGCTCAGTATCAGCCCGGAGTCTGGAATTTGTACCCGGTATGGCGATAGCCTCGCCCCCTATAACATAATGGGACGGAGATACGCTCGGCGAAATGTGGGTGTACTGGTTACACCTCTGCCTACCCCTTCGGAGACTACCGGCGTGAGTGAGTGCGTATGAGTGTGTATTATAAGATTAATGAGCGGTCTTATTGCTAGAAGCAATCTCTTCCAGACATCCTTAATTTACTTCCTTAAATTGCCCCTACACCATCGTCCAAACAACTTCCTTTACATCCACGCCAAGCCCGTTTGTATCACAAACGTACAAACACACTATCCTGTAAATATGTGCCAGGACTCCAATTAATCAGCATTAACACCCTCCCATCTGTCTGTTAGGATTATCACGACACCGGCGCCGGCGGGAGATGTAATATCTTTGCTGGATTTTGGTTGTTTCGTGTTCAAAATTTCGAAGAAATAATAATTTAGTTGGACCTCGTAGGATAGAACCAAATTATTATCATCAAATTGTGCAAGTGGTAATGCAAGTAAGTCAATTTAAGATGAGAGATTAATAGATATGTAAGATATTTCGTAGTTTGGTACTTTAGTTTCCATTGTTCTATATTTAAAAAAGTTACATGGCTTGACTGACTAGTTCATAAACGCTCAGATTAAACTTATATACCTAAAAAGCTGGAATTTCAACAGCGTGTTACTTTTATGATAAACACTAGGGGCTTTGCCCATGTTTTTCCACAAAACATAAAATAAAAAAAAACTTAAAGTCCGACGAATATGAGACATATCTTACTTTCTTCCCCACATTATTCTGCATCGATTGGTATCGGTTTCGACCCCATACCCCCAGCGGTTTCGGAGGAGATAGCGTGACAAGCTTTTGGCAGCGGCGGCAGAGGCGGCGCCAGTTACTTTTTTCTAGAATAGAGAGATAATTAAAATAAACAAAGCGATTTCTTATGTTTACGCTAATATTACACATTGAAATAAAACTAGTTTATACGGATTTTATCGCGGTTTTTTTTAATTGTCCCGACGTTTCGAAAACTTTTCAGCTTTCGTGGACACGGGAGAGGCTGAGGTGTAGGTCGTCTCGAAAACAAAGTGTTCACGGTGTCTTGGTTGTGTCTCGGACTGGTGTTAACTAACTTTTTCAAAAATAAATTTATTATCTTAAAATGAAGCTAGTGAAATTACTGGGCATTATGAGACTTAACACCTTATGTCTCGGGGTGACGAGCGCAGTCCAGTGTGATGCAGTGCTTTGTTATTTAAAGTTCTGTGTGGCGTTGCTTCTGTTTATGGGCAGGCGTGGCGCTTACCATCAGGCGAGTGACCTGCTCGTCTCGTCATTCAAGCTGATAAAAAACAAGATTTTTTGGTTTCGATAACTAGAAATTAGACTTAGGCTAAATCTATAGAGCGCACTTTGACATTTCTACACTTATGCTAAACTTTGCTGAGTATACTCTTAGCATAATTTCGTATTTATAGCTATATGAAGTTGAGATTACTCAGCTCGCTCAAGTGCTATCCGAGATTTCATATAACGCATAACCATTTTGATTTTTCTTTGAATAACGTTTAATATTAGTAGTTTTATAATATAATAATAATACTAGCCCTGTTACGTCCCACTGCTGGGCACGGGCCTCCTCTACTGAATGAGAGGGGGTAGGTCTAAGTCCACCACGCTGGCCTAATGCGGGTTGGCAGACTTCATATACCTTCGAAACTCTTATGAAGAACTTCTTAGGTATGCAGGTTTCCTCACGATGTTTCCTTCACCGTTAAAGCAAGTGATAATTAACAATTAATACACACATAACTTAGAAACGTCAGAGGTGTATGCACTAGGGCTGGTTTCGAACCTGCGACTATCGTCTCCGACAGTCCATACCACTCCCCGCTGAGCTATCACTGCATTAATATAATATTAAGGTGAAATAATATATGCATAACGTCTAGTCTGCGAGTCTCCGCCACGCCGCGCAGGAGCGCTCACTCGCCTGTCAGATAATACGGGACAAGTCGCTCCTTGAGCCTGTTTGTTTTCTTTCAAAAACGTTTGCGTTATTGCAGCTCAGGAGCCATTGTGTTTTTTATCTGTTTTTGTTTTGTTTTCGATACGACTGTCTTTTGCTCGTGGCTCCGCCCGCGTGTAAGTCTGTCTCTATATATTTCCGGGATATAAATACATACGCACTCACGCCTGTATTCCCCGAAGGGGTAGTCAGAGGTGTAACCAGTACACCCACATTTCGCTCAGCGTATCTCCGTCCCACGATGTGATAGGGGGCGAGCCTATCGCCTTACCGGGCACAAATTCCAGACTCCGGGCTGATACTGAGCATTTCGTAATAGAAAAACCTAATACCACTTTACTCGACCCGGGGATCGAACCCGAGACCTCAGCGTTAGCCTCAATCGTAACGCGTACGCATTACAACTGCGCCACCGAGGCATTTAGGATCAGTCAGAATATAAAGTAGCCTAAATTACTTGCTAAAAGTCCTAAATCTGCCTAAAAGTCCCGTCAAAATTTGTTAAGTTTTTCAGAGATAGGGGCAAATATACAGACAAAATTTTCAAAAAAGCGTGTTTGGGTTTCGGTAACGTGCACATAAGAGCACATAACAAGCTTTTATTTCGTAAGCACAGGCGAAATTTTTACTAGACATGCACCGACTTACCCCGTAAACCGACTCGCCTGAACGAGCCACTATATGCACTATAATATTAAATATTTAAAAGGGCTCTTATTGGCGTTTCACGTAAGACTTGTTTTAAATCAGTACATAAAATAAGAATGTAAGTTGCACGTGTCTACATTACTTAATGTAACTTATAGAGATATCCAGAAAAAACTAGTTTTTCACGACAAAACGAAACATGTTGTGTTGCATAATATGTGGGGCTTAACCCCGTGGTTAATTTGTGAGATATTTTTTAACCGACTTCAAAAAAGGAGGAGGTTCTCAATTCGGTGCATTATTATTATTATTATTTTTTTGCTTTTTTTATGTATGTACATCGATTTCTCCGCCACGCTGTAGATGAGTGGTAGAGCCACGCTGTAGACACTTGTCTACAGCATGTATGGGCCGCCTCGTCCGGGTGATTACCACTGTCTCAAAGAAAACCGGCGTAAAGTAGCAGCTTGCTGCTGCGTTTCGTACGGTGAGTGAGGTATCCGGAGGCCCAAACCCCTTCCCCTTCCCAATTCCTTAATTATCCCTTTCCTTTAAGGTCGGCAACGCACCCATTATTCTTTTGGTATTGTGGGCGTACATGGGCGGTGGAGATCACTTACCATCAGGTGACCCTTACTTGCCAGTTTGCCGGCCTTTACCATAAAAAAAAATTGTGGACCGATTTTGTAGGAAAAAAATTCACTCGATAGAGTTTAGCTGCGATATGGTCCCATATAAATTTAGTTAAGATCTGATGACGAAGTACGGAGAAAAATATAACTCCTCAACGGACAACAGTACACTCGTCGCGATTGTGTTATTGTATTGGAATTTACATGCTATTGCTGTACATTGAAGTCGGTTTTTTAGTTTTGTTAAACGTTATATTATTTGTACTTTGAATACCTTTTAATCACTAATTTGATTTGTCCATTATCTGATGTTATTTAGGTTTTTTGTAACAATCCCAGGGGTCTGATTGAATTTGTTGGGTCACATTAAAAAAACAACTGGTAATCGAGTAAAAATTAGCAAACCCCACATATTTATTCTTTGTGTGTCTTCTATTTGTAATTATTAAGTTAGTAGGTCAAGAGACACCCTTGTTAACTTCGTTCATTTTAATTCAGTTTGGTCGAATTGGGTTCAGTAAATTAAATACAACGTTTTTGAAAACACCGCTCACGCAAGTCTATAAGAAATTCCACTCGCATTTTTAATTCGACAGGACTCTGGACAGTAGGGTGAATATCTATTCTAATATTATAAATGGGAAAGTAACTTCTTCTGTCTGTCTGTAACGTTTACACGACTTAACATCTGAACGGATTTTAGTGAAATTTGGTGTTTATATCCTGTGGTGAGACCCCTATAACCCCTCTGGGGAGATACAGTTTATAGTATAATACGCACTCACGCCTTTAATCCCCGTAGGGGTAGGCAGAGGTGTAACCAGTACACCCACATTTCGCCGAGCGTATCTCCGTCCCTTATGTGATAGGGGGCGAGCCTATCGCCATACCGGGCACAATTTCCAGACTTCGGACTGATACTGAGCATTTCGTAATAGAAAAACCCAATACCACTTTACCCGACCCGGGATCGAACCCGACACCTCAGCGTTGGCCTCAATCGTAACGCGTACGTATTACAACTGCGCCACCGAGGCAGTATAATATCCTTTTTAAATATTCATCCTAACTAAAAACCTTCAAAAATATCGTAATATCCTATTTCTATTTTTAAGTTCCGGATTCTCCACATATTTTGCCCTAACAGTCGTTTGAAAAGCTTTGCCCCGGATGTTGCCCACGATTGAATCATAGCGTCTACGAGCTAGTTCAAATATAGAACCTTTCTGAATTTCCGATGCCATAATCGTATTCAGGGCAACGACGAATTTGGGAAATCATTTTGGGGGGCTACAGGTTTTTTCTCTTCAAAAATTCTGTACAGGTTTTGCACACATTGGGGTAAGTGGCGAAAGGTCACAGGCGTAATTTTCGATTCGTTTTGCGCGACAACTATCAGTATCAAATGAAAAAAAATCAAATTTAAGTATCCGTCCGTGGCAGTGTCAATAAAACCTATATTTAACTAACTATTGTTAATTGAAAATGCCAACTGTGAAAAAAGAGATCGCTGAATAAGAGTGAAAGAGAACTCACACTCGCGACGGAAATGAGTGCATCGCTACGGACACATCTGCAATACCCCAGACGAACCACTTTACGGTGCGCCAGTGCGAGCTCTCCCATTGTAATCCGCAATATCATAGGTCTCCTTGGATTCGAATTAATTTTAGATCCTCGATAGACTGCCTCGGTGGCGCAGTTGTAATGCATACGCGTTACGATTGAAGCCATCGCTGAGATCTCGGGTTCGATCCCCAGGTCGGGTAAAGTGGTATTGGGTTTTTCTATTACGAAATGCTCAGTATCAGTCCGGAGTCTGGAATTTGTGCCCGGTATGGCGATAGGTTCGCCCCCTATCACATCGTGGGACGGAGATACGCTCGGCGAAATGTAGGTGTACTGGTTATACTTCTGCCTACCCTTTCGGGGATTACAGGCGTGAGTGCGTATGTATGTTTTAGATCCTCTGAATGGGTACCTGTATAAATCCCAAATGGACACTGTTTTTCAATGAATGTATTATTTGTTTAAGTTTTGCATACGAAATATAAATGAATAAAAAATTATAAACACTCTAAAGACATACGGCTGAGTGTCTTGGTGCTTCTTCTCAGACCAGTGGGCATTATCCCTTTCCTTTAAGGTCGACAACGCGCCTTTGACTCTTTTGGTATTGTGGACGTACATGGGCGTTGGTGATCACTTACCATCAGGTGACCCACTTGTTCGTTTGTCGACCTATACAATAAAAAAACATTAAAAAAATACCGGTAGATTCTAGACTTGACGTGTAAAAGTGCCCTTGGCGGCCTAGTTACTGGATGAAGGATTTGTTTTGATATCATACCTTGGAAAACCAGCATAAGAACTTGTTACCCCGCATCAGTTTCAAGTCCGACTCTGTCGATGTGTCGGTTTCTCCGAACGAGATCCGAATTAATCTAATAGGAAGTTACCTATGTCGGAGCTACCCTAGCCCTCGATAGCCAATTAGTCATATAATCCACCAAAATCCCCGCTTTGCACGGCTCCGATGAAATTACGTGGAAATTTTGCAGTAAGCCATGGGAATTGAGACCTGAAGCCTTATTCTCTAACACCGCACAAACTTGTAATGCGCTCGCGTTACCTTAACTACGTGAAAGAATGGTCCTTATTCTCCTTAACCGTATAATCTCATAACACGACCGTGTTACGTCATCTTCAGGAAATCAGAACCATATGGCATTCTTTAATGGCCGTTCCCAACATTTTGACCATCGACAGTAAAATTTTGACACATTTTGTATGGAATATCTGTCTAAATTAGCAGCGATAGCTCAGCGGGGAGTGGTACGGACTGTCGAGACGAAAGTCGCAGGTTCCAAACCAACCAAGAGCATGCACCTCTGACTTTACGTTACGACTAACTCTGAAGTTACGTGTGTTTTAATTGTTAATTATCGCTTGCTTTAACGGTGAAGGAAACATCGTAAGGAAACCTGAATATCTGAGAAGTTCTTCATAAGAATTTCGAAGGTATGTGAAGTTCACCAACCCGCATTAGGCCAGCGTGGTGGACTAAGGCCTGACCCCTCTCATTGAGTAGAGGAGGCCCGTGCCCAGCAGTGGGACGTTTATAATACAGGGCTAGTATTATTTATTTATTATTATTATCTGTCTCGATAGTAAGCAAATCTGATAGACTGATTATAGGGAACGGCCATAAGCCAATGACAAAAGTTTATTACCATACAAACACGTGACGGACCTATAGAGTTAAGAAAATCTTAGATTGGTTTAGAAAACACCATTTAATGCCAATTTCACGAATAAACGTATCATAACACGGTAACGTTACGAATCCCCACGATCATAGGTACAGAATAAAGACCGAGGTGTTTAATTAGTTCGAGTTTGGTTTCAATTTTATCGATTTCCAAATAAATATATTATGTTTTCCTATGTTATTATTATATTCTACTAGCTGTTGCCCGCGGCTCCGCCCGCGTGAATGCATATTACCAGGATTAAAGTAGCCTAGTGGGCGCATCAAGCGAGTCCCGGTGAGAAACGCGCTTGGCAAAAATGTCGCTATTAAAAAAATAGGAGTAGATCGTAGAGGGTTGAAAATGTAGGGTTGTATGTATTTTTTAATGCTGTATCATAAAAAAAATAAAAACAAAAAATTTGTCTAAAAAATAAGGTGGACCACCCTTAACATTTAGGGAGATGAAAAATAGATATTGGCCGATTCACAGACCTACCCGATATGCACACAAAATTTCATACAAATCGGTCCAGCCGTTTCGGAGGAGTATGGGAACGAACATTGTGACACGAGAATTTTATATATAAGAAGATATAATTAATGTTGTGTTCACAGTTTTGCGAAGAAACGCAGGCGCTTTGACAATGTTAGATTTTTATGATTTCTGCGCCTCCTTGGGCATTAAAAAGAAGAATATGTAGTCCCACTACTGTGCACGGGACTCCTCTACTGAATAAGAGGGGTTAGGCCTTAGTCAACCACGCTGGCCTAATGCGGATTCACACACCTTCGAAATTCTTATGGAGAACTTTTCAGGTACGCAAGCTTCCTATCGATATTTCCTTTACCATTAAAGCAAGCGATAATCAACAATTAATACACATGTAACTTAGAAAATTCAGAGGTGCATGCTCTTGGAGCTGGTTTTGAACCTGTAACTATCATCTCGCAGTCCGTACAATTTCCTGTTGAAGTATTGTTGCATATTCGAGTACATCAGAGTACTGTATAATATAAATTCGACGCTTTTAAGAGACCGCTCCAGGTTTTCTGAATGATTCTTGCATAATATTTTTTCTACGACTTTTCCTATCTCAATCTTTACTGGTATAACAAATACAAAGTCTCAGCATGCTCTCCGTGGCCTAGTATGCGAGTAGCTGACTATGAAACCAGTGGCTGCGGATTCGATTCTCGTATCGTGACGAATGTTTGTATGGTCATCTAATATTTGTGGTTGGCCAGGGGTTTGTGGGAGCGCAAGTTCCTCGTAGTTCCTGATACCCGTGACTCAAGACTCTTAGCATGAAATCAGTACTATGTGTGTGACTGTTAAGTGCATTTTTTATTACCTACATACCAAAGTTCAAGGTAATTCTTCAAATTCCAGATATTAGATAATCGCTAAACCATAATCATCGAGAGGACGTCATTTATTCATCATATCACTAGAGATAAGAATCGATATTTTGAACAAAACATCTCACAGCCTTTGTTCATAGTTGTCAAATACCAGAAGGCCAATTCTCGTAATTTTAATTGTTCAAAATATCATTCCGATCTAGGCTCAGCGTCAAGAAAGTTTATAAGAATGCCATTTGCAACTTTCTTAACGCTGAGACTAGATCGGAATGATATTTTGAACATTTAATATTACGAGAATTGGCCTGCAAAAATAATTACACTGAGTCCGTTTCACATAAACCATATCATGCATAAAGTTTCCCCGGATATATCCCAAAGTCTCGGAATCATCGTTAGCTAGTGTCCAGCTAGTATCCACATTAAGGCAACACAGGCCGTGTTTAGAGCCAAGATATCTTAATAACTAACAGAATCATCGGCAAAGCCAGCTCGTAAAACCACAGCGGCTCTTTATCGCAACGATTAAGGAGTAAGTGCGGGGCGCGCTAATAACGGGTATATAGCGGTATTTTTACCGTTATTTTCAGATAACAATTTTATTAAGTTCTTTTGGGATTATGTTGCCAGAAGGAATAAGGTGTTTAGAAATTGTAAAATATATTTGAATTTCGTATTTTAGTTTATTGAATTCAACTTTTCTAATTTTCAAAAAATTATATTTAGTGATATAGCAAATTAAGTACAGAGGGAGAATATATTTATTAAGACTGATATTAATCTGTAACAAAAATATAATATAATAAACTAAAACTGTTATCATCAGACGCCGATAAACGTGTAAGAAGATCCCAGCATATACATGCTGTAGATAAAAATACCTACAGTTTAACTCAACCACTTATAAAAAAATATTGACCTACCCGATATCCTGAAGTTAAATGACAAATCAAATTATAGGATAATATTATTATGTTATCTAAACAAAAGTAATACAATATATTAATTAACAATAACGTAATTCAAAGTGGTACAACCACAACATAGGTTTGTCCATGAAAGGCATGAACCGACGTAGCAGCTTGTTATGAAGTTACATACGGTGAGTAACATTTTCAGACTTCCAAGTCTCCTCAAATTTTTCCAATCCCTATTTCCAATCCCTCCCAAGCTCGGCAACGCATCCAAGATTATTCTGATATTGTGACTGTTCATGTATAGAATGTGCAGTAGATATAGATCTTACCATTAATGGCCGTTCCCAATATTCTGTATATCGACAGATTTGCTTACTGGCAGTAAAATTTTGACACATTATGACAGCCTCCATGGCGCAGCGGGCGAGTAGCCGGTTGCGAAGCGTGAGGTCGTGGGTTCGATTCTCGCACCTAGACAAATGTTTGTCTGATTCACAAATATTTGTCTCTTGGTCTGGGTGTTGTGGGACCGCAAGTCCCTCGTAGTTCCCGATACCCACGATACAGGTTTACCTAGTATGGGGTCAGGACTATGTATGTGACTGTTGGGTGTATATAATATGTATGGAAGATCTGTCAAAACACTATTGATAGTAAGCAAATCTATCTTTCAATAGAATATAGGGAACGGCGATTAGTGATCCATTTATTCGTATGTTGTTATCTGCTAAAACAACTAATAGTCGTAGATAGAGTAACCTATAGATGAAGTCAGGTTCTCCATCTCTTTTACGTCACAGCGCAAGAGACTTATTAAAATACACTAAGTGTGAAAGAGACAAAATACTTATTTGTTAGCCTTATCGCTGTTACTATTTGACTCCAAGTTTGTGGAGTCAAACATTGGTGTCTGAAACTATATATTTTATAAAATTATAGATTTCTGGTTATGTAGTTATGTGTTCTCGCACTAGTGTTTGAAAGTGCGTGCGGCGTATTTAAAAAACCATAAAAATGTGTTAGTGCTGCATTTTAGAATGTAAAAACCGATTCAAACAAGAGTTCTGTGATCTCATACGTGGTTACACGATGCCTTTATCTATAGGTTTCTCTATCTACGCTAATAGTATTCAAAATAGCAAATAGCATGTTATAATTATAGCAGTTAACTCTGTTCTGATCTCCCGTACTTATCACTAATGAGAACAGGCGTTAAAGAGACCCGGCACGCTCTAATGATATATGAAGTCTTGCAGGGCTGTTAATCCCGGGTCGCCGGGACACGCAGTAAGATCCCGGGATAACGCGAGTAGTTTCGCTAGTTACCCGACTTATCGGTAATTATTTTTCGCAATATATTCAGTTTGCTAAATTATATTATACTGGGTGTAAGGAAAATGTTTCCGAAAACTGATACACTGGTAATACTGGTGAGTACGAAAATGATAACACATTTGACTTGGAATAATTTTCTGTTTCGAAATGAATCGAACAGTAAATACCATAAAAATAACGGTTAAAACAAAACTTAGAAACTGACTTCAAAATAAAAACACTGAAAAGTCAAAAATAATAAATTCTATCTATTCTATTCTCTTTAGAGTCGGTGCCTGTATCGCTACCGGTCAAATAAAATAGCATAATTTTTCTGAATGGTAGACCCACGCTGTAGACACTTTTGTGTACAGTATGAATGGGCCGGCTCGTCCGGGTCATTACCACTGTCTCACAGAAAACCGGCGTAAAGTAGCAGTTTACTGCTGCGTTGCGTACGGTGAGTGAGATATCCGACGGCCCATATCCCCCTCCCCTTCCCAATTCCTTAATTATACCTCTCCTTTACGGTCGGCAACGAGCCCATGATTCTTTTGGTATTATGGGCGTACATGGGCGGTGGAGATCACTTATAATATACAAAAAACTGTTTCAAAATAAATCGGACATTAAATCCCATAAAATAAAACAGATTCTGGTTTAGTTTTAATAATACATTTTAATAATCTTAATTTAAATTTTAATAAAATATCCTAGTATTTAAGCCATTACATCTTCAAAGGGATAGGTAGAGATTCAATGAATTATATTAACAGTACGAGACTATCCCGCCCACACACCCGCCACTGTAACTCCTGTACGCCAGGATCGACAGTGGCACGCATATTTCGACACCGAGCAATGAAGCTCGGCGAGTCTCTAGGAATGCAAATGTCTTTATCCCGCAACGAAATTAATCAAATAGAAGGTTAAGGAGGAGTTGGAAATAATAATTGTCCACTTCCATCCATAGCAAAACGGGAGACAAAATAATGAGCTAAGGAGGTCTCAGCCTCCGGCACAAGGACATTTACAACTGGAGAGGCCAGATGTAAAGCACCACGGATGTCATTAAGTGGGTCCTATCACGCGAGCTGTTAAACTTGATTCCAATAATAGGTATGGCAAAAACGCCGGAATGCACGGAAATTCCTCCTAGTCTCCACAAGATCCATATAGTATACAACTCCAGATGTTATTTGCATACTGTCTAACATAATGTTGCGCTCATCATGCCAGAGACTGCACTCCCAAAAGATATGATGTGCAGACTGTTCGTACTCCCTGTCAGGTGTAGAGCATGGGCACGCAGGCGAATCAACCAACTTAAATGAGAATAGTTTACACTTAAAATTGTCATGACCCGTGAGGAATTGTGAAACACAGTGGTCAATTTCGAGCCAAGTTTTTATTAGGCGATCGCGAACTGAAGGGAAATACTGATAAAGATGTCGCCCTTTAGTAGAATTATCCCATCGACATTGCCATTCATTTAGCAGTTCGTTGCCCACATCAGATTGTGGTTTAAAAAGTCTATCGATTCTCGAGAGCTCACGCGACGTAAGAAAGCTTTTGTCCATATTCTCTCTCGTTGAGTAATACATAGCGGCGCGACGCTGCACCTCCAGATCAACCGGAAGCACACCCGCAAGGACAGGTAAAGCTTCGGTGCTAACAGTTCTATACGCCTTACACAAGAATATCAACGCCAGACGTTGACTCTGGAGCAATTTTCTACGTACGGCGCCAATAGTAGCTCTATCGGCCCATACAGGTGATCCATAGCAAACACAGCTCAAGTAGGTAGCTCCATAGATGATTTTTAATGTGTTAAATGATAGACCCCGCGTCGAAGTCGATATCCTCGTCAGAGCGTAGAAATTCCTTTTAGATTTCTCCCCAACGTTTTTGATATGCTCGATAAACGAGAAATTCCGTTCTAAACCTAGCCCAAGGTAGCAAACCGATTCTTTTCTTTTATTGGTGATGTTATTGAATTTAACTCGCGGCGGTGTTTTTAGATTAACAGTAGGTATCTCTAAAAATGACTGACTAATCTGACTGCCTCGGTGGCGCAGTTGTAATGCGTACACAGTACGACTGCTGTGCTGAGGTCCCGGGTTCGATCCCTGGGTCAGGTAAAAGTTATATTGGGTTTTTTCTACCCCGAAATACTTAGCCCGGAGTCTGGAATTGTGCCCGATATGGCGATAGGCTCGCCCCCTATTACATAATGGGACGGAAATACGTGCAGCAAAATGTGGGTGTATTGGTTACACCTCTACCTACCCCTTCGGGGATTACAGGCGTGAGTGCGTATTTACAAATACATTTTCAGCAGACATCAAAAAGGCGAAGTTTCTCAATTCGTCTATTAGGCGATATCTCTTTATAGCACATAATTTTTTAAGGCGCTAGATGATGGGACGAGTATGCCATTTGCCTGATCATGGTCACCCCTGCCCATAAATAATAGTAACATAATTCAGAACTCATTGAAATAAAACTAGTTTATACGGATTTTATCGCGGTTTAATTTTATTTTAGTCCCGACGTTTCGAAAGCTTTTCAGCTTTTGTGGTCTCGGGAGAGACAAATCCGAATAAACTAGTTTTATTTCAATATGTAATATTCGCGTACAAGGTGGTAGGTCCCTCGTTTGCGAGAGGCCGGCTGGGTTGGTACCACCGTTTTGTCTATTTCTGCCGCCAAGCAACAGTGTGTAAGCACTGTTGTGTTCCGGTTTGAAGGACATTGAAGCCAGTGTAATTACTGGGCATTATGAGACTTAACACCTTATGTCTCGGGGTGACGAGCGCAGTCCAGTGTCATGCAGTGCTTTGTTATTCAAAGTTCTGTGTGGCGTTGCTTCTGTTTATGAGCAGGCGTGGCGCTTACCATCAGCCGAGCAACCTGCTTGTCTCGTCATTCAAGCTAATAAAAAAAACCTAAGATATCACCACTCAAGACTTTCAATTACAATATGTGCATATTGTAATTGAAAGTTAAATTCATAATCCCAAGACATAAGAGTATTTTATTATTATTATGTACAGTACTCTTTATTTTTAAAGGATATTTTTTTAAATACATTTATAAAAAATAAAACTGCCTCGGTGGCGCAGTTGTAATGCGTACGCGTTACGATTGAGGCCGACGCTGAGGTCTCGGGTTCGATCCCCGGGTCGGACAAAGTGGTATTGGGGTTTTCTATTACGAAATTCTCAGTATCAGCCCGGAGTCTGGAATTTGTGCCCGGTATGGCGATAGGCTCGCCCCCTATCACATAAGGGACGGAGATACGCTCGGCGAAATGTGGGTGTACTGGTTACACTTCTGCCTACCCCTTCGGGGATTACAGGCGTGAGTGCGTATGTATGTAAAAAATAAAACTTAATTAACAAATTAATATCACCTCCATTCAAAAGGCCTAGGACTCAAGCCACCGGTGGTTAAGACCCCAGAATGAGGAACCTCTTCACAGTCCATGCCGTGTCCAATAACACCGCATTCTGAATCTGAAGCTTAACCCAAAGATCAATTTAAAGCCTATAATTTTTATTGTAGGTAGCCTAATTCTACAATATGTAACAAAAACCCTTTTGGGCGTTTTAACTATGATTTCAGAATCGATATTCAAACGTAATGAAATAACTCGCATATGAAAATAATCATATTTACGTTTTATACTTCAATTATTTTATTGTTTGTAAACCGTATTTCGATTGATTACTTTTGCAAGAGCGGATGACTCGGAGCCAGAGTAAGATAGCAAGTTGCGGCGTCTACGTACATCAAACGCGCCGCGCCGCGTGCGCTCCCGGCTTCGTCAATACATCACATCAGTCAGCTATTCATCACTTTTCAGATGAAAATAACATTTTATAAATATGTTCATTTCTCTAAGCTACCTGTGTAAGGATAATATCTCTTATTATTTTTTAACTACTTTTATTAAGCTGTCTATATGTGTATCTTCACGACCTAGAAAGGGCCAACAGGGTTTTTTACATACTGTATATCCAACATTACTAATATCATATTTATTATAATAAATTGTTATTCCTCGGTATACATTTAACGGATATCTGCTGCTCTGGCATCAGGAACATCCCTTTCTTCTCTACTTCTACTTTGTCTGCTAGAGGAGTAGAAGGGATTGGACGGACTTCATAGTTCGAGAAAATTGCTGACAAACCATAGCGCACAGTCTGGTAGCCGAAACGAAGACCTGGAGATAATAAAATTGGTTCAGAATATCCATATTCATTAATATCATAAAAGTTAATCATATTTTGCAAAAATAAAAGCATATAAATAAAGGGGATAATTATGAGCAGTGGCACTCATTGTGCGGGCATTTTCCTAAGAGTTTATACCATAATTCCCTATTTTAAAGCTCTCTGTTTTAATATATACATCGTGTTATAGAAAGGGGCGGGCAAATTTAAGCAATGTATAGTGTAGGGTATTAGTATTTTATCTCCCATAGTACCAATTCCGATTGCATTGCTTGGACAATAATTATAGAATTTTCTTTTTTATCGAATGAGTAACATGTCGATATCGACTTTCAACTTTGGACAACACTAAATGATAAACAATTATATATAGACCTCCTTTTATTTAATTATTTTATAATTAAAAAAACATTAAACAATTGTCAAATGTCGCATTTATTTGACGCAGTCAGTTTGGCAATTTCTGAAGTATGATTACGAGTTCAAAAAATATGTTGTATTTGACTAAAAACAAGTATTATGTATTGGTATTTTGTGTTCGTGCAACTGATAATAGCTTATAAGACGCTCGTCGACTGTATTAAGCGAAATTCACAGATGGATGATCCGACAATGAAATCTTTATAATACTTCAGAGGATGGCACCTATATCATCTTCAGCAAACAGTCTCTTTCAGGTATTTTGTGTTTAAATTACAAGTTACGTACGTATGTCCGTAGAATTACGTAAATCTTATTCAAGTTTATTAAAAAGTGAGTGTCATTAATTATAATTAATAGTGATGTCATGAATCTTATCGATCTTAATAAACGAGTGATTAAAATTAACGTGAAATTTTAGGATGTCTTGGTTAGAAATGATCCGGTACACAGGTACTTACTATAAGGAGTGTGTAATGACCCTAAAATATGACCACACCTTTCTGTAACACGTTGTATACGCACTCACGCCTGTAATCCCCGAAGAGGTAGGCAGAGCTGTAACCAGTACACCCACATTTCGCTGAGCGTATCTCCGTCCCTTATGTGATAGGGAGTGAGCCTATCGCCATACCGGGCACGAATTCCAGACTCCGGGCTAAAACTTAGCTTTTCGTAATAAAAAAACCCAATATCACTTTCATTCATTCATTCATTTCAGCTTTTATGCGCCCACTGCAGGGCATAAGTCTCCTCCGCTTTACGCCATTCTACTCTATGTTGAGCCAATCTTTGCCAAGTGACACCTGCAAACTTTTCCAGATCACTTTACTCTATTTTAATATTTCCCTATTTTTTGAAAAGGCTATCTTGTTATATACATTCTCTTGTCGTTATCTATATTTTTATTGTTCTTAAATAAACCTTAATTTCAACTCTAAATATTATTGGTGTTATTCTTAATCCATTACTGGGAATCAAATCTAGGATATCTTGATTCATAATCATAGTTTTACGTCAGTTCGACCCACGGTTAGAAATAGTTTGCTGGCTCCATTCATATACCAAATAATATGGAAGAATGTATAATCAATCAAGGTATGGTCTTCCTTTAATATCTATTAAATCATATTCTAAAAATGGCCGGCTCATAGTCTATGGCGGGTGACACTTCCGGAGGCCTAAACCCACCATCCCCTCCTAATCCACTGATCCATAATTTGTCCGTGGAGATCACTTGCCATCAGATGACTGGCCCATTCGCACGTTTACCAGCCTTTGCTATATAAAAATTCTTACCTATACAATTTCTAGGTCCTTCACCAAACGGCATGAATGTGTATGGTTTGATGTTACCCTCATTTTCTGGCATAAATCTGTCGGGATCGAACTTTTCTGGATTAGGGAAGAACTCGGGGTTCCAATGGAAACCAATGGCGTTCACGTAGACGACGGATCCCGCGGGAATCGTGAGGTTCTTGTCAACCACGTAGTCTTTTGATGCTACCCGATCCAACCAGCCCATGGGTGGGAATTTTCTTAGAGTTTCTGAAAGTATATGTGATATGAATATTTTTGAGCCAAACTGTATATGGCATAAAAGGAGGTGTAAGTGGGCCACCAACATCTTAGGCCCAAGAACAAACACACCTGTATGTGGTACAGTTACGCGTGATTACCTTTGCTTGTGTAAGTAATGGAGCCGTATTTTTGGCAGATTCATATGAAAGTTATCGTTCTCTATTACACACATACACACACACGCATAGAAAGACATCTTGAACGTGAGAAACTGAATGTAACTAAAATATCTAATTTTTAACGGACACGTTAGCAAATAAAATAATTAGGTACCTTTTATTACTGCATTTAGAAATGGAAGCTCAGCGAGTATAGTGGGATCGAAGTTCTTCCCTCCTAGTCTCTCTTTGGCTTCCATCAGCTCCATGTATAGTCTGTCCTATAAAATTAACATTTATGACAGATTCCAGCGAGTAACCGATTATTAAATAAGGGGTAATGAATGGGCTTGAGCCTCGCACCGAAAAAATGTTGATTAGGCTTTCAAAAACAAACTATAATTATAAGAAAGAAGCCTCGTTACTTTGCTCTAGTAATCATAATAATAGTAATATCAGCTCTGTATTATATACCGACTCATTGCTAGACATGGGGCTCCTCATAATACACCAGTATAGCAAGTGTTAATTAAGAATTTAGTACGCATGTACCGCGCCCTGGCCCTCACGGCGTCCTCAGTTGGCAGATGAGGGAGCGGTCTGTAGTACAACCTAGCTAGCTACCGGAATAAGTTCGATGGACTTGTTGACCGAAGTAGGGTGAAGTCTTCCAGTATACAGAATGTTACAAAACCGACAAGAGGAAGTAATGGAGGCGGCGCGAGACCGGTATCAAAGGCGTTCTCTTGTTTCGAAGGTCACCCACTTCGGGTTGCTGCACCAAAGGAGTAAGTACACACGTAACTTCGAGAAGTTAAAGGTGTGTGCCCTGAAAGCTGGATTCAAATCCACGACACGACCTCTGCTATGCTTGACTGTTCCACTCCGGGCTAGGCTTTCACCGATTTTATTATTATTTCTCTTTTTTTATTATTAACTTTAGATGACGAAACTGGCGGGTCGGTCGGTCGATGGTAAGCGTCACGCCTGCCCATAAACAGAAGTAACACCATCAGAACTTCGAATTATGAAGTACCACGTACTGCACTCGTCACTCTGAGACATAAGGTGTAAAGTATCATACATGTCCCACTGCTGGGCACGGGCCTCCTCTACTGAATGAGAGGGGTTAGGCCGTAGTCCACCACGCTGGCCTAATGCGGATTGGCAGACTTCACATACCTTCGAAATTTTTATGGAGAACTTCTCAGGTATGTAGGTTTCCTCACGATGTTTCCTTCACCGTTAAAGCAAGTGATAATTAACAATAATATACACGTAACTTAGAAAAGTTAGAGGTGTATGCTCTTGGGGCTGGTTTCGAACCTGCGACTTGCGTCTCGACAGTCCATACCACTCCCACCTGAGCTATCACTGCCTGAGCTATCACTATGAGCTATCAAGTATCATAATGCTAAGTAATTTTACTGGCTTCAATGTCCTCCAAACACAAGAGTGTTTACACACTGCTGCTTGACGGCAGAAATAGACAAAGCGGTTGTACCTACCCTGATGGTCTCTAGGGTACGAGGGACCTACCACCTAGTAATAGTCTGCTTTTTAAATAATCATTAAAATTGTGCTATGTTCCATTATTACCTGCAATTTGGGGTGGTGACATAATTCCAGTGTTGCCCATGTCAACAAAGCACCCGAAGTATCGAATCCACCAAGTAGGAAATTTGATGCCTGCGCCAGTAGTAGGTCCTCAGATATTTCTGAAAAGTTATTTTTGTATTTTTTTATTCACTTAAACGGTGAGACGAGCAGGTCACTCGCCTAAGTAAGTGCCACGCCTGCCTTAAATAGTAGTAATACATTTTAAAAACTTTGAATTATAAATTACTGAGTGACCTTACACTTTGTAACCCCAATACATAAGATGGTTAGATTTATGCCCAGTAATTTCACTGGCTTTGATGTATTCCAAACCGAAACACAACAGAGTTTTGTCCAGTTGCTTTTCAGCAGCATAGATAAAGCAGTGATGCCTACAGACAGACAGAGTTTCGCATACAGAAGACCTATAGGCGCGTGTGGTACTTACTATCAGGAAGCCAATTCTCGTAATTTTAAATGTTCAAAATATCATTCCGATCTAGTCTCAGCGTCAAGAAAGTTGCAAATGGCATTCTCTTAAACCAATAATCAATGTCAAATGTGAACATAGATCGTAATGAGATTGAATGTAGAATAAAAGTTGTCTGAAGCCAAAACGGTATAATGCTATGGTTGATTATTGATTATGATTATTGGTTTAAGAGAATGCCATTTGCAACTTTCTTGACGCTGAGACTAGATCGGAATGATATTATGGACATTTAAAATTACGAGAATTGGCCTTCAGGCATGCGACCTCCTCATCACAATTTACATAAAAAAGACTGTTGTCCAAATCTTTAACCAACTTTCTCCTGAATCCATAGCTTCTTTTTGAATCTTGAGCAATGCATCTAGAAGATCCATAGCCTCGTTTATATTCCTATTGCATCCACCGCGTTGCTCCCCGATGGATCTCACGATGTGTCTAAGGGTTTCCGTTGTATTTTTCGGGAACAGGGAGAATCTGGAAAGATATTCTACTAGTTATCGTGATGATGAGAAACTTGTAGCTTAAGTTGTAGCTTTTGAATTTGTATAGCTATACTGTAGATACTTTTGTCTACACGAAAAACCCGACGTAAAGAAGCAGCTTACTGTTGTACGATGATTGAATCAACTCAATATCCATACCTTTCCTTTAATATCGGCAAGTCATCCATAATTTGTCTGGTATTGTGGATGTTCATGAGCAGTGAAGATCACTTACCATCAGGTGACCCACTTGATCGTTTAATATATAAACAACTTAAACAATCACAGGGCGATATATAAATAAAATTCGAAATGTCCTGTCCTACTTTTTCATTGTGTGGCAAAATGATTTACTCACGGAGAGGGGGAGGGGGGAGGCAGAACGCTTTGTTGGATTCGCCAGTCTTACGATTTAGAATAGATGAAAAACGCCCGGACCAACGCTCGGCTAAGTATAGTACCTATCACTATCTAGACCATTAGTTCCTAAAGTGGTCCAGGCGTGGAGACTCGACGGGGGTCCATAGTTAGATCTAGTTTTCACATTATTTGTCGAGTTTTGGGAATATGGTAGAAATGTAGCTGCAAGGGATCTACCGGAACCACCTAAATTATGAAAGTGGTCTATGAGAAAAAAAGTTTGGGAACATCTGATCTAAACACACGGCAGTGTGTCAGGCGAAGTTCTAGTAATACCAACTAACACATAGCAAGTTATTAGACCCTTAGTATAATAATTATGGATGTGCATCTATTGGGGCTACAAACTTAATTTTTTTCACAAAGGATCCTTTAATGACGTATGTGAGCACTATGAAGGGATTTATGAAACTTTATTACCTAAAAGGATAAAATAGGGGATGTATTTTAATTTTAAAAAAATTAGACATTTTAACTCGAACAATAGAAACACTCCAAAAAGAAATAAGCGACTAAGTACGTCTTTCGTGATACCTCGAAAATCATTCCTTTAGAGGGTGAAATGCTTTAAAGGATGAAAGCTAGTAATTACATAAATTTACCAAACACATAATTACCCAAAATAATCCACCAGCTTTGGAAAGAAAAATATGCTGGACCATGAACAGCCTCGTTGAAAGTTGAAAGCCATGAAGTCCCTGGTCACCTTCCTCATGATACTGTCTCCAGTTCTGGTAGACTCACTGGCCACGCCAAATGCAGACTCGCCTATCACATCCGTCGTGTAATCCGTGCATGTCAACTGAAACATATTCTTTTATTCTTTTCTTTTTTTTCTTGACACGGTGATGTGATTACATTTCACCTGAACGCCAATTCTCGTAATTAAAACGGTTGAAAATATCATTCCGATCTAGTCTTAGTGTCAAGAAAGTTGAAAATGGTATTCTCATAAACCAATAATCAACATCAAATGTGAACATAGATCAAAATGAGATCGGAAATAGATTAAAAGTTGACTGAAGTCAGAACGGCATTCTGCTAACATTATATAAATGGCACATGTCCTTAAATAAACGCCAAAATATTGTGACTGATATTGAGTTTGCAATGAGATCTTATTGAAACCAGACTGGATAGAAGGAGGAGCAGAATACCATTTTTAGCCTTCCATCTTTACCTCTGCCTACCCCTTCGGAGATACAGGCATGATCTTATTTAAATATGTATATATAATTTAGTAGATTATTAATTATACTCTTATCACATGAGAAACTGATTAATGTACTTCTGGGTCATCTCCGGTCAAGTTCCCATTGGGTTTTGGTAAAATAACATATTATATGAATAACATCCTAATTATGCCCTTGAACCAATTTAACTCTAAGTAGAGCAAATTATTTTCGCTAAATATATGAAGGTCGCATATTTTAGGCCAATTACTATCGCAAATAAAATTATCTACATTTTTATATTGTCATAGTAAATATATTATCAGATGGCATTGATTAGTTATTTTGTTATTTAGAGGTCTTAACTAAGGTTTAGATATACTCAGTAATGTTACACAATTTAAATGTACATAGTGATTAAAAATTAATAGTAATTTCATATTTTTCCGGTACCCTTCCACCTGCCCTTATCCCACTCGCAGTAGGATTGGCGCAACATGCTTTTTAACACGTATTACAAAATGATTTGGCTTGTAGTTTCTAAACCGGCCGCCTGCCTGACGTCTACCTGATTTTACGTACTATGAAACTAGAAAATTAAACTTTTGTTAGCTTATGCCAATAATTCCCACCAAACGCCCACCATACTGTCACAACTACAAATAACACTGAGCCCTGTCCGTTCAATGCTACATCTTTTAAACTGTTTGCTTTTTTCCGTTGAGGCGAGGGTAGGTCGGCCACCTACGTGTACCAGAGGGTTGGTGCGATAACACTTTATTTTTCCTTTCAAATCTAACAAGTACTGGTGATCAGATGAATGATGACTGAAGAATAATTTACAAACCCTCAAATTTTTAATTGCTCCTTTCTCCATTTCCGTCTTGATGCGGTCGACGAGATCAGCTGATTTTTTTTGCGTCGATACTGATATCGCCCTGAGCTTGGCTGCCGTGAAGACAGTTGTTAAACGTTTCCTTATCGAAGACCAAGTCGGATCCTGATAAGACAATTGCAATATTTTATATATCAATGATAAATATTGCATATTTTGGAAGATTGATATTGCTATATAACTAAAATTTCCAGAGAATTACAATTTTGATCTAGTACTTTCAATTATATTGTCAAGCGTCAGTAATTTAATAGTCCTAAAGGCCTTAGTGAATCATGTTTTTTTTTTTTTTTAGTATAGGCCGGCAAACGAGCAAGTGGGTCACCTGATGGTAAGCGATCTCCACCGCCCATGTACGCCCACAATACAAAAGACTTATGGGCGCGTTGCCAACCTTAAAGGAAAGGGATAATAAGGGATTGGGAAGGGGAGGGGGATTTGGGCTCCGGATATCTCACTCAGCGTACGAAACGCAGCAGCAAGCTGCTACTTTACGCCAGTTTTCTGTGAGACAGTGGTAACGACCCGGACGAGCCGGCCCATTCATGCTGTAGACAAAATTGTCTACAGCGTGGCTCTACCACTCGTAAATTGTACGTACGTTGTTGTAAATGGGCGTTATTTGTACCTGCCACTGGGTGAAAAACTTGATGAGTATGAACCTTTTAGATTACGATCTAATTCCTGATTTCATACACCTCACGTCAAAGCCGTATAATAACGCAACGTCAAACGTTAAGTTATTATTTTCTTATAAGGTTGGGAACGTACCATGATTCTTCTAGTACTGTATTTGGTCATTGACCGTGGAGATCACTTACTATCATCATATACTCTTTTACTGGCCTCTGCTATAAAAAATTAGAAGGTCCTAGAATTGAAAATACTAACAATATTATTTAGTAGTTAATTAAAATACATACTAATAAACCAAATAGACAAACTGCATGATGGTACTTACATCCACAAGAAACAGAGTAAGAGCTCCAACAGGATCAGTCCTGCCAGACCGAGAGTGTCTATTCCTAAATATATCAAAATCTTTAACCAGGACTCGGCGAGCGATCTCCGGGCAGTTGATCACCAAAGCAGGGCGCCAGAAAAGCCAAATACCGACGTACGGACCCGGGAACTTTCTGTATAAATCCTTCATGAATGTAGCCTGGAAATCAAAGATATTTTAAATTTAAAAGAGTAAAGGCAAACTACTTATAATAATAATACTAGCCCCGTATTATATATTTCCCACTGCTGGGCACGGGCCTCCTCTACAGAATGAGAGGGGTTAGGCCTTAGTCCACCACGCTGGCGTAATGCGGGTTGGCAGACTTCACATACCTTCGAAATTCTTATGAAGAACTTCTCAGATATGCAGGTTTCCTCAAGATGTTTCCTTCATCGTTATAGCAAGTGATAATTAACAATTAAAACACTACTTATGGTTGGGTTAAGTAACAGACAGGGGTGTCAGTAAATGCTCTTTTTGAGGAACGCGACCGAGAAAAGAGACAACGACACACGACGATAATGACACGGACGCTTTGTATGCAATAGGGTAGTTGACTAGTTTTTTTTAATTATTTAAATCAATAAGTTACGTTACTCAAAATCTATTGCAGAAAGAATTTTATAAATCGAACCAAAAATAAATAAGATAGAAGCCATTGAAATCCTGTAGAAGGGGTAATTGTCAAATGACAGACGATGCAACCTTTGACGTCACTGTGTAAAATGTTCATTATAGTGCACGCGTGCAAGCGAGATAGTGAGATATCCCTACTACGCACCCACTTTTCCTCATACCAACATTTAAAGTCATAACTGCGGGCACATTTCTGAACCAATTTTGATTGTGTTTTAATAAAAGGGTTTCTTTTGCGTATCATTTTCTGTTGCTTATAAAATAATGTATAAAATTCAATATAGGAAACTACCCTATTGTATAGCTGAATTTTCATGTATACGACCGAGATATGACACCGTACGCACGGCCATTTCCATATAATTTCAAACTAAGTGGACTTTATCCTGACTTCCTGCAGTAGCGGTCTTCGTGTCTTAGTCACATACGACATAACGTGACTTAACATTGTTATCCCCTAATGCTATTCCGAAGGCACCAGTTACGTGGTTTGTTAGTGATGCTATATTTGAATGGTCTCCCATAATTTTACTGCTATGTAAAACTCATAGGCATAGAGGATTTTTTATGGTATACGCCGGCAAACGAGCAAGTGGGTCACCTGATGGTAAGTGATCTCCACAGCCCATGTACGCCTTCAATACCAAAAGAATCATGGGTGGGTTGCCGACTTTAAACGAAAGGGATAATTAAGGGGTTGGGAAGGGGAAGGTGTTTGGGCCTCCGGATATCTCACTCACCGTACGAAACGCAGCAGCTAGCTGTTACTTTACGCCGGTTTTCTGTGACACAGTGGTAATGACCCGGACGAGCCGGCCCATACATGCTGTAGACAAGTGTCTTCAGCGTGGCTCTACCACTCAGGAATTGACACTGCGTCACAGATGCGCTCGTCTGCCACAATAGTGACGTAGCAGTAGCTATAATGTATGAAGCAGTGCATTACGATGCTATTGTAAGTTGTCCCAAACGATATCACACGGTGCTGATTCTGACAATATTAATGCATCAGAATAATTATGACTCAGAGGTAAAATGTCGTCACGTTTGATAACAGTTTATGTATACCCCTTTGTAAATAAGTAATTACGACAGTCGGCAAACGAGCAAGTGGGTCACCTAACGGTACCTAGACGGAACACTCACAATATCATACAAATTATGGATGCGTCCGGTCTTCAAATCAAATTAACAAAAGCCCTGTTGACCCTTTTAGGGTCGTGAAGATAGACATATAGACAGCTTAATAAAAACAGTTCAATTAAAATAATAATAAACAGAAGCGAGATATTATCCTTACACACGTAGCTTAGAAAAATGTACATATTTAAAAAAAAAACATCTGAAAAGTGATGAACAGCTGACTCATGTGTCGTTCTGACGTATCCGGGCGCGCACTCGGGGCGGCGCGTTTGATACGCGTAGACGCCGCAACTTTCTATCTCGCTTCGACTCTGATTCATCGCTTTTGCAAAGGTAATCAATCGAAATACGGTTCACGAACAATAAAATAATTAAATTATTAAAATAAATATGATTATTTTTATATGTAGTATCATTTTCGTATGCGAGTTGTTTAATTACGTTTGAATATCGATTCATACGAATCACAGTTAAAACACCCAACAGCGTTTTTATTACATACTAGCTTCTGCCCGCGGCTCCGCCCGCGTGAATAGACTTTTCCGAAATAAAAGGTAGCCTATAACCAGCTCCAGTGTCCCATCTATCTCTACATCAAAATTCCTCAAAATCGGTTCAGTCATTTAGGCGTGAAAGCGTAACAAACAAATAGATATTTTTTTCCATAAAAAGTATCCTATGTTACTTTTTATACCTCCAAGAATATGTGTACAAAGTTTCATGATGATCGGTTAAGTAGTTTTCGCGTGAAAGCACATTCACATATATAATATTAGTATGATTGTAGGTATATTTATTTTAAAATGTATCACAAATATTTATGAGCTGAGCTATCGTTGCTATTGGTGTCAATGAATTATATTTTATAAAAAACAATATTTATTGTTGTAAACATTCATTACTTCCATAATGTGTCTGACTTAATCCTATTTGTTCTTCTATAAATAAATTGTTTGTCTCAAAGTAAATGTAAACGTCAAAGTAAACTATCAGCTGCTGCATTTCGTGTGGTTAGTTAGATATCCGGAGGCCCTAATCCCCCTCCCTTTCCCAATCCCTTAATTATCTTTTTCTTTTAAGGTCGACAACGCGGTCATGATTCTTCTGGCATTGTAGGCGTATATGGGCGGTGGATGGCGGTGGTGGAAATGGTGATGCCGATGTTTGTGTAAGAATACTCCTCTTTGTATGAGGGATCAATAAAATCATACATACGTATGTATATACGCACTCACGCCTGATAATCCCCGTAGTAGGCAGTGGTGTAACCAGTACACACACATTTCGCCGAGCTTATTTCCATCCCATAATGTGATAGGAGGCGAGCCTTACGCCATACCAGGCACAATTTCAGACTCTGGGCTGATACTGAAAATTTCGTAAAAAAAACCCGATTCACTTTACCCGACCCGGGCTCGAACCCAAGACCTTACCGCGTGCGCATTACAACTGCTCCACCAAGGTAGTCACTCATTCTTATTCACATGTTACACATTCTATAAAAAGGAAATTCTTTAGTTATGTCCTAGCAATCGAATTTGGGACTACGGGGGTTGAAATACTTATATCGTACCCTAAACGTTACTTAAATTTGACTACACCTTTTTGTAACACGTTGTATATTTGTACCTGACTGGAAGAAACCACTTTACACATAATGAAAAACGCGTCATAATGGCTCGTTGATGCGATTCGACTCTGCGCTGATACTTACCGAGAACTTCGTAAAAGAAAAACCCAATACCACTTTACCCGACCCAGGACCGAACGCGAGATCTCAACACGGCAGTCGTACGCATTACACCTGCACCACAGAAAATAATCTACGACGATGAACTCTGTTAGTAGGTATTATCAAACAAGGAATTGTTGAACATTGTATTGAACTTACATTGATGGATGAACCTGACATTTTATCAGAAGCACGCCTATTGCCACGTGTATGTACTAGAAATTGCAAACGACAAGTGAGTCTACGCGCAAACTCATGAAAGATAATTATGAGTTTAATCCGATAGGTATGGGAGTATTCCAGAGCATCCTGGCTGCACCTTTTTTTTTTTATCCTTTCTCGGCAAAGTGACTACGCTACATCTGATGGTAAGTATAGCGTAATCCATGAATACTGTCGACCAACGATAGACACTGAATCTATCGCAGATCGGCAGAATTATGCCGGCCTGCTTAGTTGCTTCTTCACACTCCGTTTAAAGGATCCCAAGGTATAGGAAGGAAACACGTGCGCCGGCAAGCTATTCCATAGCTTTATGGTCCGACAGAAATACGATTTTGCGAACCTCTTGGTCCGAGCCGAGATGGAAGAGACCACGAAGCTATGGTTTCGCAAGCCAGCACGCGTGGTTCTGTTATGGAAAAGTGAGGAAGAATGTGTGAAGCAGCCATGACTATGTATGAAATGATAAAGTGTATAATAAAATAATAAATAAATACTCTTAACATCACACATAGTCCTGACCCCACACTAGGTTAACCTGTATCGTGGGTATTAGGAACTACGAGGGACTTGCGGTCCCACAACACCCAGACCCGAAACAATTTTTTGTGAATCACACAAACAATTGTTGTAAATAACTAGGTAGATTAATTAGGCTGGTAAGGATCATGTTTGCCTGTATGGGGCTGGCATAATCACATAGCGACTAAGGCCCCAAAAAAAAGAATAATAAAAAGAAATATTATGTATTGGGTATTCAATCGTTAACAAAACCTAACTCAAACACTGATTAGTTAAACACTGTTTTGTCTTTTTCTAGGAACTTTATATTTTACATACATATACATATGCACTCACGACTGTAACCCCCGAAGGGGTAAGCAGAGGTGTAATCAGTACACCCACATTTCGCCGAGCGTATCTCCGTCCCATGATGTGATAGGGGTACCGGGCACAATTCCAGACTCCGGGGTGATACTGAGCATTTCGTAATAGAAAAACCCAATATCACTTTTATCCTACCCGGGAATCGAACCCGAGACCTCAGCGCCAGCCTTACTCATAACGCGTACGCATTACAACTGCGCCACCGAGACAGTCCTTATATGTATGATAAAAAACAAATAAAACTTACAGGATTCTCCCTTTGCAGGAACGTGAGACTTCCCATTATCGGATTGGGGGGGTTGTAAGGCACATTCCTCTTTTTCCAGTACAGCCTCACACGGTTCCATCGGACCACACCCCATAGTAGTACAAACAAAATTAACCATAACAAAAATGCAAGGACCGAGTACATTATGCTGTAGCGTATAAACATAAACTGAATATAGAAGGTCACTTCTTGTATATTAATAAGATACTAATGTTTGGCACGCGGGTCATTGACGTATTTGTAGTACGTAGTTCATGGCTACATCTCCAAAGGGGTAGGTAGTGGTGCAACTATTATACCCACGGTGCGCAGGGATTATTTCCGTAGTTTTATTAATGTACGGTCAAGCCGTTTATTGAAGTGAAAACTTCTTTATAATAATAATAAATACACGCAACAGTCACACACATAGTCCTGACCCCACACTAGGTTAACCTGTATCGTGGGAATCAGGAACTACGAAGGACTTGCGGTCCCACAACACCCAGACCCGAAACAAATATTTGTGGATCACACAAACATTTGTCTCGGTGCGGGAATCGAACCCACGGCCTCTCGCTTCGCAGCTGGCTACTCGCCCGCTACGCCAAGGAGGCTGTCGAGCTGTCTTTAGCCGCGTTGGACACTTTTTGGTAGGGGAAAATCTTATGGGTTCGCGTCACCGACATGCTAATGACGCTCAGCGGCCGTGTGCTGTGCGCGTTAGACGCTTTGTTGGATGGGTGAAATCTCGTGCGTTCGCGTCACCGACATGCTTTAGCTATACAGCTGACGTATTGTGCAACATTAGTGCTGTGTGTATGTTTTAAGTGAAATTGAATGGATTTAGTGAAAAGTTCAATGTGTATATACTGTGCTTGTTGAAATAGTGATTTGTTTGTGTTGTAAATGTAACCTTTGTTGTGGCTGTCATCTTTATATGTTCTATTTTTAGATATACATATTGTTTTGTTTTTCTTGCCTAGTTACTGTTCTCTCGATTATATACACTCATGTCAGAAACATCTTTTATTCAACTTTATTTAAATATTTTACAACAGTTTGATTATTATTTGAATCGTTTTATTGTAGAATCATTGTGCAGTACAATAGTGAGTACTAAAAACCATATTAACATGCATATAATTGTTGCACGGAGTGTCAATAGAGGTGAAAACCAGATTGATGTTGATAATTTAATTCAAACATGAAATTTCAAATTTTAATACTAAAAGTTCTAAGTTTTTACTTCTATCGGCAGTCTCTACAATTGCCAACTTCTTTTTTACATACATACATACATACATACGCACTCACTCACGCCTGTATTCCCCAAAGAAATAATCACAAATTCCAGACTCCGGGATGATACTGAGAATTTCGTAATAGAAAAACTCAATACCACTTTACCCGACCCGGGGATCCAACCTGAGACCTCAGCGTTAGCTTAATCGTAACGCGTACGCATTACAACTGCGCCACCGAGGCAGTGGTGTTTGTTCTAAGTCGTATAAAACAAAATTGTCAGAAGTTAATAGCCGGGTATAAGACGAGGCATATCTCTCTGTGATCCACAAATATCTGTGGATCATCATCTTGCTGTGGAGTTAGGACTATGTTTATGTACAGTACTCTTTATTATATTTAAGGTTTATTACATTTCTAAATATTAAATTACTTAAAAATATAAAAAGTATCATCCTCCAATGGCGAGGCCTAAGACCCAAGCCACCGGCGGTTAGGGCCCTAGTGTGAGGAACCTCCTCACAATGCGAGCCGTGTCCAATAATACAGCCTTCTGCCTTCTTTTGACCCAATTACCAATTAAGAGCCACTGAAGATGTATATTATTATTATAATTTTCATTTTGTGTCAATGAAAGTCAAATTTAGACCTTGAATTCAATTGTAGTCTTTCTGCGTACACCCTCTAATATGGAAAATAAATAAAAATAAAACAACCACCTTATTCAAAGACTTTAATGTATACTACTAGACAAGCTGCGTGGTACATAGAAATTGTACCACTAAGTTGCGGTCAATTGACCGTAACTCAATATTACCATCTCGCTTATTCTCAACTAGAACCCCTATCGCGCTCCCTGTTTGTGAGCTGTCAAACTCCCGCGTTATGTGAAGCAATTTTACTTCTAAACAGCCCGTCTAGTTCATTAAAGCATTTGACCTTATTAGGATAATTACATTTATATTTGAACTAATATATTTCTAAGATTATTAACTAACAATAATCCATAAGTAAATTACCATTCCGTAACTCATTTCATAAATATTCCATAATTGTTAAAAATAACTTGTATTTCTCATATTAACGCTCGGTTTCTGAAAGGCTGATCAATGTTAAGTTAACTAATCAAATGTCAAATCTCATGTCAAATGAGTTGCTAGAAGCGTGATCAACACCTTTGATTTGACACACATGTTAGCTGGCATACCTTTCAAATTAATTTGAAAAATCTTATGTCAAACGGTACTAAAGAGAGATCAAATATTACCTAATATTTTTTTCACTAAATTATCGTTTCAGCAACTCGAAATGATTTGACAGCGATGTCAAATCAAAGTTCTGTTAGTTGAATGTTCATTTGATCAGCCTTCCAGAAACCGGGCGTAAGTGAATCAATTTGAGAAATAATAGTCTTACACCATAAACCATAAATGAAACTCATATTGAATGAATTATTTATTTAGATTCTTGGTACAAAATTAACTGATAATGTCTCTCCGGGCATCAAAAACAAGCTGTTCTTCTCGAAGCTGCATTCGGAAGGTGTTTTGGAGTTCGGGTATTTCTTCACCTCGTAATTCAATATAATATTCGCCAACGCCAGCCGTATGTTGATGTACGCGAATCTTTCACCTGTATTCAAAATGTTTTCATATACTTACGTACGCACTCACGCCTGTAATCCTTGAAGGGGTAGGCAGAGGTGTAACTAGTACACCCACATTTCGCCGAGCGTATCTCTATCCCTTATGTGATAGCGGGCGAGCCTATCGCCATACCGGGCATAAATTCCAGACTCCGGGCTGATAATGAGCGTTTCGTAATAGAAAAACCCAATACCACTTTACCCGTCCCGAGGATCGAACCCGAGACCTCAGTGTTGGCCTCATTCGTACCGCGTACGCATTACAACTGCGCCACCGAGGCAGTCATGTTTTCATATATCATTATTAATTTCAACTACAAGGTGGTAGGTATGCGACATGGCGTCTGGGTTGGTACCACCGCTTTGTCTATTTCTGCAGCCAAGCAGCAGTGTGTAAGAACTGTTGTGTTTCGGTTTGAAGGACACTGAAGCCAGTGAAATTACTGAGCATTATTATTGATTAATGATGAAACCTATGTCATACGAAATCTTTGATTGCATTATGAACCTAGCTCCCATGAATGACTCACTAGTTGAAGAATACATACATACGCACTCACACCTGTAATCCCCGAAGGGGTAGGCAGAGGTGTAACCAGTACGCCAACATTTCGCCGAGCGTATCTCCGTCCCACGATGTGATAGAGTGCGAGCCTATCGCCATACCGGGCACAAATTCCAGACTCCGGGCTGATACTGAGCATTTCGTAATAGAAAAACTCAATACCACTTTACCCGACCTGGGGATCGAACCCGAGACCTCAGTGTTCGTAACGCGTACGCATTACAACTGCGCCACGGAAGCAGCCATGTTTTCATATATCATTATTAATTTCAACTACAAGGTGGTAGGTATGCGAGATGGCGTCTGGGTTGGTACCACCGCTTTATCTATTTCTGCAGCAAAGCAGCAGTGTGTAAGCACTGTTGTGTTTCGGTTTTAAGGAAATTGAAGCCAGTAAAATTCTGAGCATTATGAGACTTAACACTATATCGTGCTCTACATCGCCTGAATAATTTCCTCCCTTCTGAAACCAAGACTTTGCTTGTGCAATCCCTTCTCTTTCCAGTGATCGACCATGGTGATGTGTGCTATTTTGATCGGAATGCAGAACATCTTAACAAACTTGACCGTCTTCTTAATAACTGCATTCGATTTATCTTTAATCTTCGTAAATATGACCACGTTTCCTCTTATCGTACGCAATTACAATGGCTACCGATTCGCCAACGCCGATCTTTGCGAGCACTCACAACTCTCTTCTCGCTACTTACATCCCCTACGCGGCCTTCTTATTTATCTTCTGACTTTATTTATCTTTCTGATAGCCATGATAGGAATCTTCGCTCTTCTAACAATCTTCTCCTCAAATGTCCTCCTCATTCCTCTGACTTCACCCACTCTTCTTTCGCTATTCAATCTATACTTCTCTGGAACGCACTCCCACTGGAAATCAGGTCGTGCGCCACACGAGTGGCTTTCAAATTGAGAGTTCGTCAACTATTGTTGGACGGATTGGTAGAATCACATTAGTTTCTCCTACATATCGTATATATTTATGTATTGTATTTATTATATATTTTTGTATGTTAATATTTTTTATTCAGCATTGTACGTATTATGTCATATTTTCATATTTTGTATCTTCCTTTTGTTTTTTCCACCTACTTTGTTCATCTCTGCATCGCCCTAAGGTTGACTGGTAGAGAATGCCTTTGGCATTAAGTCCGCCTTTATACATTGTATATAAAGTGTAACATAAATAAATAAATTAAAACCTTATGTCTCACTGTCTTATGTGTACTTATACATATATGGACAGGCGTGACGTTTAAAAAATATGCGAGCGACCTGCTCGTCTCGTTATTCAAACAAAAAAAACTTCACGTCCGTATCCCCAAAGAGACACAGAGAGATGCAAGTATATCTTAGTGATTTCTTAGGTTTACGCGAATATTACACATTGAAATAAAACTAGTTTTTACGGATTTTATCGCGGTTTAATTTTTATTTTAGTCCCGACGTTTCGAAAGCTTTTCAGCCTTCGTGGTCACTGGAGAGACTAACTGGAAATTAAACCGCGATAAAATCCGTATAAACTAGTTTTATTTCAAAGCATATCTTATTTAATTTACATCTCCGAATTACCTACCTAGTGCACTATGGACATAATGTGCCAGCAAAAACACATTGTAGGTATTATCATGACCCTTTTGCTATCGCGTTACTTTCGTTTAGGGATCATGTGTTTTTGAACGTAAATAAAGAAAATAAAAGGGACGACTTGTATGGAATCAACACCAAGTTCACAACAATCATCATCATCATCATCAGCCACAAGACGTCCACTGCTGAACATAGGCCTCCCCTAATGCCTTCCAGGCCGACCTGTTGGAAGCGTACAACAATGATGAAACCTATATCATACGAAATCTTT
Source organism: Mimas tiliae (assembly GCA_905332985.1). Classification (NCBI taxonomy): domain Eukaryota; kingdom Metazoa; phylum Arthropoda; class Insecta; order Lepidoptera; family Sphingidae; genus Mimas; species Mimas tiliae. Next base: position 841,497 of record HG995254.1, read on the forward strand.
GATTGCTTTATGAACCTAGCTCCCATGACTGAATCACTAGTTTTTTTTTCGATCAATATATTTTTGTTCCCGAGTGACGAGCCTCTCGGCATATCGAACACAGATCCGATGAGATGATTTCCATTCCATGACGCAAAACAAATTTTACTAGCCTCAATATTCTTCAAATAGCAATGCAACATTGCTTACACACTGATTGGCGCTAGAAATATGGCATCTTATATACGAGAGACCTAACATCTTGTAATAATTACCAATGCAATGTCTCGGTCCGTCTCCAAACGGCAAGAATGTATACGGAGTGATCTCATGCTCATTCTCCGGCAGAAACCGCTCTGGCCTGAACACCTCAGGCTCCGGGAAGTACTCTGGGTCCATTTGCATGCCCACTGCGTTAACGTAGAGGACCGTTCCTGGCTGAATAGTCAAAGTCTCGGCGATCTCGTAGCTCTTGGAAGCCACGCGGTCTAACCAGCCCATTGGAGGAAATTTTCTTAAAGTCTCTGGAAATCAATGAGAAATTAAAGTCTCCAGTTCTAAATGTCCTTGTACCTGAAGTTAATGACTCCTTTGTTCATTATTTTGCCTACCGCTTTGCTGTGGAGAGAAGTGGACAATTAATATTTCCAACTCCTCCTTAACTTCCTATTTGATTAATTTCGTTGCGGGACAAAGACAATTTAGGATTTCCAGAGACTCGCCGAGCTTCACTGCTCGGTGTCAACAAAAATGCGTGCCACTGTCGATCCTGGTGCATAGGAGTTACAGTGGCGGATGTGTGGGCGGGATAGTCTCGTAGCCCAGAGATAATAATATAAATAATTGCAATTTGAAAGGCTCGGCTTAGTAGTTAGAGGAGGTCCGAGGAAAAAAATTACCCGAATTATGATGTCACTAAATTTTTATTTATCTAATTTAATATATCAGGTAACCTCTGTGGCGCAGAAGGCAAGTAGCCAGGTGTGAATCGAGAGATGCGAACAGATTTTATCTTCTAGTTAGAGGGATAGGCGGTACTCCACTACGCTGGCCTAATACGGCTTGGTAGACTTCAAATAACTTCAAATAAAATTATAGAGCCACGCTGAAGACAGTTTTGTCTACAGCGAATGAAAACAGAAAACTGGCGTGAAGTGGCAGCTGGCTGTTGAATTTCGTTCAGTGAGTAAGATATCCGGAGGCCCAAATCCTTTAGTTATCCCTTTTCTTTATGGTCGATGTGGTGTACCAGGTTTATCATGTTGTTATCTAGCCTCCAACCACCCTTTAAAACTAAGACAGACTGCACATTACTTTTTTTTCTAATAGCAGAGGTCGGTAAACGAGCTAGTATTTACGTGTTTAAGTTTACCTGATGGGAAGTGATCTCACCGCCCTGAATCATCCACATTTAAAGAAGTAGTCTGAGTTTATATTATCAAAGTTCCACAATATAAGGCAATTACTCAAACTCCTGTACATAAAATTTAATGTCTAGACGTCAATATTTAATGACATCATCAGCAAATAAAAGATTGACGTATTACAGGGAGACATAAGGATAGAGCCAATGGTCTCACTATTGAGGATTGTCAAGACTGGTCGAAATGGAAGCATCGCATAGAAAACTGGACACTGACATTACGCTGGGATACCAAGACAAAACGGAAAGAACACCAAAAAAACAATGTTCCTTACCTTTGATAACAGCATTTAAATAGGGTAGCTCACTTAGTACTGCAGATTCGAAATCTTGATGTCCTATTTTTTCCTTAGCCTCAGCAATTTCTTGGTACAGTCTCTCCTGAAATATTCGATGGTTTTGTATAGAAATATTTAATCCAGTCAATAATTATACATGTGATGGTACTAGGTGGTGGGTATCTGGTATACGAGAGTTCGTGGGTATCGATTCCACCACTTCTACCAAACAGAAATGTGAAAGCAATACTGGGATCCCGTTTGAAGGACATCAAAGCCTAGAAGCTTAGAAATGATTAAATAAATAATAAATAAATAAATATACCCAAAACTCACACACATAGTCCTGACCTCACACTAGGTAAAAACCTAGTGTATCGTGGTTATTGATCACACCAACATTTGTCTCGGTGCGGGAATCGAACCCACGGCCTCTCCCTTCGCAGCCGGCTACTCGCCCACTGCGCCACGGAGGCTGTCAATTTGAGACTTAACATCTTATGTATTGGGGTAACTAGCGCAGTGTATTGTTGCCATGCAGTTATTTCTAATTCGAAATTCTGATTGTCGTTGCTACTCTTTCTGGGCAGGCGTGGCGCTTTCCATCCATCGGGTTAAGATCAAGTTGGAACTACCTACCTGAACCTTGGGCGCATGGGCTAACTCATAGATAATATAAGATAGAGTAACAGCAGATGTGTCAAATCCACCTTGGAGGAATATAGCAGCTTGAGCAGCAAGAAAATCTTCACTCATCTCTGTAACAAACAAAAATATGCTAATAACAACCATGTCTTAACGTAAAGGAATAAATTGTTCAGAAAACTACTTGAGAATTCTCCAAAAAATATTTCGAAGATATGTGAAGTCTACCAGGCGTGGTGGAATAAAACCTGGATGAATGAACCTGGAATGAGTATTGGACACATGAGTCTCGCAGAGAAACAGTATTTAATGCGAGTAATAATCAACATATACACATCATTTTGTAGAGTCAGTATTTATGGGCTTTCACAGTTGATGTCATGTCACAATTTATATTCAACCACATTAACGCCCGGTTTCTGAAAGGCTGATCAAATCATCATTCAACTAACTCGAGTTGCTGAAACGTTATTTAGTGAAAATTAATATAATATTTGATCTCGGAATGAATTCGGTGAATAACAAAAAGAAGAAGCAGTCCAGGATGTTGCAACAAAATAATTTACCTAATAGCTTAAAAATTAAGAGGATCATAAAATTCCTCGAATGACTTTCCTGAAGTAGAGACGAGAAACAAGCTACTGCATCAACTGGTATGGTAATGCGATCACCAAGCTCGTGACTTACTTGGTAAGACAGATATGTTACCTTTTGTATGACCAAAAATAAAATATACATATGTATAAATTGCATGAGCATGACGATTTACACGGAGTTTCCTTTAGCTTTCACCCGTCGTATTTCAAGACCGATATCATTTAAATCTATTAAATTTCTTGAACCTTCGAGAAATAAGACAACTTATTCTTCAAAGGCCGGCAATGCACCAGCGATTCCTCTAGCATCGTAGGTGCCCAAGAGTGACAGTGATCATTTACCATTGGGTGGCTCACCTGTCCGGTTGCTTCCTTTTTCATAAAAATTAACCCATAATATCTTTGGCATTGTGAAGTGTGAGATGCTTATAGATGCTTGCTTACTGGCTTTCTGTTACAAAAATTATATATACTTTTACAGTCTAACCTTGCCCTTCTTTAGCCGCCTCCTGCTTCATCTTGATTATAGCGTCTATGAGATCCCTGTTCGTTGTCACCTCCTTATCATATCCACCACGTTGCTCTACCGTCAATCGAAACAACTTCTTTAAATACTCCCCTATGTCCTTAGGGAAGAATGAAAACCTGTTTACAAATTTTTGTTTGAAACTATCTAGAAATGCTTTGATATATTTGTAGGTTTTCTATAGAGGAAATTAAAAAAAGCAAACATGTAAGTGGGTCGCCTGATAGTAAGTTATTACCACTGTCTATGAAGCCTTTCAATGCCAAATGAATCGTGTGTACAAAATTTAGTTCGGCCTCCAGCTACTAGATGCTAGGTCTCTCGTATGCGAGAGAGCATCTGGGTTGGTACCACCACTTTGTCTATATCTGCGTGTAGACACTATTGTGTTTCGGTTTGAAAGACATTGAAGCCAATGAAATTACTGGGTATTATCGTCTCATAATGTCTTACGACTCGGGGTGAAGAGTGCAGTTCAATGCTTTGTAATTATTATTCAAAGTTTTGTGTGGTGTTATTTGTGTTTATGCGCAGGCGTGGTGCTTACTATCGGGTGAGCGACCAGCAGGCCAATTCTCGTAATTTTAAATGTTCAAAATATCATTCCGATCTAGTCTCAGCGTTAAGAAAGTGGCAAATGGCATTCTCTTAAACCAAGAATCAACGTCAAATGTGAACATAGATCCTAATGAGATTGAATGTAGAATAAAAGTTGACTGAAGCCAAAACGGTATAATGCTACTGCTAATGCTAGGTGCATTTGACGTTGATTATTGGTTTAAGAGAATGCCATTTGCAACTTTCTTGACGCTGAGACTAGATCGGAATGATATTTTGAACATTTAAAATTATGAGAATTGGCCTTCTGTCCTTTTCGTCATTCATTTAAGATTAATACAATTTATGTATGGTAAAGAATCCTAACAGTTATAATATTTAATATGTTATAATCTGCAGTCAGCTAATACATAGCGAAATTCCAGTTACTTGCCAGATTATTTTATAAGTTGTAGAGCCACGTTGTAGACAGTTTTGTCTACAGCATGAATGGGCTGGTTCCAGGCTAGATCCATTATCTCATAGAAAACCGACATAAAATGGTAGGTGGTGATCCACTAACTCATTGGCTGGCCTTTGCTATGCAAAATAATAGTGGTTGCGGCCAGTGCCACCTATCTATTTTAAGGTCGTCGTTTTGAATTACGCTGAAGTGATCATTTGCCATAGTTTTACTCAAATTATAACAAACATATTTAAACTTACCCAAAAATGTCAACCAACTCAGGTATGAAGAATATAGAGCACCAGGAAAATCCTCTAAATGTGCTGTACTTCATGAGTTCCCTAGTCACATATCTGAGAGAGCTGTCTCCAGTCATAAGAGAGTTGCTGGCCAAACCGAATACAGTCTCACTAAATACGTCTGTCGTGTAATCAGCAAGCATATTCTAAAAAATTGTTGACTTAGTAAGAAAGAATCTTTTAATATCACGCAATTTATTAGAGCGATTATCGAATTGAAAACCACGCGTTCCAAACCAGACACAAGAGCATGCACCTTTGACTTTTCTAAGTTACGAGTATGTGTGTATTTATTATCACTCATCGGTTACTTTAACGATCGTGAAGCACACATCGTGAAGGAGACATCGTGATGGAGATACTGTGAAGAAGATATCGTGAAGAAACCCGCATACCTGAGAATTCTCCATGACTTTTTTCTTTTATAGTATCGGCCGGCAAACGAGCAGGTGGATTACTTGATGGTAAGTAATCTCCACCGCACATAACACCAGAAAAATCATGGGCGCGTTGCCGAATTTAATAATAATAATAATAATAATAATACACCCAACAGTCACACACATAGTCCTGACCCCACACTAGGTAGACCTGTGTCGTGGGTATCAGGAACTACGAGGGACTTGCGGTCCCACAACACCTAGACACGAGACCAATATTTGTGGTTCACACAAACATTTGTCTCGGTGTGGGAATCGAACCCACGGCCTCTCGCTTCGTAGCCGACTACTCGTCCGCTGCGCCACGAAGCTGTCAAGGAAAGGAATAATGAATGGATTGTGAAGGAGAGGGGGATTTGAGCCTTCGGATATCTCACTCACCGTACGAAACGCAGCAGCAAGCTGCTACTTTACGCCAGTTTCCTGTAAGGCCATTCGTGCTGTAGACAAAACTGTGTACAGGTGTTTATACCTCTCAAACGGAAGTAGACGATTTCGAAGGTGTGTATAGTCTGCAAACCTGCATTAGGCCAGCATGGTGAATTAAGGCCAAAACACTCATTCATAAAAGACCTCCGTGTCCAGCAATAGGACAGTAAAAGGCTGATTCATGATTATTATAATCTCCATTTTTACTCATTCTTTTACTTCATGGTGCCGCAGTTGTAATGCGTACGCGTTACGATTGAGGCTAACGCTGAGGTCTCGGGTTCGATCCCCGGGTTGGGTAAAGTGGTATCGGATTTTTTTATTACGAAATGCTCAGTATCCGCCCGGAGATTTGTGCCCGGTATGGCGACAGGCTCGCCTCCCATCACATCGTGGGACGGAGATGCACTCGACGAAATGTGGGTGTACTGGTTACACCTCTGCCTACCTCTTCGAGGATTACAGGCGTGAATGTGTATGTATGCATGTATTTATTTTAAAAATACTTATCTAACAACAGAAGCCATGTTCCATCGAAAATCTTACCCTTATATCATTTTTACCGCCATTTTTAGTATCGATCGCGATCCTTTCCACCAGTAGTTTGACCTTGTTTGTCAATACTCCCTGGAATGAGCGTAGTTTTGCTGCCGTAAATACTGTGGTCAGACGTCTTCGTGCCGAGGTCCATAGTGGGTCCTAAAAATAATGTAATAAGCTTTGTATTCGCCAATTCCAAATTCGACCAATTAATGATTGTGTGATTTTTATTGATTAGGAATAGTGCAGCTTCCTATTAGTGAAAGAATTTTTGAAATCGGTTCAGTAGTTCCAAAGATTATCCCTTACGTAAAATAAATAGTTTCATACAAAGTATAACCCCCCTCACCCATTATACAAGTGTAATTTTTCAAAAATAGGAAACATGTATATCATTATTTTTAATAAACAACATTTCTGCTAAATTTCACAGTCGTATTCCAGTCCATAAATAAGTTTCATACAAACTTCAACCCCCCTTTTACCCTCTGAAAATGTAAACACAAATTATCATCTGACCACATTTCAAGATCCTAGCTTGAATGGTTTTTGAGAAATCGTGATTAATCAGTGAGTGAGTGTGTGTGTGAATGGTATTTTATATACAAGCTTTTATATAGATAGATACACTACTAGACTTTCCGCAAAGCTCCGGCCGCGTAAATATTATTTTTCCGGGATGAAAATAGTCTATGTCTTAATCTACGTCATGATTTACCTATGTGCCTTATCTCATCTAAATCCGTTGAGCCGTTAAGGCGTATTGAACTACAAAACATCCAAACATCCAAACTCAAAAGTCACAAACATACAATCTTTTACATTATAATATTAGTAGGACGGAAAAATCTTCAAGAAACTACTTACATTGACAGTGAATATGTTAAGACCCCCCAAGGGATCCGTGGTTCCTGATCCCAGATGCCTGTTCCTGAAGTTATCAGCGTCTTTCACCAGCACTCGCCTGGCGATATCTGGGCTGTTTATGACAAGACCTGGACGCCAAAATAGCCAGATCCCTACGTATGGAGTACGGAACTGACTGTATAACCGCTGCATCCATGTTGCCTGGAAATAGGGATGGAGAAATTAATAATAATAATAATAAACACCCAATAGTCACACACATAGTCCTGACCCCACACTAGGTAAACCTGTGTCGTGGTTATCAGGATCTACGAGGGACTTGCGGTCCCACAACACCCAGACCCGAATTAATTAAGTTGTAGAGCTACTAGGTGCTAGGTCTCTTCTATGCTTGAATGCTTGAGGTTTTGCGAGAATGATGGATGAATCTATTATTATTACAATAATTTGTGTATTGTACCTATCGAATAATATAAGTGGTATTCATACCGTCCTATTCGAATAAATAAATAAATAATAATAATAAATAAATTCTATGCGGGAATTCATCTGAGTGTATTTTTTTTCATATCTCAATATGCACTACATATATGCACTCACGCCTGTAATCCCCGAAGGGGTAGGCAGAGGTGTAACCAGTACACCCAAATTTCGCCAAACGTATCTCCGTCCCATAATGTAATAGGGGGCGAGCCTATCGCCATACCGGGCACAAATTCCAGACTCCGGGCTGATACTGAGCATTTCGAAAATAGAAAATACCAACATCACTTTTACCCGACCCGGGATCGAACCCGAGACCTCAGTGTCAGCCTCAGTCGTAACTCGTACGCATTACAACTGCGCCACCGGGCAGTCATATCTCAACTAAGCCTAAAAATGGTAGCATTAGGGTTTTCCAGTGTGTAGGGCATTGAGCCAATGTTTTTTTAGCTTGAATGACGAGACGAGCAGGTCGCTCGCCTCATGGTAAGCGCAACGTCTGCCCGTAAACAGACACAACACCACACGGTGTTTTGAATTACAAAGCACTGCATGGCACTGGGCTGCGCTCGTCACCCCGAAACATAAGATGTTAAGTCTCATAATGCCCAGTAATTTCACCGGATTCAATGTCTTTCAAACCTAACCACTGTTGCTTGGCGGTAAAAATTGTAAATTGAGCACTATAATGTAACAGAGTGAACCAATTTTCATTATTATTCATTTATTTGATAAGTAATAGCTCAAAGTAATTCTTTATAATTTAATGCTCAGTAATTAATAACACTGACTCAAAATTGATTAAGTTTTATTTTAAACTTATTTGTGTTCGTTTTATGATTCTTTTATTTAACTATTTTTAGTGAAAGAATCGTCAAAATATTCATTAATTGGGATTATTTCGATCCTCTATTTTAGGAGGAAAAAAAATGTTTGAAATTAGTTCAATATTTTAGCACGCGTGCTGCAAATGTAAAATAAATAAATAAATACACCCAACAGTCACACACATAGTCCTGACCCCACACTAGGTAAACCTGTATCGTGGGTATCAGGAACTACGAGGGACTTGCGGTCCCACAACAACCAGACCCGAGACAAATATTTATGAATCAGACAAACATTTGTCTAGGTGCGGGAATCGAACCCACGGGCTCACGCTTCGCAACCGGCTACTCGCTCGCTACGCCACAGAGGCTGTCAATGTCTTTATAATGTAGTTATTTTTGTTTTGTATCAACGATACTTTTTTGCGTGGTTGATGTTTTTTTATCGCTATCATGTAATAATACTATTATGTAATAATAAGATAATAACGTATTATTTATTACATACGCACTCACGCCTGTACTCCCCAAAGGGGTAGGCAGAAGTGTAATTAGTACACCCACATTTCGCCGAGTTTATTTCCTATGATGTGATTAGGGGTCGACCTTGTCGTCACAGCGGACACAATTCCAGACTAAATTCCAGAAATATGTACCTCGATTTCTCTGCCAATTGTAGACCGATTTTGTTGAAAAATTGTCTCGGTAGAATTTAGCTGCGATGTGGTCCCATATAAATTTGGTTAAGATCTGATGACGGGGTATGGAATAAAAAATAAAACTCCTCAACGGACAACAGTACACTCGTCGCGATTGTGTTATTGTATTGAAATTTACAAGCTATTGCTGTAACTACCACTAAAAATGTAAGTCAGTTTCTAAGTTTTGTTAAACGTTATGTTATTTAAGTTGAGCAACGCGTCAGATCAACTTACCAGGAAAAATATACTGAAAATATAAACGGTGACAAAAAATTATGGAGACTTGTCTAACACCTGTCCCAATAATAATTGTTTTACACAAACAGACATCTCTATATATTAAGTATTTCCCAAAAGTGTTTGTTTGGCGCAAAGCCATAACTTCCACAATTCTTTATCAAATTTTATGATTGTAACATCATCGTGAAACTTAAGTTTGCTGCTATTGTCATATTAAATTATTATTAATAATACTAGCCCTGTATTACACACGTCCCACTGCTGGGCACGGGCCTCCTCTACTGAATGAGAGGGGTTAGGCCTTAGTCCACCACGCTGGCGTAATGCGGGTTGGCAGACTTCACATACCTTCGAAATTCTTATGAAGAACTTCTCAGGTATGCAGGTTTTCTCACGATGTTTCCTTCACCGTTAAAGTAAGTGATAATCAACAATTAATACACGCCTAACTTAGAAAAGTCAGAGGTGTATGCACTTGGGGCTGGTTTCGAACCTGCGACTTTCGTCGCGACAGACCATACCACTCCCCGCTGAGCTATCACTGCTGTTAAATTGTCTTATATATAAAAATCAATTGCTGTTCGTTAGTCTCGCTAAAACTTAAAAACGGTTGGACCGATTTTGATGAAACTTTTTGTGGGTGTTTGAGTAGGTCCCTGGATGGTATAGATTCACAATTGGACCCGGTAGGTGGTGCCGTGGTGTAGTTGCGGGTGAGACCGCGCGAGACAACTAGTTGGTTATAATAAACAAATGGTGCATATTTTTAAAGTTAAGTGAAGTTTCTGAGTGTGATTTCCCAAACCGTTTTCCCACGAAAGTAAAATAAATAAATACAACCAACAGTCACACACATAGTCATGACCCCACACTAGGTAAACCTGTATCGTGGGTATCAGGAACTACGAGGGACTTGCGGTCCCACAGCACTCAGACCCGAAACAAATTTTTGTGGATCACACAAACATTTGTCTCAGTGTGGGAATCGAGCCCACGGCCTCTCGCTTCGCAGCCGACTCGCCCACTGCGCCCCGGGGCTGTAAAATACATAATTGAAAACTCACAGGATTCTCATTTTGTAGAAATGTGAGGCTTCCAAAAACTAGATTCGGCGGCAGGTGAGGTACATTTCTTTCAGCCCAATAAACCTTAACTCGTTTCCACTTGAACCAAATAACTGCGACCAAACACGAGAGAAGACAAAGCACCAAATTCAAGATCATGATCACTTCGCGGCGTACTTCGTAATAAATATACTTATAATAATAAAAACTCCTTAAATAAGTGTGATAAGGAATGATGACAGACTTAATGAGTGTGGGTTGCACCATCTGTATATAAAGAACTAGCTTTTACCCGCGGCTCCACTCGCTTGGTTAAACTTGATAATTTTTTTTATTTATGGCACCAGCAAAATTTTTGGGTTGCCGATTGTGGGGGTTAAGATATTAATTTTAATCACGAAACTATAATCTATTTTAAAAATAATGAGTTGTGCAATAAGTTATTAACAGACTTCAAAAAAGGAGGAGGTTCTCAATTTGGCGTGTTTTTTTTTTATTATTTTTTTACTTTTTTATGTATGTATACAATATACATCGATTTCTCCGCCAACTGTGGACCGATTTTGTAGGAAAACATATTTACTCGATAGAGTTTAGCTGCGATATAGTCCCATATAAATTTGGTTAAGATCTGATGACGGAGTACGGAGAAAAAAAAAAACTCATCAACGGACAACAGTACACTCATCGCGATTGTGTTATTGTATTATAATTTGCATGCTATTTCTGTACATTGAAGTCGTTTTCTAAGTTTTGTTAAAAGTTATATTATTTTAATTAGTTGTTCTTTTTTATACATAGTAAATTCAAATAAATTAGATCTATGATTCAAAATTTAATTAATTTAACTAAATGGCACTAACGCCATCTGTCAGTTACCAGTGTAACCATATAAGTTGGTGTTCCAATGCTGCCACATGCACATATACAAAACTAGCATTTACCCGCGGCTCCGCCCGCGTAAATATCTTTTCCTGGGATAAAAGTTGCCTAAGTTCTAATTCATGGCTTAGTCTACGTGTATGCCAAATTTTACCCAAATCCATTCAGTCGTTAATCCGTGATTGATCTACAAACATTCAACTTTTACAACCTCAACCTCCTCCCCTTTTGCAAGTGGAAATTTAGAAAAAGTGGATTTCATGTTTCATTCATGCCTCGGTGGCGCAGTTGTAGTGCGTAGGCGTTACGACTGAGGCGGACCCTGAGGTATCGGGTTCGATCCCCGGGTCGGGTAAAAATGATATTGGGTTTTTCTATTACGAAATGCTCAGTATCAGCCCGGAGTCTGGAATTGTGCCCGTTATGGCGATACACGCGCTCCCTATTACATCATGGGATGGGGATACGCTCGGCGAAATGTGGGTGTACTGGTTACAACTTTGCCTACCCCTTCGGGGATTACAGGCGTGAGTGCGTATGTATGTATCATGTTTCATTATTTTTAATAAGCAATATTTGTGCTTCACAGTTGTATCCCGTTCCATGAAAAACTTGCATACAAAGATCAAACTCCTCCTTTTACCCCCTTCAAATGTAAATTTCCAAAAAATCCTTGCATCGCAGGTCCCTATATTGCACAAACTATCATGATCCTAGCTTTAGTACTTTTGAGATTTCGTGTTTAATCAATCAGTGAGTGAGTGGTATTTCGCTTTATATATAGATTAATGCTCTACTCCCATGGGTTGTATCGTGATGATATATAGTTATAAACAATTGTCTCCACAAAACAAATGTACGGTTCGAATATGACCCCAATCGGTCAAGTTGTTCAAAAGTTAAAATAAATACTATCTTACTAAATTCCACCCCCCTTCCCCCCTTTTGCAAGTGGAATTTTACAAAAATGTGAATCACATATTTCATTATTTATGATAAGCAATATTTGTGCTTAATTTCACAGTCGTATTCCATTCATTAAAAAAGTTTCATACAATATTCAAACCCCCCTTTTACCCCCTTAAATGTGAATTTCCAAAAATCCGTTCTTAGTACACTTCGCCATTACACAAACTATCATCTGACCAAATTTCACGATCCCAGCTTCAGTAGTTTTTGAGAAATCGTGGTTAATCAGTGAGTGAGTGCGTAAGTTCAAACTCTCCTCCCCCCTTTTCCAAGTGGAATTTTGGAAAAATGTGAATAAAATATTTCATTATTTGTGATAAGCAATATTCGTGCATAGTTTCACAGTCGTATTCCGTTCCATAAAAAAAATCCATACAAAGTTAAACCCCCCCTCCCACCTTTTATAAGAGAAATTTCCCAAAAATATGAAGCTTATATTTCATTATTTTTAATAAGCAATATTTGCCCTCAATTTCACAGTCGTATTCCCTTCCATAAAAAAGTTGCATACAACGTACAAACCCCTCTTTTACACTCTTAAATCGTGAATTTCTATAAATCTGTTCTAAGCTGACGTCTACATTACACAGACTATCATCTGACCATATTTCATGATCCTACCTTTAGTAGTTTTTGAGAAATCGTGATTAATCAGTGTGTCAGTGGTATTTCGCTTTTATATAATATAGATTAGTAGAAGTAGAAATGAATAGTAGAAAATCAGATAGGAGTAGTAAGTACGAGTAGTTTAAGTAATAAAAGCTTATTAAATTAATAATGCGTACGCGTTACGATTGAGGTCAACGCTGAGGTCTCGGGTTCGATCCCCGGGTCGGGTAAAGTAGTATTGGGTTTTTCTATTACGAAATGCTCAGTAAAAGCCCGGAGTCTGGAATTTGTGCCCGGTATGGCGATAGGCTCGCACCCTATCACATAAGGGACGGAAATACGCTCGGCGAAATGTGGGTGTACTGGTTACACCTCTGCCTACCCCTTCGGGGATTACAGGCGTGAGTGCGTATGTATGTATGTAATTAATTCTCTTTTTCTTTAATACAATATAAAATATCTGCGCGAAGTATGGAATAGAACTTGTTATATGTTTATAACTGCATGCGATAAATGACGTGGAATGAAGCATATTTTATCTTTTCTTATCCTGACAAAATGATTAAGCGTATGCATTTCACTAGACCTGCTCCATATTGGTTGCAGTGTTTTTTAATAAGCATTAATGTCGAGACCAAGCAGGTAGCTGGCCTGCTACCTAAACAGAAGCAACATCACACAGAACTTACAAAGCACTGCATGGCATTGTACTGCGCTCGTTACCCCGATACATAAGATGTTACAGGGTGGTAGGTCCCTCGTATGCGAGAGGCCGGCTGGGTTGGTACCACCGCTTTGTCTATTTATGCCGCCAAGCAGCAGTGTGTAAGCACTGTTGTGTTCCGGTTTGAAGGACATTGAAGCCAGTGAAATTACTGGGCATTATAAGACAACATATTATGCCTCTGGGTACCGAGCGCAGTTCAATTCCATGCAGTGCATTGTAATTCCAATTTATGTGTGGTATTGCTTCTATTTATGGGCAGCCGTTACGCTTACCGTCAGGCGAGCGACCTGCTCGTTTTGTCACTCAAGTCAATAAAAAATATATAAAGAAACAATGCTGTTCCGTGTCTGTAGTGCTTTTATCTGCCCTCCAATATAACCCTTACTGCCAGCCCAATTGACACATATCTGGAGGCAAATTCTCGTAATTTTAAATGTTCACAATATCATTCCGATCTAGTCTCAGCGTCAAGAAAGTTGCAAATGGCATTATCTTATACCAATAATAAACGTCAAATGCACCTAGCATTAGCAGTAGCATTATACCGTTTTGGATTCAGTCAACTTTTATTCTATATTCAATCTTATTACGATCTATGTTCACATTTGAACAATTAAAATTACGAGAATTGGCCTTCAGAACACTAATTATAGACATAAGGATATCACTCGGTTATTGGTATATTGCTACCGGCAGAAAGCGGGCTTCTCCGTAGTGGTGAGTCCATTTATAGTGTTATTTACAAAGACTTAAATGTATACTACTAGACCGGCAGTTTAGAAGTAAAATTGCGTCAAATAACGCGGGAGTTTGACAGCTCATAAACACGGAGCGCTATAGGGGTTCTAGTTGAGAGTGAGCGAGATGGTAATATTGAGTTACGGTCAATTGACCGCAACTTAGTGGTACAATTTCTATGTACCGCGCAGCTTGTCTAGTAGTATACATTAAAGTCTTTGGTTGTTTATTGTATATGTCATATTTAGTATTGTCTACCTCCGCTATACTTGATAGTTACGTTAGTATGTTTGTACACCCAATAGCTGTACACCACACTGGATGACTTTGGAACTCGACTCATCGAGCCATTATGACGCGTTTTTCACCATGTCTACGGTGGTCGCAATACAGTCAGGTATAAAATATGTACAACGTGTTACAGAAAGGTGTAGATTTTTTTTTCGAATGGATTTGTGCTGTTAGCCTATATCGATTTTACAGCTTCACCTGACAATAAAGCCGGCACTCTAGCTAGAAATATGTATAGTGTATTTAGTAGCGATTAATCACAGCGGCGCCTTTTAGAAGGCTCAGCTTGAGCAATCCCTGGGGAGTATAGTTTAGGGCCGCCTCTGCACATCGTTATGCCGAGGGCCAGTTGTGGGAGCTCTTTGGAATCGCAGGCGTGTCTTATGTCGGGGTCGCGTATTATTATTGCGGTTCGGATTGGGCAAGGAAAGTGTTGCTTCGATAGCTGTGATGAAGTCGTTGGGGTCTGCCAAACATGTTTGGGACGTTGACGGAGGAGAAAGGTGTAGTCAAATTTACGTAAGGTATAAGGAAAGTTATAAGTGTTTCAACCCCCGTAGTCCCAAATTCGATAGCATTGCTAGGACATAAATAAAGAATTTCCTTTTTATAGAATGTGTAACATGTGAATGAGAATGAGTGCCTCGGTGGCGCAGTTGTAATGCGTACACGTTAAGACTGAGGCTGACGCTGAGGTCTGGGTTTCGATCCCCGAGACCGGTGAATGTGATATTGGGTTTTCTATTATGAAATGCTCAGTATCAGCCTGGAGTCTGGAATTTTGCCTGATATGGTAATAGGCTCGCCCCCTATCACATCATGGGACGGAAATAATCTCAGCGAAATGTGGGTGTAACCACCTCTGCCTACCCCCTCGAGGATTACATGTTTGAGTGCGTATGTACGTATGTATTACATAGAATGATTTTTTAAAGCACTTTTGTTAGTTTGGCATTTTCGCAAGTGGCTCACTTGATGATGCAATCCTTCAGTTTAAATGTAACTAAACAAGAAATATTTAATAACTACTTCACATCTCGACAGTCCATACCACTCGCCGCTGAGCTATCACTGCGTTCGACGTAAGTCGCAGGTTCGAAACCAGCCCCAAGAGCATACACCTCTGACTTTTCTAAGTTATGTGTGTATTAATTGTTAATTATCACTTGTTTAAACGGTGAAGGAAACATCGTGAGGAAACCTGCATACCTGAGAAGTTCTCCATAAGAATTTCAAAGGTATGTGAAGTCTGCCAACCCGCATTAGGCCAGCGTGGTGGACTAAGGCCTAACCCCTCTCATTCAGTAGAGGAGGCCCGTGCCCAGCAGTGGGACGTATATAATACAGGGCTAGTATTATATTATTATTATTATTATTATTATACTTCACATCTATAACAATGTGACTCATTAGTTACATCTACGAATTATTAGTTAAAATTAACCTCAAACTTGCCGTAATAAGCAATAACCGTTTCCCAAATCTGTATCTTACATGTAATATAAATGTACAAGTGTTAAACGGATAGCGGGTACAAATATGCGCTTAAAGCTGCGTACTAACCAGCATAGGAGCTACACTAGATGTTGAGCTGAAGGTTTCAACTACCGAGAGAAGAATATCGCAGACTATTTCTAAAAGATGCGTGTTATACGTAGGTACTCGGTGAAATCTGGAACTGAGATCTTCAGGCCAATTCTCGTATTTAACTGACACTGCGAATGAATTTTAACCGAACCGAGATTAGATTTTGATTTGACAAAAAAATGGTATTCTGCTCCTCTTCAACTTCAGTCCGGTGTCAATATAATCTCATCTCGATGTCATTAGAATCTCAATTCAATCACAATTTTGACGTTTATATAAGTACATATTGTGTCTTAAAAATGTTAACAGAATACCGTTTTGGCTTCAGTCAACTTTTATTCTACTTTCGATCTCATTACGATCTATGTTCACATTTGACGTTGATTATGAATACCATTTACAACTTTCTTGAAACTGACACTCTAGATCGGAATGATATTTTGAACATTTTAAACTACTAGAATTGGCCTCCTTATCCAACTATCAATCAGCTTTCCGGCTCCATCAGCTTCCGTTGATTTTTTTATATAGCAGAGGCCCGCAAACCAGCTAGGGGGTCACCTGATGGTAAGTGATCTTCACCGCCTATGTACTACATCCAGAATACATGTGGAATCATGAATGTGTTGCCGACCTTAAGGGAAACAGATAATTAAGGGATAGAGAAGAGGATGTTGATTCGGGCCTCCGAATATCTTACTCATCATACGATATGTAAAAGCTATTAATTCACGTCGATTTTCTATCGGCCCATTCAAGCTGTAGACAATAACTATTTTTGAGTAGTAGAGAATAACTATTTTTGAGTAGTAGAGCCAGACTGTAGACAGTTTTGTCTACAGCATGAATGGGCCGGCTCGCCCGGGTTGTTACCACTGTCTCACAGAAAACCGGCGTAAAGTAGCAGCTTGCAGCTGCGTTATATCCAGAGCCCCAAATCCCCCTTCCCTTCCAAATCCCTTACTTATCTCTTTCCTTTAAGGTCGGCAACGCGCCCGCGATTCATCTGGTATTTTGGGCGTACATGGGCGGTGAAGACCACTTACCATCAGGTGACCCACTTGTTCGTTTTCCTGCCTATGTTATTAAAAAAATACTTTTTTTTTTTATTATTATTAGATTGAATGACGAGACGAGCAGGTCGCTCGCCTGATGGTAAGCGCCACGCCTGCTTATAAACAGAAGCAACGCCACACAGAACTTTAAATAAAGCACTGCATGACACTGGACTGCGCTCGTCACCCTGAGACATAAGGTGTTAAGTCTCATAATGCCCAGTAATTACACTGGCTTCAATGTCCTTCACACCGGAACACAACAGTGCTTACACACTGTTGCTTGGCGGTAGAAATAGACAAAGCGGTGGTACCAGCCCAGTCGGTCTCTCGCAAACGAGGGACCTACCACCTTGTGGTGTGGTAGTGTGGTATCTAATGTTGTGGAACAGGAATTAATGGTCAATTTTTCAATTTTCAAACCGAATATGCCACCAAAACAGATAGGTAATAAAAAATAACAGACAAAGTAAACAATTTAATAATAAATTTGCCACAAGTGGCGGACTTATCACTAAAAGTGATCTGTTCAAGGCAACCATACAAGTTTATCACGCTGTTATTTAAACAAAGAAGCGATTATCAAATTGAATATTCTTATTTTCGCCGTCTTATGTGTTATAATTGGACCCGGTAGGCTGCTGCGCTGCTGTAGTTGCGGGAGACACCGCTCGTGATAGCCAGTCAATAATAAAAAGACGTGTTGAAGCATTCTTCAATGATAAAGTAAGGCCACTGACTTTGTTTCGCCGCGTCTTCTCAGGTTGGGTCGTTTTGGATTCGGTGGTAGTTCTAAAACACGTGCCGTTTCGGTAATGCATATGGTCCATATCAACCCATAAAAATGAAGAAGAAATAAAATAATAATAATACTTAACAATTCTGGACTAATATAAAAATATTGTAAACTTTATAGTTGCCCAGTGTATTTTGATGATGCTATGTATATTATATATAGATTAGTTGATATGATTTCTATACATAAGTTTCTTTATTTTGTACTGACTTGTCATAAGCGTTATTTTAATGGCCTACATGATGAATAAAACTATATCATTTCATTTCAATGAAATAAAAAATGAATAAACATATCTTATTGCTAGCTTAACGTAGGTTGTCTGACACCTTGTGAAGGTTATCTTGGATGACTCGCTCAGCGTACAACTATACCGAAACCAATTGATAAGGACCATCATTACACCATTTACGATTTTTTAAACGATAAATACACATGGAATTAGTTGTTCTGTATAAGATTTCATTATTTGATTTATAATTTTAATTTTATTGTTTCGCCGGGTCTTCTCAGGTTGGGTCGTTTTGGATCCGGTGGTAGTTTCAAACCACGTGCCGTTTCGGTAATGCCTATGGTCCATATCGACCTTTAAAACAGAGAAAAAATAACAATAATAATAATACTTAACAATTCTGGACTAATGTAAAAATATTGTAAACTTTATAGTTGCCCAGTGTATTTTGACGATGCTATGTATGTTATGTATATATTAGCTGATATGATTTCTGTAATTACATAAGTTTCTTTATTTTGTACTGACTTGTCATAAGCGCTATTTTAATTGCCTACATGATGAATAAAACTATTTCATTTCATTTCATTTCATTGAATATTTTATGAATGTGTTTGTTGTGTTAATTTACAACATTTAAAAGAGGCCATAACCCATGAGTTTGTTTCGGCGTTTCTTCTCATAGCTAGCCATGAAATGCTGACGTAAACGTAAATGTAATCTGGCTTAAAAAAATAATTGACATGTAAAAGTGATATCTATGATCTAACTTACAGAATAAATGATTTGATTGGATTAGATTTGATTCATTATTTAACAAATGTGCATAATAATGTTGTGATTAATTACATTTTGTTAATTACTGTAATGTAATGACTGCCTCGGTGGCGCAGTTGTAATGCGTACGCGGTACGACTGCTGTGCAGAGGTCACGGGTTCGATCCCGGGTCGGGTAAAAGTGATATTTAGTTATTCTATTACGATATGCTTAGGTATGTACAGAATCTGGAATTTCGTCGGTATAGCGATAGGCTTGCCCCCTATCACATCATGCGACGGAAATAAGCTCGGAGAAATGTGAGTGTACTAATTTCACCTCTGCCTACCCCTTCAGGGATTACAGGCGTGAGTGCATATATATTTATGTAATATTTTATTTTTGTATTTATATCGTGTTGAAATTTTTAAGCGCCCCAATAAAATGAAATAAAGATTTGATTTTAAAAATTATATAAATAAATGATTTGATACATTCAGAATGACATGTTCTTATGCCGTCTCTTATCTAAGACGGAAGAGCGAGAGGGATGCATAACTAGGTACTCCGTATCATGACATTGATTAAAAAAACTTGCAAAACGATTCTCGCTAAACATTCAACACTCGGCCCACAAACAACATCCCCAACTAATTACTTAAAAACTTCACGGCAAGAAAAAGTTAAGGTGTTTTGAACAGGCCTGCGTGTAACTTCGCCCATATTTAGCCGAACCGTGCCGTTTAGCAGCCATTAAAGTTAACCGCCGCGGTTTTATTGACTATTCTTATAATACGATAATTTTGTTAATGCTACTTTACTAGTCCACATTGGACCAAAACTAAAATGAGTCTAGATCAAATCTAATAATTTTTCACATTTCACTCGTGCGTGTCATTTTATGGCATCCTAGTGCCTAAAATTTGAATGAATAAAAACATCTATTTTTTTCCGGCTTCAAAAAACGAGGAGGTTCTCAATTCGGCGCGTTTCTTTATGTATGTACATATATGTATTTCTGTGTCAATTGTGAACAGATTTTGTAGAAAAAAAAAACCCTCTAAATTTGGTTAAGATCTGATGACAGAGTACGGAGATAAAAAATAAAACTCATCAACGGACAACAGTACACTCGTCGCGATTGTGTTATTGTATTGGAATTTACATGCTATTGCTGTACATTGAAGTAGGTTTCTAAGTTTTTTTAAACATTATATTATATGTTGTGTAATAGAAATTTATAACACATTATTCATGATTCAAATGGTATTAACGGCACGATATAGCGGAGTTTGCTTTGAAATGTCAAGCAATAATCCTCAGACACCACCCAATATGGAGGCGCAGTCAAACAAATATTTCTTTCATAGTTTATCGTCTATACGCTGCGAGGTGTCGCCCCCTCACTGCCGTAGGGATGGGGTTGTACTCCAATTCGGGAAAGCGAAAAAAAATTTAATAAAAAAAACATGAGTTGAAATTTGTGCGCGATATGATAGGCTCGCCAGCTATCACATCATGGGACTGATTACTAAACCTAGGACTAGTCTGTTTGCCTGTCCTATCTTTAAATAGCTGTAACTTTAAGTAGCCAGTTTTTATTTTCATAATATTATTTGTGATTATGGTCCTAAGAAATAATAAGTGGGGTGGTACTGAACGCGTGCTTTATACCGGTTATTTTTGACTCGTGCCCATTATGCAGATAATCATTACCCAAGATAATACAATAATTATATTATCACAGTAATTACATTTTATCACGAGATATACTATTTAGCAATTTATCTTTTTAACATAATTTTAGATAAATACTCGTAATAAAAAACTCTGAGCCATGAAAATAAATATATGCAAGTAACCGTTATTCATAATACTGTAATTGCCTAATAAATGCTCTGTGCAAGATGATTTATATATTTATAGCTTTGCCCGCAGCTCCACTTGTGTGACTGTCGGTATTTGAGTCTATCTATACCACATGCAGCTGAGACTAAATGTGGCGAAGACTGAGTACATGGTCTGCTGGAGTACAGACCCGGATAGTAACTATATAGGGAAAGAATTTACCGTGAAAACTGACAACTTAAAATCACTACCGACTGCCTCGGTGGCGCAGTTGGAATGCAGTGTTACGACTGAGGCTGATGCTGAGGTCTCTGCTGAGGAGGAAAATAACTAGGGTATGTACTGTAAAAAGAACATCCGTGGCAGCCTTGGTATCCAAACGTGGCAGATATACTTTCAGAATTTCACTTAAGGAGGTATGGGGACATTTTTGAAACCACTGAAGTACGTGTGTCAGAAATGCCTGTGCCAGAACAGACCCTGCGGACCAATGGTTTCACTATGGACGATGCTCAAGATGAGACGAAATGGAAGCGTCTTAATAGCAAAGCGGACTCTAACTATTGTAATTATTGACGCGATCTATTGGTCGAAACTTAGACGTGGTTTGTGCATGCACACGTGGAGTCCGTGCAAGGCCTGTAGAAGGTCGTCTTGATCAATCTTATGAAGTTGTCACTTACAATCTATTCGCTCAAACATTAACACCTTGATCTTAACGACGCAACATACTTGTTCCTATATAAAACCGCTGCGCAATTTCACTTGCCGTCTGATTGCATTTGTTCTTCGGTGAGGCACTATCAACCGGTGTTTTATAGTTTGCCATACACAACGTTCCTGCTAGGAGGCACGGTACTGGTGTGCTGACTTCCTACTTCCGCACGGGGTCACCGCTGCGCATGATGTGTCGACCACCGTACAGGCCACGTGCCGCACCAATACCGTATAGGAGTGCTGACTCCCTGACTAAACACGGGACTAAATGCCGGACCACCATCCCATGGGAGTGCTCACTCCCGTATCTACTGCTCGTCTGGCGAGCTGTAGCCGGACCGCTCATCCAGCACAGTCACATGCTGCGGGATGTACTTACGCCGCCGTATCCCATGCCTTCATCATACATCCCTACGTGCCAGTCCGCCTGGATTTGAAGATACGACAGACCAGTGACTCTGTTTACTTGTCAACTGCAGACGAGGTGGCGAGTTATAATAATAATAATAATACTAGCCCTGTATTATATACGTCCCACTGCTGGGCACGGGCCTCCTCTACTGAATGAAAGGGGTTAGGCCTTAGTCTACCACGCTGGCCTAATGCAGGTTGGCAGACTTCACATATACCTTCGAAATGCTTATGAAGAACTTTTCAGGTATGCAGGTTTCCTCACGATGTTTCCTTCACAGTTAAAGCAAGTGATTATTAACAATTAATACACACATAACTTAGAAAAGTCAGAGGTGTATGGGGCTGGTTACGAACCTGCGACTTTTGTCTCGACAGTCCATACCACTCCCCGCTGAGCTATCGCTACTCAATACGGTGATGCAAAATATAGCTCGCACCTCGTAATAACCCTGAGTGATTTTAATGTCTCCGTGTTCTACCTAAATTCTGCGTCGCCGGCCAAAGTAGTGCAACTACAGTAATTTCACAATTTGCTTTTAATTAATGTTCGACGAACGCGTAATTACTTTGGACACAACGAAATTTCGCTCAGCAAATTTTCGCTAACCGAATTTTCGTCCGTTCTCAACCCTACACAGCCCGAAGGCACGACCGTCGCCATTATTCATAGCGGCTATCGACGAACGGTTAAAATGATATACGCGCCGCGCCGGCTCGCAACGTTTGAATATAATCATTTTACAAGGTGGTAGGTCCCTCGTTTGCGAGAGACCGGCTGGGTTGGTACCACCGCTTTGTCTATTTCTGTCTGCCGTTGTGTTCCGGTTTTGAGGACATTGAAACCCGTGAAATGGCTGGGCATTATGAGGCTTAATATCTTATGTCTCGAGGTGACGAGCGCAGACCAATGCCATGCAGTGCTTTATAATTCAAAGTTATGTGTAATGTTGCTTCTGTTTTCATCGCTTCCGAACCCGAAAAGGTTATAAACTAAAACGGAAAACTATATATTTGCTGTTTACTTCTCATTTTAGAAAATGATATAAGATAGATAGATATAAGATATTTCATAAGCCCGCAATGTAAAGAGATTAAACTCGGGGTCCATGAATGCGTACATCCCCGGCACGTGGCCGTTGACCCCGAGCGTCATTATTTTTCATTAGCTTTTGTTTTTATTGCCTAGATAGGCAGACGAGCAGACGGCCCACCTGATGGTAAATGGTAACCACCGCCCATGGACCTCAGCAATGCCAGAGCACAGCCAAGCCACTGCCTACCGTTAAGCCATTAACGTTTACACTACGTTATTAATAAAACCACGATTTTAATTGTTATTTGAATTATAAGTAACTGTATTTATCAGTCCAAATAAGCTTGTGCGTGATTTTTTTTAGACTTAAGTCACATTTTGTAGTATCGTGTCTGTAACCATCAAAACTACCACATGTCCTCGTCTTCAGAAACATTTCCCTTACAGTCTGTATTTTAACTCCTCGGCCAAGACTATTCCATAAATAAACTTTATATCTAGAGCAAAATGTTCACTCTCACATGTTACTAAGTCAACACAGCAGTAAATTATTCAAAACCTTGTAGCGGACATCATAATAGTTCCCGGGTGGTATGTCCCGGGATATCCGGGATCATATGCGACCCTATTCCACCCGGGAGATAAATCTACGTCTGCTAGATTTCTTTGCCCTTTTTCTTTTTTTATATATCAGAAATCCATATTCCATACCCATACTAGCCTATAGTAATCCTAATTAAAAAAACTTGCCCTGTATTATACACGTCCCACTGCTGGCCACGGGCCTCCTCTACCGAATGAGAGGGGTTAGGCATTAGTCCACCACTCTGGCATAATACTGTTTTTTAACTTCTTCTCAGGTATGCAAGTTTCCTCACGATGTTTCCTTAACCTTTAAATCAAGTGATAATTGACAATTAATACACAACTAACTTAGAAAAGTCAGAGGTGTATGCTCTTGGAGCTGATTTCGAACCTGCGTTCCTCTCGGCAGTCCGTACCACTCCCCGCTGAACTACTCATATCACTGCTTAATCTTATGAATCCTAATATATAAATGCGAAAGTAGCTCTATCTGTCTGTTACTTTTTCACGGCTAAACTACTAGATCAATTTTGATGAAATTTGTTATGAATAAAGCTCGATAACAAGAGAATAACATAGGCTACTATTGTCACAAAAAACCCGATGGAATGAAATAGGGAATGAAAGTTTGTATGGGGAGGTTATAATTTTTCAAGTTAAGGACATCAAAAATCATATTTAGTCATTTGATAGCAAAAAAAGAATTACTAACTAACAATGTATGGGAACATTTAAAAGATTCAAAAGGGAATCTATAGCAAAAAAAGCCCTAATTTGAACAAAGGGTATAAAAACATTTCGAAAATTCTATCCAATCGTAATTAGGCAAGCAAAACGCTCGTAGGGGCCAACAATAGAGTTATTATAATTAAATTACCGACGGCCGGGGTTCGATTCTGGGAAGCAATTAATGGTCAGACAATGGCCTTTAAGCTATCGGGATTCAATAGACGTTTTAAAGAATTCAGTTGAACGTGTTCTCATTTGATAATTAGATTAATGAATTATACAAAATTGGGATGAATTTGGGGTCTTTGTATATGTTTTCCTGTAGAAAGGCAGTGTTCACGTGATTTGGTTAACGAAAACTCATTACAAACTCCAATTAATACTATTTTCATTGTAACTGCTAGATTATATATAAAGCATTATAATGTTTCTTGTTGTTTGACTGCCTCAGTGGCGTAGTTTTTTTTTATGGCATAGGCCGGCAAACGAGCAAGTGGGTCACCTGATGGTAAGTGATCTTCACCGCCCATGTACGTCCACAATTCCAAAAGAATCATGGGTGCGTTGCCGACCTTAAAGGAAAGGGATAATTAAGGAATTGGGAAGGGGAGGAGGTTTGGGCCTCCGGATGTCTCACTCACCGTACGAAACGCAGCAGCAAGCTGTTACTTTACGCCGGTTTTCTGTGAGACAGTGGTAATGACCCGGACGAGCCGGCTCATACATCCTGTAGACAAAAGTGTCTACAGCGTGGCTCTACCACTCATAAAAAAGTAAAAGCTGTAATGCATGTACGCGTTACGACTGAGGCTGCCGCTGAGGTCTTGGGTTCGATCGAGTTTTTCTATTACGATATACTCAGCATGAATAGGCCGGATTTACCGGGGCAGAATCACTGTCTCACAGAAAACTCGCATGCAGCGGCAGCTTGCTGTTGCATTTTACACGGTCAGTGAGATTTCCTGAGGCCTTACCTTACCCTCTACAATCCCTACTCTTTTCCTTAAAGGTTGGCAACATTTATATTTTTCTGTTATAATATATGCCAAAAGGTCCGTCGACTGCGAGAGGCCGTCTGGGTTTATACCACCGTTTTGTCTATTTCTGCCGCCAAACAGCAGTGTGTAACCACTGTTGTGTTCCGGTTTGAAGGACATTGAAGCTAGTGAAATTACTGGGTATTATGAGACTTAACAACTTATGGCTCGGGGTAACGAGCACAGTCTAGTGTCATGCAGTGCTTTGTAATTCAAAGTTCTGTGTGGCGTTGCTTGTGTTTCTGAGCAGGCATGGCGCTTACCATAAGGCGAGCGACATGCTCGTCCTTCCCATCTTAATTTGAAGATGGATTTGTTATGTGGGGCGACCCACCACGCCGCGCCGTTTGAACCCAACAACTCGCAACGGGAACCAACATTCGCCATTGCCTCGTCCGTTAATCAGCAGAGTGTACTACCTACAAATGAAGTTGGGTTTGGGTCTAAAATGTTGGTGACCACTTACACTCCTTCTGCAATATAAGCAACACCTTAAAATTATTCCACGAAAAATACCGCTCATTTGACATCGTGTAAATTATTCAAGAATAAAATTACCACATAAAAAACTCTATGAAGTTACCGACCAAGCAAAACGATGTGGTTAGTTTAAAATTCAAATTCGAAACGTCTAACACGGGGCGCACGGGGCGGCAGTCGATTTGAGTGCAAATACTAGAGTCTCCCCGAGCCGGACATTTGCTATGGTAATGCCGGGATAGTGGGGGACGAAACAGCACGGAATTTGAGTGGGAATAAGTTAGTTTCGTGGGTGATTTTTGAATGGAACTGTCAGACTGGAAAACTTGCTGCGGGTACAAAACTAAATGTGCTATTTGAACCCGCGATAATACGCACTCACGCTTGTAATCCCCGCAGGGGTAGGCATAGGTGTAACTAATACACCCACATTTCGCCGAGCGTATCTCCCTCCCATGATGTGATAGGGGGCGAGCCTATCGCCATAACGGGCACAAATTCCAGACTCCGGGCTGATACTGAGTATTTCGTAATAGAAAAACCCAATATCACTTTTACCCGACCCGGGGATCGAACCCGAGACCACAGCGTCAGTCTCAGTCGTAACGCGTACGCATTACAACTGCGCCACCGAGCCAGTCAAAAATCCGCGACAAAAAGAAATGTTTTATAGCATAAGCCGACAAACGGACAAGTAGGTCACATGATGGTAAGTGATCTAGGAATTGGGAAGGGGATTTAGGCCTCCGAATATCTCACTCTCTGAGCGAAACGGAACAGCAAGCTGTTATTCACGTCGGTTTTTCTGTGGATAGTGGTAGTAACCCGGTCCAGCCGACCCAATCTAATGTAGACAAAATTGTATAATCTACTATGTATATATAGCTTTATTACCGATATGAATACAGGTTGTATTTCCAAGCTAATTTAATCCAGATAGTGCTTAGCTATGATTGAAAAAATCTGTTTAGTCATTTAGAAATTACACCTTTTATAATAAAACATAATTACAGATCTATACTTAAGTGTGACAGTAATAGAGAAAGTTGTTCAGCCATTTAGAAATTATAGATCTTTTTCTGCTAAAACATGATTACAGATCCGTTCTCAAGTGTGGCAGTAATAGAGAAAGCAGTGGTAGCTAACGACTCTCGCATAAGAGGGGCATGCCACCAAGTAAACGCCCTAATCCTCAGCTTCTTTCCCATCCCTAAGCTCGATTAATTTGATACACGTAGCAACAATGTCCATTCGGGCGCTGAGCAAACCCAGAATAAGGATGTGTTGTAAAAAAATGTACACTTTTTAGCCGACAAAAAAAATGCAAACTTCATAATTTATATTGATGATTATTTCACAAAAAAATAAAACCTAATAAGTTAAAAAAATAAACATATTTGAGTTAGTGTCTTCTACCTATAGTTGACCATTACATTACAATGACAAATAAAACAGACTGCCTCGGTGGCGCAGTTGTAATGCGTACGCGTTACGGCTGAGGTCTCGGGTTCGATCCCCGGATCGGGTGAAAGTGATAATGGGGTTTTCCTATTACGAAAAGTTCAGTATCAGCCCGGAGTCTGGAATTGTGCCCGGTATGGCAATAGGCTTGCCTCCCATCACATCATGGGACAGAGTTACGCTCGGCGAAACGTGGGTACTGGTTACACTTCCGCCTACCCCTTCGGGATTACAGGCGTGAACGCGTCATGTATGTTCTTATTTGAAGTTCAATCATTTAGAAATTATAGTTTTTTTTATTGGTATCGTAATTTAACACTAGGAGACACTCATCTTATTATCATCCTACTATCCTACCAATATTTTGAGTGTGAAAGCGGCTGATCGGATTTTGGCACAATCAGGTGACCCACTTGCTCGTTTGCCAGCCTATACCATAACAAAAAAGAATCTCACCTGATAGATCTGACAAAACCACGGACATACCACCGGCCACTAATTAATGGATTTAAACTGGAAATTGCCACAATGTGAAATTAATATTATTGCATATTGATTGATGTCTGCGGGTGTGCGATGTGAAATAGCTTTTAGCTGTAGCAATATACTCGACGATACGATGGCGATACGATTTTTCAATAAATAGTAATAGTAAACAAACAAATTAACATGTACAGATTTTCGGGTCTTCGGTATACAATTTCACTGTTCATAGATATCCAGACGATTTTTTTAAAGAGATTTCGTTACGACGATGCTGACGCTGAAGAAATGGTCATAAAATATACATTTTATTTGATACCCTGAAAACTGTTTTATTTTTATTTTTTTATCCTGGCTCGGCAAAGTGACTACGCCTGATGGTGAGTGTAGCGCAATCCATGAATACTGTCGACCAACGATAGACACTGAATCTATCGCAGATCGGCAGAATTATGCCGGCCAAAAATATTAAATTTAATGTCTAAATAATAAATTTCTAGATCGAGATACGACGTTCTGCACCACGCAAAAAAAATTACGTATCAAGTGTCAACTAGAGATTATTATTATGCACACAGGCTTTTATTACCCTACCTCCTTGCACAGAATTTTGGTGAGGTCATTTTTTGCTTGAATTACGTTTCTTGCCATCTTGTTTCGATGGTCACAGGATAAAAAAGTCGTACGTACCAGCCGCGTCGGTTACGTCACGTGCGGGTGTGATTTAGGCATGGGTTTACAATTCAACGCCCCAACCACAAAGCTTTGTTGTTCAAAATGTTGCTAACAAACATAATGGGATATCCCAAATATCAGACTTTCATTATATTCGATTACCAACGATATTCCAACAATTTTATAGGAACATAAGTATATCTTCGTATATTCAGGGGTAGACCCATGCTGTAGACTGTTTTGTCTACAGCACAAATGAGACAGCACGACCGGGTCGTTACCACTGTCTTGCACAAAAGTAAAGTGGCGGCTTGCTGCTGCTTTTAATACGGTGAATGATATATCCGGAGGCCCAAATCCCCCTTCCTTCAGAACTCTATCCACCGGAGTTTTTTTTATAGCATATAAATTCAAAGCAGTATTCAGTACTTATAGGGCCTAAACCCTAAATAAACTTACAAACTTTCCCACTTTGTAATATTAGTAATATATTATTTTATAATGAAACGCAACCGGCGAAACATACCCGTTACTTTTTAATCTTACCCTTACAAAAACGAACCTAACAACTTTTACCCGAAGTACAGGGACGCAATCGGCATCAACAAAATGGGCGAAAACATAAGGGTATTTATTAAAGGTATTTGATATTTTAAAAAAATACAAGGTGGTAGGTCCCTCGTATGCGAGAGGTCGGCTGGGTTGGTACCACCGCTTTGTCTATTTCTGCTGCCAATCAACAGTGTGTAAGTACTGTTGTGTTCCGGTTTGAAGGACATTGAAGCCAGTGAAATTACTGGGCCTTATGAGACTTAACACCTTATGTCTCGGGGTGACGAGCGCAGTCCAGTGACATGCAGTGCTTTGTTATTTAAAGTTCTGTGTGGCGTTGCTTCTGCTTATGAGCAGGCGTGGCGCTTACCATCAGGCGAGCGACCTGCTCGTCTCGTCATTCAAGTTAATAAAAAAAAAATGAAGTCAGTGAGGATATTATGAATGATAATATGAAATAAGTACACCTAAAATACAAGTAGTAGTACTAATAAGTAAGTGGGTATCAATTACGAGGGGCATACGGTCCTAGACCCGAAACAAATATTTGCGATTTAAATAAATTTCTCATGGATCGAAACCACGGCCTCTCGCTTTAAAGCCGGCTACTTGTTCCTTGGCCACGAGGCTATTTATTATTATATATTAGAGCTATTTCTAATCTCTTTAAAGACTTATTTCAGTTTTAAAGTTACTACACATGGTATAACCAAAGAATTTAATGTAAACTACTAGACGGGCTGTTTAGAAGTCAAATTGCGTCATATAATGCGAGAGTTTGACAGCTGACAAGACAGAGAGCTCGAGAGGGGTTCTAGTTGAGAGTAAGCGAGATGGTAATTAAGAGTTACGGTCAATTGACCGCAACTTAGTGGTACAATTTTTATGTACCGCGCAGCTTGTCTAGTAGTATACATTAAAGTCTTTGGGTATAACTAATAAATTTGTTTTTTATCAAGTTATTGTAATGTTCAAGAGAGAAATAAAATAATATTCAGTCGTCAAGAATAATCTGTGATTCGTAGTTGAAACATTGACTTCCTTTTATAATCATGTTAAATAGAAATATTATACACAAAACAAATTTAATTTTTTCCTATCATGTTAAATATAAATATTACCCACTAAATATATTTAATTTTTATCTAATCATGTTATATATGAATATAATAATACATATTTTATTTAAAATACATGGCATACATGGAGTATTCTATCTGCAGATATGCCTACCCAAAATGGACCAATATTCAAATTGAGACGTTCTCTAATTGCCTTCCAACCTAACGTATTGCTCTCCCATGATTCGTTAGCTTACAATAACGCATCGATGAATCTGGCTTGCCAAATATTTAACTATACACAAGTTAGTTTCACTACATATATAAGCTCATGCCTCTATCCCTGAAAGGGTAGGCAGTGTGCAACGAGAGCACGAAATATAAAATTATTCTTAAATTATTTACACCAGCATTTTTTTATTTGGGACAATCAGTGGTAATTACATTGTAACTTAATAATATAATAATCAAAACATACTAATATTATAATTAATGTGAATGTAACTTTATTTGTTACGCTTTCACGCGAAAATTACTTAACCGATCATCATGAAACTTTGTACACATATTCTTGGAGGTATAAGAAGTAACGTAGGATACTTTTTATGATTTTATTATCTATTTGTTTGTTACGCTTTCACGCCTAAATCACTGAACCGATTTTGATGAATTTTTATGTAGAGATAGATGGGACCCTGGAGACGGTTATAGGCTACGTTTTATTTCGGAAAAGTCTATTCACGCGTGCGGAGCCGCGGGCAAAAGCTAGTAGTATATATAATACAGGTTTGATATTATTACCTTTTCTAAATTACAAAAAAACCTCAATATTTTGACCCGCGTAACGTTTCCCAACACCGGCCCTGCTTGAAGATTAATCACGCCTGGACGTTTCGGGATTAAACACTCTAGAAAGTCTATTGGCTTTAAATTTACGGTCTAATTAGGTTCCATTAAAGTTTGTTAAGTAGAATTCTGGAACGGTCTCCTTTTGCTTGAACGTTTCAAGTTCTGTGGGAATTTCGAAGATTATGCAACCAACGGGCTTAATGATTCAAGAATATTCTATTACAAGGGTTAATTTCCCAGACCTGATGATATTTTTGTCTACATTTATTTAATTTTGATATCTCTGTCTGTTAGGAGACAGTTAAGTTTTTGCGTTTAGTATGATATATCATGATATTACTGCCTCGGTGGCGCAGTTGTAATGCGTACGCGTTACGATTGAGACCAACGCTGAGGTTTCGGGTTCAATCCCCAGGTCAGGTAAAGTGGTATTGGGTTTTTCTATTACGAAATGCTCAGTACAGCCCGGAGTCTGGAATTTGTGCCCGGTATGGCGATAGGCTTGGCCCCTATCACATAAGGGACGGAGATACGCTCGGCGAAATGTGGGTGTACTGGTTACACCTCTGCCTACCCCTTCGGGGATTACAGGCGTGAGTGCGTATGTATGATATATTACATTTCCGGAGGCCCAAATCTACAATATTTTTTATTGTAGACGACGTATATCGGCAGTGCAGATCATTTCATCATACTCATGAGGATCAAGTATCATCTGTGTCCTATGATGTGATAGGGGGCGAGCCTATAGCCATATCGGGCATAATTTCAGACTCCAGGCTGATACTGATCATGTAATAAAAAAATCCAATATCACTGTTACCCGACCCGGGGATCGAACCCGAAACTTTATTGTCAGCCTCAGTCATAATATCCACTTATGTAATTAGCTTACGTAAGTAAAAGGTACACATGTCCAATCCTCAATGGTTCATGGACGGTAAAGATTACTTACTATTAGATGACCCACTTGTTCGTTTGCCGGCCTATGTTATTAAACAAACAAAACTTAAATACACATTTAAAAGGGACTTATGTAAAATATTTAGCAGAAATCCCTTTGATTATAGGGAATTTGTTATCTGATATAACTTCACGGTGCCTTTGTGCCGTGTTCTCGGGGATTTTTGACGGGATCCGTTTGAAAACAAACACGGCAGCTCTTGAAAAAGTCGCTTTACTATTGTTTCGAGTTAGAAATTTTTCGTATAATGTATAGTCATTTAACAGAACAAATGAAATGCCGCTTCCAACAGATTGGCATGGAAGGCATTAGGGGAGGCTTATGTTCGGCAGTGGACTTCTTGTGGCTGATGATGATGATGATGATAGTCTTTTGGGTGGCTTCAATCTCCTTTTTTTATTGCATAGGCGGGCAAACGAGCAAGTGGGTCACCTGATGGTAAGTGATCTCCACCGCCCATGTACTCCCACAATAATAAAATAATCATGGGCGCGTTGCCGACCTTAAAGGAACAGGATAATTAAGGAATTGGGAAGGGGAGAATTAGGCCTCCGTATATCTCACTCACCGTACGAAACGCAGCAGCACGCTTCTACTTTATGCCGGATTTCTGTGAGACAGTGCTAACGACCCGGTCGAGCCAGCCCATTCATGCTGTAGACAAAACTGTCTACAGCTTGGCTCTACCACTCCTTGGAATCGAAACGACACTGTTTACACACAGTTGCTTAATAGATAAAGCAGTAGTGTCTGCCCAGACAGACATACGAGCATTTACCTGTCTTCTGATATGAATGACTTACGATAACAAACTCTCGGGCAAATATTACAAGGTTTAAAAATAAACGGGCCAATGCACTTTGAGCTATATATTTCCATCTTAAAACAATTACATACATACGCTCTCACGCCTGTAATCCTCGAAAGGGTAAGGCTTGTAACCAGTATATCCATATTTCACCGAGTTTATTTCCATTCCATGATGCAATAGGGGGCGAGCCTATTGCCATACCGGTCACAGTTCCAGCCTCCGGGCAGACACTGACGCCCGGTTTCTGAAGGATGACCAATGTCAAATTAACTAATCATCAAATCTTATGTCAAGTCGAAATTGAGTTGCTAGAAGCGTGATCAACACCTTTGATTTGAAACACATGTTATCTAACATAACTTTCAATTTAAAATTAAAAAATCGTAT
This sequence comes from Mimas tiliae, assembly GCA_905332985.1. Taxonomy (NCBI): domain Eukaryota; kingdom Metazoa; phylum Arthropoda; class Insecta; order Lepidoptera; family Sphingidae; genus Mimas; species Mimas tiliae. The sequence continues at coordinate 874,566 of HG995254.1, forward strand.
AGCAAACGGTACTAAAGAGAGATCAAATATTATAAAAAACGGTAAGACATAACGGACGGCCGTTATGTGATAGGGGGCGAGCCTATCGCCATACCGGGCACAAATTCCAGACTCCGGGCTGATACTGAGCATATCGTAATAGAAAAACCCAATACCACTTTACACGACCCGGGAATCGAACCCGAGACCTCAGCGTTGACCTCAATCGTAAAGCTTACGCATTACAACTGCGCCACCGAGGCAGTGGCTCTACCACTAAACGAATATAGCGCCAATAGTCTTGGAATATTGGTTATTAGTTATTGGTGACTGCCTCGGTGGCGCAGTTGCAATGCGTATTACGATTGCGAGTTACGATTGAAGCCAACGCTGAGGTTTCGGGTTCGATCCCCGGGTCAGATAAAGTGGTATTGGGTTTTTCTATTACGAAATGCTCAGTACAGCCCGGAGTCTAGAATTTGTGCCCGGTATGGCGATAGGCTTGGCCCCTATCACATAAGCGACGGAGATACGCTAGGCGAAATGTGGGTGTACTGGTTACACCTCTGCCTACCCCTTAGCGGCCATAGCCCTTATGGCCTTAGGGTAAATACGTCACTAGGGTCACCTGTGTATGTATGTAGTAGTCATTTGACAGCCTCTGTGGCGCAGCGGGCGAGTAGCCGGGTACGAAGCGAGAGGCCGTGGGTTTGATTCCCGCACCGAGACAAATGTTTGTGTGATCCCACAATTATTTGTTTCGGGTCTGGGTGTTGTGAGACCGCAAGTCCCTCGTAGTTCCTGATACCTACGACACAGGTTTACCTAGTGTGGGGTCAGGACTATGTGTGTGACTGTTGGGTGTATTTATTTATTTAGTTATTGGTGGTTATTAGAATATTGGTTGGCCAAATTCATCGCTACTTAGACTTACTAGAGATAGGATACCATGGAGTTAGGGAGCTAGCGCAATTTGGCGCAATACATATTGTATTTATAGTGTATATTGGTTTTAATAATATTATTATATTGTAAATTATAACGTTTTTAAGTAGCCAGTAGAGCATATGAAAATAAAGTTATTTTATAACTATCTCAGCCTGTTGTCGTCCACTGTTGGACGTAAGCCTCCCCAAGTGAGCGCCAACCATCCCGGTCTTGAGCAGCCCGCGTCCACCCCCTACCCGCCATCTTTTTCAAGTCGTCGGTCCACCGTGCAGCAGGGCGTCCCACACTACGTTTGCCTAACCGTGGTCTCCACTCCAGCACAAAAAAGTTATTTTGATTTTTGCAAATTTATTGAATTAAATGATTGTGATATACGGACGGAACACAATACTGACAGTACGTAATTATAAGATTTCCGCTATTGGCATTTAGTTATGGAACCCTAAAAATACTTATCATGGATACTGAATTGTTTACAAAAATATGAATCATGCAATGCGTGTTGCGATTAAATGGTATTATTTATTTTTAGGGTTCCACATCTAAGTGTGTCAAGTTGGTCCTGGTAACTACCGGCCTGTTACCACTTGAAGCTGACTTCAAATAGCGGCTTGCTGGTGGGTTTCCAATGTAGTAAAATATAGTAGGTGGTAGGTCCCGCGTATGCGAGAGGCCGTCTGGGTAGGCCACCGCTTTGTTAATTTCTGGCGCTGTAAACATTGGTGTGTTCCGATTTGAAGGGCATTGAAGCCAGTGAAATTACTAAGCATTATGAGACTTAGCATCTTATGTCTCAGGGTGACGAGCGTAGTTCAGTGTCATGCAGTACTTCATAATTCGATGTTCTGATTGGTGTTGCTTTATGGGCAGGAGTGACGCTTACCATCAGGCGAGCTACTTGCTCGTTTCGTCACATATATTAAAAGAAACGTTTTTTTAATAGCAGAGGTGAATTATCTTCACCGCCCATGAAATCTGACTCACCTTATGAGATGCAATACTGAGCTGTCACTTCCTGTCGATTTTCTATGCGATGCGCCCATTCGTGCTGTAGACAAAAGTGTCTTTCGCATGGTTCTATTTAACCAGTTTTGTAGTTGGTTCCATTTCACATTGTTATCTTTCGCTTACTACGGAACATTTTATTTCCGTAGCGTATATCCATCTAACGCATACCATCCCTGCCCGGGAATGGAGGGATGGTTATGCCGGACTCATCGACCATCTGAACTAGCTCACATCAAGTGTCTACTAGATCGGGACCCTAACCAATCTTCCTACGCCGGTGTACGGGCTAAAAACCCCGCGGTAGCCTCCTTCGGTGTAAGTGGGAAGGCTGTAGGGGATTCTGGATTACCTGGATTGCTGCCGGTACTGCTAACAATCGGGACACCATCGGCGTCTACCGCAGCACAAGATGTTTGCACTGGCATCCGTTATGGGGTCGCATCAAAGAAAATGTGCGAAGGCCGGACATCCCCCCTGTACCGCCACAAAGTGTACAATTAATATTTCCAACTCCTCATTTTCTATTTGATTAATATCGTGGCGGGACAAAGACAATTTAGTATTTCCAGAGACTCGCCGAGCTTCACTGCTCGGTTTCAACAAAAATGCGTGCCACTGTCGATCTTGGTGCACAGGAGTTACAGTGGCGGGTGTGTAGGCGGGATAGTCTCGTGTACCGCCACGACCTCCATGCCCCCAATTAGCTGCCTCTTTCGACAGGCAGAGGATACCATTGTAGAATTTTACAAATGCCCTCAAACCACAGGTCGTCTACCCGATGCTTCCTTCTCGCTTGGTGGCGAGCGGGATAGGATCGTTCCCGATCCCATTCGGCGCTCTCCTTCTGCGACATGAAACGTTCGCAGAAGGAAGACACCGCACGCCAGACCTTCGTATGCCGACCATGGCAAATTACTATGAATAGTAGAGCCACGCTGTAGACACTTTTGTCTACAGCATGAATGGGCCGGCTCGTCCGGATCATTACCACTGTCTCACAGAAAACTGGCGTAAAGTAGCAGTTTGCTGCTGCGTTTCGTACGGTGAGTGAGATATCCGGAGGCCCAAACCCCCTCCCCTTCCCAATTCCTTAATTATCCCTTTCCTATAAGGTCGGCAACGCACCCACGATTCTTTTGGTATTGTGGGCGTACATGGGCGGTGGAGATCACTTACCATCAGGTGACCCTCTTGCTCGTTTGCCGGCCTATGCTATAAAAAACTACTTCAAATTAAATTCAAATCATTTATTGTGTAAATTGGATCTAAAATATTATTTTTATATGTCAACTACGGAACCCTGCACTAAGCATTGCTCTACATACTCTTGTATAAGTTATTTAAAATTCATTTTTTGATAAGCCTACAACAGGTGTACAACAAAGACAATAGGTTTTTAATCCCAGCTCGGACGTTCACACGTCTTTTTAATACTTACAATATGTATGAGACATATATTTTATAATCTCATTAATAGAGGAGGCCCGTGCCCACCAGTGGGACGTGAATAATCCAAGGCTAGTATTATATATTTTTTTAGGTAAGTCCAAGTTTATTTATTGTGTAAATAGTATATTGGGTTTTATATCGGGTTAACGGGAAATGGGTCGGCGTATTTTAATATTCCGCGCCTTGGACCTATGTATAAGGTATGCCGCCTTTTTCGGAATATCGACACAGTTAACAAACATCCCGTCTTTTTTTTCTTTTATTACGGCATAGGCCGGCAAACGAGAAAGTGCGTCACCTAATAGTAATTGATCTTCACCGCCTATGTACGCCAACAATACCAAAAGAATCATCGGTCCATTGCTGACCTTAAAGGGAAGGGATTGGAAAGGGGAGGTCGCTTGGGCCTCCGGATATCTCATTTACCGTACGAACCGCAGCAGCAAGCTGCTACTTTACGCCAGTTTTCTGTGAGATAGTGGTGACGACCCGGAGGAGCAGGCTCATTCATGCTGTAGACAAAACTCTACTGAACTCTACTCTGGCTCTACATACATACGCATTCACGCCTGTAATCCTCGAAGGGGTAGGCAGAGGTGTAATCAGTACACCCACATTTCGGCGAGCGCATCCCCGTCCCATAATGTGATAGGGGGCGAGCCTATCGCCATACCGGGCACAAATTCCAGACTCCGGGTTGATACTGGGGTATTTCGTAAAAGAAAACCCCAATACCACTACCCGACCCGGGGATCGAACCCGAGACCACAGCGTTGGCCTCAATCGTAACGCGTACACATTACAACTGCGCCACCGAGGCAGTCACTCTGGCTCTACCACTGTGTAAATAGGATTGCTGGATTTATATCGGGAAGTGGGTCACCCTTGGCGTATTTTAATATTTCCAGGGTGCGAAATAACCTATAAGGTATGCCCTATAAACGCTGCTGGAATCACAATCGTCTTGATGTCCAATTTATGAAAAATGAAAAAAAAAACGCGTTACGATTGACGCCAACGCTGAGGTCTCTGGTTCGATCCCCGGGTCGGGTAAAGTGATATTGGATTTATCTATTACGAAATGCCTAGTATTAGCCCGAAGTCGGGTCCGGTATGACGATAGGCTCGCCCTCTAACACACAATGGGACAGAGATACGCTCGGCGAAATGTGGGTGTACAGGTAACGAGAGATGGGAAGTGCGAGGGGGATATTGAAAGGAGAGTGACGGCAGGTAACAAAGTGAATGGTGCCTTGCACGCAGTAATGAGCAGCCAGTCGGTGTCACAAAAGGCACGAATGGCTGTTCATAATGGTGTGCTGGTACCGACACTTATGTATGGCAGTGAAAGTTGGGTTTGGCAGAAGAAGCATGAAAGTAGAATAAATGCGGTGAAAATGCGTTCCCTACGTAGTATGTGTGGAGTCACCCTTGCTGACCGGATGAGGAATAGTGTGATAAGGGATCGCTGTAAGTTGAAGAATGATGTGGTGGACTAGGATCGATAAGGGTATGCTGAAATGGTTTGGGCATATGGAGAGGATGGATGAAAGACGACTTACGAAAGGTATTTATCGTGCGAATGTGAATGGTAGGGTTGGAAGAGGGCGCCCGAGGAGAACATATTCGGATCAAATTAATGATATTCTCCGAAAAGGGCACGTCACGAGTACCCTCAACCGACGAAAATGGATGAGAAGATGTATGAATGTGGAAGAGGCGAAAGAGGTGTGTCAGGATCGTAGCTTGTGGTACTCAATAGTCTCTGCCTACCCCCATGGGACATAGGCGTTAGTGTGTATGTATGTATGTATGTTACACCTCTGCCTACCCCTTCGGGTATTACAGGCGTGAGTGCGTATAGGCCATAGCGGTCATAGCCTTTATGGCCCTAGGGTAAATACGCCACTAGGGTCACCTGATGGCAGATGCCGAACACCGCTCTTGTACACCCAAAGTGGTAGGACCCTCGTATGCGAGGCCAGCTGGTTTGGCACCACCGCTTTGTCTATTTCTGCCGCCAAGCACTATTGTGTTCCAGTTTCAAGGACATTGAAACCAGTGAAATGTAATATTTACTTTTTGCCCCCTCTAGGAACTCTCTCACCAAGAAATTTAAATATAATAATAATAATAATACACCCAACAGTCACACACATAGTCCTGACCCCACACTAGGTAAACCTGTGTCGTGGGTATCAGGAACTACGAGGGACTTAAGGTCCCACAACACCCAGACCCGAGACCAATATTTGTGGTTCACACAAACATTTGTCTTGGTGTGGGAATCGAACCCACGGCCTCTCGCTTCGCAGCCGACTACTCGCTCGCTGCGCCACGGAGCTGTCAAAATATTGTTGTATTGTTCTAGAGTGATGATACTAACGCTCTTGGGAGTGGTGTTCCTATGCCTGGCGTCATGGCTGGTGTTACGCTGGCTACGAGTGAAGAGTTACTGGGCAGAAAGGAATGTACCACACGAACCTCCCCACCCCATCGTAGGCAGCCTCAGTTTCCTACTTAAAGAAAATGCTGTAAGTATTTTGTCATGAGTAAAATTAATAAGTACTTTTGATCCTTGCAATGTGATTATGAGCGAATCATGAGCGCGTTGCCAACCTTTAAGGAAAGGGATAATTAAGGGATTGGGAAGGGGAGCGGGATTTTGGCCTCCGGATATGTCACTCACCACACGAAACGCAGCAGCAAGCTGCTACTTTACGTCAGTTTTTTGTGAGTCAGTGATAACGAGCCGGATGAACCGGCCCATTCATGCTGTAGAAAAAAGTGTCTACAGCGTGGTAGAGCACCACATAATTTTGCTGGCCTGAAGTTACTAGATATACAGTGTTTGATTCCGGAACGCGACTAGCTTGAATGAACCACTTTGGTGGTTTATTTTGAGTGGAAGAACCACAATGTTTGTTCTACAACACGAACGGACCGGCTCGACGGTCGTTATCACTGTCTCACAAAAAACCGACGTAAAGTAACAGCTTGCTGCTGCGTTTCGTAAGGTGAGTGAGATATCCGAAGACATAAATCTCCCTCCCTTTCCTAATCCCTTAGTTATCCCTTTCTTTTAAGGTCGTCAACGCGCCCATTTTTATGGTATTGTCGTCGTACATGAGTGGCGGCGATCATTTACCAAAGGTGACCCACTTGCTCGTTTACCGACATATACTATAAAAAAGAAAAAATCATCTACCGCATAGCTATACCACATATGGCGGTAAGTGGGGAGTCTATAACAATAATTTTATCTAGAGTCGACTTGGATACAACAGATTCAGATGATTTCTTTCAAAACACTTGATTCAACAAATGTGAAAGGTGGAAAACTTATATTGACACGTTTATTCCCCTTCAACTTGATTGAAAGTCTTATCAGATGGTTCAAATTATTTATGACGTAACAGTTTATTAACTAAAATGGAACCGTTTAAACCAGATAAACTGTACAATTCACAGGAATGGCAAGACAACGAGTGTAACCTTCTATCTATCTATTCTATCGTTTCTTAGGCGTTCTGGATGAGGAAGATGTACAATCAGTTCAAGAGTCCATACGTGGGCATCTGGCTGTTTTGGCGTCCAGCGCTAGTCATCAACTCTCCGGAGATAGCACGGCGGGTACTCGTCAAGGACGCTGATAACTTTAGGAATCGGTTCCTGGGGTCAGGCAGGACTGATCCTATTGGAGGGCTGAATTTGTTCACCGTTGATGTGAGTTTATTAGAATTACTAGCTTAATGACTCCTTCCGTATAAATGTCTTTCTCTGGGATAAGAATTACCCTTTTTCCTAATCGAAATCAAGGTCTACTTACCGAATTTCATCCAGATGAGTTAAGCGATTAATGCGTGGTTCATTGAAACAACCAAAGTCACAAACTCACAAAATCATTTTTATAAAGGTACTTAATAATATTATATACGTCTACTAAATGAGAGGGGTTAGGTCTTAGTCCACCTCGCTAGCATATTACAGATTGGCAGACTTTACATACTTTTTTGATTTTCTATAAAGAACTTCTCAGGTATGCAGGTTTCCTTACGATGTTTCCTTCAACGTTAAAGCATGCATGCTCTTCGAGCTGGTATCGAAACTGCAACTTTCGTCTAGACAGTCCGTACCAATCCCCACTGAGCTATCGCTGCTATGTTATAGATAGGTAATAAAATTCATCCGTACATCACAATATTAGTAGAATTTATCATACAATTGATTGAATAACATTAATTCTACACAAAATCATGCGATCTTAACTCAACAAAAGTATTGTTTGCAATTACTTTAAGTTGAAACCAATTTTTAAACAACACAAATAATCAAATTTGAATACGACAAATTAACCATCTATGCATTTCTAAAATTGTAATTTACTTACCAAGCTCTTATCTGAAAACTATTAGAATAATTACGAGGCATGTTGGAATTTCCGTAGCAAACGTAATCTAATTTTTTCATAAACTTATCAGGATCCTCTCTGGTCATCATTGCGACGCCGGCTGACCGTGATCTTTACAGGTGCTAAGCTGAGGTCCGTCCACAGGATCTACTCCGACAAGGCCAAGGACTTGGTGACGCGGATTGAGTCTGATGGGATGCAGAAGAAACTCATCAACTTGCGAGTAAGTCGATTGTTTTGTGAACATTTTTTTTTAAACAGATGGTATTCATACGCGTTTCTTGGTCGCCTGCAGATGGTAAGTGATCAATACTGCCTATGGATATCTACAATGCTAGAATAATGATATAAAAAAATGAAGAAAAACAAAATGTCCAAATATTTAGACCTGGCACACAAGGTAGTTATGTATCCTAGAGTATGTGTACGATCTGATGGCGTCGCATCACAGGATGTACCATAGACGCAAGCTAAGCACATTTTGTAAAACAGTAAACAGTTCTTAGAACCATTACATGTTGTTTTTATGTAATTTGAGACATCATAGGTGTGCTCCAGACGCTACCTCAGCACTTTTATCGTAAACAGGTCGAAGCTTCTAGAATAAGTAATGCGTATTGTTTACATCGCTCGACCATATAAATAAGGAAATTGTACATGAAAATTAAGTCTAATAAAGATCTTCACTCTGAACAGTCTTTTAAAAAGCTCCTCGAGCCGTTGCTCGATTTGACTGGCGCAGTCGGTAGGATACTCGCGTCGAGAAACCGTGCCCTTGAAGACACAAAAATCGGTCTGTCCGCGGAAATTTTCGGCGAACGTTTTAACGTTGTTACGGGTATCGCGAACCATCAAACAAATAAGTCTACGCAGCGACAAAGCCGAGGACGCAAGACTCAAGCAGCTACATTTGGGAGAATGGCCACGGAGATAATGTGAGTAGACCTTTTCACTTTCCCTCTGTGTCCCGTCTTATCCTAGATTGCTGTATTTAATTTAAGATTATTTTTTTTTAAATATTGAATTACTTTGAAGTAATTATTTTTTTTTATTGAAGAATTTTAAATAATATAATAATTAAATAAAAATGGAAAGCCACAAAGTGGATAATGTTATTACGATAATACCAAAGGAAATGGTATCCATTATACCTAAATTTGAAGGTGATGGAAAATTAATTAATTTATTTATTAAGAAATGTGAATATGTTATAAGTCATTATAGAGGATTAAATAATCCAGCGCAGGAATTATACGTATTCCATATTATCACAAGTAGACTGGTCGGTCGTGCCGCGAATTTAATAAGCGAGCGTGAAGATATAGAGACATGGTCCGAACTTAAGAATTTGCTAACGCAACACTTTGGTGATCCGCGTTCGGAAGAATGCATAGCCATAGAGCTAGAGTCACTAAAGATTAATAACGGTGAATCATTTATTGATTTTTGCAATAGAATACAGTACATACGTAGTACTCTATTTTCAAAAGTGAACTTGTTAAATGATACTGGTGTTCGTAATGCCAAAATTATTATTTATAATAATATGGCAATGAATGTTTTCTTGTTTAATCTCCCTGAAGATCTGATACGCATCGTACGTCTTAAGGGATGCACCACTCTTGAAATGGCACTTAGTATTGTGACGGAAGAAGTAAACTTCCAGAATCAATACAATTCGAGAAAAACTAAACCCACTCAGCAACCTAAGCCTTTCATTCAGAATAATTATAAACCGATGATGTCAAATAACATGACACCATCAAATTTTAAATTTGGTTATCAACCAAATTTTGCCATTAACAGACCACAATTCATACCTAACCAAAAATTTACTCAACCGAACAATAATTTTAAATTCGGTATGCAACAATATATAATATAAATGCAACAACATTCTCCAATAAATAGATTTTCACAGCCGAACAATTATGGACAATTTAAATTCGGTGTTCCACAACCACAACAAAATTTTAAATTTGGTTACCCAAACCAAGCCTTCAAGCCAAATTTTATGCAACCCCATAAACCCCAATCAGGATTCTATAGGAATCAACCGGGACAATTCCGTTTTGGCATTCCGCCAAACGCTCAAGCACATAGACCATCGTACAAATTACACTCAGATGCTTCTATGCGCACCGCAGTTCCGTTGAAGAATACACAGCCAACTAATCATCTATTTTTTAATGATGAACCGGAGTATTATCAGGAAGCTTGTGAAAGTTATCCCGAGGAATATAACGAGGATGAAAACTCGTATGTATTCAATAACGAAGAGGAAAATCAAGTAGAACTTGATAACTCAGATAGTCCACAAGATGCTGTAAAACAAAATGAAATTTTTTGTCCAGCAGCCTCCCCCGAGGATCCCAAAAATAGAATACATTTAAATTATGATAAAATTCTAAAATTACCTCATATTATTATTCCGGAAATCAAATCACGATTTATCATAGACACAGGTTCATCAAGGTCCTTTATATGCCCAGCTAAAGCGTTCGAATATTTTCCCGACTCTATTTCCAAGGAACAGTTTGAAGTTATGAGCACTCATGCCCACAGTACTCATAATGAGGTTCTTTACATACCACCATTAAAAATCTTTAAAAGTTCGAAATTTCTCAAATTTCATATTTATGAAGTTGATAGTCTATATGATGGATTGATAGGTTCCGATTTATTAAAACAACTTGGCGCAAACATAGACATGAATAATCAGTTATTAAGTACATCTATCACACAAATACCTATAATGTATAGTTCACCAGCTGAAATTCAGCTAGATAAAACCGAATTTCTTGGTAAGGAAATCGCTTATAGAGGTCATACAATTACTCTTGATAGTTCAGATAGTTTACCAGATACAAATGCGGATACCTTATCACAAATTAGATTAAACGCTGTCGATGGTAAAGGCGAAGATAATATTTCTTTAGCCGTAAATGTTGGTGACAGAGATTTACAAAGTGACGAATCTCGTCCAGCATGTCCCATGTCAATTTCTTCAGGTACTGAAAAAACTGAGAGCATTATCTCAGTTCGATGTCGTTTACCCTTTTCTATACCATCCTCATTTAGTACTATGACAGCTACCGAAGGTCAATCAAAGAGCAGTACGGAAACAGCTCACTCCGCTATTGACATTGATACTGACCGTGTGCTAATCTTGAATAAACCCATAAATAGACCAAATTTGGATAATATATTCTTAAAAAAGTACAAGCCCAAATTTAAATATTTAATTTATTATAAGGAAGATGTACATAAGAAACAAAAAGACAGAGATAAAAAAAATACAAACAGAATTTAAAGATACAGGAAGGCGTATATAAGTTATAATAAATGGACAGTTATTAAGATATTAGATTTAGAGAAAATTAATTTAGATTTAAATACAAATATTAATAGGTACCAGGAGTAACATACGTTAATACATACAGGTATAAATGAAACATATTTAGAGTCTACTGATAATTCAGATAAGAGTCAGATAGAGTCAGATAGAGTCAGATAGAGTCAGATAGAGTCAGATAGAGTCAGATAGAGTCAGATAGAGTCAAATAGAGTCAAATAGAGTCAGATAGAGTCAGCTAGAGTCGAATAGAGTCAGATAGAGTAAAATAGAGTCAGATAGAGTCAGGTAAAGTACATCTTAATATTTTTACAGAGTAGTGCAGTCGGTTAGTTCCAAAGCTCAGAATAAAAAGAGGTCTCCTGAATTCTCTTGGTTAATTAATAAAGCTTATTAACTTACTGGAATATTACAAATTAATAAATGGATTAAAATCCTCATAATCTGTATTAGACAGGAAGCAACTTATATTTAAAAACGGTAAGGTAGAAATTATGAACATCTTTAATAATGTATAGTTGAATCTTGTTCAAATGGATAAATCTATTGCAAATTTAAATAAAAATGTGAATGAATTAAAACTTCAAGAATGATTATATCATGTTATTCATGCTTGCAATCTATTCATTCATAATTTTCAATTAATATGTATAAAATTAGATGAGGTTGAATCCGCTATAGCATTCAGTAAAATAGGCGTATTACACCAGTCAATTGTGGATACTAAGGAGTTACTTACTATATTAAAAAATATTGAGGAAACTGAAAAACTAATTTATCCATCAAAACCTGAAAATTTAGTGAAAATAGAACAAACGATTAGTATGAAATCATATGTTAGAGATAAGCAGATTAATTTTATTATGGAAATACCTTTGGTATATAAGCAATCTTATTTTTATTATAAAAAAATTCCCTTACCTATTACCGAACCCTTTACCCAGAATACCTTAATTATAATTCCAAAACACCCTTACCTTATAGTGAATGGGTCGAAAACGAAATCTCTATCTAAGCCCTGTAATGTAATCGATGCTGATACTTATTTATGTAATGAAAAGGACGAGTTCCTTGTTGCCGAAGATACTTGTGTTGCAGATTTAATGCGATACTCCACAAACGCTTCTTGCATTCAAGTTCCCGTCGAAATAGATGACGTCAAATTAGAAGCAATTCAGACTAATCGATGGATACTTTATTCGAAGAAATCCATAAAAACCACAAGATCCTGCAAGGATGAAACATTTCATCATGAAATTAAGGATACTTACGTAATAACCATAGATGATGATTGCGAATTGCAAATCCAGAATTATCACCTCCGCCAACATCAAACGAAATCCGGAGAAATACTCTATAATAAATTACCTATAATCAGCATACCAGAGACGATGTCCATAACAAGGATACCAGAGTTGAAACCCTTGAATCTGCGAGGAACTGAGCTGTCAAACTTGCAGTTATTAAATTACGCTTTGGAAAATAGTGACAAAAATAGTGAAAATATGGTGAATGTGAAATCAATTAGTGTCGGAACAATAGTTTTATATATTATTGTAATATTAAGTGTAATTTTTATTATTTTGTATAAATTTAAGAAATTAAAAATGATAATTTTTCAAAATCATCTGCCGAAAATGAATACTCCAGATGATTTCGAACTTAAGGAGGGAGGAGTTATGTATCCTAGAGTATGTGTACGATCTGATGGCGTCGCATCACAGGATGTACCATAGACGCAAGCTAAGCACATTTTGTAAAACAGTAAACAGTTCTTAGAACCATTACATGTTGTTTTTATGTAATTTGAGACATCATAGGTGTGCTCCAGACGCTACCTCAGCACTTTTATCGTAAACAGGTCGAAGCTTCTAGAATAAGTAATGCGTATTGTTTACATCGCTCGACCATATAAATAAGGAAATTGTACATGAAAATTAAGTCTAATAAAGATCTTCACTCTGAACAGTCTTTTAAAAAGCTCCTCGAGCCGTTGCCCGATTTGACTAGGTACTGACAAAGAAAGAAAGATTGGATTTTTCTAGTATGAAATGCTCAGTATCAGCCCGGAGTCTAGAATTGTGCCCGGTATGGTGATAGACTCGCCCCCTATCACATTATGGGACGGAGATACCCTCGGTGAAATGTGAGTGTACTGGTTACACCTCTGCCTACCCCTTCAAGGATTACAGGCGTGAGTGCGTATGTATGTATGTTAAACAAACAGCGACCCGCATTTTAATTAATATTACTGTAAGTTAAAGTTAATACGAGAATATTATGCCTTAGCCATGCCTACACGAGGAAAAATATACTGAATATTTAAACAGTGACGTAAACATAATGAGAATGAGACTTGTCATACACCTGTCTCAATAAGTAAGTCAGAAGGTAAATGTATTTTGCTTTCTTTCTAAACCGACGTGGATGTATGAAGAATGTTATGAGACTGAAAGAGGCGAATGAGTTGTGCAAAGATCATAGTAAGTGGAAATCCGCTGTCTCTACCTACCCCTATTGGTAACAAGTGTTACTATGTACATAATTATGTGTGTATAATAGCATCGAAATAATATAACTAGAACGATAACTCTCATATGAATGAAAAAATCAGCTCCACTTACTTACACATGCAAAAGTAAAATCACATGTAACACTCATACACGCAATAAAAATTAATGAACGTTCAAAATCAACTTTAATTTATAAAAGTTAGTGTCTAAATATTAAATTTGTAGATCAAGCTTTACGACGTTTTGCACCGCGCAAAAAAATAGAAGTATCAAGCGTAAATTGGTTTTCTTTCTTTCTAACTAGAGATTATTATGCACAGACTTATATAGCCCCGCCCCATTGCGCAGAGTTTTGGTGGGATCATTTTTTGCTTAAGTTACGTTTCTTGTCATCTTACATGTACAGACATAAATTCTAGTAATATCCACTTTCAGTCCCTATTCAGTGACTTCACGACCGATGTGTTCGGCGACTCAGCCTTCGGTGTGAGTAGTATGGCTACTATCACTGGAGACAGTCCTCTCAGGAGAGTGACCGCTGACTTCATTCAGTTCTCCGTGTTTCGAGGCCTGTCTTGGACCAGCATCTTCTTCATACCAGAACTTGTTGATTGGTTTGGGTAAGGAATAAAGTCCTACTTCTACTAGTCGTATTTCTACTAATATTACAAACTAGCTTTTTCTCGCGGCTCAGCCCGCGTGAACGGCCTTTTCCGGGATAAAAAGTAGCCTATGTTACTCAGTGATAATGTAGCTCTCTAACGGGAGAATTTTTGAAATATTAGTATAGATTAGTGTAGATGTAAAAGAGTGGATATTTGTGACTTTGTTTGTTTGTTAATAAGGCACGCCCTAATACACGGTGGAAGGGTTTTTTATTACATTTGGCACAAGGGTACATAGCACAACGGGACGATATAATGCAAAGACGCAAATAATAATGCGAAGGATAAGCATCAACGCAGTTATCTATGTTCAGAACGAACCTAACTATAACGCTACACAAATAGGTAGCCTATGACAAGGTGGTACAAGGTGGTAGGTACTTCGTATGCGTGAGGCCGTCTGGGTTGGTAGAAACTCTAGCGTTACCTTTTCAACTAGTTTACATTGAGCATGTAAAGGCAGCAAACATAAAATCAGTTTGTCAATTTCAAACGAGATAGATCATACTAAGTATATCCTCGAAAACAATTTATAATTAAGTAATCTATTGGTTTCTCTAACAGCTTCAATTCACATTCTAAATAGACATTCTATCTATGTCCCAAGTGGTACCTATAGATTGATCACATATGGCTGTTGTAATATAGAGCTAGAGATTCAGCTTGCTCAAAGATGCTCCATATTGCAGTTGTGTTATACATTTGTTATACTTTCCCTCACGGTTTTACCCCCGTGCATGTTACTGCTTCGCTCCCGTGAGCCATAGCGTAATGTAATGGACTTTAGTTACGATAAAACGAATATATGGTGTGAATATTACCTCAATCAGCGCATGCACAAGTTAACAATAGTCAAGCGAAACGCCCGATCGCCTTATTAGAATAGGTGAGGGCTTGGCCAGTACGAGTATGTGGAACGGCTATTACAGAAGCTATCATTTTCCCAAAAAAATAAGTATAAATAGTTTTTTCTTTCATTCCTTGATCAAGCTGTCTTACTTCAAGTGCAGATTATAGCACTTGAAGTAAGCAGATCTCCAAAATAAGTAATATTTACTTTTATTGACAGATTTTCATTCTTCCCAAAGAAAACAACTACATATTTGAGAAAAGTGTTTCGAGCTGTTGTTGAGCAAAAAGAACAGAATAAAATGGATGATGGAGAAGTCAGAGACATGCTGGATGCCCTTCTCAAGATAAAGCAAGAAGGCAATATTGATGGCACAGGTAAGTAGCATAATATACAATTTTTTTTTATTGCATAGGCCGACAAACGAGCAAGTGTGTCACCTGATGGTAAGTGATCACCACCGCCCATGTACGCTCACAATACCAAAAGATGGGCGCGTTGCCAACCTTAAAGGAAAGGGATAATTAAGGGATTAGGAAGGGGAGGAGGATTTGGGCCTCCGGATATCTCACTCACCGTACGAAACGCAGCAGCAAGCTGCTACTTTTCGCCGTTTTTCTGTGAGATAGTGGTAATGATCCGGACGAGCCGGCCATACATGCTGTAGACAAGTGTCTACAGCGTGGCTCTACAACTCATAAAATAATTAAAATTAAAATAATTACTCCAGACCGACATGATATTCGCGATCGTCGATGATCGCAACGTCTAATTACAGTAATTATAATTAGACTGCATAGTACTTGCACCACCTGGAGGCCAATTCTCGTAATTTTAAATGTTCAAAATATCATTACGATCTAGTCTCAGCGTCAAGAAAGTTGCAAATGGCATTCTCTTAAACCAATAATCAACGTGTGGTGTGCAGGTGCACAGTAATCACTTTGCCGTATCATATAAAAAAAATGTCCACTCTTTCTTTACTGCAACCATAATTTTCAAGTTTGGTTGTCGAGGAACTAGAGGTCTTTCGTAGTTTCTGATCCGCGTCAATCGACTGGGATCATAATGTTGGGCCAGAGCTATGTTTGTGATTGTTGGATCATCATCATCATCATCATCATCATCAGCCTATATTTGTCCACTGCTGGACATAGGCCTCTCCTAATGCACACCATTGAGCTTGATCTTTGGCTCTTCATCACCCGCGGCTTTCCGCAGGCCGTCGCTCCACCTTGCTGAAGGGCGTCCTACTCTACGTTTGCCTAAACGCGATCTCCACTCAAGTCCCCGTATACCGGTTCTTCGTGATATATGGCCAGCCCACTGCTACTTCAGCTTGCTAATAATTTGAGCTATGTCGACCACTTTGGTTCTTTATCGGATCACTTCGTTCCGAAGTTTGTTCTTCAAACAGACTGACCTGTAGTTTGTGGACTAGCACCCACCGGGAGTGATTGTTGGATGTGATTATTTATTTAAAGAGATCAGCGAAGACCTGCTTCTGGCTCAAGCTGCAATATTCTTACAAGGAGGATTCGACACATCTGCTGTGACATTAACATTTGCTATTTACGAAATGGCACACCAGCCTTTAATACAGGTAACGCTTTTATAGTACACTCTTAACATTGATTCTCATACAAGATCTTTGAAGAAGTAAAAGCCCGAACTTTGTTAAAGTTGTAGAGCCACGCTGTAGACAGTTTTGTCTACGACATGAATGGGCCTAGCTCGACACACTATTTCACAGAAACCGACGTAAAGTGGCAGCTTACTGTTGCATCTCGTATGGTTATAAAGATTTCTAGAAGCTCACATCTTCTCTTCTAGCCAATCCCAATTCCTTTCCTTTAAGGTTGATGATTCCTTTAACGCGCGCGTCCATGATGTTTTGGTATTATGGGTTTTCATGGGCAGTGGAGATCATTGGCATGCAGGTGATCCATGAGCTTGTTTGTTTGTTCTGTTATTAAAGCAATTCCATCTTAGGTGTACGATACAATTATATCAAGTATTATGTGAAAAACAATAGTTTAGTTTAGTCAAATCCATGGGAGGACCGGCTCAAGCTGGAACAGAACACAGTTAGCGACAAAAAATCTGAGTGTACCTTTTAAATAAATATTGCCTGAACTTCGGTAATTTTGAGCAACTTATCAGTCACTGTCATTATATTGTGTCGATAAAAAAAATCCCTTTCAGTACCACGTCTGCCACGTCTGGGATGAGATACGGTCTAAACTTATATCGTAGATTAGTAAACGGAAATATTAGACCAAAATATCTTTATTTTAGGAAAAACTCTACGCAGAATTGTATGAAGCGAAGCAAAGTGCAAACAGAGATTTAGACGCCACATTACTAGCTGATCTAGCGTACTTAAACGCTGTTCTTGAAGGTATCATCATTGTTATTAATCGTTTCTTAAACTATACTTGTATTTAGTAGTAGATGCACTTCTACTGCTCATATACGAGAGTCCTTCTGGGTTGTTACCACCGCTTTATCTATTTCTGCAGCCAAGCAGCAGTTTGTAAGTACTATTGTGTTTCGGTTTGATATTCATTGAATTCAGTGAAATTATTGGGCACTATGAGACTTAACAACATATCTCTCGGGGTGATGTACGCAATACAGTACCATCCATGCCGCCTCCTAAGGAGCCCTGCAAGCCTGATGGTACCATTAACTTTCAATTCAGCGAACATGAAACCAATAATTGTATTGAGCTTATAAATGATATTTGATGACTCAGGGTGACGAGTGCGGTGTTGTGCCATGCAATGATATGTTACTCAAATTTCTGGGGGCACTGTTAAAGAGGTGTTTAAGGTTTACCATCAGGCAAATGACCAGCAGCTCGTATTTTATAATATAAAAAGTCTTCTTGCAATTTTGCAGGCTTCCGGTGTGAGTATAAAAAATGAGTAATTATTATGTTCTATTTCCATCACAGAAACCCTTAGGAAGTTCCCACCACTAGGCTGGCTGGACAGGATAGCCCACAAAAGCTACAAGATCGACGACAACCTGACGATTCCTGCAGGAACTCCTATCTACGTGAACGCAGTGGGAATGCAGACAGACCCTGACCTGTTCCCGGAGCCCGAGAAGTTTATTCCAGAGAGATTCCTGCCAGAGAACAGTGCTATTAAACCGTACACACATATGCCATTTGGAGAAGGACCGAGGCATTGTATAGGTATGTTTTGATTGGTAAATCTCATTAATAGCTACAATATTTGCCTGGCATTATTTCGGCTTAATGCTAGGGTTTAACTTCTCATAATGATTCGCCGTCTGACCCCGGCAACCCGCAATGGGAACTAAGCTTCAACCGTTAATCAGCAGAGTATACCATGTGCAAGTGAGGTTGGTTTTGAGCCTAACGTAAAATACTTGAAACCTCGTTTAAAGAAGAACATGCCATACCCGTGACTGCCTCGGTGGCGGAGTTGTAATGCGTACGCGTTACAATTAAGGTCAAAGCTGAGGTCTCGGGTTCGATCCCCGGGTCGGGTAAAGTGGTATTGGGTTTTTCTATTACGAAATGCTCAGTATCAGCCCGGAGTCTGGAATTTGTGCCCGGTATGGCGATAGGCTCGCCCCCTATCACACAAGGGACGGAAATACGCTCGGCGATATGTGGGTGTACTGGTTACACCTCTTCCTACCCCTTCGGGGATTACAGGCGTGAGTGCGTATGTATGTATGCCAAACCCTTAAGGAAACACAGTGGAGGAAACCTCATTCCAGAGCGTGCATACATTTTAAAGGAACATTTTGCCTAATTCACAGGGAAACGCTTCGCATACCAGACTTTAAGATACGGGCTGTCAGAAGTGATGCTGAACTTCGAAGTACGTCCTCTGCCCAATACGCCGCTTCCAAACGACTGCCACATAGATGCCAGGAGCATGCTCATGATGCCGGACGACGCTATGTCTGTCGAATTTATTAAAAGGAAGCCGCATTGTGCTTAGTATAGGTCTTTTTGACTTCATTATTTAAGTATAATTAAAGTACTTGATTAATATAGTTGATATATTAAAGATAGAATGGATTTTTGGAAATTTACACTTTAATGGGGAAAAGAAGGAGTTTAACTATGTATGAACTTATTTATGGAACGACTTTGAAATTGGATACGAATATTGCTTAATAAAATAATAGTTAAAAAAACACGCGTTTTTAGAAAATCCAACTAAAAATGAAAATAAAAATACGACGTTTTGAAGGAGGTCAAAATCATGTTCAAAGTTTCCATTACATATATACATACGTATGAAGCTAATAAAAGCGTGTTAAAAATAATGAAACACGTGTTTCACATTTTTGTAAAATTCCACTCGTAAATCTTGAGCTTTGCTACCTGAATAACTCAGCCGATGGAGGTCATGTTCAAACCATGTGTTTGTTTTGTGGAGACGATGATACCATACCTCATCACGCTATAACCCACGGGAGAGGAGCAGTAATATGCACGCGAAACCGCGCGGGACAGCTAGTTAATAATAAAAATGTGTTTGTTTAGTTAATACTACACGGCGGGCGTCCAAATGGAGCCATTCATTAATTATCAGTGTTCTGTGGACGATGGGTATCAAGTGATAAGCTTACAACGAGACAATTATTAGATGGTAGGTCCTTTGTATGCGAGAGGCCGTCTGGGTTGGCGACTAAAGCGGTGGCACTAACCCAGACGGGCTCTCGCATACGATGCCACCTTTATGAGTGGTAGAGCCACGCTGTATACACTTTTGTCTACAGCATGTATGGGCCGGCTCGTCCAGGTCATTACCACTGTCTCACAAAAAACCGGCGTAAAGTAGCAGCTTGCTGCTGCGTTTCGTACGGTGAGTGAGATATCCGGAGGCCCAAATCTCCCTCCCCTTCCCAATCCCTTATTATCCCTTTCCTTTAAGGTCGGCAACGCGCCCATGATTCTTTTGTATTGTGAGCGTACATGGGCGGCGGTGATCACTCACCATCAGGTGAGCCGCTTGCTCCGTTGCCCACTCTTTTATAAAAAAAGTTAAATTTAACACACGCTTTTGTATTATACCACAACAACTTTAGTTATTGCATTTTAATATAATTAACAAAAATGTTTACGTTATTCATACGTATATTTGTTTTGGGTTCATTGAAAATAAATTTGCTATACGCTGGAGGGAAAACCAATATAAATGGCTTGTAATGAATAGTTTATAATATAGCATTGCATTATAGTTCATACTGAAATCTTTTTTTTTTATTTTATAGTATAGGCCGGCAAACGAGCAAGTGGGTCACCTGATGGTAAGCGATCTCCACCGCCCATGTACGCTCACAATACAAAAGAATCATGGGCGCGTTGCCGACCTTAAAGGAAAGGGATAATAAGGGATTGGGAAGGGGAGGGAGATTTGGGCCTCCGGATATCTCACTCACCGTACGAAACGCAGCAGCAAGCTGCTACTTTACGCCGGTTTTCTGTGAGACAGTGGTAACGACCCGGACGAGCCGGCCCATTCATGCTGTAGACAAAATAGTCTACAGCGTGGCTCTACCACTCGTAATTTTTTATAGAATATTCCGATAAATGAGCAAATGGGTCATCTGATGTGGTCTCCATCGCCTAAGAAAACACAATACCAGAAGAATCGTGGGCAATTTCATTAAAAGCGGACTTATCGCTTTCACCTCTGATCATATTGTGAGTGGTAGAGCCACGCTGTAGACAGTTTTTTCTATAGCATGAATATGCCGGGTCGTCCGGGTCGTTACCACTGTCTTACAGAAAACCGGCATACAGTAGCAGCTTGCTGCTGCGTTTCGTACGGTGAGTGAGATATCCGGAGGCTCAAATCGCCCTCCTCTTCCCAATCCCTTTCCTTTAAGGTCGGCACGGCGCCCATGATTATTTTAATATTGTGGGCATACATAGGCGGTGGAGATCACTTACCATCAGGTGACACACTTGCTGCTATAAAATTGAGAAGTATATAAAATGTTTTATTTCCTTAATATTTGAATTTGTGAAAAATGTTTTTGTTACAAATTATCGCACTCGATGGTTTGAATTAACGTTAAACTTTAATTGCTGTTGGAAAAATAA
The DNA here is from genome assembly GCA_905332985.1 of Mimas tiliae. Classification (NCBI taxonomy): domain Eukaryota; kingdom Metazoa; phylum Arthropoda; class Insecta; order Lepidoptera; family Sphingidae; genus Mimas; species Mimas tiliae. The sequence goes on from HG995254.1 coordinate 895,847, forward strand.
TATACGCTATTTAAGACGTTATTCAAGACGCTATTTAAGACGTTATTTATTTCCAGCCGACTGCAAAAACGAGGAAGTTCTCAATTTGTGTGTATTTTTTAAGTATATTGCGCAATATCTCCGCTAAATAATGTAGAGCTATTTTGGAGATATTTTATGGGTGATAAAGTTTACTCCGCTGGTGGTCCCATATAAATTTGGTTAAGATATGATGACGGAGTACGAGATAAAATAGGAAAGTCCTCAATGGAAAGCATCAGATGAGATAAACTTAGTCAGTAGTAGTGAAAATTTAAAAACAAAAACAAAGCAGTTACTAATAAGAAAAATTATTTCTACGCCAAAAAGGAGCCGCCCAAGTCCGTGGCACAGCGGGCGAGTAGCCAGCTCTGAAGCTAGAGGTCGTGGATTCGATTCCCACACCGAGACAAATGTTTGTGTGATCCATAAATATTGGTTTCGGGTCTGGGTGTTGTGGGTTGGCAAGTCCCTCGTAGTTCCTGATACCGATATGATTAGTTCTGTAATTACTGGGCATTATGAGACTTAACACCTTATGTGACGAGTGTAGACCAGTGTCATGCAGTGCTTTATTTAAAGTTCTGTGTGGCGTTGCTTCTGTTTATGGGCAGGCGTGGTGCTTGCGAGCGACCTGATGGTCTCGTCATTCAATCTAATAAAAAATAAATAAAAAAAAAACCCACGGCACAGGTTTACCTAGTGTGTGGTCGGAACTATGTGTGTGACTATTGGGTGTATTTATTATTTAATTATATGCATCAATATCGTAATGTCAATGACCTTTAACAAAGACCTCACAGTATCTAGAACGTCTGAAAATTAATCGAGACTCTTTCCCACTAATTTGTATCATTAATACCCGTTCCAGATTCCAAATCACCACTTTCTTCCACCCTATTGATCTGCTATAATAGTGAATGTGAAAGCAGTGCGTGTCGCAGTCGCACCGCCAGCTGGAGCCGCGCCAACCGTGCCGGATCATTAGCAAATATCTGCCTTTCTACCAATATCTGAATATTCTGTTAACATGGAACTGGATACTAAATATATGTTTTGGTTATCCGTAATCCTGATCAGTCTTTAAGCCATACTGTGTATCGGAAAATGACCCATACTGATAAATACTTGAACGGTGAATCTCACCACCATCCAAAACAGTTAGCTACCGTGGGTAAATCCTTAATTCAGAGAGCACAAGGAATCTGTGATGAGGAACAACTGGCTACTGAGCTACAGCATGTCAAGCGAGTAATGCGAGACAATAAGCTCCAAATTCCACGCCGCCGTCACAGAAACCGAGTGAAACCAGCCACAGTTGAACGTGCCCCTGTTGTATTACCATATGTTAGAGGTGTCACAGACAAGATTGGCTATATACTGAAGCGTGCTTCTATTAAAACTTATTTCAAGCCGCCCAAGAAGATTAGTATATTTTTACCATCTGTCAAGTGTCACATACCTCTACAAGAACAGGGTGTATATAAAATAAATTGTGACTGCGGACTCTCCTATATCGGACAAACTAAAAGAAGCATAGGGACCCGCGTAAAAGAACACATAGCTGATGTTAACCACCGACGCTGTACGAAGTCTGCAGTTGCTGAACATTCAGATGAAGGCTCCAAACATTACCTTAGATTTGACAAACCACAAATCCTTGCCAAAGAACACCGATTCCTACGGAATCCTACTAGGATGATTCGCGAGCATATTGAAATTAAGAAACACCCAAATTTCAATAGAGAAGATGGTTGGAAGCTTGCACAAGCCTGGGATCCAATTATACATTTAATTAAATCGGAACCCAAAAGACCAACTGCCAGACCTCAAGATACCGTGAGCTCTTTCTGCGTAGATCGGACTAGTGTCAACTAACTTTTTTTAAATAATTAAAAATAAATGTATAATTTTAAAATGAAGGTAGCCAATGTAACATTAACTTTTTGAGACGACCTACACCTCAGTCTCTCCCGTGACCACGAAGGCTGAAAAGCTTACGTTGGGACTAAAATAAAAATTAAACCGCGATAAAATCCGTATAAACTAGTTTTATTTCAATGGATACTAAAAATTCAATATACAATATGTAACAAAAACCCTGTTCGGCGTTTTAACTGTGATATCATAATCAATATTCAAACGTAGTGAAAAACTTCGCATACGCATTTGCATATCGCGGTTTTTTTTAGAGCTACCTGTGTGAGCTTCCGTTTATTATTTTTTTAATTTAACTATTGTTATTATGCTGTTAATATGTCTATCCTCACGACCCAAAAGGGTCAACAGCTAACAGGTTTTTGTTACATACTGTATGTACATCTCAGTTTCCTGGTACTTCTTCTCAGACTATTGGACATTTCCGAGGCACGAGTAGAGCAGTAGTGTTGTGTTCCGGTTTGAAGGACATTGAAGCCAGTGAAATTACTGGGCATTATAAGACTTAATACCTTATGTCTCGGGGTGACGTGCGCAGTCCAGTGTCATGCAGTGCTTTGTTATTAAAAGTTCTGTGTGGCGTTGCTTCTGTTTATGAGCTGGCGTGGCGCTTACCATCAGGCGAGCAACCTGCTCGTCTCGTCATTCAAGCTAATGAAAAGCCCGTGTAATTTCATTTTTATATTGACGTATTAGAGACCTTTGGACCTTCCTTGCAAAATAACCTTTTTGATTTTAGTTTAATTTAATAATGCATCCTTTTTCCATGTAGGGTAGATATTTGTCAAACGCGCTTCTGCTAAAAAGTGTGAGTAGGATGCACACTCTAAGGGTTCAGTGTCATTACAGGTTTATAAAATACTAGCCTTTGCTCGCGGCTCCGCCCGCGTGAACGAACTTTTCCGAGATAAAAAGTAGCCTATGTTACTCAGTGATAATGCAGCTTTCTAACGGCAAAAGAATTATTGAAATCGGTTCAGTAGTTTTTAAGTTTATTCGTTACATACAAAAATACTAATCTTTCCTCTTTATAATATTAGTGTAGATTTACACTTACAATATATACTTTCTGTGCTTGATAGATGAACTTAAATTATAAAAAATCGATTTCGAAAATCGCCGCTAGCTCATCACCACTTTATTTTCTAGTACTATATTTATTAAGTACTCTTTTTTCTTATAATTAAATAATGATGCGATATAAAAAGACCTATGCACAATGCGGCTTCCTTTTAATAAATTCGACAGACATAGCGTCGTCCGGCATCATGAGCATGCTCCTGGCATCTATGTGGCAGTCGTTTGGAAGCGGCGTATTGGGCAGAGGACGTACTTCGAAGTTCAGCATCACTTCTGACAGCCCGTATCTTAAAGTCTGGTATGCAAAGCGTTTCCCTGTAAATTAGACAGAGTATTCTTGTAAAATGCATGTCAGGCTCTGGACTTCCCTCCACAGTGTTTCAACTTTGGCGTACAATTCTTTTTATATAGCATAAGTCGGCAGACTGCCTCGGTGGTGCAATTGTAATGTGTACGCGTTACGATTGAGTCCAATGCTGAGGTCTCGGGTTCGATCCCCGGGTCGGGTAAAGTGGTATTGGGATTTTCCAGTATGAAATGCTCAGTATCAGCCCGGAGTCTGGAATTTGTGCCCGGTATGGCGATAGGTTCGCCCCCTATCACATCGTGGGACGGCGATACGCTCGGCGAAATGTGGGTGTACTGGTTACACCTCTGCCTACCCCTTCGGGGATTACAGGCGTGAGTGCGTATGTAAGTCGGCAAATGAACAACTGGGTCAACTGATAGTAAGTGATCTCCACCCCCATGTACGTCCACAATACCAGAAGAATCATGGGTGCGTTGCCGACTTTAAAGGGAAGAGATAATTAAGAGATTGAGAAGCGGATCGGGATTTAGGTCTCCGTACGACACCCACAGTACGACACGCAGCAGCATGCCGCTACTTTACGTCGGTTTTCTGTGGGATAGTGGTAACAACCCGGACGCGCTGGCCCATTCATGCTGTAGAAAAAACTGTCTTCAGCGCGGCTCTTCCACTCGCTTTACATAGTTTCATAAAGTGGTTGGTCCCTCGTATAGCACGTAAAGTGAGGCCGTCTGGGTTGGTACCACCGCTTTATTTCTGCCGTAAACCAACAGTGTGTAATCACTGTTGTGTTTCGGTTTGAAGGGCATCGAAGCTAGTGAAATTACTGGGCATTATGAGACTTAACATCTTATGTCTTGAGATGACGCGAGTAGTTCAGTGCCATGCAGTGTTCTGTAATCCAGAGTTCTGTGTAACTTTGCTTCTGTTTATGGGCAGGCGTGATGCTGAAAGCGTCAGAATGTTTATTCTTTAAAATTGTAACTTTTAATGAGATTATCAGCCTCAGAGGTGCAATGGGCGAGTAGCCAACTGCGAATCGAGAGGCCGTGGATTCGTTTCCGCACCGAGACAAATGTTTGTGTGATCCACAAATTTGTTTCGGGTATGACTGTTGTTGGACCAAGTACCTCGTGGTTCTGGATACCCACGATACAGGTTAACCTAGTGTGGGATCAGGACTATGTGTGTGTCTGTTGGGTGTATTATATATATAGATTTTTAACTTACCTATACAATGCCTCGGTCCTTCTCCAAATGGCATATGTGTGTACGGTTTAATAGCACTGTTCTCTGGCAGGAATCTCTCGGGAATAAACTTCTCGGGCTCCGGGAACAGGTCAGGGTCTGTCTGCATTCCCACTGCGTTCACGTAGATAGGAGTTCCTGCAGGAATCGTCAGGTTGTCGTCGATCTTGTAGCTATTGTGGGCTATCCTGTCCAGCCAGCCTAGTGGTGGAAACTTCCTTAAGGTTTCTGTGATGGAAATAGAATATGATGACTACTCATTTTGTTATAATCACACTGGACTTCCTCGGTGGCGCAGTTGTAATGTGTACGCGGTGCTGAGGTCTCGGGTTCTATCTCCGGGTCGGGTAAAGTGATATAGGGTTTTTCTATTCCGAAATGTTCAGCATCAGCTCGGAGTTCCCAATTGTGCCCGGTATGGCGATAGGCTCGTGCCCATCACATCATAGGACGGAATAATCTCGTCGAAATGTGAGTATACTGTTTACGCCTCTGCCTACCCCTTCGGGGATTGCAGGCATGAGTGCGTATGTATGTACACTGAAACCCTGTAATACTGCAAGAGGATTTTTTTATACCATGAATGACAAGGTGCTGGTCGTTTGCCTGATGGTAAGCGCCACGCTTGCCCATAAACAAACACAACATCACTCAGAATTATAAAATACTGCATGGTACTGGACTGCGTTCGTTACCCCAAAACATATGTTGTTAATTCTCATAATGCCCAGTAAATTAGTGCTTACATACTGCTGCTTGGCTTCAGAAATAGATAAAGCGGTGGTAACAACCCAGAAGGACTCTCGTATATGAGTAGTAGAAATGAATCTACCACTAAATGCAAGTATAGTTTATGCAACGGTTAATAACAATGATGATACCTTCAAGAACAGCGTTTAAGTACGGTAGGTCAGCTAGTATCGTGGCGTCTAAATCTCTGTTTGCACTTTGCTTCGCTTCATACAATTCTTTGTAGAGTTTTTCCTAAAATAAAGATATTTTGTCAATGTTTATCCATATTATATGTACCATCAGTACTGCAGTGATAGCTCAGGTGGGAGTGGTATGGACTGTCGAGACGAAAGCCGCAGGTTCGAAACCAGCCCCAAGAGCATACACCTCTGACTTTTCTAAGTTACGTGTATATTAATTGTTAATTATCACTTGCTTTAACGGTGAAGGAAACATCGTGAGGAAACCTACATACCTAAGAAGTTCTCCATAAGAATTTCGAAGGTATGTGAAGTCTACCAACCCGCATTAGGCCAGCGTGGTGGACTACGGCATAATCCCTCTCATTCAGTAGAGGAGGCCCGTGCCCAGCAGTGGGACATGGTATAATACAGGGCTAGTATTAGTATTAGTATTAGTATGTACCATCTACGCTTTGCCCGTGTCTCATCGAAGCCGTGACAGGCCGTATACGCGTATGTACTGTAGAAAGGTAATTATTTAGGCATTATAAAACTTAGTAAGGTTTATAATGTAAGACTGTAGGACGTTTTTTGACATGTAATGACAGTGGGTGATGTATGAGTGACTTATAAATTATTCAGAAACACCGAAGCTCAGGTAACGTATCATACTAATATTATAAATGTGAATGTAAGTTTGTTTGTTACGCTTTCACGCGAAAACTACTTAACCGATCATCATGAAACTTTGTACACATATTCTTGGAGGTATAAGAAGTAACAGGATGAACGTTTTATAAAAAAAATAAATCTATTTGTTTGTTACGCTTTCACGCATAAATCACGGAACCGATTTTGATGTAGAGATAGATGGGACGCTGGAGATGGTTATAAGCTACGTTTTATTTCGGAAAAGTCTATTCACGCGGGCTGAGCCGCGAGCAAAAGCTAGTATTATATAAAAGTACACACAGATTTGTTTGACCCTTAAAGACATGTAGGCCCTTACTTATAAACTTTTTAAGCACTGATTAGTTAAAACACTGTTTTCGTCTGTTTCTAGCTACTGTGTAAATCACGTTGACAGAGAAAGACAAGAGAGTATTTAACTAATCAATGCTTAAGTAACGTTTATAAGCAAGGCCCTAATGCAAGCAAGTGATAAATGATAGTGACAAATTACTCAAAATACCGAAGCTCTAAAAACTCTAAATGACTGTTTATTTAAAAAGTACACTCAGAATTGTTGTGCCTAATAACGTCGGTTCTATCTTGGCCCGGGCCTCGCACGGATGGATGTAAATAATCTATTATTATAATAATCTATGATAATTATAGTTTATTACAGAATTGAACTGTATTGCAGTATAGTTTCGTCCAAGATTACTCAGCTCATGCTCTGAAGATACAAGCTTGCCTAGTTTGAGAGCCACTGACCTTGTGTTTGATATGTACTATGTTCACTTTGCATAAATATACCGGCGTAAAGTAGCAGCTTGCTGCTGTGTTTCGTACGGTGAATGAGATATCGGGTGGTCCAAATCCCCCTCCTTTCCCAATCCCTTTCCTTTAAGGTCGGCAACGCGCCTATGATCACTTTGGTATTGTGGGCGTACATGGGCGGTGGAGATCACTTACCATCAGGTGACCCACTTGCTCGTATGCCACGGCCTATACTATAAAAAAAAACATTATTATTATTTTTAACATAAAATTTGTATATTATTGTGTTGCTAAAATAGATTTTTTTATAGCAGAAGCCGGCATATGAGGTCATGGGTCACCTGATTGCAAATTCTCTCCACTGCCCTTGAAAACCTAAATTGAAGAATCATGGACGCGTTTTTGATCTTAAAGGAAATTAATTATGATTGTGAAGTAGAAGAGAATTGAGCCTCTGGAGATGCAACAGCTAGCTGCCACTTTACGTCGGTTTTCTGGACGACAAAGTTACGAAACAGGTCCAGCTGGCCCATTTATTCTGTAGACAAAACTGTCTACAGCGTGGCTCTACAACTTTAACAAAGTTTGGGCTCTTCTTCAAAGTTATTGTACTCGAATAAGCGTTACCTGTATTAAAGGCTGGTGTGCCATTTCGTAAATTGCAAATGTTAATGTCACAGCAGATGTGTCGAAACCTCCTTGTAAGAATATTGTTGCTTGAGCCAGAAGCAGGTCTTCGCTGATCTCTTTAAAGAAACACATCCAACAATCACAAACATAGTTCCGACCCCATACTATGATATTATTTGTGTCGATCTTAAACTAAATAAAATAACGTTTAACAAAACATAGATACCGACTTAAAAATAAAAACACTGAAAAGTCAAAAATAACAAATTCTATAAGAAGGTCTCTTTTGAGTCGGTGCCTGTTTGTAGCAACTACATATAACGTAAGATCTATCTAGTTGGCTATTCCGGTAAGTCAGCCGGTGTATATCCAGTTACTACATACATACGCACTCACGCCTGTAATCCCCGAAGGGGTAGGCAAAGGTTACTGGTACTGGATACAACCAGTACACCCACATTTCGCCGAGCGTAGCTCCGTCCCATGATGTGATAGGGGCCGAACCTATCGCCATACCGGTCACAATTCCAGACTCCGGGCAGATATTGAGCAATTCATAATAGGAAAACCCAATATTACTTTTGACCCGGGGATCGAACCCGAGACCTCAGCGTTAGCCTTAGTCGTAACACGTACGCATTACAACTGCGCCACCGAGGCAGTTTTTTATTATATTGACATAATGCTACAAGATTTGACATTCAGACATTATCAGTGTGAGCGTAAACAATGAATGTTTTATTTAATTTAATTTAATGTTAATATTTGTTACAGATATTATATAAAACTATATAATATCTCCATGGCGCAGTTGTAATGCGTACGCGTTACGATTGAGGCTAACGCTGAGGTCTCGGGTTCGATCCCCGGGTCGGGTAAAGTGATATTGGGTTTTTCTATCATGAAATGCTTAGTATCAACCCGGAGTCTGGAATTGTGCCCGATATGGCGATAGGCTCGCCCCCTGTCACATCATGGGACGGAGATACGCTCGGCGAAATGTGGGTGTACTGGTTACACCTCTGCCTACCCCTTCGGGGATTACAGGCGTGAGTGTGTATGTATATTATATAAAAATAACTTTCTGCGCTTCTTCTAAATATATACTTTAACTATGTAAAATCTCACAATCCTCCAATGCGCATATTGCTAAGGGTGCGACGTTTCTCTTCACGTATTAATATATAGATAACATAAACCCACGTCTGTATCCCCGAAGGGGTAGGTAGGGGTGAAAGTAATGCTCCATATTTTCATCCCATGATAAGATAGGGGTGAGCCTATCGCCTCAGTCTAAGTTTATTGCCACTAGACCAATGACGGAATTAATTACAATGTGGAATTAATTTTAAAATCTAGTCATGTCTTGTAAGCCACTTCCCCCGTATGCATAAACGTTACTACGAGTATGAGACCTCATACAGAGCGCAAACGCATACTGATGATTTCTCTAAACGTCATTGGTCAGTTTTTGGCGCGAAATCAAAACAGACCAATCATGTGCTATTGGACACTTGGCAAAGAGCTTACTTAAGTAGTTAAGTTAAGGCCTTAGAATATTTTGTATTTAATTTCAGTATGCTTAGTACGAGTTACAAATACGTTCACAGTTTTCGAAATCGTATAAAATTACTTCCGTCGAAGTGTCAAACTAGTCATTCATACGGTAATAAAGGAAAGAATCGCTTGAAAACTAATTGCATATTCGAATAATACGAAATAAAATTAACCATATTATTAATTTTAATTCATCATAGTTCCCACGAGTGGCTACTCATACTCGATGTAAGGAGGGAAAACGAAAACTTTCATCGTTTTAGCAAACCATTAAAACTTGTACTAGGCCTACTGTTAAGTTATGAATACTTATTTTATAATATAGTACTCACCTGCTCCATCAATATTGCCGTCTTGCTTAATCTTGATGAGGACATCCAGCATGTTTTTGACTTCTCCGTGATGCATTTTATTCTGTTCTCTTTGTTTAACCAAACTTCGGAACACTTTTCGAAAATACGCAACTGTCTTCTTTGGAAAGAATGAAAATCTGTCAATAAAGGTTTATTCTTAGTTTGGAGATATATAATAGGATTTGAAGTATGATAGCTTGGTCAAGAAAATACAGAATAATACTTTTTATTTGCGAAAATAATAGTTTCTGTAATAGCTGTTCTACATACTTGCCGAGCCCTGACCTATTGCAACTTGTACATTGGCTTGTGTAGGTTTCGTAAGACCTTGCTGCCTTGCTGATTCTAGTTCTGATCAAATTTCTTTTTTGTCATTATCACAGTGGTTATTCGCTGTTAAACATGATACAATTCTCGAAAACATTTTATTTTTTATTTTTATTGCATAGGCCGGCAAACGAACAAGTGGGTCACCTGGTGATAAGTGATCTCCACCGCCTATGTACGCCCACAATACCAAAAGAATCATGGGTGCGTTGCCGACCTTAAAGGAAAGGGATAATTAAGAAATTGGGAAGGGGAGGGGGTTTGGGCCTCCGGATATCTCACTCACCGTACGAAACGCAGCAGCAAGCTGCTACTTTACGCCGGTTTTCTGTGAGACAGTGGTAACGATCCGGACGAGCCTGCCCATTCATGGTGTAGACAAAAGTTTCTACAGCGTGGCTCTACCACTCATGAAATATATACAAATAGTTTCCATAGATATTTAGAGATATCTCTATTCCATTAGTGCGTTTGTGTGTTACTGTGTTAGGAACTAAAGGCATGAATGTGTATATATTTATATATACAAATTCACAAACTCATAAACATCCTAACTCTCACATTTTCAATGGTAGTAGAATAGTAGGATTTTTTATTGGCTTTCGAAGGCAAACGAGCTGACGGCCCACTTGATGGTAAGAGGTCACCGTCGCCCATAGACATTGGCAATGCCAGGGGCATAGCCAAGCCATTGCCTACCGTGGAAATACCTCTTTAAGCCTTGTCTGAAGAAGGACATGTCATAGCACTGAGGAAACACCGCGGAGGGATGTTCACTCCAGAGTCTGAAATTTCGTGGGAGAAATGACCTCTGAAAACGTACTGCAGGTATAGGAGTAGGACTATATTCCTCACCTGAAATAGTCAACCAGCTCCGGTATGAAGAAGATGCTGACCCAAGATAGGCCCCGGAACATGGAGAAGTCGATGAAGTCAGCGGTCACTCTTCTGAGAGGACTGTCTCCAGTGATAGTAGCCATACTACTCACACCGAAGGCTGAGTCGCCGAACACATCGGTCGTGAAGTCACTGAATAGGGACTGAAAGTAGATATTACTAGAATTTATGTCTGTACATACATACATTTATACATAGAGTTACACTTGTTTCCAATAGAGGTAGGTAGAGACACAGATTTCCACTTGCTATGATCTTTGCCAATCTCTTTTGGCCTTTTTAACTCTCATTACATTCGTCACATATGCACGTCGGTTTATGGTACTTTTATGATTCTTCTGGCATTGTGGGTATCCATAGGCTGATGGTCACTTATCATCTTCAGGTGATGCAGCTGCTCGTATAATTACTATCTGTATTAAAAAGTCTTCACAAAACTGCACAATCGACTTACTCTCAAGTTGATAAGTTTCTTCTGCATCCCATCAGATTCTATGCGTGTCACCAAGTCCTTGGACTTGTCGGAGTAGATCCTGTGGACGGACCTCAGCTTAGCACCCGTGAAGATCACGGTCAGCCGGCGTCGCAGAGATGACCAGAGAGGATCCTGGATAGTTTATGAATATCTTATATAGTATAAAATTCTCATGTCACAATGTTCGTTCCCATACTCCTCCGAAACGGCTGGACCGATTTGTATGAAATTTTGTGTGCATATCGGGTAGGTCTGAGAATCGGCCAACATCTATTTTTCATCCCCCTAAATGTTAAGGGTGGTCCACCCCTAAATTTTTATTTTTATTTTTTAGTCAATTTTTTATGTTTTTATGATACAGCATTAAAAAATACATACAACCCTAAATTTTCAACCCTCTACGATCAACCCCTATTTTTTAATAGCGACATTAGTATTTTTGTCAAGCGCGTTTCTCAGCGGGTCTCGCTTGATGCGCCCACTAGGCTACTTTAATCCTGGAAATAGGCATTCACGCGGGCGGGGCCGCGGGCAACAGCTAGTATTAGATACCATAAGCTACGGAATCATCAAGATGCCTCACAATATGGCAGCGCGGTTAGAAAATTACAATTTTATATAAGCATTAATGGTTAATTAGTCGTGTTCAGTGATAGCTCAGCGGGGAGTGGTATGGACTGTCGAGACGAAAGTCGCAGGTTCGAAACCAGTCCCAAGTACATACACCTCTTCTTTTCTAAGTTATGTGTGTATTCATTGTTAATTATCACTTGCTTTAACGGTGAACGAAACATCGTGAGGAAACCTGCATACCTGAGAAGTTCTGCATAAGAATTTCGAAGGTATGTGAGGTCTGCCAACCCGCATTAGGCCAGTGTGGTGGACTAAGGCCTTACCCCTCTCATTCAGTAGAGGAGGCCCGTGCCCGTGGGACGTATATAATACTTAGCTGGTATTATTAGTCGTGTTCAAAGATTATTGACATACGCACTCACGCCTGTAATCCCCGAAGGGGTAGGCAGAGGTGTAATCAGTACACCCACATTTCGCCGAGCGCATCTCCGTCCCATAATGTGATAGGGGGCGAGCCTATCGCCATACCGGGCACAAATTCCAGACTCCGGGCTGATACTGGGGTATTTCGTAATAGAAAACCCCAACACCACTACCCGACCCGGGGATCGAACCCGAGACCTCAGCGTTGGCCTCAATCGTAACGCGTACACATTACAACTGCGCCACCGAGGCAGTCAAGATTATTAAGTTATTTAAAAATTAGTTTTGTCTCAAAGTAATCGCAATACATTTGTCGAGATAACATAATTTTGAGTAGAATAAATATTGTTCAATCAATTGTATGATAGATCCTCTTAATAATGTAATGAGAAAATTTGATTATTTGTTAGTTTGTGAATTGGGTTGTTGCAATAAACCACGCTTTAATGAACCACGCATTAACGGATTTGGACAAAATTTGGCACACAGATAGATCGTCAACTGGAATACGATATAAGGTAATTTTTATCCCAGTAAACAACATTCTACCGGGCGGAGTCTTGAGAAAAAGCTAGCTAGTACTAATAAACTCACATCAATAGTAAACAAATTCAGCCCTCCAATAGGATCAGTCCTTCCTGATCCCAAAAACCGATTCCTGAAGTTGTCGGCGTCCTTGACGAGCACCCGCCGTGCTATCTCCGGGGAGTTGATGATCAGCGCTGGACGCCAAAACAGCCAGATTCCCACGTAAGGACTCTTGAACTTATTATACATCTTCCTCATCCAAAACGCCTAGGAAATTATAAAAAGGTTGCAATATTTATACTAATACTACCCGTTGACTTGCCATTCCTTTGGATTGTGTCAGGTTCATATGGTTCCATCTTGATTATTAAACTGCTAAATCGTTAGTAATTTTAATCGTCTGAAAATACTTTTAACCAAATTAGAGCTATAAAATGATTCAATAAAAGGTCGCCACCAAAGCAACTTTTGTTGATTCAAGTATTTCTTTGAAAACAATTACGCGTCTGAACCTGTCGCATTCAAGTCAACTCTATTATTAATTCTAAACTCATTGAATTCTTCACTTTCTGCAATATTTGCATATGGTAGAGCCATGTGGTAGACGCTGGCACATTCATGCTGATCTACAGCATGAATGTGCCAGCTGTGCTGCTTGGTGGTGGAAAAAGACAAAGCGGTAGTACCAACCCAGACGGCGTCTCGCATACGAGGGACCTACCACGTAGTGACACTGCACCGTACTTACTAACAGGTTGAGTTTAGTCACCCTGTTGGGTCAGGATAAACAATACTTACATACATACGCACTCACGCCTGTAATCCGTGAAGGGGTAGGCAGAGGTGTAACCAGTACAACCACATTTCGCCGAGCGTATCTCTGTCCCTTATGTGATACGGGCGAGCCTATCGCCATACCGGGCACAAATTCCAGACTCCGGGCTGATACTGAGCATTTCGTAATAGAAAATCCCAATACCACTTTACCCGACCCAGGGATCGAACCCGAGACCTCAGCGTTGGCGTCAATCGTAACGCGTACGCATTACAACTGCGCCACCGAGGCAGTCAGTAATACTTGCTAGTTTTTTTTTATAGCATAGGCTGGCACACGAGTAATTGGATCATCTGATGGTAAGTGAACTCTACCTCCCATGTACGCCCTTAATACCATAAAAATCTATGCCGACCTTAAAGGAATGGTAATTAAGGGATTGGGAAGGAGGGGATTTGGCCCTAGGGATATATCACTCAACGTAAATGTTATATAGCATTAAAATAATTGACATGTTTATGATCCCACTTACAGAATAAATTATTTGAATTTGAATAAACGCAGCAGCAACCCGCTCCTTGACGTTGGATTTATGACAGTGGTAACGACCCGGTCAAGCCGGCCCATTCATGCTGTAGACAAAACTGTCTACAGCGTGGCTCTACCACGCATAGCGTGATACTCATGCCAAAATACTTACAGCATTTTCTTTAAGTAGGAAGCCAAGGCTGCCTACGATGGGGTGGGGAGGTTCGTGTGGTACATTCCTTTCTGCCCAGTAACTCTTCACTCGTAGCCAGCGTATCACCAGCCATGATGCCAGGCATACGAACACCACTCCCAAGAGCGTTAGTATCATCACTCTAGAACAATACAAAAATGTTGGGATTTCCTGGTGGAGATTTCCTAGATATTATCCTAACAACAGAGACTTAAGTTAGACATTGAAGCCAGTAAAATTACTAAACATTAGAAACTTAACAACTTATGTCTCGGAGTGAGGAGTGCAGTCCAGTGCCATGCAGTGCTTTGTAGTTCAAAGTTATGTGTGGCTTGCTTCTGTTTATGGGCAGGCGTGGCACTAACCATGAGATGAGCGACCTATTCGTTTCATTAATCAAACTAATGCTTGTGTGGACTGGTCTGTTCGGACTGTAATCTTTTGTTTGTTTACACTATTTAATGGTCTTAATTTATTCATCAAACTAATGCTTGTGTGGACTGGTCTGTTCGGACTGTAATCTTTTGTTTGTTTACACTATTTAAAGGTCTTATTTTATTGTCATGCAAATTAATCCAATGCGTAGATATCATTTCTGTAATTGCTTGATTAAGTTACTCTAATTCCAATTAAATATTGTAAAACCTTATGCTGTAATAATTGTAAACTAGTTTTGAAAAGAGCAACGCTGGAGTTTCTTGATCGTTCTTCTCGAGCGAAACAGCATTCCGAACAAGCGGTGGAATATTGACGGAATCTAAATAATGTGTAACATTTTATGGATTCTATAAATATTTTGTTTTTTTTTTATTTAATAAAAATAGTATTCTGCCACTAGAACAATAAGTCGATAAAAATACTATTCTTTACAATTCGTTATCATCCAGACGTGCTTGTGGTTATCTAGGATTAAAAGTTATCAATCGACATCGATTATATTTATTTATAAAACTTGTTTTATAGCATAGGCCGGCAAATGAAGAAGTGGGCCATCTGATAGTAAATGGTTTTTACCGCACTATGCACAATAACAATCGTGGACGAGTTGCTGACCTTAAAGGAAAGGGTTTTTAAGGGATTCGGAAAGGGATTGTGAGGCCTCCGGATATCTCAATTATTGTACGAGATGCTCAGGTATCGCCTTCTTCACGTCAGTTATCAGTGATACGGTGGTAATAACCTGGTCGGCCCTATCATGCTGTAGACGAGATGGTCTACAGCATGGCTCTACCACTTGTGAATAAAACCAGCATGGCAATATGCTTGACAGCCTTCGTGGCGCAGCAGGCGAGTAGCCGGCTGCGAAGTGAGAGGCCGTGGGTTCGATTCCCGCACCGAGACATATGTTTGTGTGATCCATAAATATTTGTTTCAGGTCTGGGTGATGTGGGACCGCAATTCCCTCGTAGTTCCTGATTCCCATAATACAGGTTAACCTAGTGTCGGATCAGGACTATGTGTGTGCTGTTTATGGGACGGAAATACTACTTAATTGGTAAGAGTACTAGTACCTCTGGCTCCTCTGGCTTCCCCTTCGGGGATATAAGCGAGGGCTAATATTATGTTTGTCTTGAGTATCGTGGCAATAAAAGTACTTACCCATAGAATTCCATTATGAACATGATAACAAATTGCAACACTGTATTATTTTTTAAGCACTAATATTTTTAAAGACCGGAATGGCTCACTTGGGCAGGCCTAATTCCAACAGTGGCAACAGGCTGATATTATAATAATAATATATTTTTAAAATATAAAGATCACAGATCATGATCAGAAAGAACAGACTCAAGTAAAGCACACGAATACAAATGCAATGTTAAAGATCAGAGTACTTTCATTTAAACCTAGTTTTTATTAGTAATATACTTATGGATAGGGTTACAAGATGAAAAATTTAAAAATCTGATTTCTATAAAAGGGTCCTGAGTTTTTTCACAATTGTGCTCATTTCTATTACTTGTATTGCATTGGGTTGATTATTATTTAGTCAAAATAAAGTTACTTGTTTATCTCCTCTGAGAGGTTGATGTCAGGCAGGCGGCCGGTCGTAAAAACTACAAGCCAATTTTTTCTGTACCATGAAATGAAATGAAATAGTTTATTAATCATGTAGGCAATTTAAAAATAGCGCTTATGACAAGTCAGTACAAAATAAAGAAACTTATGTATAGAAATCATATCAACTAATGTATACATAGCATCGTCAAAATACACTAGGCAATTACACTAAATTGTTTATTTGTTGTCTTTTTATTTTTCATTAGTAACAATATTTGTAATATGGAAACGTCCATTATTAATTATTAAATATTTTGAGTCGATATGGACCACTGCATTTACCAAACACTGCATTAACCATGTGTTAAGAAGCATGTTGCGCCGACCCTACTGCGAGTGGGATACGAGCAGGTGGAAGAAGAAGAAAGTTACTTGTTAACCAAAGAAGAGAATGGTTCCTTAAAATTTTCTATCGTCAAGCAACATGTGTGTAAGCACTATTGTATTTCGGTTTGAAGGACATTGAAGACAGTGAAATTACCAGTAAATACTCAGGTATTATTTGTAACTCAAAGTTCTGTGTAGTGTTGCTTCTGTTTATGCGCAAGCGTCGCGCTTACCATCAGGCGAGCGACCTGTCATTTTGTCTTACAAGCAAATAAAATAAATAAATCATCACAAGTGTTCATTATTCCAAAATCCTGTAATTTTATTAGGTTTAGCTAAAAATTCTGACTCGGCAGGACAAATCTTGACGTCTGGTAACCCCACTTACGGAGAGACTTGCAATGTACACTTGCAATTCACAAAGTAGATAAACTTGTTGTTCAATTTATTTATGTAAGATTGTGGTAGGGTCATTACCAGTTGATCATATGGGCACAAAACCTACGACCACTTTTGACGTCTAGTACACCTAGATAAGAAGGGGCATGAAACTTAGTCACAAATTAGGTAAACATGTTATTAAAATTATTTATAATGAGATTGATGTAGGGTCATTACTTCCAAAAGATCCAATGAACCCTAGACCGAGAACTATAGTAGGTTAGCTAGCTTGGATCTTGAGAGCTTTAATATATTATAGTTACCCTGAGGTTTCATGTAATTATTCCCAACTACTCAGAGCAGTCGTTGTCGTTTACAAAGCTGCGAACGTTGAATTCGATAAATGAATACGAAATTGTTTATTGTGACCCTTAAAACATTGTCATTATTTACGTGCATATATTATTGTTGTTAGTATTATTGCGAAGCGAGAGGCCGTGTGTTCGATTCCCACACCGAGACAAATGTTTGTATGATCCACAAATATTTGTTTCGGATCTGGGTGTTGTGGGGCCGCAAGTCCATCGTAGTTCCTGATTCCCACGATACAGGTTAACCTAGTGTAGGGTCAGGACTATGTATGTGACGGTTGGGTGTATATTATTTTTTTATTATTAATTAAATACATCTAAAATTTCACCACGCTCTAACAGTACTTAACAGAAAGGCCCTCGATTTGTTTAAGAAAACTCTAAAAATACAATTCGAATACCTCGCACAATATAATCAGCACTTGAGCACGTCGGTTGTAATGCTTACATCAGCTGGAAATTGAGGAATAATGTACACTTTTACCTTGCTTTTAGTATTCATTATTGAACTAGCTTTAGCTCGCGGCTCCGCCCGCATGAACGGTCTTTAGCCTTTGTTCTTATTCAGGTTATGGTCTACCTGTGTGCCAAATTTCATCCAAAACCGTTCAGCCGTTTTGGTGTAATGGACTAATGAACATCCAAATTTACAAACTCGCAAACATACAAATTTTCACATATAAAGTATTAGTAGTAAGAGTAGAATGAAAAGGGGTCAAAGTCAATTTATAGCATTAATATTTATCCGCCTTTATCCTCGAAAGTGTAGGTAGAGATGCAACTAGGCTACAACCCCGTTTAACCAAGATTATTGCCGTCCCGTGATGTCATAGGAGGCGAGCCTATCACCACACCATACACCAACTCCAATCCCGGTCATTTCAAATGTGACTTTTCGATTTGACACTGATTTGACTTAATCACAAATTTTTATTGCCCCACCTGGGTTTTATGAGTGGTAGAGCCACGCTGTAGATACTTTTGTCTACAGCATGTATGGATGTATGCATGTACAGCTCGTTCGGATCATTACCACTGTCTCACAGAAAACCGGCGTAAAGTAGCAGCTTGGTGATGCGTTTCGTACGGTGAGTGAGATATCCGGAGGCCCAAAACCCCTCCCCTTCCCAATCCCTTAATTATCCCTTTCCTTTAAGGTCGGCAACGCACCCATGATTCTTTTGGTATTATGGGCGTACATGGGCGGTGGAGATCACCTACCATCAGGTGACCCACTGACTCATTTGCCGGCCTAAGCAATAAAAAAAAAATAACCTAGGCTCAAACGGTGCTCAACCTTAGTATACTGCTATCAATGAGGCGATCAAAAAGTCAAACTGTACAGCATGGCTCTACCGCTTAGTTTCTAAGAAGGAACCAGGAATGGCTGAGGTGCCTCAAACCTTGGATAAGATGATAAAGCTGTAAGATTTTCCTAATATAAGATGAGATTTCATAAGATTATATAAGTGTTTTTTTAATAACAGTGATAGCTCAGCGGGGAGTGGTATGGACTGTCGAGACGAAAGTCGCAGGTTCAAAACCAGCCTTAAGTGCATACACCTCTGACTTTTCTAAGTTATGTGTGTAATGCATGAGAAGTTCTTCATAAGAATTTCGAAGGTATGTGAAGTCTGCCAAACCGCATTAGACCTGCGTGATGGACTAAGGCCTAACCCCTCTCATTCAGTAGAGGAGGTCCGTGCCCAGCAGTGGGACGTATATAATACAGGGCTAGTATTATTATTAATACCTATAAGTTTTTCTTAGACCTTTTAATGGTCCACCACTCGCATAGACACTGATTCGCCTATTCTACCAGATAAGTAATAGTATAACGTTTAACAAAACTTAGAAACCGACTTCAATGTACAGCAATAGCATGTAAATTCCAATACAATAACACAATCGCGACGAGTGTACTGTTGTCCGTTGAGGATTTTTATTTTTTTCTCCGTATTCCGTCTTCAGATCTTAACCAAATTTATATGGGACCACATCGCAGCTAAACTCTATCGAGTGAAATTTTTTTCTTTAAAATCGATACATAATTGGCGGAGAAATCAATGTACATACATAAACAAAACAAAAAAAACGCGCCGAATTGAGAACTTCCTCCTTTTTTTAATTCGGTTAAAGAATTGAACATTGAGTTTCATAGTAGAAATGCATTTGCCACTTTTGTTGAACTATTCCTTTGAGATGGTTCAAACCACGGCTTCAAACTATCGGAACTGAATTTATTCGAAACGGTAAAAATCAAAATTCCTCGTATTCTTAATATATCAGTGGGAACTTAGTTTCACGGGTGTGCGACCGCGAAATATCTGCCGACGCTGAACGTGTTTCGTACCTCATGTAGGGCTGCCATCGGGCGAAATGCCGTACCAGTGCTGGCAAGCCTTGTATAGTATAGTATTCTGAATAAATTGCTTAGTTAATCATACTCCTTTAAAGGGAAAACATATTCTCATTGAAAGTATACTCAAGGGTGTAATGCAATGCAGCTTAGGTACAGCGATGTCAAATGCTATACGAGCAGTTCCACCCACGTGCATATTACTGCTGCATTCCCGTGGCTCGTAGCGTGATAATATACATATGATCCATCGTTTCAACAAACAAATGTTTGGTGTGAATATGACTTCAACCAGTCAAGTTGTTCAAAAGTTTCATACAATGTTCAATAATTTAATCAAAACTTCTCTTTGACCTGATGCTTCAAGCAAGACGTCTATAGCAACTCCTCGATAATTTATAGCAGATAAGTCGTATTTGTCTCATTGACAAGTCTCGATAAGTAGTTTTGTGGTTCCGTAAGCCACCACGCCTTGGGTAAACCGTAAAGGTGAAAATGGGGTATTTCCATAAACAAAAGGTTAGATAAAGCGTACTTTGGCAACCCTAGCACGGCCGCCAGAAATATTGCTACCACTGATATTTGATTTATAGGGCTGTACGCTGCGTTTTATATACTATTCTAAGTTTCTTAACATCTTGCACAGGAATAATCGGGGGTAGAATGAAATCTGTATTTCAACGACTTGGGTCTCATTTGTGATTTGGTGTTATGTAAGGTACACGGATGGCCTACCTAAGGTACGGAGGTAAGGTACAAGTTACTTTGACTTTATTTTCCTTTTTTATCTGCATCAATTAAGTTATAAAGATTTTCCATGTTTTTATTCGCTCGAAGGGCGAGATGAGCATGCTGCTACTGATGGTAATCACTTGTAAAGAAAGCTGATCAGATTTGAAATTGAGTCATAATTTCTAACAGACAAGGCGTTCCGCTCTTGCTTAGCTGAACAAATAGCAGTCAATCCCATTTAAATCCTATAAATGCCGCTTTTTGATCCTGACACGGCAAAGTGGCTATACTGGGCATCATGTTAAGTACAATGCAGTCTAAAAATAATGGCGATCGTCAAGAGACATTGGTTCCTCGACAGTCGGCAGAATTATGTCGGCCTGCAGTTACTGGATGTACACTAGCGGACCCCGGAACGTGAATCGCCTGAACGAGCAACTAAGCTAAATTATGTCGCTAGGCTTTCCAATAAGTAAAACACTTATGAGTACGGCCTCTTATAACTCATTGTTTACTCTAAAGGCCGAGGTTTCACAAAATAAAAATTAATTCATTCAATACTTAATTCCTTTTTAATTTTATCCGCCAGGCATTGCATTAAACAATCAAGCCAAGAATCTTCGACGCGTTCCCGACCTTAAAGGAAAAGGATAATTAAGTGATTGAAAAGGGGAGAGGGATTTAGGTCTGCGGATATTTCACTCACCGTAAAAAACGCAGCAGCAAGCCGCTACTTTACGTCGATTTTCTGTAAGACAGTGGTCTCAGCCCGGTCGAGCTGGCTCTTTCATGCTGTAGACAAAACTATCTACAGTGTGGCTGTACCACTCCTAAAATATCATCATCATTGTATCCCGATATCTCCCAGTCGGGGCAGAGGGCAGACACAGTGGTTCTCCATCGGGTTCTATCGCAGGCTGCATGCTTCACTTCACTCCAGGTGAGACCAATTCCCTGCGCCTCCGATACAACTGAACGCCGCCAGGTGTTTTTCGGCCGTCCACACTTACGCCTTCCCTGTGGGTTCCAATCCAGAGCTAGTCTGGGAATGCGGTGTCCGCGTAAGGTATGTCCAATCCAGTTCCACTTGCGGCGTCGTATCTGTAGTTCTATAGGGACCTCTATATTATAATATACTGACAATAAAAGTACATTCAGTAGGCCAATTCTCGTAATTTTAAATGTTCAAAATATCATTCCGATCTAGTCTCAGCGTCAAGAAAGTTGCAAATGATATTCTCTTAAACCAATAATCAACGTCAAATGTACCTAGCATTAGCAGTGGCATTATACCGTTTTGGCTTCAGTCAACTTTTATTCTACATTCAATCTCATCACGATCTATGTTCACATTTGACGTTGATTATTGGTTTAAGAGAATATCATTTGCAACTTTCTTGACGCTGAGACTAGATCGGAATGATATTTTGAACATTTAAAATTACGAGAAATGGCCTCCTGATATACGCTTCTCCGTGGGTACGGAGAACGTAATAAATTTGCATCTTGATGTCTTATAATAGGTAACATACCTATGAAATTACCGAAAGTATTATTTATTTATTTCTATTAATCAAAGTAACCACCCATGCTATCGATTTATCTTTGCCAACGCAGTGGAAGAAATCGGCTGGACGGAAGGCAACAAATTCTTAAAAGGCATTTTGTACTGCCTCTATTTTGCCTGATATTGAATTTTTTCCCGCCAAGTTCTTATTTTATTTTTTACAGTATAGTCCGGCAAACGAACAAGTGGGTCACCTGATGGTAAGTGATCTCCACCGCCCATGTACGCCCACGATACTAAAATAATCATGGGTGCGTTGCCGACCTTAAAGGAAAGGGATAAGTTAGGGATTGGGAAGGGGAAGGGAATTTGGGCCTTCGGATATCTCACTCACCGTACGAAACACAGCGGCAAGCTGCTACTTTACGCCGGTTGTCTGTGAGTCAGTGGTAACGACCCGGACGAGCCGGCCCATTCGTGTTGTAGACATAAGTGTCTACAGCGTGGCTCTACCACTCAAAAAATTATTTCTGCCGCTATTAGCAGTGTTGTGTTTCAGTTTGAAGGACATTGAAGCCAGTGAAATGACTAGGCATTATGAGACTTATATATTGCCTCGGGGTAACGAAAGTAGTTCAATACCATGCAGTGCTTTGTAATTCAAAGTTATGTGTGGTGTTCTGTGTTGCTTCTGTTTATTGGCAGGCGTGATGCACACCATCAGGTAAATTAACTAGTAATTTCGTCATTCAATCAAATACATTAAACTTAGTGACTGCCTCGGTGGAGCAGTTGTAATGCGTACGCGTTACAATTGAGGCTGACGCTGATGTCTTGGGTTCGATCCCCGGGTCGGGTAAAGTGGTTTTTGGTTTTTCTATTACGAAATGCTCAGTATCAGCCCGGAGACTGGAATTTGTGCCCGGTATGGCGATAGGCTCGCCCCCTATCACATAAGGGACGGAGACACGCTCGACGAAATGTGGGTGTACTGGTTACACCTCTGCCTACCCCTTCGGGGATTACAGGCGCGAGTGCGTATGTATGTAATAATCTTAACAAAACAGTGTAAATAAAGATTAAAAGCCATTGAAACCTCTGCCATAGATCCGCTTTTCTAAATAACAGCCATGCCTGTGATTGTATATCTTTCTATTTAAAATATTTCTTATAAAACCGCCTTGACCCTTGAGCAAATTAATATCCCGACCGAGAGACAGACAACTTCAGCATTTTTAATATTTCCGTGACACGAAATCAATTTCCTCGGTAACCCAGCGTATTACTTACCCTTGCGAGATCCTTTGAAATTAAAAAGACAGGAATGAGACAGGCGTACGTTTGACGTAACATTTCAACTGAATTTTTTATTGTACTGTCCTGTTTTGTTGTTTTTTTTGCCCTATCTAATTTGAATAAAGTATTTTTTTTTGTTGTTTGTTACGTAACGAGAGTGTCAATAAATAATCATTAGTTCCTGAAGTGGTCCAGGTTGACCCCCAGGAGTCCACGGGAGACTCGACGGGGGTCCATAGTTAGATCTAATCTTCACAAATTATTGTCGAGTTTTGGGAATATGGTTTACAAGGTGGTAGGTCCCTCGTATTCGAGAGGCCGGCTGGGTTGGTACCACCGCTTTGTCTATTTCTGCCGCCAAGCAACAGTGTGTAAGCACTGTTGTGTTCCGGTTTGAAGGAAATTGAAGCCAGTGAAATTACTGGGCATTATGAGACTTAACACCTATGTCTCAGGGTGACGAGCGCAGTCCAGTGTCATGCAGTGGTTTGTTATTTAAAGTTCTGTGTGGCGTTGCTTCTGTTTATGAGCAGCCGTGGCGCTTACCATCAGGCGAGCGACCTGCTCGTCTCGTCATTCAAGCTAATATTTTTTGGTAGAAATGTAGTTGCAGGGGGTCCACCAGAACTAGCTAAATTTTGAAAGTGGAATATGAGAAAAAAAAGTTTGGGAACCTCAGAAATATGAAGAGCTCAACGTAAGGAGTTTCAAACCGTAATACTTGACCATATATTCAACAGATACGATAAACGTAACATAGTATTAGGCAAGGGATTACAGAATTCATAGCCCGTAAGACCTCGGAGCCCAAGTGAAAACTTTAAGCCTCCGACAGAATTTACATACTCAGTGGGAAATGTCGCGCGATGCTGAAAATTATGCAAAAACATTCGGACTTGTACACCGTGAATACTGGCTACTAAAAGTAATAGATAAAGAAGAAGAGACAGAAAGAGGAGAAAAAGAGGAAAAATACAACAAAATTTAGAAAAATATATAGCTAGAAAAAGGCCCTATCTACCCATATGGGGGTACTAGAGTGGGGACATAAAAAGCCCCACATAAAAAAAAAAAAAAAAAGAATACTGTCTACTGCTAACTAGTCGTAACACTTGAAATTTCAACAAGGAGAGTAGTATTGAGTAGCACATACAAGAAGCAGTACATTTGAATACATGTACCGCACATGATGAAATAATGAAATAAACTAAGAAAGAAACGTTTATTGTCATCATGAAAACATGCAATATAATACAGGTGATGTAAAATTTTAATAATAGATAGATAATTAATGGTAACGCCGAGGTCTCGGGTTCGATCCCCGGGTCGGGTAAAAGTGGTATTGGGTTTTCTATGACGAAATGCTCAGTATCAGCCCGGAGTCTGGAATTTGTGCCCGGTATGGCGATAGGCTCGCCCCCTATCACATAAGGGACGAAAATACACTCGGCGAAATGTGGATGTACTAGTTACACCTCTGCCTACCCCTTCGGAGATTGCAGGCGTGAGTTCGTATGTTCTAACTAGTCGTAGCACTTGAAATTTCAACAAGGAAAAAATGTTGAGTAGGACGTACAAGAAGCAGTACATTTGCCCGTACATCACGAAATAATGAAAGAAAGTAACGTTTATTGTCATCATGAAATCATTTTTTTTATAGCATAGGCCGGCAATCGAGCAGGTGCATCACCTGATGGTAAATGATCTCCGATACCCATGTACGCCCACAATACCAAAAAATGCCAAAAAATGACAGCCTCCGTGGCGCAGCGGGCGAGTAGCCGGCTGCGAAGCGAGAGGCCGTGGGTTCGATTCCCGCACCTTGACAAATGTTTGTGTGATCCACAAATATTTGTCTCGGGTCTGGGTGTTGTGTGTTGGCAAGTCCCTCGTAGTTCCTCATACCCACGATACAGGTTAACCTAGTGTGGGGTCAGGACTATGTGTGTGACTATTGGGTGTATTTATGTGATAGAAATATGTTTTTTTTTTATTATTATTATTATATACTTTACGCCAGTTTATACTATCTAGTAATATCAGACGCTTGTATATTTTTGGTGACAATCAAAGTGTAACGCCATGCAGTACTTTGTAATTCCAAGCTCTAAGAAGTATTGTTTATGGGCAGGATCTTATCTAGTCATCCATGGTTCGCTAAGTTATTTTTTTTTTTTTATTACATAGACCGGCATACGAGCAAGTGGGTCACCTGATGGTAAGTGATCTCCACCGCCCATGTACGGCCACAATACCAAAAGAGTCATGGGCGCGTTGCCGACCTTAAAGAAAAGGGATAATTAAGGGATTGGGAAGGGGAGGGGGATTTGGGCCTCCGGATATCTCAATCACCGTACGAAACGCAGCAGCAAGTTGCTACTTTACGTCGGTTTTCTGTGAGACAGTGGTAACGACCCGGACAAGCCGGCCCATTCATGCTGTAGATGAAATTGACAACAGCGTGGCTCTACCACTCGCTAAGTTTAGTTTTATCTCATGATCATAGGGAGCGAGTCCATCGCCATACCGGGTACCATTCCAACCTTAGGCAATTCTAGGTGATTATTCAAATAAAAAAACTAAAACACAAATTGTGATTTCCTTACCTGGGATTTGAACACAAGAACTAATGGTTTCTCAACCTATGTAAGCTAATAGACTAATGAGGCAGTAAATGTTAATATATTGAAAGCCAAAAATATTTATTCAGACGCAATATTTTTCAATGCACAAGAGATTCATTAAAAACAAACTAAGTTGTCGCCTGTATTTGGAACTTGGCGACACTCAGCCTTGCATTGCGAACTTTGAAGAGGTCTTTACTCAACTTCTTGTAACTTCATGAAGCTGTTCAACTTTAAAAATAACAACGTCATTTAAACATTGTAAGAATTTGTAGTAGTTTCAGTGTGGTTTTATGAATTTTGAACGAAGTCTATCTGTCACACTCAGAAACTTCAATTATCTTTAATAGTTTTTAAATTATTAGGTATTTAGAATTCGATTCAGTCAGTTACTGAGTACAGAAATAATCTTAATCTATTTTCGAATTTTAAGATAATTAAATTACTAATGAATCTCCTTCCACCTTTATCCTATTTGCAGTGGGGTTGGCGCAACGTACTTGATAACACATGTTACAGAAAGATTTGAGTTGTAGTTCTTACGACCGACCGATTGCCTGACGTCGACCCCTCTGAAGAGAAAACACCCAGACCTAAAACAAATATTTGTCGATCACACAAACATTTGTCTCGATGTGGGAATGGAGTCCTCGGCCTCTCGCTTCACAGCCGGCTACTCGCCTACTGCACCACGGGTCTGGGTGGCTGGTCATAAAAACTACAAACTAAATCTTTCCGTAACATGTGTTAAAATCATATTGCGCCGACCCCACTGTAAGTGGAATAGAGGCAGGCGGAAGAAGAAGACTGTATCCATAGTAATTTCTTGTATCAAACAAAGATCTGTCACCAGTTGCCGATTGTTGTTGTCTCAATTTTATTCGAAAACTTCTGACGAGTAAATCGTCCAAGTATCCGAATGTTACAATTTATTTATTTCAACTTGTGTTATTTTAAACTTGCTGAAGTTTGAATTGGTTCGATTTTAATGTCAAACTGTCGTCTTGGGTGATTAAAATTGGTGTAGTTTAGGGGAAGTTGGAAACGGTAGGCAGCGGCCTGGCTATGCTCTCGCATTGCTGAGGTCCATGGGCGGTAGTAACCACTTACCATAAGGTGGGCCGCTCGCTCGTCTGTCTATCTAGGGCAATATAAATAATTACCAGGTTTTACGGTTGATGTTTGGTTAAGACGTTATAACTAACGGGACGTAGATTCAATGCTTTATTGGAAGAGATACAGTGTGATAGATAAATGGAGATTTTTTTTTATCTCTATCTACCTTCTGTTACTCATAATATGTTTAATACAAAACTAGCGATAGCTCTAAGGAGAGTGGTACGGACTGCCGAGACGAAAGCTGTAGGTTCGAAACCAACCCCCAAGAGCATACACTTCTGACTTTTCTACTTTACTTGCCACTTTGTCTATTTCTGCCTGGCGGCAGAAATTACTTACACATTGCTATTTGGCAACAGCAATGTCTAAGCACTGCTATATTTAAAGGATATTGAAGCCAGTGAAAGGGGCTTTATGAGACTTAATATCTTATGTCTCGAGGTGACGATCGCAGTCTAGTGTCATGTAGTGCTTTGTAATTCAAAGCTCTGTGTGGCGTTGCTTCTCTTTTTGGGCAGGCGTGGCGCTTACCATCAGGTCTCGTCATTCAAGCTAATAAAAAAAATAAAAAAGGTGTAGTCAGTATACCGTGCCAGCCTAAAACTAAGATATTACACATATTACATCAGCAGAAAAAACTAAAAACTGTTCTATTGTCATGACTGCCTCGGTGGCACAATTGTAATGCGTACGCGTTACGATTGAGGTCAACGCTGAGATCTCGGGTTCGATCCCCGGGTCGGGTAAAGTGGTATTGGGTTTTTCTATTACGAAATGCTCAGTATCAGCCCGGAGTCTGGAATTTGTGCCCGTTATGGCGATAGACTCGCCCCCTATCACATAAGGAACGGAAATACGCTCGGCGAAATGTGGGTGTACTGGTTACACCTATGCCTACCCCTTCGGGGATTACAGGCGTGAGTGCGTATGTATGTTCTGTTGTCATAGAAGAATTCAGACAATCACGTCCTCCACTCGAAACGAGTGGATCTTTACAGAAAATAATATTTCTATTCACAACACACGAATACAATGGAAAAACTATTATATTCGTGAACGCTCAGTGGGCCAACTATTGAGACCTCTAGTAACGTAGAATGGAACATTTTACTCAGGGCCTCAGTGTCCGAGCTAGGTTTACACGTAATTTTTTTAACTAAAATAACGAAACTAGAAGGTCGCTCGCCTGATGGTAAGCGTCACGTGTGCCGATAAACAGAAGCAACACCACAACATCAAACGACTACATAGCAATAGACTACTTAGTCA
Organism: Mimas tiliae; assembly: GCA_905332985.1. Taxonomy (NCBI): domain Eukaryota; kingdom Metazoa; phylum Arthropoda; class Insecta; order Lepidoptera; family Sphingidae; genus Mimas; species Mimas tiliae. The sequence continues at coordinate 924,103 of HG995254.1, forward strand.
CCCCGATACCTAGTAATTTCACTGGCTTCAATGTTCTTCGAAACGGAACACAATAGTGTTTACACACTGCTGCTTGACCAATCATAGATTAAAAAACCAGTCATGCCTAAAATAGTACGATGCTGTCCAATTTACACGTCTATATTATTATTACGCCGATCAGCTATAAAATCCTCGGCACTATAAAATCAATAGACACAAAAACAAATGAATTAAAAACAACAGTAAAATATTACAATCAACAAAACAAACAATGCAAACAAACATTTGCCCCCCAACTTCCATAATTACGTGCCTGTACTGGCTGAAAAGAATCTAAATCCGAGTGGCGTAAACAATAGCATGTAGTGTGAAATAACGCGGTCGCGCCGGTGTGGGTTCATTAAAAGTTTAATTGGCATGGGACGTACTGTCGCGCTCGGATTGAGTCCTTGGGGAGCGGACTTGGGAATGGGAAGTGGGGTTTGCTACTCACGAATGAAACTGAATAAATAGTTGGAATTGAGTTTATATTTATTTTGTTTGTGTTTTAAAATACTATATAGAATACGCTATAGATAATACAATGGGAGTGGTCTATAGGCTTAAACAAAACCAATTTTTTATTAGCCTTTGATGGCAGACCACCCAACTGATGATAACTGGTGACCGTCGCTCCTGGATATCATCAATGCCAGGGGCATTACCAAACCGCATCCTACTGTGAAAAACTTTTTACACCCACAGTTCTGACATAGGTATATTTTTTAAGCTAGACAATAATTTAATATTATTAATATTTTACACACGTCCCATTGCTGGGTACGGCCTTACTCTATTGAATGAGAGGGGGCTAGGTCTTATTCCACCACGCTGACCTAATGCGGGTTGGCAGACTTGAAATACCTTCGAAATTCTTGTAGAGAACTTCATTCAGTCCCTTCATCGTTACAATAGTACTATAATATTTAACTGCCTCGGTGGCGCAGTTGTATGCGTACGCGTTACGATTGAGGCCAACGCTGAGGTCTCAGGTTCGTTCCCCGGGTCGGGTAAAGTGGTATTGGGTTTTTCTACTCCGAAATGCTCAGTATCAGCCCGGAGTCTGGAATTTGTGCCCGGTATGGTGATAGGCTCGCCCCCTTTCACATCGTGGGATGGAGATACGTTCGGCGAAATGTGAATGTACTGGTTACACCTCTGCCTACAGGCGTGAGTGCGTATGTATGTATCTATAATATTTAATTTTCCACATGGGGCAGCAATTTGAACCCCATATCGAAAGTCTAAATACACCCCTCTACCAGGATATCGTACACACCACAAAAATGTTTCCGTAGTACTAACTTCTAAAATTAACGACGCGTCCACAACTCAGCACAATTTCCTATAATTACCACTGACTTATACAATACTAGCTTTTGCTCGCGGCTCCGCCCGCGTGAATAGACTTTTCCGAAATAAAACGTAGCCTATAACCGCCTCCAGGGTCCCATCTATCTCTACATCAAAATTCATTAAAATCGGTTCAGTGATGTAAGTAGGCGTGAAAGCGTAACAAACAAATAGTTTTTTGTCATAAAAAGTATCCTATGTTACTTCTTATACCTCCAAGAATATGTGTACAAAGTTTCATGATGATCGGTTAAGTAGTTTTCGCGTGAAAGCGTAACAAACAAACTTACATTCACATTTATAATATTAGTATGATAGTACGTACGTTGCATAGGCTCATTTAGACCGAGAGAGTTTCTCTACGTAGATGAGAAAATAATAAAAAAACCGTCATGTACATTCAACCGTCATTGATAAGGTGGTAGGTCTCTCGTATGCGAGAAGCTGGATGGGTTGGTGCCACCGCTTTGTTTATTTCTGCCGCCAAGCAACAGTATGTAAGCAATGTTGTGTTCCGGTTTGAAGGATATTGAAGCCAGTAAAATTACTGGGCATTATGAGACTTAACACCTTATGTCTCGGGGTGTCGAGCGCAGTCCAGTGTCATACAGTGCTTGGGTATTTAAAGTTCTGTGTGGCGTTGCTTCTGTTTATGAGCAGGCGCTTACCATCAGGCGAGCGACCTGCTCGTCTCCTCATTCAAGCTAATAAAAAAAAGTTACAGCGACGTTGTAGTCACTTTTGTCAACAATGTGAACCAGCCGGCTCACCTATGGTAGTACCGCGATCTCACAGAAACCTGACGTGAAGTGACTTCACAATCAAATCCACGGCCTCTCGCTTCGCAGCCGGCTACTCACCCGCTGCACCACGGAGCTGTCAATCTGTTGTATTCTTTAATAAGGACCACTAAAACTTAATGGGCTCGCTAGCTCTTCCTGCCCATGAATAAATTGCTTCTCCCGCGAATTCATCCATCTAATAATACAGTGCAGTAGGGTCATAAACCGTGCACTGCGATCATAAACAAGCAGGCCATAAGGCAGGCTGGTCACGTGGCGCCGCGTTGCCAAATGTTTATATCTCCAGTAATGACCAGATAAAACTGGAATAGCCCCTGTACAGCGCCATCTGTTATTTGTTACGCCTAACTAATGTACACATTGTTATTAATGTGCACGGCTATTTGTATTTCTCCGAATATACTATTTTTTTAGTTATTTTGCTTGAAATTGTTATTGGCATGACTTTTTTTTCATAGCATAAGCCGGCAAACGAGCAAGGGTGTTATTTGATGGTAAGTGATCTCTGCCGCCCATGTACGCCCACAACACAAAAAATTTGGGCACGTTGCCGACCTTAAAGGAAAGGGATAATTAAGGGATTGGGAAGGAGAGGGAGGTTTGGGCCTCCAGATATCTAACTCACCGTACGAAACGCAGCAGCAAGCTACTACTTTACGCCGGTTTTCTGTGAGACAGTGGTAACGACCCGGACGAGCCGGCCCATTCACGCTGTAGACAAAAGTGTCTACGGCGTGGCTCTACCACTAATGACTTGTTAAAAGATCCACTATTAGGGTCTCACATTTATTTCACATTTTAAAATAAGTGAAACTAGAAGTAAAATAACAAAAAGCTGGAATTAAAGTTGCATTTTGCTATATGCTTTGGCTCAATAGTGCTCATAGCGTAAATATGTGGTTTTGATTTCGAATTTTCCGTGATATACTCATAATATGTGCCTACTGTCAGGCGAGTAACGTGCTCGTCACTCAGGCTAATATGAAAAAGAGAATCCAGACTACCTCAATGGCGCACATGTAATGCATTACAACTGAGGCTGACGTTAAGGTCTCGGGTTCGATCCCCGGCTCGGGTAAAAGTGATATTGGGTTTTACTATAACGAAATGTTCAGTATCAGCCCGGAGTCTGGAATTGCGCTCGGTATGGCGATAGGTTCGCCCCCTATCACATCATGGGATGGAGATACGCTCGGCAAAATGTGAATGTACTGGTTACAACTTTTGCCTACTCCTTCGGGGTTTTTTTGTTACTGCCTGGATAGGCAGACGAGCCAACGGGCCACCTGATGGTAAGTAGTCACCGCCGCCCATAGACTTCTGCAATGCCAGGGCACAGCGAAGCCGCTGCCTACCATCGAAGGATTACTCTTTTTAAACCTCGCTTAAAGAAGGATTACAGGCGTATCGCTCTATCCTAAAAAAAAGTAACTGGCGCCGCTGCCAAAAGCTTGTCACACTATCTCCTCCGAAACCGCTGGGGGTATGGGGTCCAGACCGATACCAATCGATGCAGAATAATGTGGGGAAGAAAGTAAGATATGTCTCATATTCGTCGGACTTTAAGTTTTTTTTTATTTTATGTTTTGTGGAAATACATGGGCAACGCCCCTAGTATCGTATATGTTAATAAAACCCGATGACAATATGAAAAATAATGTACCTAATCAGAATGTACCCCTTCCTTCTCCTTAGATATGGATAATAAAGGGTGGGGGGAAAGAAAACAAGCAATCACAGTCCAAAACAGCCAATGTACTGTGTAAATAGGAAAAATAAACATCATTAAGGAAACGGAAATACGCCTCGAGTTTCTCTTTTTACATCAAACAACGGAAACGAACTGCCGCACGCGACATATATTTTTTTTACATACATACGCACTCCCGCCTGTACTCCCTGAAGGGGAAGGCAGAGATGTAATTAGTACACCCACATTTCGCCGAGCTTATTTCATTCCATTATGTGATAGGAAGCCAGCATATCGTCATATCGGACACAATTCCAGACTCCGAGTTGATATTAAGCATTTTCATGACAGAAATACCCAATATAACTTTATCCGTCCCGGGGATTGACCCTGAGACCTGGGCCACCTTGCCACGGGATTTAACGCGGCATGACCCAGCCCTGAGAAGTGCTAGCTAATCAAACTCACTGGAGTTTTATAAGCAACAATACTACTAATTATAAGTTTACATTATTTTATGATGTATAATACAATAGGGTAGTTGACTAGGTTTTTTTATTATTTAAATCAATAAGTTACGTTACTCAAAATCTATTGCAAAAAGAATTTTATAAATCGGACTAAAAATAAATAAGTTAGAAGCCATTCAAATCCTGTAGAAAGGGTAATTGTCAAATGACAGACGACGCAACCTTTGACGTCACTGTGTAAAATGATCATTATGGTGTACGCGTGCAAGCGAGATAGTGAGATATCCCTACCACGCACCCACTTTTCCTCATACCAACATTTAAAGTCATAACTGCGGGCACATTCCTGAACCAATTTTTATTGTGTTTTAATAAAAGGGTTTCTTTTGCATATCATTTTCTGTTGCTTATAAAATCATGTTTAAAATTCAATATAGGAAACTACCCTATTCATTGCCACAATATTTTTTAATTTAATAAATGTAATTATTTTGACATGTTTTAATTTAAGTTTATACTTATAAAATAAAATTGGGACATATTCATTAATTGGCTCAAATAAATGTAATTGCTGATTATTGCTTAATGTTTTATATAATTTTGCACGCCTCAAGGCAAAATATGGCAAAGACACATTATAATGTAAATGCACCACCAAACATTGTACCCGTATTTGCAAAATAAATTGATTTGATTTGATTAGAACTAGAAACTGTAATAACTAAAAATAAAATAGTTAAATCCATCACTGGCGGTCAAGTTAGAGGCACAAAAGGATCCGCTCTGAATTTATCTGGCCGATGTCTTTCAACGAACAAAACACTGACATTGAACGAATACACGCATCAATCAAACGATGACCATCTCTATGCTTAAAGGCCGGCAGCTACACATGTTTATGAAAACTTTATAGTATTTCGAAAGCATAGTTAGGTAGTTTGAATTGATTATCGCCAAAGACTTATGTATACTACTAGACAGGCTGTTTAGAAGTAAAATTGCGTCACATAACGCGGGAGTTTGAGAGCGTGATAGGGGTTCTAGTTGAGAGTAAGCGCTACTTAGTGATACAATTTCTATGTACCACGCAGCTTGTCTAGTAGTATACATTAAAGTCTTTGACTATCGCATGTAATGGTGGTCAGAATACTGTTTTGTAGGTAGATCTCGAAATAATTGTGGTATATCTACCCACACTCCGATAGTGTCGGAAGGGGTGGGAGCAATGACAGCTGGCAATATAAACGCCTGCAGAACGAGTGGAGCGCATTAGTGTGTTGACTCTTGGGACGATCACACCATAGGCGCGAACATAACGTTGATTCCGAAATAAATTGCCGATCCGTGTTGTTTTACAATAGATCAAATGTAATTAAATAATAAAGTAAATAATTATAAGAATTAATCATCAAATTTGATCTTTTCTTTATCTGTTTGAAGTTTGAAAGGTTAATAAATAAATGTAGACTGGTGACACGGTCACCGGTCTATTACATAAGTCAGTATATAGATCTCCTTCGTCATATATTTATTGTATAAAAGAGGTCGTCACCATAATTGGAGCCCATTTGCCAGTGCCTAGAGCTCAGTCACCAGTCGCCAGTTCCTAGTGATCAGTTTACAGTCAATAGTCGACACCGACTCCAATAAGACCTATATAAATTATTATTTTTTACTTTTATTATTATTTTTGTTATTTTACTTGTGAGGTGGTTTGGTCACGTTTTGAGGAAACCACAGGAGTACGTCGGTCGCAAGTGCCTGTGCCAGAACGTACCAGGAGTACGATCCCGCGGACGGCCCAAAAAACGCTGGCTTGACGTATTAGAGGCAGATATGAGAGCCAGCGGTCTTACTACAGAGGATGCTCAAGATCGGGCGAAGTGGAGGCGTCTTAGTGGGAAGGCGGACCCTGCCAATGGCCGGGATAACGCCAAGTAGAAAGAAAGAAAGATTTGAGTCTGTTATTAAGTTTTGTTAATTTTATGATGATACAAGCGTATAGCGACAAATCACGTTTAAATATAAACGATGCTGTAGTGTCCGACGATTCAAACTGTAGTAGTAGAATGTGGATCATCCATCACGGATGACTTCAGCGCGCCAGGATAAACGACAATATGCCTTGATTGATATTAAAATAATGCTATTTCACTACACTTTTTTACGCTATAACATAACGTTTAACAAAACTTAGAAACCGACTTCCAGTTGTAAATTCCAATACAATAACACAATCGCGACGAGTGTACTGTTGTCCGTTGGGGTTTTTTTCTTCGTACTCCGTGATCAGATCTTAACCAAATTTATAGGGGACCACGTCGCAGCTAAACTCTATAGAGTGAACATTTTTCCAACAAAATCGGTTCACAATTGGCGGAGAAATCGATGTGCATACATAAAAAAACAACAAAAAAATACGCGCCGAATTGAGAACCTCCCCCCTTTTTGAAGTCGGTAAAAAAATAGTAAAACACACCACAGATCCTGTTTAATCCAGTCTTCTTCCATCCGTCCTTATTCCACTCGCAGTGGCGTCGGCGCAACATGCTTTTAACACATGTTACAGAATGATTTTAATATAAAACTTACATGACATAATCTCACGCCTGGATCTCCGAAAGGGTAGGCAGAAGTGCAATTAGTAAATCATGGGACATGCAGTTATTTCCGTAAGCAAGCCTATCAAAACTGAGGCGATTATTTAGAAATTAAAAGTTCTCTGATGTTCTGCAAGAAGTTGAACGAGACATTTCAGATAAATCTACATGAATAATCAAATAACCCCCAAGTCCTTAATACCAGACCGTCCACGTCCAAAACAATAACAAAATATTCGGAACAGAGCTACATCTCTGAGATAACCTTCCCGCACGCACATCACGTGTGAAATCCACCGCTATTCAATCTAAGCGAAATTAAGAGTAGAAATGTTTTACGTGAACTATTTATTAACGTTAGGCTAGAGAAAGTACGAGAGTGGACGCTGAAGTATCAGCGAATTTCAGAGCGAAAACTAATCCTCCCAAAGAAAGCTCCTCTTGATTGGGGATTTTGGATTGACGCAGCAGCAAGCTGCTACTTTACGCCGGTTTTCTGTGAGACAGTGGTAACGATCCGGACGAGCCGGCCCATTCATGCTGTAGACACAAGCGTCTACAGCGTAGCTCTAACTTCAGGCATAATTCTGCCGACCGTCGAGGGACCTATGTTCCTCGGTTGACATTATATTTGGACTGTACTGTATTTACCATCAGGTGCAGTCACTTTACCAGGATAAAAAACAACCTCATCTGTCCATGGTATATCCTGCTTACGTATGATACGAACGAGGTTACAGCCATCTTTGTTAGTGGTAAAGCCACGCTATAGACACTAGTGTACAGCATAAATGGACTGGATTAACCGGGTTAGTACCACTGTCACAGTAAACGGATGTGGAGTGACAGCTTACTGTTGCTTTTCATACTCTGAGTGAGGTTTTGGCCCAAATTCCCCCCGCCCTATTCCAATCCCCATTCCATTCCTTGCAGGATAATAATGTATCCATGATTCTATTGATATTGAGGGTATTTGTGATCTCATGAGAACATTTACCATCAGGTTATCCGCTTGATAATCCTACTACTCAATTTCCTACTACTATTATAAATGAGAAAGTTTGGATGTTTTTGAGTTAGTGAATTTTGATGTTTGTTAGTCAATCACGCCGTAACAGCTGAAAGGTTTCGGATGAAACTTTTCACACAGGTAGACAGTATCCTGGACTAAGACATAGGCTATTTAACCTGTTCACGCGGGCGGAACCGCCAGCAAAAGCTAGTTATAAAATATGGAAGGGTATGGGAGAAAAACTATATAAGTACCTAGCTAAGAACATAAAACTTTTCAAAACATATATGAAAATCCTTGCATAAGAATAAGGGTTTTATGATATCTTATGCTTTATCCTCGCTGTTCTAACGGCCCAAATATCAATCCAGCCTCACCTTCCTAAAGGTATGGTTGACGTAAGTGATGTCAGTAAATTAATTAAGGATCTCACCACGTATCTGAGCCACATTTTTTATCTCATACATATAAATAACAGAGTGATTGAGACTATTCTCCCAATCTTTTTTTAAGTGGTAGAGCCACGCTGTAGACAGTTTTGTCTACAGCACGAATGGGCCGGCTCGACCGGGTCGTTACCACAGTCTCACAGAAAACCGACGTAAAGTAGCGGCTTGCTCCTGCGTTTCGTACGCTGAGTAAGATATCCGAAAACCCAAATCCCCTTCCCTTTCCCAATCCCTTTCCTTTAAGCTTGGCAACGCGCCCATGATTTTTCTGGTATAGTGGGTTTTTAAAGGCGATGGAGATCACTTACCATCAGGTGACCCACTTGCTCATTTGCCGGCCTATGCTATAAAAAAAACTGAAAACGATATGTTCGGTTTACAAAGATGGTAGGTCTCTCGTATGCGACAGGCCGTCTGGGTTGGTACCACCGCTTTGTCTATTTCTGCCGCCAAGCAATAGCGTGTAAGTACTGTTCTGTTCAGGTTTAAGAGTATTGACGCCAGTGAAATCAAACGGCATTATGAGACTTAACAACTTATGTCTCGGGGTGACGCACACAGTCCAGTGCCAGATAGTGCTTTGTAATTTAAAGTTCTGCGTGGCGTTACTTCTGTTTATGGGCAGGCGTGACGTTTAACATTAGGCGAGCGACCTGCTCGTCTCGTCTTTCAAGCAAATAAAAATAAAAGAAATATAATAAAAATATAAGAAATATTTCTGCCGCCAAGCAACAGTGTGTAAGCACTGTTGTGTTCCGGTGTGAAGGACATTGAAGACAGTGTAATTACTGGGCATTATGAGACTTAACACCTTATGTCTCAGGGTGACGAACGCAGTCCAGTGTCATGCAGTGCTTTATTTAAAGTTCTGTGTGGCGTTGCTTCTGTTTATGGGCAGGCGTGGCGCGTACCATCAGACGAGCGACCTGCTCGTCTTGTCATTCAATCTAATAAAAAAAAAAAAACCTACTTGCTCGTTTGCCAGACATTAGAAAAAGTAAATGATTGAACTATTTACTCATTTTACCAGGAAACTAATCATTGATTCCCACAAAAAAGTTAACGAAGATAAAATCGATCTATTATGATCGTCGACCGAAAAATATTCCTTTTAGATGCCGTTCGTGTCCCCAAGGTCGGGCGGGCGACTTCCGGCAGCATTAACGGACCGGAAATGGCCGCCATGTTGAATTTATTTCATCACATAAATGACACTGGCGTGGGTAATGGGTGTACCGGTATTAAAAATGTAAAAATTTGTTAGGGAACAAGAGGCGCAACATATGACGCCCAACATAACCGGCTACGACTAACTCATACCAATATCTTAAAAGTTGTCACTTTTTTATGTTAGTATATTCCATAATTATATCTCCCATAATTGGGAGTAAGTCTCCCATAAGTTTTTGAGTGGTAGAGCCACGCTGTAGACACTTGTGCCTATAGCACGCATGGGCCGGCTCGTCCGGGTCGTTACCTCTGTCTCACAGAAAACCGGCGTAAAGTAGCAGCTTGCTGCTGCGTTTCGTAAGGTGAGTGAGATATCCGGAGGCCCAAACCCCCTTCCCTTCCCAATCCCTTAATTATCCCTTTCCTTTAAGGTTGGCAACGCACCCATAAGTCTTAGTATTGTGGGCGTACATGGGCGGTGGAGATCACTTACCATCAGGTGACCCACTTGCTCGTTTGCCGGCCTATGCTATAAAAATAAAAAATAAAAAATTGGACAGCCTCCGTGGCGACGCGCCGCACTGCGAGGCCAGCCTCCGTGGTGTAGCCGACTGTGAAGAGGCGGGTTCGATTCCCGCACCGAGACAAATTGTGTGATCCACAAATATTTGTTTCGGGTCGGGATATTTTCTCCCCAGAGTGGTTCAGATCAGGTAGACGGACGGTAAAAACTACAAGCAAAATCTTTCTGTAACATGTGTTACAAAGCATGTTGCGCCGACCCCACTGCGAGTGATAATGAGGATAAGGGCAGGTGGGAGCCTACACTAACACATTATGTGATTTCAGTTTGCCACTGATGGGGACGGGAATAATAAGTAACATCTATTTGATGATATCTATTATATGACTGGCTCGGTGGCGCAGTTGTAATGCGTACGCGTTGCGACTAAGGCTGACGCTGAGGTGTCGGGTTCGATCCCCGGGCTGGGTAAAGTGATAATGAGTTTTTCTATTATGAAATGCTGAGTATAAGCCCGGAGTCTGGAATTGTGCCCGGTATGGCGATAAGCTCGCCCCGTATCACATCATGCGACGGAGATACGCTCGGCGAAATGTGGGTGTACAGGTTACACCTCTGCCTACCCCGTCGGGGATTACAGGCGTGAGTGCCTATATATTTATTATTATGGAAAACATTATCTATACGAATGATCAGAGGGCCAATTCTGCTATTTTAACTGACACTGCGAATGAATTTTAACCGAACTGAGATTAGATTTTGAATTAATTAAAAATATGGCATTCTGCTCCTTTAAAAATTCGATATCATCTCAGTTAAATTGCATTTAAACTGTCAATTCGATCAACTTTCAATGTCTTTCTTTTGTTGAAATTATGGCTTCGCATTATTATGCATTTCGCCAATGACAAGTATTTTACCGAATTTTACGTATCAGCTGCCATAGACTAAATTCTAGAAATTAAAAATGACTTAAAATAATTATGAATTGTGTGAGAGTTTTGGCGGGAATTTTGACAGTGCGATTGATCTCATAATTTAATCTACACTAATATTCTAGAGAGGAAAGATTTTTTTGTATTTTTGTATGTAACAAATAAACTTAAAAACTGCTGGGCCGATTTCAAAAATAATTTGGCCGTTAGAAAGCTACATTATCACTGAGTAACATAGGCTGTAAACTCATTTCTAATACTTTACTGAAATAACGAGCACACAAAGTCGATCAATTTTGACTAGTTTTAGTTGCTTGCAGTAAAAGATAAAGTATAAAGATAAAGTTAACTGAATTTATCTGCAGTTAACTCAGTCACTTCACCTCAGTGTTGCCAAGTCAGATTTTTGAAAATACCGTGTTGTCCACAAATACGGTATTTGCGCCAAAAATACAGTGCTTGATGGGAAAAAATACAGTGTATTATACAGTGCAATAAAATGTCGTACAAAAAAGGAAATAATTAAATTATTAAGTAAAATATAAATTTATTTTAAACTTTATATCCTAAACTAACTTAACATTTTATTTGTATATATCGATCGCTGCAGAAATGGATGGCTGCGATGATGATAATATCGGTTTAGTTTTTTTAATGTGTTTAATCAAAGAGTTTTATGTATACTACTAGACAAGCTGCGCGGTACATAGAAATTGTAGTATAATAAATTAATTAAATTGTAGTATAGTAAATTTGTTGTATTACTAAGTTGCAGTCAATTGACCGTAACTCAATATTATCATATCGCTTACTCTCAACTAGAACCCCTATTGCGCTCCCTGTTTGTGAACTGTCAAACTCTCGCGTTATGTGACGCAGTTTTATTTCTAAATAACCTGTCTAGTAGTATACAATAATAATACGAAATTTTGACTGTAAAAAAATACTGTGTCTCCATATACGGTATTTATAAAAATACGGTGTCCAGTAGATGGCATGAAAATACGGCAGATCTGCTGTAATTACAGTGCACTTGGCAACACTGCTTCACCTTCAGTCACATTTCGTTCTCAATTAATATTTTGACGTTTGTCTATAGACGAAATTCATTTTATATAGTTAAGTGTCTCACAATGGACACTGGCGAAATCACCGATCTACGGTGGAGCCAAACACAATTAAAAGAAGAAGAAGATAGTTAAGTGTCAAAATTGTTACCAGAATGCCGTTTTGGTTCAGTCAACTTGTATTCTACTTTCGATATCATTGCGATGTATGTTCACATTTGATCTTGAATATTGGTTTAACAGAATACCATTTGCAACTTTCTTGTCGCTGAGATTAGATCGGAATGATATTTTGAACATTTAAAATTACGAGAATTGGCCTTCAGAGAGTATCTCACACGTGTATGAGACAATCAATACATGCGTTCTGCCTATTAAATCGTTGTCGCCATTTTCCTGAAAGGGTTTCTTATGCTCTAGTGAGGAGAAATAACTGTTTTTTATCTTCTATTCCTTTATTCCTCTTACTCGCAGTGGGGTTGGCGCAACATGCTTTTAACAAATGTTAAAGAGATATTTGGCTTGTAGTTTTTACGATCGACCGCCTACCTGATACACATACATCAACACCTCTAAGGAGAAAAACCCAGACCCGAAACAAATATTATTGGATAACTCAAACATTCTCTCGGTGCAGGAATTGAACCCGTAGCCTCTCGCTTCACAGCCGGCTACGGTGCCACGGAGGCTGCCTCGTTTTTTATCTCTCTTTAATACCGTTTGACATACGATTTTTCATATTAATTTGAAAGTTATGTTAGCTAACATGCGTGTCAAATCAAAGGTGTTGATCACGCTTCTAGCAACTCAATTTCGGCTTGACATGAGATTTGACATTTGATTAGTTAATTTAACATTGACCAGTCTTTCAGAAACCGGGCGTGAATGTAGTAACTGTCATTTTCAACCCACAAGTTTAACCTCTTTTCATTTATATAAGCACTCAATATCAGCACTGTACCATTTATGGGCATAGTCATCCTCACGTAGCTTCGAAAATTCAGAGGTATATGAGAGTCTATGTTCTACCCTACGCCTTTTTTCTCAGCAGACTGTTATTCCCAAACTCGTTGAAGAAAATATTCATAAAAAATCTTAAATATCCGACATCACATACTAATGGACCTCACTATCGCCCCAGAAAGATTCTGGGGCGGATAGCAAAATTTCTTTTTGCCGTGTTCTTGTGAAAAATTTCGTTTCACGTCATACAGTTATTGCCAAGGGACATTACGTACGGATGGGGAAGAATATCTATATTCACTTAGCACTAGCTTTTTATCAGTTCGTCACTTAACTTGTATGAAAAAGTATGACTAAAATGATAAATAAAATGGTGAATATGCAGCGATAGGTCAGCGGGGAGTGGCATGGACTGTCGAGATGAAAGTCGCAGGTTCGAAACCAGCTCCAAGAGCATGCACCTCTGACTCTTCTAAGTTACGTGTGCATTTATTGTTAATTATCGCTGTCGCTAGAGCATCGAGTAGGTACCATATTATACTCTTTTGCTGCTACTCTTCAATTTAAAAAAGTAACGAAGAAAATGAAAAAGCCTTTACAATAAAATCAAGTGTACTCTAAACACCAAAGGCTTTTATTAAAAAACTGAGTGAAATTATTCAAATCGAAGGGAGGCTCTCAAAACAAACCGGCAACCTCCGGGAAGCAAATAACAGGGAATAATTGATTCACTCCCGGAGGAAGCGTTTTTGGATTCAAGAGTTGATCGTAATTTAATTTACGAGATAGTACGTAATGGTATTCTTTTTTGACAACTCGTGAGGCTGTGCGATGTTAGCACTTAAATATTTAAAGGTTGCTTTAGTAGTATTGGAGAAAATATTTTTGTGATAATACTAGCTTTTACTCGCGGCTCCGCCCGCGTGAATAGACTTTCCGAAATAAACGTAGCCTATAACCGTCTCCAGGGTCCCATCTATCTCTACATTAAAATCATCAAAATCGGTTGAGTGATTTAGGCGTGAAAGTGTAACAAACAATAGATATTTATTTTCATAAAAAGTATCCTATGTTACTTCTTATACCTCCAAGAATATGTGTACAAAGTTTCATGATGATCGGTTAAGTAGTTTTCGCGTGAAAGCGTAACAAACAAACTTACATTCACATTTATAATATTAGTATGATTGTAGCAAAAAGATTGACAAGTTCTATTGAGGTGTGAAGATACAGAATTTATTAAAAATGATATAGTTTCCACATCTAGACGTAGACGAAAAAAATGTTAACTGGATTACAATACGAGTATATAGATCAAGGCTCTCGTACGCTCGAGTAAATATTTATGTTAGATAAAATTTTAATCATTAACCAAAGCTATAAAAGGATATTTTTGCTTAGCACGACCCAAGACAGACTGGAATGTTCGCAAAAAGCGTCGGATGATAGATTTTTTTATACAAATCACTTTACCAACGGGCAGTGAATATTTTTTCTTACTTTCCGACAAAATGGTTCGGCAATGTGACCTTAGGGCAATTTCTAGACCGCAACTCATTTAGCCGCCCCAGTTGTTTTTTGAATAGCTGCGAACGTTAAATTCGATAAACTAACAAGAAATTGTTTATTGTGACCCATAAAACATTGTCATTATTTACGTGCATACTATATTATTCATTCAATTTGAAGTTATTTTACGGACTAATTAAACAACTACCTGTATTATTTCTTGGTTTTGATCGAAAAAGACATTTATTGTGAATGAAAACTAATACCAAACAAAACAGCCGTCTCAATATTGCCATCTCGCTTACTCTCAACTCCTCTCGCTCTTACGCCTTAGACGTCATTCCCGCCTCGCCGGCCGCGTATGCAACACAATTTTACTTCTGAACAGCCCATCTATGTTATTAAATTAAACTCTTTGAGTCCAGTTTATTTATTTATACACTACATGATATGTAGAAAGACTTATTGCCAACAAAATAGATGCCTTTAATTATTTCGTTGAATCTTCGAAAGACATTTCTAATATAAATATTTCAATGAATATATTCTGGATCCCTAGAAATTGCCCTAAGGTCACATTGCCGAACCATTTTGTCGGAAAGTAAGAAAATATATTCACTGTCCGTTGGTAAAGTGATTTGTATAAAAAAATCTATCATCCGACGCTTTTTGCGAACATTCCAGTCTGTCTTGGGTCGTGCTAAGCAAAAATATCCTTTTATCGCCTAGACTTTGGATATTGATTAAAAATTTATCTAACATAAAATATTTACTCGAGCGTACGAGAGCCTTGATCTATATACTCGTATTGTAATCCAGTTAACGTTTTTTTATAGCATATAGCCGGCAAACGAGCAAGTGGGTCACCTGACAGTAAGTGATCTCCACGGCCCATATACGTCCACAATTAAAAAAAATATGGGCGCGTTACCGACGAAAGGAAAGGGATAATTAAGGGATTGGGAAAGGGGGGGGGGGGGGATTTGGGCCTTCGGATATCTCACTCACCATACGAAACGCAGCAGCAAGCTGCTACTTTACGTCGGTTTTCTGTGAGACAGTGGTAACGACCCGGACGAGCCGGCCCATTGATGCTGTAGACAAAAGTGTCTACAACGTGGCTCTACCACTCAAAAATAAAATATGAGTATATTTATTATTTAACATACTCTAAATAAATAATTTAATAGTGGTAGAGCCACGCTGTAGACGGTCTTGTCTGCAGCATGAATGGACCTGCTTGACCGAGTTGTTACCACTGTCTAACAGAAAACTAACTTGTAGCCATGTACCTAGTACCTATGTAGTATCACCCACAATACCAAAAGAATTATCCTTAATCATCTACTCGCAGTGGGTTCGGCGCAACATGCTATAACACATGTTATAGAAATATTTAGTTTGTATATTTACGACCGGCCGCCTGCCTGATGTCAACTCCTCTGGAGAAAACACCCAGACCAGAAACAAATATTTGTGGATCACACATTCGGGAATCCAACCAACGGCCTCTCGCTTCACAGTCGACTACTTGCCCACTGCGCTATGGAGGCTGTGGTGCTGCTTCACATTAGTTTTCTGTGAGACCACGGTATTACCCAGCCGGAGTCAATCCATTATGCTGTAGACGAAGTTTTTTAATTTTATCAATTTTTGCTTCAAAATGATCTGCTTTTTGCTTCTAGTCTGATAGGAAAGAAACACAGCCAAGAATTTGTTTAAATAATCATCTATAAGTTTATTATTCACCAAGTAAATAATGTAGAAAACACTTCGCAACCTACTCTGGCATACATTGAAAATAAATGAAGTAAATAAAAGGCCCACCTATTTTACGGCGTTCTTAACTAGAAAGCGTGGAGTCCGGAAGGAAGCGAGTGTTTGAGGCTATTTATCTTCTAGCAGACGCCGTTAGGGAGCTTCCCAGAACGCCTTAAGTCTGCCAGCTCGGACTTAAGGCTGCTGGATGCGGTTTAAATTCGATGGCTTTTAAGTGGAAATTTTCTGATGATATAGTTAAATGTGAAGAGGATTTCTGTCTAGTAGGGGGCTAAAGAAGTACTTTGTCAAATTTAACTAAACAAGATATTATGCATGCTCTTACACCACCATACTTTTTTTATAGCATAGGACGGCAAACGGGCAAGTGGGTCACCTGATGGTAAGCGATCTCCACCGCCCATACTTGATAGCCAAATGACAATCAGTGGGTTTTTATGGCATAGGTTGGCAAACGAGTAAGTCAGTTGACCACTGCCCATGTACGCCCATAATACCGGAAGAATAATGGGTGCGTTGCCGACCTTAAACAAAAGGGATAATTAAGGGATTGGGAAAGCGAGGGGGATTTAACGGGGAAACCGCTACTTTACGCTACTTTTTAAAATTGTGGTAACGACCCAGTCGAGCCGTAGACAAAACTGTCTACAGCGTAGCTCTATCACTTTAAAGTGTGGGCGTCATCAATATATTCCAATGGGTGACTTGAAAGTGCTGGAAGGGTTAAGCCTTAATCTACCACGCTGGCCTAATGCAAATAGACTTCACATAATATAACTTAATTAATCCTAAGCACTCCACTCAGCGGGGAGTGATATGGACTGTCGAGACGAAAGTCACAGGTTCGAAACCCCAAGTGCATACACCTCTGATTTTGCTATGTTATGTGTGTATTAATTGTTAATTATCACTTGCTTTAACGGTGAAGGAAACATAATGAGGAAACCTGCATACCTGAGAAGTTCTTCATAAGAATATCGAAGGTATGTGAAGTCTGCCAAACCGCATTAGGCCAGCGTGGTGAACTAAGGCCTAACCCCTCTCATTCAGTAGAGGAGGCCCGTGCCCAGCAGTGGGACGTATATAATACAGGGCTAGTGTTATTATTATTATTATTTTTATTGCATAGGCCGGCAAACGGGCAAGTGGGTCACCTGATGGTAAGTGATCAACACCGCCCATGTACGCTCACAATGCCAAAAGAATTATGGGCGCGTTGCCGACCTTAAAGGAAAGGGATAATTAAGGGAAATTTGTGGAAGGGGAGGGGGATTTGATATATTTATTATTAAGCACTTCCAGGAGATATAGATCTGGACCGATTCTGTCGCATGTGTGTTAGTAAGAGGTTACGAACATAAAGAAAACAAGCCGCGCATTGTAACGTCAAAGATTAATGGTTTTCCAAGGGAATAGAATGTTTTTTTCTCAAATAGGTTGAAATCGCTGTGTTGTATCAATGGCTTGATGCCGTCGTACTCACTATGATTCCACAGTCATATATACAGAATAGGTATAGAATATAGGTCATAGATTTTTTTAGTCGTGAATGCATCTGATGGGAATTTTAAGGGATTAAAAAATCTACTTTGATAAAATTCTCAGTGATTCTGATACTTGACTTTGACTGACTGCCTCAGTGGCGCAGTTGTAATGCGTACGCGTTACGATTAATCTAACGCTGAGGTCTCGGGTTCGATCCCCGGCTCGGGGTGAAGTGGAACTGGGTTTTTCTATTACGAAATGCTCAGTATCAGCCCGGAGTCTGGAATTTGTGCCCGGTATGGCGATAGGCTCGCCCCCTATCACATCGTGGGACGGAGATACGCTCAGCGAAATGTGGGTGTACTAGTTACCCCTTTGGGGAATACAGGCGTGTGTGCGTATGTAACATATATATTCTGTTCAAATAAACGGTTACGGTTTGATAGAGCCCTCTAAAGCCAGGACAAACAGACAAACAGACTTGTAGACTGTGTAATAGAGTTGCGTTGGCACCTTTCGGGCATAGAACCATAATAAAAAAATAAAATTACGCTTTTTATTGTTTATGTTTTGTTGTTTATGTTCAAAACTAAACTCAAGATTTCATTAATATTATTACATTCCTTTATTTGGTAAATATAACAATATAAAAAAAGTGTAACAACAATCTTGCTAATTGCAACGCGATAAGGAAAGACAAAACGTATAGCTTTATAGAGAAATATCGCTAGAGTTGCGCCAAGTGATCGCCTTGCGGTGCTCATTCTGAGAAACGATGTTGAAACTATAAATGAAACAAATTAATAATATTTTTATTAAAATAAAACTAGTTTATACGGATTTTATCGTGGTTTAATTTTATTTTAGTCACAATGTGTAATATACGCGTTAACATTAGAAATCAATAATTTTATTATTATTAATGCTAAGCCTGACATCGGAAATAAATGTATTTCTCCTAAAACTGCCAAGCAAGCAAGTCCAAAATCAAACACTTATTATTATTAGAAAAAATATTAGTCTGAGTCACGAGACGAGTAGGTCGCACACCTAATTTGGATTGTAAAACAAGACCAAAAACAAGCCCACTGAGTTTGTTTCGCCGGGTTTCTCAGGCTGAGTCGTTTTGGATCCGGTGGTAGTTTTAAAACACGTGCTGTTTCGGTTATGCCTATGGTCTATATCAACCCTTAAAAAAGAAGCAAAATAAAATAAAAATATATTAATTATACTTAACAATTCTGGACTATTTTTTCCATAATAGAAATATTGTAAAATGTATAGTTGCCCAGTGTATTTTGATGATGCTATGTATGTTATATATACATTAGTTGATATGATTTCTATACATAAGTTTCTTTATTTTGTACTGACTTGTCATAAGCGCTATTTTAATTACCTACATGATTAATAAAACTATTTTGTTAATGATAAGCATCACGCCTGCCCATAAACAGAAATAATACAACTGCGCTCACTGTGCTCGTCACCCCAAAACATCACTACATTCTCGCTCCTCAGACTCAGACCCTGCGGGCACCCACAGCAAAGCCCACAGGACGGGACATAAGTTACAGGATCCAGCGGGACACGTATGGATGTGTCTCTACATCCAATGTCACTGTTACGAATGATCAGATTATTCAGACAGTTCCTTGTTTATTTCGTTTCCTTTCGTTGAATGCGATTTATAAAATTGTTGAGTTTATTATAGGTTGGTTGCGTTTACCTCAAGAAGATATTACCGCTTTGTCTATCTCTCCCGTTAAGCAACAATATAGAAGCACTGTTATATTCAGGTTTCAGAAACATTGAAGCCTGTTAAGCTACTGGGTATTTACTAGGACTTACTAGATAGTAACATCTTATGTCTCGGGGTTATGAGCGCAGTGCAGCGCAATGAAGTTAACTAGTACCTAAGTCCTTTTTAATTCAAAATTCTGAGTGAGGTTGAGTTTATGTGCGGTTTACACACCTTGAATTTACCACGTTATAGCTTATTAATGGTTACTGCTAGAATTCACTTAGCTTCTAGTTCTTAAGAAAACCTCTTTGTTAATCAGGTTTGATGGTTTCCATTATTTTTAAAGTGAAAAGCGTTTAAAAACATGGAGTGAAGTGGGCCACCAACATCTACAGACCCAAAGACTACATCAACTGCACTTGGTAAGCTACACTGATTAACGGACGAGGGAATAGTGAAAGTTGATTCCCGTTGCGGGTTGTGGGGATCAGACAGCGGGTCGCCCCACTTAATACCGAATCCACTGTCAAATCAGGATTAGAAGGCAGACTCTGGCATTAATCCGGGATAACGCCAGGCAGAAATAAAGAAGCGTTGGAAGCATAAAAAACAAACAATTTCTTCAAGTTTATAGGCAGACTTCCGATGGTCGCGACATAGACGTCTGTTTTAGATTTTTTACTTTAAACTTTTAATAAGTATAACATTAGTAGTGGACCAAAGAAAGCAGGTTGGTAGAAGATCTTCATTTAATACATATTGATTGGATCCTCATGTATATTGCCCGGAAATCCGTGGTCCTAAAACATTTGGATTGACATTAAATTTTAATGAATATCGAATATTTTGGACTAAACTTCGCAACTGCAGCTCAATTATACGGTCTTACATCTTTAAAACCACGAATGGCATTTTTCCACCACTGGATTAAATCGTTTGTCCCCTCTTCCATAAAAAATATACTAAAGCAAGACAAATCACAAAATCCCTGTGTACATAATATTGGAATATAAATATAACTAAAAGCGTTATTTGTCAAAGCGGTTCGTATTGTTCGCATAGAAAGGGTAACATTCAAGCTTAGTTTCATAACTTATAAGATGATAAGAACGCGCTATATGGCGAAAGATTAATACTCGTAATAATAGAACAGTCAGGAAATTAAACACTAGACGTTGCGTCGGGTGAAATATTTTAATTACTAACGCTTTGGTAAATACATATAATGTATGTTGTAGCCCTATATTATACATGTCCGGTGAAGGTGACATCGTGAGAAAACTTGCATTCCTGAAAAGTTCTGCATAAGCATTTAGAAGGTATGTGAAGTCTGCCAACCCGCATTAGGCCAGCGTGGTGGACTAAGGCCTACCCCTCTCATTCAGTAAAGGAGGCCCGTGCCCAGCAGTGGGACGTGTATATTACAAGGCTAGTAAAAGAAAGAATATTATCCCCAATCTCTTAATAATTATCCCTCATTGCAATGCCTTCATAGTTTTTCTGGTATTATGGATGTTCATGGGCGGTGAAGATCACTTACCATCAGGTGACCCACTTGCTCGTTTGCCGGCCTCTGATATAAAAAAGTTTAGGACATCTGGGATGGACATTCTGTTGAAGGCATAAACATTCAGTTGACAATCTTCCATCAAAGTGAATCTGAATAAAATTACTTTAGTAACTATTAAAAATTATTTTTTCAAATTATTAAATTTCATTTTATAATGCTTCGGTGGCGCAGTTGTAATGCATACGCGGTACTACCGTTGTGCTGTGGTCTAGGGTTCGATCCCCGGTCAGGTAAAGTGATACTGGATTTTTCTATCTTGAAATGCTTAGTATAAACCCGGAGTCTGGAATTGTGCCCGATACGACGATAGGCTCTCCCCCTATCACATCATGGGACGGAAATAAGCTCTGCCAAATGTGGGTGTATTAGTTACAGCTCTGCCACCCCTTCGGGGAGTACAGGCGTGAGTGCATATGTATGTACAAGTAGCTTATTCGTTTAGTTAACTTGTTAATCAAAATAATAGATAAATAAACGTTTTGTTACCAATATACTCCAAAACATATATTAAGACGTGGCCACAATAACCACCTTTATTTATTTATTTAACTTTATATACAAATGTCCAGCCTGCGTGGCGCAGCGGGCGAGTAGCCGGCTGCGAAGCGAGAGGCCGTGGGTTCGATTCCCACACTGAGAGAAATGTTTGTGTGAACCACAAATATTGGTCTCGGGTCTGGGTGTTGTGGGACCGCAAGTCCCTCGTAGTTCCTGATACCCACGACACAGGTTTACCTAGTGTGGGGTCAGGACTTTGTGTGTGACTGTTGGGTGTATTTATTATTATTATTATTTAAATGTATAAAGGCGGACTTAATGCCAAAGGCATTCTCTACCAGTCGACCTTGGGTGATGCAGAGAAGAAACAAAGTAGATGTATATAACAGACTTTCACATTTCTGAATTTTACACAGTTACTTCACGTGTACATATACCTCCCAAGAGAGAATATCACATAAATAATAACTCGTAGATCCTTGTCCCTTTCGCCTAACAATAAGCCTCTCCTGCAGGCGGCATTCTATCGACGCGGCCATATTTCATGGATAGTCAATGGTTTTATTTAGCGCGGGATGACGGGAAGGTCCCTTCGGATCGACGTCCGTCCCGTCGAATTAGCTACACTCTCTATTTATACTCCCTTAGTATGGAAACTTGATTTAATTATAAATAACGTGTGATGAACTATGGAAGTTACTAGGTGGTAGGCCCCAATCGAGCAAGTGTGTCACTTGACGATCTCCACCGCCCATGTACGCCCACGATACCAGAAGAATCATGGGCACATTGTCCATTTAAAGGAAAGGGATAATTAAGGGATTGGGAAGGAGAGATTTGTGCCTCCGGATATCTCACACTCCATACCAAACGCAGCAGCAAATAGTAACTTTTCGCCGGTTTTCTGTGAGCCGGTGGTAATGACGTGGTCGAGCCGGCCCATTCATGCTGTAGACAAAACTATCTACAGCATGGCACTATCATTAACAAAAGGTCCTCTGGGCTGGTACCACTGCTTTATCTATTTCTGTCGCCAAGCAGGTAGTGTAGAAGCACTATTTTTCGATTATTGACAGCCTCCGTGGCGCAGCGGGCGAGTAGATGGTTGCGAAGTGTGAGGTCGTGGGTTCGATTCCCGCACCTTGATAAATGTTTGTCTGATCCACAAATATTTGTGGTAATATTCTTGTCTCGGGTCTGGGTGTTGTGGGACCGCAAGTCCTTCGTAGTTTCTGATACCCACGATACAGGTTAACCTAGTGTGGGGTCAGGACTATGTGTGTGACTGAAATGAAAAAGTTTTATTAATCATGTAAGCAAATAAAATAGCGCTTATGACAAGTCAGTACAAAATAAAGAAACTTATGTATAGAAATCATATTAACTAATGTATACATAACATACATAGCATCATCAAAATACAATGGGCATCTATCAATTTTACAATATTTTTATTATGGAATAGTCCAGAATTGTTAAGTATTATTATTATTTTATATTTTCTTCTTTTTTATGGGTCGATATGGACCAAAGGTATTTATGAAACGGCACGTGTTTTAAAACTACCACCGGATCCAAAACGACCCAGCCTGAGAAGATCCGGCGAAACAAACTCAGTGGGCTTACTTTACCACTGGATTTTACGCGGCGCGACCCAGTCCTGAGAAGATCCAACTAGTCAAACTCAGTGGGCTTGTTTTTGGTCCGGTTTTTGGACTATGTGTGTATTTATTTATTATTGTATTTATTTAATACAGTGGTAACAACCCAGTCGTACCGACTCATTCATGCTGTACCACTTAAAAACTTACACATCAAATTTATAACGCCTCTCTTTTTTGTCGGGGGTTGACAGTGATCATCAAGACGCGTGATCATCATATTATTATATGTGAACATAGGAAATATTTACACCGAATTACAGTTACAAAAGGTCTTTGCTTTGTTCTGTACCCGGTACACACTTTGGCCCTTTCTGAACATTGTATACTCTGACAGATATCTGAAGGGCCTTTTGCCTGAATGATGAGACGAGCAAGTTACTCTCCTGATGTCAGTAGTGCTTATAAATTGAAGCAACTCTATTGTAAAACACCGAGAGAACTACCACATCATAGAAACGAAAATCTACCTTACCGATCAAAGTGAGACTTACTCACACTATTTCACAGCTGATTTTCATTTATAAAACTCCTTAACTATGTTTATTATATAGTCATGGCCTAGCAGCCAATAGTACATTCTGCCTGGATGGGAGTTGCCGGTTTGAAACCACCTCTGAATTTGCGGAGTAACCTGTATATTCATTGTTAATCATCGCTCACTTTAGCGGTAAAGAAAAACATCTTGAGGAACCCAACATACCTCAGAATTCCTTCTAAGAATATCGAAGGCATTTGAAGTCTATACGAAACCGCGTTAGGCCAGTGTCCAGCGTTCAGTGTCAGGTCCGTGCCCAGCAATAAGACTGTACCTAAAATACATAATAGCTTATAGTGGTAGAGCCACGCTGTCGACAGTTTTGTCTACAGCATGAATGGGCCGGCTCGTCCGGATGGTTACCACTGTCTCACAGAAAACCAACGTAAAGTAGCAGCTTGCTGCTGCGTTTCGTACGGTGAGTGAGATATCCGGAGGCCCAAATTCCCTCCCCTTGCCAATTCCTTAATTATTCCTTTCCTTTAAGGTCGGCAACGCGCCCATGACTCTTTTGGTATTGTAGGTGTACATGGACGGTGGAGATCACTTACCATCAGGTGACCCACTTGATCGTTTGCCGGTGTATACTATAAAAAAAATACATGGCTGATGTATTGACTTCCAAATCAAACTTTTTTGAACTCATTTCATAGACATACACAAACCCCTATAAAATGTATGTGTGTAGGTGTGTAGACATAGTGGCCTTTAGTATTCTGCCTCGCTTCTCACAGACATTGCACGGTTATCGTTTGGGAGCTCGCTCATTCGGAAACTCTTTGAATGTGAAGTACAATATTCTATGATTTACATTTTTACACTCGAATTAACCTAAAAAGGTTATTTCGGATGCACACAGTTTGAGCTAAGAACTGGCATGAATCTAGTTTTATTATGATAAAGCCTTTGTCTCGCTTATATATAGCGCGAGACTTCGCCAATTGCTTCCAGTTTTATGTTTGCAAAATGGTGGAGCTCAGCTTCTGTGGGTTCTTTGTGACGGTTTGATTTTTAACTCACATGAAAAATGAAAGGCGCCCAGTTTCTGAAAGGCTGATCAATGTTAAATTAACTAATGAACTGCAAATTTAAATTGATTTGACAGCGGTGTTTGAGATGCTGAAACGTTATTAAGTAAAATAAACATAATATCTGACGTCTCTATGGGTTTGACATACGATTTTTCATCTTAATTTGATAGTTACGTGGTACAAAATCCTTATTGCGTGAATGCGACTAGCACTTGAACGGTTTATTCACGTAGAATTTAGGATTTTTATAGCATAGGCCGGCAAACGAGCGTGTGAGTCATCTGATGGTAAGTGATCACCGCCCATGTACGCCCACAATGCCAGAAGAATCATGGGCGCATTGCCGTCATAGGAAAGGGATAATAAACGTATTGGGAAGGAAGGGGGATTTAGGCCTCTGGATATCTCACTCATCCGGCCGGCTTTCTGCGAGGCAGTGGTAACGACCCGGTCGAGCCAGCCCATTCGTGCTGTAGACTAAACTGTCTACATGACTCTACCACTCAAGATATAAGACTCACTCTACTGACTTTCTAGACAAAAAGACTACGCTACTGGTTATAATAAATAGTATTCAATAAGGGAAAAGTGCGTCACAAGAATGGCGCTATGATAACCACGCAGAATCTCGTATTTATACACAGCAAAGATATTTGGGGAAAATGCGATTACAAACAAAATAAGTACTTTATTATGTCAACGCGGGTATTTGCCTATCTTATTTGTAAATTATTACTGTTGAGGCAAATTAAAAGATGGTTAAGGAGTTCTGTTTTTATTTTAATAAAAACTTTTTGTTGTGAGGAATAAAAATTACAATTTCCATTGTGACCTACATTACCAAAGTAAATTGAATTAGTAAGTAACCTGCAATAGCTTATATTATTATTTACTCGCTTGGATCCTGTTAATGCCTACAACGAGAGACCGTGAGGAGAACACCTTCTCTGACAATACAATATGTATCGTAGATTCGTATTGTGGCTCTAACATTATAGGCATTTAATTTAATACAAACTATCAAACATGAAGTAGGTGTAAATAGTTTGATGACGCATAAACCCCTAGTTTTGATAGTTTAGCGTTTATGTGAGGGATAGAAATCAATAAATATATTATTAACTTGGAGCATGTGAGGACCTTTATTTTACAACCCATCGGTCACCCTCTGTCGTGTGAAAGTTATGAACTTTCGATAAGTCTTACGCGGCCTTAATCAAACCCAGCGTAAGGATGTACTTACTTGGAAAGAACCTGATATCGATAAAAAAGTTTGTTTGTGATAATGTAAACTTATCTTGATATTTATGAACGAAATATGTTATCCGTTCGGAAACATTACAACCTGTTAAAACTATAAGTGTCAACTGTCAATTAGAATTGAGATGTTCTGCAATGAACAAATTAAGCCGAAATGGCTTTCTTTCCATATTTTATTCATAAACATGGTCTACAAACATCACATTGTTAAACACAGCTAGTTTGAATGGTACTGTTCGGAGGGGTAGATATAAAGATAGATAGTACCTAACTCTTTGTTGTAGACATACAAAAAAAAATAAACAACATTAAACAGCTTATTAATAAATGTGCCACACGTGGGGTAGACCTCGGCAAACGTTCACAAATCAGTTTTATGCGATATTCTTGAGAATGGCCAGGTTAAAAGTACCTTAAACCGACGTGTATATATAAAGAATGTAATGAGAGCGAGGGAGGGCAATGAGATATGCAAGGATCGTAGCAAGTCAAAATCCATTGTCTCTGCCTAGGAAAGAGAGGCTATGTTCTATCTTTGATGTGATGTGATGTGGTTTTGGATACCGCAGATGAAGCGATTTTGTTTTATCGATAATACAATTTTTATTGTCATATTTGATATTAAATCCAACTAAACATAACCCAATCGTCAAAAATGTTCGACATTATAGTTAAGCTGAGTTCCTGTCGCCACCTTCCTATTCCATCACCATATCCTGATCATCTGTAAGCCATCTACTCACAGAAATTCTACCGTTCATAATCGAAGAATTGGAAGCTACAAATGTTGTGATTGCAACATCAAGTCAAGGTCTAAGTCTAAGTCATCTACCTAAGTATGATTTTGATTAAATAGTTTAAAAATTAAAAAAACATCCAAATTACTCCGTGATGATATGATGACATAGACAAACAGACAAATGGATCTCATTATAACACCCCACTTTTATCGTTAATAAACCATCGATATAAAGCACATCACTGCTAAACTTAAACCCGATGCAGGTAAATATAAGTTTTAATATCAAACGAAAACAGTTTATTTAGCAGCATTGAGGACGCAAAGGGCGAGGGTTGATCTGATAAGTGAGGGTACAGATGAAAGGAAACTGCGAAAATACCTAGTTTATGTGAATACGGGTTGATTTTTCGCCGACCGCTCGGGGTGAATGGTAATTCGTTCGCGAATGGCTCGCGGTCGAATCTTCCCCCGGGATATTGTGACGGAATGCGAGTGGTAATGAGATTTATTTAATTTATAATTAGCTTTTGTTTCTCGGGAATTCATATTCTCTCGGTCAGTCTATAGATGTGTTCAGTGATTCATTGAGAACGTTTCAGGCCGAGATCATGAAAATAATAAATGACAATAATACCTAATATATAATTAAATCAAATTAATGATTGTATTTCTCCTCTCTCATAACTTTTATTGTACCTATCTAATATTGTTATCCCTGACTTATTAAAGTAATTGTAATTATTATTTCCTTCTCCAATAATTATTTTCAATGCATGCTGTGGCTTCTGAAGGTGATGCATTTATCATGTAAGTTCTTGAATGTTATTATATTATTAAGTTACAATGTAATTACCACTGAAAGTCCCAAATAAAAATAAAAACAAAATATCGGTCACATGGAAGATTTAAATTCGGTAGGTAATTAACTTTTTAAATTGGTGTCCTAATAATAATAACGAATAGCCACGCTGTAGACACTTTTGTCTACAGCATGAATGGGCCGGCTAATCTGGGTCGTTACCACTGTCTCACAGAAAACCGACGTAAAGTAGCAACTTGCTGCTGTGTTTCGTACAGTGAGTGAGATATCCGGAGGCCCAAATCCCCCTTCCTTTCCCAATGATCACTTGCTTTAACGCTGAAGGAAACATCGCGTTGAAACCTGCATACCTGAGAATTTTCCATAAGCATTTCAGAGGTGTGTAAGTCTGCCAACCCGCATAAGTCCAGCGTTACTCTGATTAGTTGAGGGAGACCGTGCCCAGCAGTGGGACAGTAGAACATAATATAATACGGGTCTAATATTATAATATTACCCATTTATGGGCGCGGAACACTACCTTACCATTCTCCTATTATCTACCTACCATTCTCTGTGTATCAGTAATATTTTAACTATACAATAATAGTTCTGTTACAAAAAATTATTGTTTTTTTATTAAATCTGTGATTAAACCCTGTTATTTACACAAACTTTTAATGAAAATTTTTGAAACATTTATTAAGCTTGAGTAAGGTTCCCTAGAACAATACGAAACGTAACAACATATCATTTCACGTCGATTTCTGTAAAATGACGCCATACCTGTATAACCGGCCCATTGTTGCTGTAGATATGAGTTTTACTACTACTACCAGTTATAATTCTCCTAATCAATACATCAGTGTCAGTATGTCTAAGTTTAATTGTACTTAGGTAAACTCTCAGAGCACAATAACGCTAATGGGACACTTAAGTCCAGGCTTAAACGCAAGCTCAAGAAACTCTCAAGAGATTCATCTACGTCAACAAAATTTCGAATTCGTAATTAAGTCATCATAAAGTACAAAAAACAACACCACCGTGACCTAAATACCCGGAGATAAGTCGGGATTCTACCGTCGGTAAGGTGTAGTCGTAGTAGAAGAGGAGAGTGAGCGGGTAGCGAGAGCGGGAATTTGTTTTATGATCGCAAAATATGCTATAAGTATACACTTTTTAAGCTTAAGACAGCAATATTATGCATTGTTATTTCTTTCTATCTAAAAGACATAAATACAACTAAATGATATCAGCTTAGTATAACGTCACACGTTGGTCTCTCGGCCACTAGCAATCAAACAGCGCGAACTTTTGTACATACATACTAGGGATGTTACGGATCTTCGCCTCCGACTCTGAAAGGTCGGAACTTCCGATTGATTTTACACCTCCGATTCCGACTTCGGTTCCGATAATTTTGAATCGGAGGTTATAGGGAAGATAGAAAGGCAGTGAACGTACAAGTCTGTACACGATTTGACTTGTCGCTCGGTCTTGCTCGGTGAAAATCAGTTATTTGTTTTGTTTTTATTCGTGTGTTAGACGCGCTTCGAGACTCTTGAAAACTTACTTGTCAATTTAAATTATTAGCGATATATTAGTATTTATTTAGTATTTTATCGTGGATATTTTATTTAAATAATAAATAATGAAGCCAAAAACAAGTGTTATATAGAACTACTTTAATGAAATTGATGCGAATACGGCAAAATGTAAAATGTGTGAGAAAATCATCCCCTTGACGTTTAATTTACATATCTCTATTCTACTCCGCCTCTGACTTCGGCTCCGGCTCCGACTCCGACAAGTTAAATTTAAAAACTCCGTCTCCGACTCCGGTTCCGGTAAAACCACCTCCGTAACATCCCTGATACATACGCACTCATGCATGTCATCCCCGAATCGGTAGGCAGAGGTGTAACTAGTACACCCACATCCCGCCGAACTTATATCCGCCTATCGCCATACCGGGCACAATTCCAGATTTCGAGCTGATAATAATATTTCGTAACAGCAAATTCCAATATCACTTTTACCCGACCCGGGGATCGAACTCGAGACCTCAGCACAACAGTGATCGTAACGCGTACACAGTACAACTGCGCCACCGAGGCAGGCAGGCAGAACATTCGTTTTGTGTTTTTACACCACAATCTAACCCCGCAATACTTTTCTGACCATCGGGCGACCGACGTGCTCGTCTCATCATTCAGGCGAATAAAAAATATTTTATGTAAAATATAAAAATATATACTAAATATTCAGTAAAAATATAGTGTCGTTTACAAATTCTACTAAAAAATGTCTGCTTAATGTAAAGTTCATTATGTACTAAATCGCTGTAAGTAGGACCGCGCCTCTTGTTAGCTAATGTCATTTTAATTTGCTCACTCCAAACTGTGATGAACGCGGGTAAATTAAATCTATACATAAGTAGACACAAGTAATACAGAAAATAATGGAACGGATATTTTACGTAACGGAATTATTTATTTAAATACTACCGGAAAAGTCTTCAAAAGAAACCGCAAAGTTTTTTTTTATAGTATAGGCCGGTAAACGAGCAAGTGGGTCACCTGATGGTAAGCGATCTCCACCGATCTCTGTACGCCCACAATACAAAAGAATTATGGGCGCGATGCCGACCTTAAAGGAAAGGGATAATAAGGGATTAAGAAGGGAAGGGGGATTTGAGCCTCCAGATAACTCACTCACCGTACGAAACGCAGCAGCAAGCTGCTACTTTACACCGGTTTTCTTTGAGACAGTGGTAACGACCCGGACGAGCCGGCCCATTCATGCTGTAGACAAAATTGTCTACAACGTGGCTCTACCACTCGTAAGTGACGCTAAATCAATCAGTATGTATTATGCAACAGTCATACCCTAGTCGAAGTGTGATGGACTGTTGAGACGAAGATCTCGGATTCCCAGGGTTCTGCCTCGGCCTCTGACTTCCAAAGTTATGATTGAATTGTTAATGATGGCTTGCTGATGTTGGAGTCATGAACAATCCTTTCTATTCCGTTGGGAAATCCTGTTGACAGATACTTTCCCAACCCCGGGGCAGGAGGAATGGTTATGCCAAGTGCCGACCCAATCGCTGGATCGGGTCCCTAACCAAAATCCTTAATCCCTACGCTACTATTCCGACCAGCGCGGCGGTGGCTTTCTTCGGCGCAAGTAGAACCGCACCGGGGTATCATGAGAAAACCTGCATACATGAGAGTTCTCGATCAGAATTCCCAAGATAATAATATGGGAAGTGTACCAATCCGCATAAAATCAGCTAGGTGGACGAAATACCTAACCCGTCTCAATCGTAGAACGTAAAGGGACCCGAACCCACCAATGGGGAAATTGAGTATAACTGATATACCTACCTATATTAATTACACCCGAATTAAGGAACGGTACTTCAGTATGTAAGTGAGCTCTTTGTCAAGTAAAAAAACACCCTACACTTGCCCCCATACTAGGTTACCCAATAAACAATACCCAAACCGAAACAAATATTTGTTCACACAAACACGTCTCAGAGCGGGAATCGAACCCACCTCAAGCTTCGCAGCTGGCTACTTGCCCACTGCGCCACGGAGGTTGTAGGTATATTATATATACGTTATTGTTTAGTGTCAAAACGGACCAATGACCACTATGCGTTCGCGCCCATATGAGAGCTCATAGTAACGCTTGTGGTGTATAAATACGGGAGTTATACCGACTGTATCTACTTGCGTATATTTCGTGTAGGCAAAAATCCTAAGAAACAGCGCAGTGTGCAAGCAGCCGGCTGTGAAGCGAGAGGCTGCAGATTCGATTCCCGCACAGAGAATAATCAACAATTGTGTGATCCATTTGTTTAGTCTGAGTGTATTCTACCCAAAGGAGTTGACGTCAGACCGGCGATGGTAAGAACTACAAGGCAAATCATCTTGTAACATGTGTTGCACACAAAAAGCATGTTGCGCCGACCCCACTGGGAGTGGGACAAGTGGAAAGACACTTCAGCCTAAAAAAGTGAACTATATAGGTGTATTTACCATACTTCAATCACTTATACAATTATACTACACTATTACAAAACAATATGTTTGCTTGATCTTCCTACTAAGATGCTTCCATTTCGCCTAAACTTAAGCATTATCATGAGCATAAATAAATAAATAAATACACCCAACAGTCACACACATAGTCCTGACCTCACACTAGGTTAACCTGTATCGTGGGTATCAGAACTACGAGGGACTTGCGGTCTTACAACTCCCAGACCCGAAACAAATATGTCTCGGTGCGGGAATCACAACCTAGGCCTGCTTGCAGCAGGCTGCTCGTCCACTGCACCACAGAGGATGTCAAATGGAGCATGAGATCATACTCCTGGCATTTGCGACTAACATGCTCCGATGGTTGCCTCAAAACAAACAATGTTACATTATAAATACTTTATTGAATGCTTTTACATCCTATAAATTAAAATAACAAAAAGAACTAATTATTCAAATCTAAATGCTTCAAGCTTTATACACATCAGTATGTTTGTAGTTAATCTTCTTGTCTATGCCAAGCAGTTGTCTAATGATGAACTCGGGTAGACGCTTGTGTTTCCAGCGTGTTGGCAGGGGTGTGTGGTTTGCTCTCTGCAATTTATCTGCTACGTAACTCTCTGCTGAGAACTCGTTAGCTTGCTTGATGAGAGCTAGAAGTTCATTTTGGAAGATTTTCTCTTTGATTTGACGACGGCGTTGCTTTACCTGAAAATACAGATTGTTTGTTAATTTTACAGCCTCTGTGGCGCAGTAGTTGAACAGCCGGCTGCGAAGCGAGAGGCCGTGGAGTCGATTCCCGCACCGAGACAATTTTTTATATTGTGATACATTTGCTTCGATTCTAGGTGTTGTGGGACCGCAAGTCCCTCGTAGTTCCTGATACCCACGATACAGGTTAACCTAGTGTGGCGTCAGAACAATGTGTGTGACTGTTGGGTTTATTTATTTATTCTAAAATCACTCATTGAAGCAACAAACTCTTCAGACTTAAGTAGTAAAGTAAAATATATGATAAGAGTGGTAGAGCCACGCTGTAGACTATTTTGTCTACAGCATGAATGGGCCGGCTCGTCCGGGTCGTTACCACTGTCTCACAGAAAACCGGCGTAAAGTAGCAGCTTGCTGCTGCGTTTCGTACGGTGAGTGAGATATCCGGAGGCCCAAATCTCCCTCCCCTTCCCAATCCCTTATTATCCCTTTCCTTTAAGGTCGGCAACGCGCCCGTGATTCTTTTGTATTGTGGTCGTACATGGGCGGTGGAGATCGCTTACCATCAGGTGACCCACTTGCTCGTTTGCCGGCCTATACTATAAAAAAAAGAAGGCCAGTGCCAAGCAGTGGGGCAAGTATAATACAGGGCTGATTATTGTTCTGACTTTTGATTATTGACTGACTCGATGGCGCAGCTGTAATGTGTACCCGTTACAACTGAGGCTAACACGGAGGTCTCAGGTTCGATAAAAAAAAATAAAGTGATATTGTGTTTCTATTACGAAATGCTCAGTATCAGCCCGGAGTCTGGAATTTATGCCTGGTATGGCGACAGGCTCGCCCCCTATCACATCACGGGACAGAGACACGCTCGGCGAAATGTGGGTGTACTGGTTACACCTCAGTCTACACCTTTGGAGATTACAAGAGTGAGTGCGTATGTATGTACAATATATAAATTATTAACAAATAAACTGAAATAAAATTATGAATTAGCATTAGTGGAATATGGTAGTCATATTTAGTCATTATTATTATTTTTTTATGTCATAGGCCGGCAAACGAGCATGTGGATCACTTAATGGTAAGTGATCTCCACCGCCCATGTACGCCCATAATACCAAAATAATTATGGGCGCGTTGCCGACTTTAAAGGAAAGGGATTGGGAAGGGGAGAGGGATTTGGGCCTCCGGATATCTAACTCAAGGTACAAAATGCAGCAGCAAACTGCTACTTTACGTCGGTTTTCTGTGAGACAGTGGTCGTGCCGGCCCATTCATGCTGTAGACAAAAGTGTCTACAGTGTGGCTCTACTGTAAAAAAAATACAATTTATTTTAATCAATAAGTACAATACCAAAATGCGTAAGTGTTAGAGCCATGTAGACACTATTGTCTCCAGCATGAATGGGCCGGCACGACCCCTATCTTACAGAAAGCCAATGTGAAGTAGCTAGCAGTTGCTTTCCATATGGTGAGTGAGATATCCAAGGGCCCAAATCCACCTTGGTTTGTATGTATGTATTGTATTTATGGTGGGGATGTCTGCGAGTTGCACAGACGGGTGATCACTTAAGTTGAACCATTTCACCCTTAATCCCCGTCAGAGTGGTACTACCACTTTTGCTTCCGATCTGGCTTAATTTCCCTGCATCCCTCTCAAGAGAAAGTCTCCACCAATAGGGTTTCGGCTGCAGCTCAGACATCCACCATGCCTTCCTTTTGTTTAAGGTAAGCAAGGATGATTCTTCTGGTATGAATATGGGTAATCACTAACCATCAGGTGACCCACATGCTCATTTACCAGTCTCTGCTATAAAAAATATGCCCATCAAAAAGCCTTGTAATTAATTTGAAATAGAACAAATTAACAAAGTGCTATAGGGGAGTCGCCAGCTGTCAAAAAGTGGCCATAGGTTTGATTCCTGCACAAATATTTGGTTTAAGTGAAGCAACTTTTTTTTTTTTATTAGCTTGAATTACCAGACGAGCCTGTCGCTCGCCTGATGGTAAGCGCCACACCAGCTTATAAACAGAAGCAACTCCACACAGAACTTTAAATAACAAAGCACTGCATCACACTGGACTGTGCTCGTCACCCCGAGACATAAGGTGTTAAGTCTCATAATGCCCAGTAATTTCTGGCTTCAATGTCCTTCGAACCGAAACACAACAGTACTTACACACTGTTGCTTGGTGGCAGAAATAAACAAAGTGGTAGTCGGCCAACCCAGTCGGCCTCTCACATACCAGGGACCTACCACCTGTAAAGTAAGCTCCTTGATACCCATGATACAGCTCATCCTGGGTATCAGTGTGGGGTCATTTGAGTCAAGGTCTTAAGCCATTGTGAGCTGTCATATAATTGTAAATTTACCAGCTATTGCTCTTGGGTTCACCTGGAGAGGAAACTTTTTCTGGGAGAGTTATTGTGAAATACATGTTTCGTTATTTTTAACCGACTTCAAAAAAGGAGGAAGTTCTCAATTCGGCGAGTTTTTTAATAGGCCGGTTTCATACAAAGTTCAGCTGCTAAATAAATAAATATCTTACTCTCGCCCAGCGATGTCTCATCCTCTTCCACAGTTTCCTTCTCTGATGTTTCTTCATCTTCTTTTTCCTTATAACGATGAGCCTCGCGGCTTGCACTTCCTCCTGTCTGATAGCAGGCAGACCCACCTCATCCTTACGCCATTCAAAGTCTATCAGCGGCAGAATCGACCTCGGGTTGATTATAGGCACATACGAAACCGGGTCCTCCTTAATTCTAGACTGTGTAGGTTTATCTGCGATCTCTAAACCAGTGTGTCTGGGACAAAAAGAAAGAGCTCCCGAGTTGGACACTACTGCTTTCTTTCCTACAGAAAGGTTTGCAATGAAGTTTGGTTTACGTTCAGGAATGGTTTTAAGTGCATTCTTGATTGGTAGGTACCGTAGATCTGAAATTTGAAATTAGAATATCAACAACAAGATATTAGGCAACATAACCTCAACATAATTACGTACATTTTACGGTGTTATGAAATGAATTCATCATTTTGGCGATTTTTATTTATATCCTTTATGTATTTCACATAATTATATAAAGTTTATAGGGTTTATGAGATAATATTACAAGGAATAGCAATACATAAGCCAAGTATTTGTATATAAGTATTTCTGGGTATTTCAGGTTAAGGTTATGAGTGACCAAGGCTGAAAACTTATTTTATACAGTCGAGTTCCTGAAATAATACAAAATTTACTTTCAAAATTCAAATTATGTTTATAAAATTAAAACAAAATATATTAAAATGGTTAATAATTTTATTATTTCGACTTGATATTAAAAATCCAATTAAACATATGATTCTATTAAACAAAGAGGGTACAATGGACAAGCCAAATATACTAGTAATATAGTTATTGTATCCAACCACACAAACTGGCAGGCCTTTTAAGTGATGTTTTGGTGTCAATGTTGGCAAAAAGCAAATTTCAATTTCCACAAGTTATGCCAACTTTTATTTTCCAATCCAAAAGACGTTCATTACTTTTTTCCATTTATCCCGGATACGAGACAATTTTGTTTTTTTTTCAGATGCCGGCAAACGAGCAAGTGGGTAATTGTGATATCGATTTTCAAACGTAGTGAAAAGACTGCCTCGGTGGCGCAGTTGTAATGCGTACGCGTTACGATTGAGTCCAAAGCTGAGGTCTGGGGTTCTATCCCCGGGTCGGGTAAAGTGGTATTGGGTTTTTCTATTACGAAATACTCAGTATCAGCCCCGGAGTCTGGAATTTGTGCCCGGTATGGCGATAGGCTAGGCGATAACTATCACATCTTGGGACGGAGATATGCTCGGCGAAATGTGGGTGTACTGGTTACACCTCTGCCTACCCCTTCGGGGATTACAGGCGTGAGTGCGTATGTATGAAAAAACTCGCTTAAGAAAATTGATACAATATATATTATAAAAATAATAATATTTATTTTTTAAATTACTCTTTAGTATCAACGCTTTAGTAGCATCCGGTAGCATCTCTATAGTAGTCTGTGACATGCGTAGCATCTCTATAGTAGTCTGTGTCTGTGACTAAAGATAAGGACAACGTCAGTTCTTTCTCTCGTAGAGAGTATTATATTTTTTGGTTCTTTCTAAGTAGTCTGTGATAAGGACTAAGTAAGGAGTAAGGATTAAAGAATAGTCTTATTTTAAAAACATTATATTGACAATGTCACAAATAAAATATTAAAAATAGTGATTGTGGATAAGAAAAGTTAAATAAATCTACTTTATCTTTTCAGTTTGTATAATAAAAATGGATTTAAGTGTTAGAGCTTGCAGAATATGTTTGAGTACAGATGTAAAAATGTTTCACATTGATAATGTAATGGAAAATGACATTAAATCTATTTTGGAGAATAATGTAAGTAACTGAGAAATTTTAAGCTTATAATTGAATACTTATTACATTTTACTGTGTATGATGAATAGATTTTTACATAACACCTGATTTAATTTGAGAATACGTATTTTTTTATAGGATGCCACCAATTTACTATTTCCTAAATACATTTGTTATGAGTGTGTGTTCCTGTTGAAGAAGTTTATAAAATTTAGGAAAAAATACATTATGGCACAATCCATACTTTCTGATATACTTCAGAGAAGTGAAAAGGTTTGTATTATTTAATATTAGCTTTTGTCTGACACTGTCTCAGTGAATTTCTATCTGGGGTAAAAAGTAGCCTATGCGAATTTAATTTTTAACTCATAAAAAATAATATACTCCAAACGCAAGCCTATTATGTATAAAAAAAATATCTCATTATATTTCATAAATAATATTTATATTCATTTTTATGACCGTATTCCATTCCATAAAAAGTTACATACACACAACAATCAGGTTCAACCCTCCCAGAAGCGGCACCTGTAAATATAAATATTATGAATAATAATAATAACAATAAATACACCCAACAGTCACACACATAGTCCTGACCCCACACTAGGTTAGCCTGTATTGTGGGTATCAGGAACTACGAGGGACTAGCAGTCCCACAACACCCAGACCCAAGACCGATATTTGTGAATCACACAAACATTTGTCTTGGTGTGGGAATTGAACCCACACCCTTTCGCTTTGCAGCCGCCCCCTGCGCAACAGAGCTGTCAAATAATAGTAAACATCTTGTCCAATTTCAGATAACAGAACAAGACATTAAGCAAATAAATAGATGTACATATAAATTAAAATCAGATCTGAATCATCACAAACTTGTTCCAATATCTTGGACTGAAGAAATTTATATGACTTTAGAGATGACAGTAGATGAAGAGACTTCATGTTGTGAGATTAAACCGGAAGTCGAGGTCAAACTTGACGTTAGAGAGGTCAAAGTTGATGTTGATGATAGATCTGATGATGGGGACCATATCACATCTGATGATATAAGGATGTCACCTGTAAGAGATCAATCAGATGATGATATGCCTTTAATAAATCCTGTAAAAACGAATAAAGTAAGTTAATATTGAAAAGTAGCCTTTAGTTAAAGAAGTATTCTAAAGTTTGCCGCCATGCAACAGTGTGTAAGCACTGTTGTGTTCCCGTTTGAAGGACATTAAAGCCAGTGAAATTACTGGGCATTATGAGACTTAACACCTTATGTCTCGGGGTGATGAGCGCAGTCCAGTGTCATGCAGTGCTTTGTTATTTAAAGTTTTGTGTGGAGTTGCTTCTGTTTATAGGCAAGCGTGGCGCTTACCCACAGCAACCTGCTCGTCTCGTCATTCAAACTAATAAAAATAAAAAGGCTTATAATGCCATGTTATCACAATTAAATTATGAAAATTGTATAAAGAGCATTTTATTAATAATATAGATTTAGAACCATTGGAAAACCAAAGTTCTTTAAGTCTCATTCTTACGCTTGCGGCGATAATGTTTAGCTATTTATAATAGTACAATGCTTTTCAGAATAGTAATGGAATTAAAAATAAAAAACCTGAGAAAAAGAAATACATTAGGAAAAAGAAGGCGAAAACCAACACTTCTAAAGTAGATTCTAGTGAGAAAGCAAAAGAACCAACTGAAGATGATTCCCTCAAAGATTATACTATTATACAACTTTCAGTAAGTTATATTTATAAACTTATTTTTTAACTACATTACAATGTATCTACATATATGATAAATACTTTGTGCTTCGGAAATTTTTGGATGATGATGACCTAATACACACTGGTTACAAACATTAGATTATGTGCTGATTTTGCTCCTGAACTGAATCAGATGGTCAGACATTGAATATTCATAAAAGCCGAACATTACCAAACCGCATAATTAATGTTGTCTTGTACACTTATCTTCTTCCTTCACCTGTCCTTATCCCACTGGCACTGGGGTCGGCACAAAATGCTATTTAAACACATGTTACAGAAAGATTTGTCTTGTAGTTGTTATGACCGGCTGTCTGCCTGCGGTTAACCTCTCTGGGGAGACACTCGTCTTATACACTACTATGAAATGTAAATTGTATAAAAGGCAGGTGTAGAAATATTTCCATTCTACATTAACATGGGCAGCAAATATCTATTGTTGTCCCATGCTGGCCAGAAGTGTTAAATGGTACAGCCACTATGCAGATGGTTTCATCTACAGCCCCAATATGCGGGTTACAATGCTGTAGTACCACTATCTTACAGAAAGCCAACGTAAAGTAGCCCACAACAAAGAACCAAGAGTGGAATTTTTCTATTCCGTTTCGTTTAGTGAGATTTCCGGACCATAGTCCTACCTTCCCAATCTTCATTACCTTCCTGTGCACCCTTGATTCTTCTGGTATTGACTGTATCAATAATAAATAATAATACTAGCCCTGTATTATACCTATATGTCCCACTGCTGGGCACGGGCCTCCTCTACAGAATGAGAGGTGTCAGGCCTTAGTCCTCCACGCTGGCCTAATGGGGGTTGGCAGACCAAATACTTATGCAAAACTCTCAGGTATGCAGGTTTCCTCACAATGTTTCCTTCCTGTTAAAGCAAGTGATAATTAACAATTAATATACACGTAACTTAGAAAAGTCAGAGGTTTATGCTTTCGGGCTGGTTTCGAACCTGCGGCTCAATAATGGGCAGTGGAAATCATGTACAATCACTTGCTTGTTTGCCAGCCTCTGCTTTAAAACTACAGATGTCGGAGCAGCTGGCCGAGCTGGAAAAGAGAAAAGAGTCGAGCAACTACAAGGACGCCCCGTTCAAATGTGACCTCTGTTATAAAGGATTTTTACTGGAGGAGACTCTCAGGAACCATGCTGTCAAACATGATGCTGTAAGTAATACATACATACATACGTACGCACTCACGCCTGTAATCCTCGAAAGGGTAGGCAGAGGTGTAACCAGTACACCCACATTTCGCCGAGCTTATCTCCGTCCCATGATGTGATAAGGGGCGAGCCTATCGCCATACCCGGCACAAATTCCAGACTCCGGGCTGATACTGAGCTTTTCGTAATAGAAAAACCCAATATCGCTTTTACCCGACCCGGGAATCGAACCCCAGACCTCAGCGTCAGCCTCAGTCGTAACGCGCACGCATTACAACTGCGCCACCGAGGCAGTCAGTAAATTATTATATTTGAAGTATATTATGTGAGGCAATTCTCATTTCCCTCGAAATAATCTCGGATTCGAATCAGCTATTCTCTACTGTAAAATTTCGAATGTCAAAGTAATTTTCTCGATTCTGATATTCTCAGCTACAATCGAAATAAATCTCTATTCGAAGAACCCATACAACGCGCGTGACGTTCCGTTTAACGTCAGCAATGCGTTTTTGTATTGAATGCCATAATTTACCATGAACAATAAACTAATAAAATATATCTTTAGATTTATGTAACGTGTACTGTGTGTGCGTGTGTGCGTGCGTGCGTGCGTGTGTGTGTGTATTAACGTAGTATAAATGATTTATAATATTATAACAGAAATAATTAGATAATCAATAAGAGAAGGTTATCCCCTACATTGGATTAAAAATAACAAAGTTTTAATGTCTATACTCAAATAAATAAAAATAGCTTAGGATAATTTTAATATACATATACATAAATACATACATACATACATACATACATACATACACACTCACGCCTATGTCCCATGGGGGTAGGCAGAGACTATTGAATACCACAAGCTACGATCCTGACACACCTCTTTCGCCTCTTCCACATACATTTTCGTCGGTTGAGGGTACTCAATAATAATAATAATAATTTTAATATGTCCTGTATAATATAGGGCAATTCATCTGCAACCTAAAACACGCGCAAAATAACTTGACATAGCTGAAGTTAGTCAGTTCCCCACCGCTCGGCGCTATGGGTCCCGTCAGGCATTTTTCTTTGATAACAATAGCTGTAACAAGTCTCGACGTGAGGGTCTAACTTCAGACCGAAAAGTTATTTTATGCATATTTTACCTTTTTTGCGCATGTTTTTTTGCGCTATTTTAGGAGTAATGATAATGACTAAGACTTTTTTGTCAGTATAAATTTTTAATATAATAAAATAACGTTTAAAAAAACCGACGAAACCGACTTAAAAAAAAACACTGAAAAGTCAAAAATAACAAATTATTAGGTCTCTTTGGGGTCTGTACAATTTATTTGACCGGTAGCGACGAGTGTACTGTTGTCCGATGAGGTTTTTTTTTTCTCTGTACTCCGTCATCAGATTTTATCCCAATTTATATGGGACCACATCGCAGCTAAACTCTATCGAATGATTTTTTTTCCAACAAATCGGTCCACAATTGGCGGAGAAATCGATGAACTACATACATAAAAAAACATGTATTCAATTCACACGTGGTAGAAGTGAAACCTTCAAAAATTGTGGCTTCAAGATAATGAGACGAATGTAAAATTTCGGGAAATGTATAATGCTTTCCGTCTCATTTTCTCCCACGTTAAATCTTATGAATTTATGTGTCTGTCTCCTTTTCGTTTCATCGACTTCGTTTCATCGATTTTCAATTCACAACGATGATAAAGAAGTTTTCACAATATTTCATATAAAAAAGCGCGCCGACTTGAGAACCTCCTCCTTTTTTGAAAAATATAACCAATAATTAATTGCCAGAGTTCCGGTGACATAGTATGTGAGGTGTGCAAGTTTCGTTTCTCGAAGCGTTGCATTCTGAATCATCACGCAGCGAAACACGCCAAGAAGTTTGCTTGCAACAGATGTGATTTCATCGCCATGTTTCGGTGAGTGGTTTTTTTTTTTTATATAGTAGGT
This sequence comes from Mimas tiliae, assembly GCA_905332985.1. NCBI lineage: Eukaryota > Metazoa > Arthropoda > Insecta > Lepidoptera > Sphingidae > Mimas > Mimas tiliae. The sequence goes on from HG995254.1 coordinate 965,834, forward strand.
ATAGGCCGGCAAACGAGCAAGTGGGTCACCTGATGGTAAGCGATCTCCACCGCTCATGTACGCCCACAATACAAAAGAATTATGGGCGCGTTGCCGACCTTAAAGGAAAGGGATAATAAGGGATTGGTAAGGGGAGGGGGATTTGGGCCTCCGGATATCTCACTCACCGTACGAAACGCAGCAGCAAGCTGCTACTTTACGCCGGCTTTCTGTGAGACAGTGGTAACGACCCGGACGAGCCGGCCCATTCATGCTGTAGACAAAATTGTCTACAGTGTGGCTCTACCACTCGTAAAACAGATCGTTCACAGATCACGAATAATATATAAAATAAATAAATACACCCAACAGTCACACACACAGTTCTGACGCCACATTAGGTTAACCTGTATCGCGGGTATCAGCAACTACGAAGGACTTGCCAACCCACAACACCCGGACCCGAAACAAATATTTGTGGATCACACAAACATTTGTCTCGGTGTGGGAATCGAACCCACGGCCTCACGCTTCGCAGCCGACTACTCACCCGCTACGCCACGGAGGCTGTCTATATATAGATAGATAACTCTTTATTGTACACCATGCGAAATATTACAGTAAAGAAAAACAAAATTAGAGTTTGAGTGAGAGAATTTTATGAGTGGTAGAGCCACGCTGTAGACACTTTTGTCTACAGCATATAGGCCGGCTCGTCCGGGTCGTTACCACTGTCTCACAGAAAACCGGCGTAAAGTAGCAGCTTGCTGCTGCGTTTCGTACGCAGAGTGATATATCCGGAGGCCCAAACCCCTTCCCTTTCGTTTAAGGTCGGCAACACACCCATGATTCTTTTGGTATTGTGGGCGTACATGGGCGGTGGAGATCACTTACCATCAGGTGACCCACTTGCTCGTTTCGTATATAAAGGACTAAATTCTGTTTTGCAGGGATCAAATAAAGAAACATCTACAGTGGCATGACGGCGTCCTGTACAAGTGTCAGTATTGTAACGAGATTTCCACGTAAGTTGTTTTTATTAGGTACTTACTCTGATTTATGATTAAATTGCCTTTATCTTTTGAAATAAATAAATATATGCAGCGATAGTTTAGCGGGGACTGGTATGGACTGTCGAGATGAAAGCGCGGGCTCAAAACCAGCCCCAAGTGCATACACCTCTGACTTTTCTAAGTTACGTGTGTATTAATTGTCAATTATCACTGGCTTTAACGGTGAAGGAAACATCGTGAGGAAACCTGCAAATCTGAGAAGTTCTCCATAAGAATTTCGAATGTGAAGTCTGCCAACCCGCATTAGGCCAGCGTGGTGGACTAAAGACTAACCCCTCTCATTCAGTAGAGGAGGCCCGTGCCCAGCAGTGGGACGTGTATAATACAGGGCTAGTATTATTATTATATATAAATAAATTTAGTCATACACATAACTCTGATCCTGGGTATTAAGAACTACGATGTATTGACGGTCCCACAAAAACCAGACCTGAATCCGAAACGAAAGGAACATGGAAGCGGAGGGGGTTTGGGTCATCGGTAATCTCACTCGCCATGTGAAATAGAACAGTGAACTGGTTAGTTTTTATGTCAGACAATGATAATAACCCGGTCGAATTGACGCAAATATCAAAGACATAAAAGGCAATTTCGGTATTCTAAGAGTAGTGACAGCTTCATACTACTACTAACTAGCCTTTGCTTGCGGCTCCGCCCGCGCGAACGGCCTTTTCCGGGATAAAAAGTAGCCTATGTTACTCAGTGATAATGTAGCTTTCTAACGGCAAAAATTTTTGAAATCGGTCCAGTAGTTTTTAAGTTTATTCGTTACATACAAAAATACAAATCTTTCCTATTTATAATATTAGTGTAGATAATGATCCGCCACGGTGTGATCCGGGTGTGTCATCATTAATAGGGTAGTTAACTAGATTTTTTTAATTATTTAAATCAATAAGTTACGTTACTCAAAATATATTGCAGAAAGAATTTTATAAATCGGACCAATAATAAATAAGTTAGAAGCCATTCAAATCCTGTAGAAGGGGCAATTGTCGAATGACAGACGACGCAAACTTTGACGTCACTGTGTAAAATGTTCATTATGGTGCACGCGTGCAAGCGAGATACTTCGCACTATACTACGCACCCACTTGTCCTCATACCAACATTTAAAGTCATAACTGCGGGCACATTTCTGAACCAATTTTGATTGTGTTTCAATAAAAGGGTTTCTTTTGCGTATCATTTTCTGTTGCTTATAAAATAGTGTATAATATTCAATAGAGGAAACTACTCTATTCTAGTAAGAAAACGTCCCATCTATCACACGTGCGTATCAAACACCCGTCCCAGTTCGTGTGCGATGTATGCGGGTACTCGTACATCAGCGCGCTCGGACTCAAACAACACAAGAGCAAGATGCACAAGCGACAGCCGGTGAGATTTACTTATTCCCATATACGAAAAGGTCCTTCAATTTTGTTACATGTCAGTCTTTTAGCAACCTCTTAAAGTCATTAGTTTGTGAGATATAAATAAGGTGGTAGGTCCCTCGTTTGCGAGAGGCAGGCTGGGTTGGTACCACCGCTTTGTCTATTTCTGCCGCCAAGCAACAGTGTGTAAGCGCTGTTGTGTTCCGGTTTGAAGGGCATTGAAGCCAGTGTAATTACTGGGCATTATGAGACTTAACACCTTATGTCTCGGGGTGACGAGCGCAGTCCAGTGTTATGCAGTGCTTTGTTATTTAAAGTTGTGTGTGGCGTTGCTTCTGTTTATGAGCAGGCGTGGCGCTTACCATCAGGCGAGCGACCTGCTCGTCTCATCATTCAAGCTAATAATAAAAAAAAAGTACACCCAACAGTCACACACACAGTTCTGACCCCACATTAGGTTAACCTGTATCGTGGGTATCAGGAACTACGAGGGACTTTCCAACCCACAACACCCAGACCCGAAACAAATATATGTGGATTACACAAACATTTGTCTCGGTATGGGAATCGAACCCACGGCCTCTCGCTTCGCCAGCCGCCGACTGCGCCACGGCAGCTATCAAAGTGTTAAAGATATGCGTGTCCGAAGTCGTGAAATATGTCCCCCCCCCCTCTCTATCTTTTAAAATACGTGGTCTAAATTCCGAAGGTACGTATTTATGTTCGCATTTCTAGCCGCGAGGAGCATACGCGAAAATACGCCATATGGAATTATATATTGCACGTTATTTTCAACTCTATTTTAGTTACGATACAGTTCATTATAAAATCAATAAAATTTGTCCGATCATTTTGCTGTTGAGTGTACGCTGAGACTGACTTTTATTTGTATGAAAATGTTGTTTGTTAGGTACAAAAGGGGACGGATGACGCTAAAGATGTAAAATCAAATGAAAAGGAGGATTCTAGTCGGTACTGTGATGAGTGTGATGTGATGTTCATGAGCGAGGAGGCGTGGAGACGACACATGGTCACGTCCGCCAAGCACACCGAACATTTGGGGTGAGTCGACAATTATACTTTAACGTATCTTAGTTTTTTTTTTTTACTAGCCCTTTATTATATACGTCCCACTGCTGGGAACGGGCCTCCTCTACTGAATGAGAGGGGTTAGGCCTTAGTCTACCACACTGGCCTAATGTGGGTTGGTAGACTTCACATACCTTCGAAATTCTTATGAAGAACTTCTCAGGTATGCAGGTTTCCTCACGATGTTTTTCCTTCACCGTTAAAGCAAGTGATAATTAACAATGAATATACACATAACTTAGAAAAGTCAGAGAGGTGTATGCACTTGGGGCTGGTTTCGAACTTGCGACTTTCGTCTCGACAGTCCGTACCACTCCCCGCTGAGCTACTTTAACGTATGTTAGATTATTTAAAAATAATGCTTTATTGAAAAGTATGGGAGCGATGCCAATATGATTGATTTTAAATTTAGAATGCAACGAACTGGTAACTTGAAATAGATTATGTAACCTTTTTAGACATGCCATGTCATAGAGTAATTATATAATCTATGTCCTATGGCATGGACCGCAAGTTCCCGCCTTTTTCAGATATGTCAAAAATTAAGAACGATATACTTATCATAAGAACTATTGTACGACTCCGCAATATAATTTGTACCTATAATAAAATAGTATTGTCATTGTATAATGGTGAGTAAATTATTATTTCAATACGCTTCTAAAACTACTATTGTTTATACGTATGATGTGTGTATTTATAGGTGATGAGCAATTTGTGAAGTTTTTAAATGTTTGTTTCATTTTACAGCTGTTGTAGGTAGATACACTATATTGTTTTATAATTTATTAATGTGCGCCGTATATAGTGTGTAGTAAACCCTACTTTACGTTTGACTCGATTATTTTTAATATCTAAATCAATAAGGCACGTTCCTTAAAAAATATTATCGAATGAATTGTACAGTATGTAACAAAAATCCTGTTGCCCATTTTTGAGTTGTGAAGATAATTATATAGACTATCGATTTTGATATCACAGTTAAAATGCCCAATAGGGCTTTTATTACATACTAGCTTTTGCCCGCGACTTCGTCCCCGTGGAATAGTTACTTTGGGATAACGTTAAATTTTACACCCCGTAATTTTTTTTTTTCTGAAAAAAAATTGTTTTTATTTTTTTGTGATAAAGCATTAAAAAATACATACAACTCTAAATTTTCACCCTTCTACCATCAACCCCTATTTTTTAATAGTCATTTTAGTATTTTTGTCAAGCGCGTTTCTCACCGGGGGCGCTCACTAGGCTACTTTAATCCTGGAAATAGGCATTCACGCGGGCGGAGCCGCGGGCAACAGTTAATAATATATATAATTGTCATATTAAAATACCCTATTACTTGTGCATTTTAAAGCTAATGTACATAAAGTCTGTAACTTCAGGTTGGTATAATTCCGCTGATCGTCGAAGGACACAACGTCTCTTGTCGGTCGTCATTATATTTGTAGTGCAGTGTAGTTACCAGCATGTGCAGTGTAGTGAGTGTTATGTTGTATTTGTATTTATGGTGGGGACGCCTGCAAGTTGCACAGACGGGTGATCGGCTCACATTAATGGAACCATTTCACCCTTAATCCCAGTTTAGGTGCTGCTGCCTGTACAGCGTTGACTTGGCTATATATCTCCATCCTTGGGAGATGGTCTCCACCTTTGAGGGTTCAGCTGCAGCTCAGACACGTTCTGTGGGGCATCGTGGCCAGCTCTACCGGGTTTACACCTTGCAGAGTTGTCCACTACTGCCCAGCGCAGTCCACCCATTTATTGCCCCGAGTGTTATGTTTGTGTGTGTGTGTGTCAGCACGTCATGTCGCGACTGCGGCGGCGCGTTCGGGTGCGCGGCGGCGCTGCGTGCGCACACGCGCGGTCACGCGCACGAGCAGGCGCGGCGCCGCGCGCGACGCGACCTCGCGCGCCTGCGCCGCCCCGCGCGCGCAGGGTACCCCACGCGCTGCGAACATGTGCGTACTCCTCACCTCTCAAACTAACGCGATATGTGCCGCAATTTTACATAAGTATCTACTGTGCTTACATAGTCTAGGAATCCATACACTCGTCCAACTTAGACATTTCGACAGAGCAATCATATGTGTAAGTCGTGCTCGCAGCTTCCCCTCCTCTTCCCCCCCCCACGAGTCTCGCCCCACACCCCCCGCTCGATTGCTCTGTCGAAACGTCATCGTTGGACGACTGTATGGATTCCTAAACTGTGCTAGTAGTATCCATTTATGTCAAATGAAATATTATATAATTCTATATGTATATAGAAATATATACCCTTTTTTACTAATTTTATATAAAATAATGAACAAACTCGAACAGAAGTAACCAAATTATTTATTGTAAAAGTAAATATAACGCCAAAACAGCCAAGGCCAATGCGGGGTTATATTAAAATTAATTGTCATCCAATATGTTATATTTATCGATATAAAAAGATTTAGCAATATTTACTAAATTATACAAGGTTAGTCAAAAGGGGTGTATGAAGCAGGAAACCCATAAAAGTACCCGTAATTCTGAACAACATTATCTTTTTTTTTTCAAAATACCCCATTTTTACAGAGATATTGCTGTTCAAAGATTTTAGAAAAAAAATATGCACATTAATATGTATTTATGTAATCCTTGTATAGTCGAAATGCCATCGACACATTTTTGCGATACTGCTATGAATTTCGGTAATGGTAAATGTTTGACATGTTTTTTTAAATAACCAGTGTCCAGAGACACTGACGAGCCGTATGCGTCACTGGAAACATTACCAACGCTGTCACAAGGACAAGAAGTACCCGCTCGGGGAGAACCGGTTCATCTGCGAGTACTGCGGGAAGAAATTCCATGTATGTACCATAATAATGAATAAATTATCACTACTTCAGGCTAAACACGACCTTCAGCAATGAAGAGACCGACTAAGAAAAAGAAGCATAATAGATCCATCAGACTACTTATCGCGAGCCACACAGTTAGGTGGCAGTTAAACGATGCGTTTTGTGGTTAAAAGTTGGTTAATCAAGATGGTTCTTAGTTTTGTTTAAAGAGAATCTGGTATTGTGAGTTAGCAAGTCCCTCGTAGTTCCTGATACCCACGATACAGGTTAACCTAGTGTGGGGTCGGGACTATGTGTGTGACTATTGGGTGTATTTATGTGAAGATTTGTGTGAAGAATCTGTTTTGAGTGGTAGAGCCACGCTGTAGACACTTTTGTCTACAGCATGAATGGGCCGGCTCGTACGTTTCGTTACCACTGTCTCACATAAAACCGGCGTAAAGTAGCAGCTTGGTGCTGCGTTTCGTACGGTGAGTGAGATATCCGGAGGCCCAAACCCCTTCCCCTTCCCAATGCCTTAATTATCCCGTTCCTTTAAGGTAGGCAACGCATCCATCATTCTTTTTGTATTGTGGGCGTACATGGCCGGTGGAGATCACTTACCATCGGTGACCCACTTGCTCGTTTGCCGGCCTATGCTATAAAAGAAAATCTGTTCAGGCGTTGAATAGTTACATACGCTTTTTATAACTGACGAGGGTTTTTAACGGTTATTATGATAAATTAGTTATATTTGAGTTACATGCCCATCCATATGTATGCTGTACTGCAAATACCTGTCCTAAATTGGAGTGTAAACTGATATTGCTTTACTATGTTGTGGATCATCAATTATGTCTTCGCATACTCTTTAGCACTAGTGTTATTATTGACAGAGGAATTGTCTCCTGTTGAGTCACGTGCGCGTGTCATGTCCCGCGCGACCCGTGACGGCACCGCTCCAGTGCGGACACTGTCACACCACCGCACCCACCAAGATAGACCTGCAGGAACATATACTGAAGGTACGTCACGTCACCGCACCCACCAAGATAGACCTGCAGGAACATATACTGAAGGTACGTCACGTCACCGCACCCACCAAGATAGACCTGCAGGAACATATACTGAAGGTACGTCACACCACCGCACCCACCAAGATAGACCTGCAGGAACATATACTGAAGGTACGTCACGTCACCGCACCCACCAAGATAGACCTGCAGGAACATATACTGAAGGTACGTCACACCACCGCACCCACCAAGATAGACCTGCAGGAACATATACTGAAGGTACGTCACACCACCGCACCCACCAAGATAGACCTGCAGGAACATATACTGAAGGTACGTCACGTCACCGCACCCACCAAGATAGACCTGCAGGAACATATACTGAAGGTACGTCACGTCACCGCACCCACCAAGATAGACCTGCAGGAACATATACTGAAGGTACGTCACGTCACCGAACATATATTTTACATATTATCAGATTGTGATCAACTGTTTTGATTTTTCTTTCGAGTGGTAGAGCCACGCTGTAGACAGTTTTGTCTGTCTGGCTCGTCCGGGTTGTCACCACTGTCTCACAGGAAACTGGCGTAAAGAACTAGTGAACTAGAAGGGATAATTATCCAATGACGGACGACGCAAACTTTGACGTCACTGTGTAAAATGTTCATTATGGTGCACGCGTGCAAGCGAGGAGAGATATCTCTATTACGCACCCACTTTTCCTCATACCAACATTTAAAGTCATAACTGCGGGCACATTTCTGAACCAATGTTGATTGTGTTTTAATAAAAGGGTTTCTTTTGCGTATAATTTTCTGTTGCTTATAAAATAATGTATAAAATTCAATATAGGAAACTACCCTATTTAAATGTCGTTTTATAAATGGTAATATTTGCAGTGTCACCCCGAGGTGCGTTCGTTTCCTTGCGTGTTGTGCGGTAAGATGTTCTGGCGCGCCGTCAACCTTCAACAGCACGAGGCGCGCTGCAGAGCTGCTCACGACAAAGCGGCTTCTTCACCCGTCTAGATAAATCTTATTTATATAGTTCCGTTGTTTTATTACTGTAGCGTATGAGTGATTTATTAATTAAATGTTTACACATCCATACTGGCTGTACGCCGGAAGTCCTTGGTCTGTCATGCGTTCCCGCGCATTCGGAACGCAGGCGGACAGGAATACGGGTGTGTGGTATAATATGCTCAGTGTTTCATTGAGGTAATCCAAGTAGTTAGTGACCTGTACAATTACAAGGTGTCTACAGCGTGGCTCTACCACTCATCTATTATCTGAACAAGCAGTTTTTAAAATTGCGCCACATCACGCGAGAGTTTAAATGTAAAGTCAGGGACGCGGGAGAAATCTTATTATGATTCGTTATGATCACTGATACCACAGAGGCCTTTGTTTGAATAACAAAGCACTGCATGGTACTGGGCTACATTCATCACTCTAGAGACATAAGTTGTTAACTCTCATAATGTCCAGTAATTTCAATGTACTTCAAACCGAACCTCATCGGTGCTTACACACTGCTGCTTGGTGGCAGAAGTCGATAAAGCGGTAGTACCAACCTAATCGTCTCCCATATAGGCACGAGGGACCTACCTACACCTTGTATAAACGTGTTACGTAGGTTTGTTCTGTATTTCTTGTTATAATTATAATTCAAAGATTATAATAAAGTCAATTTAATATAGGCAAGACAGTTTAATTAATTAAAATCAAAAACTACTGAACACATGCGCTTGAAATAATTTCCTTATCGTGAGGAACTGCTCCGATGTCGCCAACCACAGCCACCGCCATTTGTGAACCTTTAGTTATTAGTTGGTAAAATTTTTATTATCAGCTCCCTTAGAATGCTAAAATTCGAAACTGAAACGTGGCATCGCGTCGTCTAAGCGTAGTCAACTCTCGTTTTTCAATCCGAATCAACCACTATCGTGTTCCGTCTAAACCAGAGGTTCCCAATCTTTTTTTCTCATAGACCACTTTAAAATTTAGCTAGTTCCGCTGGACCCCCTGCAGCTACATTTCTACCATATTCCCAGAACTCGATAAAAAATGTGAAGATAAGATCTAACTATGGACCCCCGTTGAGTCTCCCGTGGACCACTTTGGGAACTAATGGACTAAAAGGAGAAACCAACCCCAAGAGCATGGACCTCCGATTATTCCATAGTGTTCCGAAGTTCCGTATGTGTTTTATGAGTGGTAGAGCCACGCCGTAGACACTTTTGTCTACAGCATGAATGGGCCGGCTCGTCCGGATCGTTACCACTATCTCACAGAAAACCGACGTACAGTACCAACTACCTGCTGCGTTTCGTACGGTGAGTGAGATATCCGGAGGCCCAAATCCCCCTCCCCTTCCCAATCCCTTAATTATCCTTTTCCTTTATGGTCCGGCAACGCGCCCATAATTTTTGTATTGTGGGCGTACATGAGCGGTGGAGATCACTTACCATCAAGTGAACAACATGCGCGGTTGCCGGCCTATCCTATAAAAAAAAACATTGTTAATTATCGCTTGCTTTAACGGTAAACGAAATCTGCATATCTGAGAAGTTCTCCATAAGAATTTTGAACGTGTGGGAAGTCTGCCAACCCGCATTAGGCCAGCGTGGTGGAATAAGGCATAACCCCTCTCATTCATTAGGTAAGGCCTGTACCCAGCAGTGGAAACTTAGGTATAATACTGGGCTGATTATATTTTGACTCACGTCTATCAGATATAGCTTTAGCGGTGGCATGGATCTCATCAGCGCAGAGTGCTTCTATCATAGCTATGGACTTCTTAGCGCTGTCGATCTGGACATCGTTGGCGATCTGTAGGGCCAGACCTTCAGACACTTTGACGCAGTCTTCGTCGTGAAGAGCTAGGCTTAGTTCTGAAATGTTATTGAAGAGATGAAAGTGTTATATCGGAAATGCGTCAAATGTTAGCATTATCTCTGCCTATCCTTACGGTATACAAACATGATTCTATTTTTCCGGCATTGTGTGTATTTATGGACTGTGGAGATCATGTGACCCATTATTCGCTTGGTTTGGGCCATCACGTTACTTAAGCCCTTTCTAACTATTTTCTTCATAGCTCAAGCGTGCAGATAAGGTCAGTTGGTAGGAAGGTTAAATTTTGGCGGAACGCGGTATTAGTTTAAATTGTAAGAAAACACATACTAAGCCTCTTTTTGCCAATGTTAATCTGTTTGAAGGATATGTCTGCAACATTCCCGAGGAACTCAGCAGCAGCGAGGGTTGCATCCCATGCTGTTGACGCTCTCGTCTTCACCAGTATACCTAGACAGGGTTAACTAGCGTCAGTTTTAATACGTGGCCATAGAAAGATCCAAGATGGACGTCCCTTCGTAGAATCCCATTCTGGTATCATAATTATATGTAAGTATGGCATTTACTTACGTTCTTCCCAGAGGGCTTGACGGCAAGCAAGTAGCCGGTCGTAAAAACTACAAGCTAAATCTTAAAAGCATACACCACTACGAGTCGACTAAGGGCAGGAGAAGAAGAAGATGGTACCTACTTGCGTTATTTGCATTTCTTGGTAAAAGAAAAGTTAAAATATAACACGAAAATCAGCTGAATAATAAAGTCCAAAAACTACAAAATGCATACAATTCCTCCCTGGCATAAAAATAAACATTAAAATTTACCTTTTCCACTATGGGATTACTTATGGACCGATTTCCTTACCTTACCTTCGCGTACTCTGGTTCTACACAAGCGTTATTGGAATTGGTACCCGATATGACGATAAGGTTATCGCACATGTCATGGAATGAAAATAAACTCATAAAAACTGTGGGAGCATCTCTGCCTAGCCTTAAGGTGTGAGTTGAAGCAAACTAACCAAAGATACCAGTCTCTCTATAAGACAAGTTGAACATTCTGTATCCTGTATAGACATCATCTCCCGCCACCAAGCCTAGAGGCGGCTGCGGCGTCCTGTCCAGCTTATGCATGCCCTCCTGAATATTGGCAGTACCGCACGATTCAGCTACTATCGCGTGCTTAAGAAGACAACTGCATATAAAATAAAAGATGAATGGAGGAAAATATATTATATAGGTCAAAATATACTACTTGGCACACTGGGCCAAAAATATATAGGTAGGTACTTATTATATTTTTTACAAAGAAAGGCCAGCAAGCGAACTGAGTTCTGTTAAGTGATTCGCCGTCGATGAACATTCATGATACCAGAAGAATCATGGACGCGTTCGCTACCTTAAAGGAAAGGAATGAAGATTGGGAAGAGGATTTGGGCCTCCGGTAATCTTACCCACTGTACAAGGGACCTACCATCTAGTAGTGATTGTGTAAACTAGGAAAAGTTTTTATTGCTCACGATAATTCATAGGTCCCACAGCCTGGGACGGCGAGTGCAATCCAAGTGTCACTGCCACGACCCAGGTCGTACAGTTCGAACCCGCTGCGTGGACACGAGAGCATCTCGAAACGCCTCCTTGGCGACGTCTGGCAAATACAGACAATCTATCAGCTATAAACAACAGACAGTTTTTTTCCTGGCGTGACAAAGTGACTACACTGCACCTGATGGCACGTAGATACAGTGCTGTCCAAATATAATGTCAAGATACGTTGCGTTACTTCATAGTCGCCAGAACTATGCTGGTCTAAAGCAACTCGATATACCTACACTGGCTGATCTGCAACGTGACTCGCCTGAACGAGCTACTCTAGCTGGTCTTTAGGTACTCTGTGTACGATGATCCCTATATAATCGATCACAAATAAAATCTTTAGTCTGTAACTACCTATTATTTTATTCGGTGGTACTTATTTCCTGTTGGTATACGAAGTTAATTTTAGAGGATCATGAAATGGGTGTCACTTATTGTATAAAAGGAGTTCTACTTAGAATATTCTAAAGTTGCCAACTAAGTAGGTACGTACCTAAGTACATTAATAGATATCTTACGACAAAGTCTTTACAACTTTTTACTACGAATAACTTCTGTCAACTCACTACACTGACCTTTCCAAAATCGATCTTCTCGGCCAATTTCAAAGTCTCTTCAAACGGTATCCCCATACTAGCTACCGTACATACATCAGTTGTGAAGTTATGTTCAACAAAGTTCTTTATATTATCTGGCGTCATGGCATCGATCCTCTCATCCTCACAGAACACCGAGTTTCCGAGAGGTCCTGCCCACATCGCCCTCTGGATGAGGTCTACCACTCGCTGCTCGTAGTCCATACGTGAGAGATCTCCTCGTATGAGAGGCTTCCGGTCTTCTATCTCCCAGGGCAGGTAGCAGCACCTATGGAAAATTGTAAGTGCCAGAGTCACGCTGTAGATAGTTTTGTCTACAGCATGAATGAGCCGTCTCGACCGGGGCTACCACCAGCTGGTATTTAATCTTTTTCGGTTTTAACCGGCGTGAAGTAGCAAATTGCTGTTGCATTTCGTAGGTAGGTGTGCGAGATATTCGGAGGGCCAAACGCTTGCCAATCTTTGTTGTTCACAACTCAGCATCTGATAATACTTCTTGGTGGAGATTTACTTTCAATAAAGATGATGCTACCCAAAGATGTCGCAGGCGGAGTGGCGGCACTTTATAACAGTTGGTTTTGGTATTTCAGGGCGTCTCCAGCTACGTAGGTAATACCTTGTTGCGCAGTCAGTTTTTTATTTCAAATAAGTACCTACCTGGTGGCGACATCTAATAGGTAATACTTGAGCTCTGGGAAGCAGACGAGGGGACAGCGCAGCGTAAAAGCGATGGTCTGTCTGTCCGAGGAGCAGGTGAGGCTGGCGCCATGTTGTTGGAGGTAGCGTGCTTTGGAGAAGGCGGAGTACGCGCAGCCAGTCGCCGTGGACGCCGCGCGGATGAAATGCGATGCGCCGAGATGCACGTCCCGCTCGAAACGGGAACCTGCCTGGGATAATGTTTAGAAAGAGAAAGAAAGAAACTACATTTATTAGTGCATCACAATCTTCTTCCAAATACCCTTATCCCACTCGCAGTGAAGTCGGTGCAACATGCTTTTTAACAAATGTTACAGAAAGATTTAGATTGTAGTTTCTACGACCGGCCGCCTGTCTGACGTAAACTCCTCAGGGGAGAAAACACCCAGACCCGAAACAAATATTTGTGGAGTACAATATGGAAACAAAACAATATAAACTAGGTAAAGGAATAAGTTTGCATCAAATGGATTCAGCGTATTTCTAGCTGGTGATCTAACGTTGATTTTCAACTGCCCCCTTCGGTGGTTTATGTTCTGTCTAAGTGGGGCAGTGGGTGAGTAGCCAGCAGTGAAACGATAGACCATGGGTTCCATCTTCGAACTGAGACAAATGTTTATGTTATTCGCAAATACTTAGGTACTTGTTATAGGTCTGGGTGTTGTAAGACCAAAAGTCTCTTGGCGTTCCTGATACCCACGAGATAATATAATGGCGTCAGATCCAGGATTATGTTTGTCTGTTGGAACACCCAACAATTAAATAGCTGAAACCTGTATTCCAATGAAACACAAACACAAAGCTCTGCCCGATCTCAGTACCGTTTTTTTATTAGCTTGAATGACGGAACGACCTTATCGCTCGCATGATGGTATGCGCATCGTCTGCTTATAAACAGAAACAATACCACACAGAACTTTGAATTACAAAGTACTGCACTGAACTGCGCCACCCGAGAAATAAGTTATGTGACAAGTCTTATAATTCCCAGCAATGTTACTGGCTTCAATGTCCTTTAAACCGAAACTCACACTGCTGCTGGCGGGAGAAATACACAAAGCAGTGGTACCATAACAACCCAGATAGTGCTTCACGCATACGAGACACATACCACGTAGTTATGTCTTAAAGATCACGCTCATAGTCCTTAATAGTATCTAGTTCCAATTACCTGGTACATAACTGTGCAGGCTGCAATCTGAGCGCCCATCGGCCTGGCTGCTGCTATTTTAATGCCATTGTACATTGCTGATCGCTGAACCTCCATAGGGCCATAGACGGGCCGCGGCCAGGCCACGGCATTAGCTACAGATGTTAAGGAAAAGTGCCTCATCAGTTGAAAATTAATTTTATTCATGATTTTATGTTTCCTTATGTAGCATAAACAATTAATTATGTTTGTTTTGATGGAGTCATTTGTCACAGTTTCAAAATTAAATGTCTATAGCAAAGAGTATCTACATATAAAAACTGTATAAAAAGGTTACTTACTTAATTTATGTGTCCACTGTCCTTAATCAGAATTAAAATAGCTTTTTTTATTAGCTTGAGTGACGAAAAGAGCAGGTGGCTCGCCTGATGGTAAGCGCTTTCTCATAAATATCTTCCCATTTCAATGGCTTCAATGTCCTTCAAACCGGAACATAATAGTGCTTATACAATGCGGAAGAAATAGAGGAGCAACAAAGGCGGCCTCTTGCATACGAAGGACCTAAACCTATTGAAAACCGGACTTCTGCTCATGACACTTATTAATTGTTAGTAGATATTAATTTCACCAATCAGTAGAAGTTACGTGAGACGAGTAGTTATTATTTTATTTTATACCAAACGACAGTAATCACTTCAACTCATAGTTTATTGGTTACATTTACAATATCACTGCTTTACTGACCACGACCTCATGTCAGGATTCTCTAGAGACCGTTCTCTAATTATAACTAAGACAACTAGGACCGAATAGTAAACCAGCATAGCTACGGCTAGAATTCTTAGACTGTCGACTGAGCACTGATCTTACTTAACTGGAGACTGGCTGACTGACTGCGGGCAATAGACCTCCAGTTCAAGCGACAACTTCTTTCATACCATTTACAACTATATAGCACCATTATTATTTCAGTGTACCCAGCGTTGTTTTCTCAGACACCCTCAATATACCAATATTAAGAGAATACGCTAACAGTACGGACACCCCAACCTGTACAGGCACAACTAAGGCTTAGTGACCACCAAAGACTTTAATACCATAGACGGGCTGTTCAGAAGTAAAATTGTGTTGCATACGCGGCCGGCGAGGCGGGAATGACGTCTAAGGCGTGGGAGCGAGAGGAGTTGAGAGTAAGCGAGATGGCAATATTGAGACAGCTGTTTTGTTTGGTAGGTATTAATTTTCATTCACAATAAATTAATTTTTCGATCACAACCAAGAAATAATATAGTTACTTACTTCCGTAAAATAACTTCAAATTTAATGAATAATAATATACACACAATAAACAATATCGTGTTAGTTTATCGAATTTAATGTTCGCAGATATTCAAACAACAACTGCTCTTGTCACTTTCTCACGGGCGACTAATGAGTTGCGGTCAATTGACCGTAACTAAGTGCGCAATTTCTTTGTACCACACAGCTTGTCTAGTAGTGTACATTATAGTATTTGGTGACCAATTGATCATAATTTAGTCTGAACTGCATCATAATTTAATCATAGTGCTAATATTTTAGATCAACGCCCGAGCGACGGTGACGGTCAATGAAAATAGCACCTCATAAATAACAATAAAAGTGGATGATGTATTTATGTCCCGGTAATCCTAATTAATGCACGGTATATAATAATATGTTTATTATACTGATTGTCTTATACAGTCCGCAGAGTTACAGGGTGTATCCATTGTATTCAAAATAAGTACATACATACATTTTTGAGTGGCAGAGCCACGATGTAGACAGTTTTGTCTACAACATGAATGGGCCGGCTCGTCCGGGTCGTAAGCACTGTCTTACAGAAACTGACGTAAAGTAGCAGCTGGCTTTCGTATGGTAAGTGAGATAACCGGAGGCTTAAATCCCCTCGCCTTCCCAATCCCTTTCCTTTAAGGTCGGTAACGCGCCCATGACTCTTTTGGTATAGTGGGCTTACATGGGTGGTAGAGATCACTTACCATCAGGTGACCCACTTGCCCAAAAAAATACATACGTACCTAATCCCCGAAAGGTTGGAAGAGGCGTAAGCAATACACCCACATTTTCCCATCCCATAATGTGATAGGGGGCGATATTGTCATACCTGACGCTCCGGGCTGATACTAAGCATTTCGTGACAGAAAAACCCAATAAGTACCAGTTTTACCCAACCCGGGGATCGAACTCGAGACCTCAACAGCAACAGTAGTCGTAGCGCGTACGTATTACAACTGCGCCACCGAGGCAGTAAGCTAAGTGATAGTGAAAACAGCATATAAATCCGTTGCATAGTTTATGAAAAATAAGTAGACAGACGGACGCGTATAGCTACTTACTTTGTTTATATAATACTAGCTGTTGCTCGCGGCTCCGCCCGATCTCTACATCTAAATTCATCAAAATCGGTTCAGTGATTTAGGCGTGAAAGCGTAACAAACAAATAGATATATTTTTCTCATAAAAAAGTATCCTATGTTACTTATATATACCTCCAAGAATATGTGTACAAAGTTTCATGATGATCGGTTAAGTAGTTTTCTCGTGAAAGCGTTACAAACAAACTTACATTCACATTTATAATATTAGTATGATTAGTAGGATATGTATTATGTATATATTTTTATCATTCCTAAATGGCGAACCGTTCTTATAATAGCAGATATACCGATATGAAATTAAAAAGTGACCAACCTTGCAGTATCATGTGCATGGAAATCAAACAGAAAGTGTGATTTGATTTTCTCGATTGCGGTATCAACCTATCACTTTTATAGCGTTTATCGTTCTCAACACGTTTATCAAGTTATTCTGTACCGAGTAGTGTGACCATGTTTTAGAATGAGACAGTAAGTATGAAACCATAATTTTCAAAAGAGGTTCACGTTCAGGAGGATCATGTGCTTTTTAAATCGAGATGAACGTTTAGAATTACTTAGGTATTGTAGGTTTTTGAAATAGTAGGTAGGTGACTGCCTCGGTGGCGCAGTTGTAATGCGTATGCGTTACGATTGAGGCTAACGCTGAGGTCTCGGGTTCGATCCCCGGGTCGGGTAAAGTGGTATTGGATTTTTCTATTATGAAATGCTCAGTATCAGCCCGGAGTCTGGAATTTGTGCCCGGTATGGCGATGGGCTCGCCCCCTATCACATCGTGGGACGGAGATATGCTCGGCGAAATGTGGGTGTTCTGGTTACACCTCTGCCTACCCCTTCGGGGGTTACAGGCGTGAGTGCGAGTGCATAGGTTATAACCTACTACTCAAGAGTCATAATGGTTGCCCTTTATACCGACCGGAAATTATTCCTGGTATTATTAACCCGGCAAAAAATAAATAAACAGTTAGGTTTTTATTTTATAAATGTTTATTTACCATAGAAACTTTATCACATACTTTTCGTCCCTATTCTCTATATAAATATAAAAAATACCTTTCTTAGTAGGTACTTAGGTGTCATTATAGGAATACGCTCTACCTAAATATTCAGCGGTTTAATCTGGGCGTTGATGAATCAATCAATCAGAATAACTAATTTTATGTTACTTATGTATAGAAATGGTTGAACGGACGGAGTAATGGCAACACTAGGTTCCCGTTACGGGTTGCGGGGGTCAGACGGCTCTACATAATACCAAATTCATCATCAAACGCTAGGCAAAAAGGAAGAAAGAATTAAAGAGATGATTTACAACATTTCACTCTAATGAAGAATGTAAAAATACATTTGCATGAACGTTGTCACGCTACATTTAACAATTTCGCATGCGTAACAATAGCAATTGCTGTGATCAGTGATAATCTGTATGATAACATCCTCAGTAATAAAGATATAAGTATTTATAGACAGTTATCCATGCTGCGAACTTACCAAACTGCAATAGTGTTTACAGCTGAAGTGCCAAGTTCTAGTAACATTTGTTTATTCCAATAGGATGGAATCGCCAGGTCTCGCAATGGACAGAAATTACCAAGAGGGACCAGAATACCCAAAATTCCTCGACAACAATGATCCCCTAGGACATTTCAAACAAAGGTTTTATGAGAAGAAGGGAGTCATATACATGTGTGGCAACTCTTTAGGTCTCGCTTCAAAGGATGCCGAAAAATACACCCTAAAAGCCATCGAGGTATGGAAAGAAGAAGCCATCAAAATGTGGAACTATGATAATGCTAAGTATTACTTGTCTTCAGATTATTTTTCAAAACTAATGGCTCCGATTGTTGGAGCTGATGCGAATGAGATAGCTTTCATCGGATGTACAACGGTCACCATACATCAAGTAATCAGCACTTTCTACAAGCCAACAGAAACCAGATACAAAATACTAGTAGACGATATAAACTTTCCAACAGATCGGTACGTCGTCGACAGTCAAGTGAGGTTGAAAGGATATGATCCAAAAGATGCCGTGAAGGTAGTCTCTACACACGACGGCAAGTTTATGTCCGAAGACGATATTATTAACAACATGACTTCTGATGTCACAATGGTTTTCCTTCCAACAGTTTATTACAGGACCGCTCAAATTCTAGACATGGATAAAATCACTAAAGCAGCCAAAGAACGAGGGATAATCGTTGGATGGGATTTATGTCATGCTGTAGGCGCTATAGAAATCAATCTTAAACACCTAGATGCTGACTTTGCAGTGTGGTGTACTTACAAATATTTGAATGGAGGTCCGGGATCAGCAGCCGCTTTGTACATTAACAAAAGACATTTCCAGATGCTTCCAGGGCTTTGTGGGTGGTATGGAAATAAGACAGAGACACAGTTCCTCCTGAATCAAGAATTCGATCATCAGAAAGACGCTAGCGGCTGGCAATTTGGTACCCCAAGTGTTTTATCGAATGCTGGATTGGAAGGATCCCTGAGTATGTTCTCCGAAGCAGGAATGCCCAATATACGAAAGAAATCCCTTCACATCACTGGATATATGATGTTCTTGATAGAAACTAATCTGTTAGACTATGGTTTCTCGATAGGCAATTTAAGAGAGGACAGCAAGAGGGGTGGCCATGTGTGTTTGGAACATGAGGAAGCCTATAAAATTAGTATAACGCTGAAGAAGCGAGGTGTTGTGCCAGATTTTAGGCCGCCAAACATTATCCGTTTGTGTCCTGCAGCTCTGTACACTACATATAAAGAAGTATACGATGTAGTTCAGATTTTATTAGACATAGCTAAGCGTGAGAGTTATAAAGAAATAAGTGATTACAGGGCTCTGGTTGTTTAGCCTTAGAAACTTTTATAAATATTATTCATAAATTATATTTATAAAATATAGATTATGTACTAATATAAGTAATAATAAGTTTATCGTGCAATCTGCATAATTGTTGTAAGAGGTATACCTAGGTTAGGTATCTACCTCATACCTTTATCACTAATCTTATAAGGTAGGTAGGTACCTTAAATAATTAAGTAATTTTAAGATAGTGGAATTATGAAAAAGTATTTAGGAAAATGATTAAATAGGTACTCCACTGTATGTTCATAGGACATCTGAATAAGAACAAACAAGCCTAATATTTTGTTACAATTAGGTAGGCACTTTTACGACTTTTGAAATATTAGATTTTTTTGTAATACTTTTTTATTTTCGTTATTTTTTCACCTGACTGACGAGACGATCTGATGGTAAGTACCAGAGTAAGTAAGACGCATACCCAAAAACAGTAGCAACACTATTCAGAACTTTGATTACAAATACTGCACTGGTACAACTTGTGTCTCAGGGTTATGAGCATAAGTCACAATTAAGTCTCAATACAGCCTCCGTGGCGCAGTGGGTTGGTAGCCGGCTGCGAAGCGAGAGGCCGTGGGTTCGATTCCCGCACCGGGACAAATTTTTGTGTGATCCACGAATGTTTGTTTCGGATTTGGGTGTTGTTTATGTTTTCAACATATCTAAGGCTCAGTTATATCTGTGACTTTGGCTCACGTAAGGTACTTACAAAGAAATTACATATACATGTAAATATTGTAATTAACTTACATTAACATGTCAAAGCAACAACAGCAAGAGTTCGCAAACTTATATACGTTTTTAAGAACATTCGAACAGCCACAAATAAGACACTCCTAAAAATAATTTACACTGCGATCTGCGAATCGGTAATCTCATACTGCATCACTGTGTGGGGTGGATCTAGTGTCACAAATATGATGGGTATAGAAAGAGCACAAAGAGCAATTCTTAAAGTCATGCTAAGAAAACCCATTCGGTACCACACATACACACTATACAAAGAAGCAAATATTCTTAGTGTTCGAGGCCTTTTCGTTCTTCGTGCTACAACATATGTGCATCGTACAGTCAGGACAAGAGAAGATTTTACTCAAATCAGTATTAAGAGAATTTTCATGCTTCCTATCCCTCGCTTAAACACAAAATTTGCCCAGCGCTTCAGTACGTACATGCACATACATCTGTACAACAAAGTAACCAAACTCTGTAACCTTTCCAATCTCACAACAAGAGAAGTAAAAAGTAAAATTCATTCCTGGATAAGTAACCTTAATTATTATGATATAGAAGATTTACTAAGAGGATACGCATGAACACACACACACACACACATACACGCGCACACACACACACGCATTTTTATATTTTTCTTTTTTTTTCCTTATTTTTATCTTTTTCATTTTATGTTTTGTCTTGACTCTTGGGTCTACCGTGGCCTTATTAAAATTGACAAACTGGCTCTTGTTACCTATGATCTTGAAAACTAGTGTTTGTGAATTACCCACAACACAAGCGTTATAGCTTAGTGTGGGGATCACGGCAACAACGATTATAATTGTAGTCAGCATCTAAATACAGTGTTACATAAAAAATTGTAATTATTTTTAAGTATGGAATATGTGTTATTTATACGCATTTGTAAGGTGACTTTTTGTAACATTGTTATTATTTCAATAAATTATTATTATTATTATTTACGTAAATTACTTAAGATGAAACGTCAAGAGTTACGTCTCAAATAGAATTTCACCAAGATTTAATATGGCACCTAAACACATAAAAAAAAAAAAAAATATATATAAAACTATAATTAGGCCTTATCTATTTTTCGGTGAGGACTAACGGCTCAAATCCCCTTCCCCTTCCCAATTCCTTTACTTTCACGGCGGCAACGCGCCCATTATTGTTTTGGTATTGTGGGCGTACATGGTTACTTACAGATCAGATGACCCAATTGACCGTTTGCCGACTTATGCTATAAAAAACGGCTGATTTCAATAAACGATCAAAGTTTCGAGTCTCCGGATCGACCCCAATGGTCACAAATGAGCCAATAAGATTACAGTTGGAAGGTCACGCGTTCATATTTGTTAGGTACTTTGATTAGTCGAATTTCAAAATCGATCTGGACGATTAAACTAAGATACGTTTCTCGAAACCGTCATAAATAAAACACATCGATAGTTTTTCATTAGATTTTTAATTGAAAATAGGCTTAAACTAATTTATATCTAGTTGTAATGCGATTTCTAACCTCAGCAGGCATATCACATCATCCCGAGGGCATCATCCGAGATTTTACATTATCAAACCACACTACAACCGCCGTTTATAAATAAAAAAATATAATCGTAACAAAATGTTGAAACGTTGTTGCCGACCGAAATATTTTAAAAAAAAAACTATTTTTTTTTCATCTAACAACATTTGGGTGTAAATTTTCGTACTTACAACTTATTTGGACATAACAGAAAAAAGCGTGTCCTAACATTATTAGACCTTAATGTTTCTATTATTATTTTAATATTTACAGTAATTTACATCACAAGAGCAATGTTGCATGATGGTTGATACAACATTATGTTTTGTCAATAAACTAACTCGAGGAACCAGTATCAAGACTATTAAGTCGTGATTTCTTTTCTATAACTTGATCAATTTTCCTAACATTGCTCAAAAGTCAGATGATTTTTTCATACTTTTTCCTTTTTTTACGCTGCCAGCGGCTGGTTGCCTTACTCCAATTATGTATTTACTACAAGATAGCCCCATTTATCGATATGGTCATTTTGGGGTAACGTTGTAATAATAATACCAGAATTGGCACAATTCTAATTGTATTAGCTAATATTTTAAATTTCTAATAATCAAACATCTTTTAGTAAAAGGAGTATTGCTCGTTTTAAATCTATTTTTAATCGATGAATATTTGCATTTAGTAACAAGCTCTACCCGTCTGTGGACGTCACATAACATTGAAATTATCTGTAGCGTAGATTAAACGAATGTAATACAGTCTGTGGCAAGAGTTGCTTGCAAACTATTGATAAAAAGATACGATAGAATTTTTATAAATAATTTTTGTTTTTCAAAAACCGATCCAAATATCATCTTCTAAAATGTACAATTTTTTCGACCCCGCTTTACAGAGTCGTGTTCATAAACTTTCCATAAACACATTTTTTTTAATTATAATGTATAATCTAAGATAGTTTCTATAACTTAGCACAGCGTAGTTTGAGTTTAGTGGCGTGTCCCCGCGCGTCCGCTTGTGTTTTCGTTCGTTTGTTTGTCTGTTTGTATGTTTGTAACCACCATACTTGTAGCCGCTCACAGCGCAGATGGCTGAGTGACAGATGGTTGTGAAACTGATGAATTTAAACTCTGGAAAAGAAAATTTTGGTTATGGTTTGACAGCCTCGGTGGCGCAGCGGGCGAGTAGCCGGTTGCGAAGCGTGAGGCCGTGGGTTTGATTCCCGCACCTAGACAAATGTTTGTCTGATTCACAAATATTTGTCTCAGGTCTGTGTGTTGTGGGTTGGCAAGTCCCTCGTAGTTGCTGATACCCGCGATACAGGTTTACCTAGTGTGGGGTCAGGACTATGTTATGCTAAACCCAACAGAGCTGATGTTGTGATTATAAGTAATAATAAAACAATACAAAACAATCATGGTATATACAAATGATAGTGTGTACTAACATAAATTGTATCCATTTTCACGC
This sequence comes from Mimas tiliae, assembly GCA_905332985.1. Lineage (NCBI taxonomy): Eukaryota > Metazoa > Arthropoda > Insecta > Lepidoptera > Sphingidae > Mimas > Mimas tiliae. Next base: position 989,085 of record HG995254.1, read on the forward strand.
GGCCATACTTCTGTATTTACGCATGAATTCTGAAATAGTAAATGAATTCCTTTATTTTTAATTAAAAGATGTGTTAAATAACACTTTTCTACATGCTACTATTATTATTTAGTAAAATATAATATTGATCACAAACCTCTTTAGATATCTTTAGGACCTAACAATTAATTTCAAATAGCATTGAAAATTTGTAACATATGGTTTTATTTCGTTGTATACGATTTTTCATAATACTTTCACAGAGATTTCTCGGAATGTGTTGTCGGTACCACATCTTCAAAAAACATCATCCCGATTCGGGAAGTCGAACCCAGTTTGTTTGCAAGGGCCCGACCGACCGATCTCAGCGTTAGTTCCGATCGAACTCAGCCTCAGCCTAGACCGAACTCAGCCTCAGTACGACCGAACTCAGCCTCAGTACGACCGAACTCAGCCTCAGTACGACCGAACTCAGCCTCAGCCTAGACCGAACTCAGCCTCAGTACGACCGAACTCAGCCTCAGCCTAGACCGAACTCAGCCTCAGTACGACCGAACTCAGCCTCAGCCTAGACCGAACTCAGCCGCAGTACGACCGAACTCAGCCTCAGTACGACCGAACTCAGCCTCAGCCTAGACCGAACTCAGCCTCAGTACGACCGAACTCAGCCTCAGCCTCAGTACGACCGAACTCAGCTTCAGCCTCAGTACGACCGAACTCAGCCTCAGTACGACCGAACTCAGTCTCAGTACGACCGAACTCAGCCTCAGCCTAGACCGAACTCAGCCTCAGTACGACAGAACTCAGCCTCAGCCTAGACCGAACTCAGCCTCAGTAGGACCGAACTCAGCCTCAGTATGACCGAACTCAGCCTCAGCCCGACCGATGGTCGCGTCATCGTCATCATCATCATCACCCCCTCGTGTACGTACAGTTATGCAGGCGCACCGAGGGCCAGTCGTGCAGCGGCGCGGCGCTGTTGTTGTTGTTGTTGTTGCTGTTGTTGCTGGCGCGTGACTCGCGACGTCGCGACACATGTGGCGCGTCACCGTGCGACACGCAGCGCTCGTGTACGTGCACGCCGGACACGTCCGACCCGGGAATCTCGAACATCACCTCCAGGAGCAGACCCTCCTGTAATATCGAAAATATATTCTCTTAATTAGCTAATCATACTGCACAATAAATATTTGCTAAGATATATTGAGAAACAAAAACTGGTTATCTAGGTTGCCTTTTATTATCCTGTATCATGAGACGGCAGTGCCCGTACTTTGGTTTTGCAAGTAATTCGATAGCTGTCTCGTCATCCCTTTATCCCATGTGTTTTGTATTTCTCGTATAATAATCACGTGACAGTTACCCAAAAACTCATAAAAACTAAAAAATATCGATATATCGATGCATCGATATTTTTTGCTGATATATTTATATTCGCTATATCGAAGTATCGTAATCATATTTCAGCTCGTATTTTTTCAAATAAGACGTCATGAAATATGGAACAACCCTTAGGGTTGTTCCGATATACGAGTATGTCGATATTTTTTATAAGGTGCCAAAAACAGTCTTCCAAATGTCAATGTATGTATTTATTTCTTTATATATCGAAATAGATATTGATACTGTTTAAAAATATCGACACTTAATAACATCTTGTTCAAGATAACGAGCGCAGGGGATTGCCCACGGCGCTTTGTAATTCAAAGTTCACGGTTGTTGCAACTGTTCATGGGCAATCGTGTCGCTTACCATCAGGCGAGTGGCTTGCTCGTCTCGTCGAACCAGCATCTAGTTATTGGTATGAAACATTAGTTTAAATATGAATATAGTGACCATGATGGCCCGGAGGCCGCGCGCGCCGGTCTTGCGCTCCATGGCGAGCGTCGCCACCGCCTTCAGCGCTTCCTCACTGAACGATAACTCGCACTTGTCCATCGCGAACAACAGCTTGTATTGTGACACCTGACGACGAAAACAAACTTTTCAAATTACACACAAACCTGTTCAGAACCACACTTCAGCTACAGCTGACGTCACACCTACGTATATCAGTTAGAACACATCTATGAGCATGGAACCAATTCATACATACGCACTCACGCCTGTAATCCCCGAAGAGGTTAGACAGAGGTGTAACCAGTATACCCACATTTCGCCGAGCGTATCTCCATCACACCATGTGATAGGGGGCGAGCCTATCGCCATACCGGACACAAATTCCAGACTCCGCGCTGATACTAACCATTTCGTAATAGAAAACCCAATAACACTTTACCCGACCCGGGGATCGAACTCGAGACCTCAAGGTTAGCCTCAATCATAACGTGTACGTATTACAACTGCACCACCGAGGCAGTCAACTCAATTACCAAAACCAATTCAATCAGCGTTAATACAAAGAAAAACAAGATGAGGTCCTCTTTTTCAATTATAATATTAGATCTATGATTTGTAACAATGGGATCTCCCAGATATCACTTTTATAGTAAATTATCACTAAATCAACAAACATAGCTCACGCCTGTAGTCCTCGAAAGCATAGGCAGAGGTGTCACCAGTACACCCAGGTTTCGTCGAGCTTCTTTCCATCCCATGATGTGATAAGGAGGAGCAAGCCTATCGCCATAGTCCTGACCCCACATTATATTAACCTGTATCGTGGGTATCAGAAACTACGAGAGACTTGCGGTCCCACAACACCCAGACCCGAAACAAATATTTGTGGGTCACACAAACATTAATTGTCTCGGCGCGGGAATCGAACCCACGGCCTCATGCTTCGCCCACTGCGCTATAGAGGCGTATTTCGTGACAGAAAAACCCAATATTACTTTACCACACCCGGGGATCTAACGTACTATTGGTTCTACAATTTGTAACCATAGGACATCCCAGATATCGAATTAGACAAAATATTTAAGGCTTTCAAAAAGTGTTTTCAGCACTCACCATTGCATTTTTGGGTTCTGTGAGTATCCTGACGAGTAAATCCTCGTTCAAACTGTGGAACGGAACAAGCACGGGGAACCTGCCCACGAATTCCTGAAACAACACAAACATTATTTGAGGGGATATTATATTAGTAAGTAAAGTTAAAGTACCATAACTGTACTCTTTTTCTTCCACCTGCTCCTATCCCATTCGCAGTGGGGTTGGCGCATCATGCTTTTTAATACATGTTACAGAACGATTTGGCTTGTAGTTTTTACTGTGCCATATACTCATAAATTGACAAAAATTAAACACAAATTAAATTGCCTCATATTATGTACACGTGTTACTATGTGTGTGTGACTTTGTATATTACAACAGCTATTAGTGTAGTGAGTAACTGACCGGTATCATGCCGAAGTCGATGAGGTCTCGCGCCTGCACCTTGCGCAGCCACGCGTCGCGCTCGTCGTTCTCGGCTCGCGCGGAGTCCAGCGGCGACGCGTCCGCGGCCGCCGCGTGCAGCGCAGCGCGTCTGCCCACGCGCGCGTCCCAGGCACCGAACCCGAGGTACTTCTCGTTACTGCGACGCTGCACCAGTCTGCCACAATATCAATACTCTTGACGCTTGCTTGTCATGCCCAAGAAAATCACAACTCACAAGCCAACCTCAACACACCTTAACAAGAGACTAGATAAAAGCAAAGCGACTAGAGTCTAGACCATTAGTTCTCAAACTGGTCCAGGTTCAGTCTCTGACCCCCCAGGGGTCCACGGGACACTCGACGGGGGTCCATAGTTAGATCTAATCTTCACATTTTTTGTCGATTTTTGGGAATATGGTAGAAATGTAGCTGCAGGGGGTCCATTGGAACCAGCAAAATTTTGTAAGTGGTCTATGAGAAAAAAGTTTGGGATCCTCTGGTCTAGACTATCTCAATGCGGGCGCACGTAACGGTTAAGGTAGACTTTGGGCTGCGCGTGCCGTCAATGACCCACTACGATTGGGCACTCTGAGGTTGGGTCTCAAAACGTCCGCTGTGTTGCTCGATCATGGAAACCACAACAATGTCCCATTACGTGGCCTGGGATGCCACGTTTGGACGCCAATTTCTTATGGCGGAAGTTCGTTCCGTTGCAGGTTGAGACTGCCCCCAGGGAGAAGTCAGTGCCAGACTGGTCTCCCTGTGGTGGGAGGGTAATTAGCGAGGGTGAAGGGCCCGTACGGGTTTGAGGACCACCGCGGCAGTGCGTCCTGTCTATAATGTAATGCTTGATAAGCGGCATATTGCACCAACTGATGCAGCTGCTAATTAATGCTTTTATATCCCGACACGGTAAACTGACTACATTGAACCTGATAAGTAAATAATGCGGTCCAAATATAATATCGACCATCAAAAGAAAACACGACCTTCCACAGTTGGCAGACTTATGCCTGAAGTTACAGAATAAACACTGACTGATCCAGAAAAGTAACCCCCGGAGCCACTTTGCTTTTCACCATGTGTGGTCGCTATACAGTCGGGCACAAAGATGTATCAGTTACCCTCTCACCAGCCACCGCCACCACAGCCACCGGAGTTTTTGTGTCAAATCGGAAAGAAAGAGTATGCCGTGTGCCACCATTGTAGCAACTGCTGCGTGCACATGGCCCAACACTTTGGAGGAATATCTGGCCTGGGGCGAAGCGCAGCCCTCTCAGAGCAAATACTATGTGAATACTATCTTCGTCGGTAAATACTATCTGTTGGTCGTGTTACTTGCCATGATGGACAGACAGAGGTCATGACGTGCGCTTGCCTTCCTCTGCGAACGTGACTTCCTGTCCTGTGGATTGGCTCCTTCTCTAACTGCCGTAAGAGGTGACTAATTGAGTACAGCGAGGGACGAGCGGTCTTCTTTCATTTGTAAATGTTCTTGGTACGACCCTGAGTCAGACGGCAGTGCAAAAACCTTATGCTGCCGTCTACCAAGGGCGTCCTGATTGTGAGGGAGTTTCTAAACCCTACAGGAGACGAACCGCAAATCAGATCGTTGAGGAGTGCAGGCGCATACACACATAGGCTCATGCCTGTATCCCCGAGAGCTATCCTTTAGGGAAGGGCCGTAGGCATGGGTGCAGGGACGCTAGCGGCAGCAACCCAGGTATTCCAGTTTCCCCCGGTACCGTCTCACTTGCGCTGAAGGAGGTTATTCTAGGGTTTTTAATAGGTGGTACACCGGTTTTTAAAAATTGAATAATTTAGGTTGGAAGGGCGGTGAGTCTAGCATAATCAACCTTTCACCCGCAAGTTGGAAAGGTATCCGTAAGATTGATTTACGACGAGATAAGCGACGGCAATGCGCGGAACACGAGAGACCGGGACACTGGTGCACCAAGAAATTTCACGGCATATTCTCACTTCCCTGTCTCACACTCCAAATAGGTTTCATACAATTAGTATTCAAAGCAGATGTGTCACCGGTGTCGCGCGTCGCGGTCTCCTGTCTAGGTCGCGCACCTCAGCGACCACGTTAACTCACGTCGGGAGTTTAGTGTGGTTTGATATATCTACTTAAAAACTCTGAGCTCCGAGAATAGACATGAGCAAGCCACTATATATTATTGTGCAAACGCCCCGACTTCTGCTGGAACTGCCCCTGCATGGTGCCGCCTACAGCCCGGCGAGTATTGTGGGGGGAGGAGGGGGGAGCTCAGAATCTCTGCGCACCGATGAACGAAGGAAGGAAGGAAGGAGGAAGGAACTACTCTGAAGTGGGTGCAGAAACCTCATCGGCTATCGAGCACTAAACTGAAACGACTTCATCTTTCGACTGGGTTGTTACTGCTGTCTCACAGAACATCGACGCAAATTAGCAGCTTGTTATTGGGTTTGTGCGGTGAGAACGATAGTCGGGGATTCAAATGCCCTCTTCTCTTCCCTAATCCTTAATTATCTCTTAATTTAAGGTCGACAACACGTCCATGATTCTTCTAGCATTATGGGTTTTCAAGGGCAGTGGAGATCATCTGGTCATGCTCATAACATTTTTCAAGATCACTGCAAGACTTTCTCCTCGATTAACATCCATTGGTGCACTACCTGTATCTTTGACAGATACCAGAGCATCAGACACAGAAAATACTAGATCATAGGTCACAGCCCTTCTGGGTAAGTACTACTGCATCGTCTATTACTGCCACTAGGCAACAATGTATGAGCACTATTTTGTTCCAGGTTGGAAGGGATTGAAGCCAGTAAAATTACTGGTCATATAAGACTTTTGATTTGATTTGATTGTGGGCTCCTTTTCTCCGCACTTAGCCCGTTGAATGTCGGGCCATTGTGCGTTCATATAAGACTTGAACATCTTATGTCTTGACGACGAATGCAGTGCAGTGCCATGCAGTATCAATATTCAAAGTTCTGTGTGTGGTTGGTTATTTTTATGGGTAGGCGAGCGAGCCGCTCGTCTCGCGGTGAAGGCTGATGATGACTAACCTGTCCAATCCGTTGTAAGCTCCGCTCGCCACGAACAGTATATTGGTGGTATCAACTTGTACAGCATCACCGCGTAACTTCCTGGAGTTACGTTCAGGCACCGACACCACCGCACCTTCCAACATCTTCAGCATGCCTTGCTGGACACCCTCACCTACAAACAAATAGAACATAATGTACAACAAATAAAGTGCACTCTGACTGCCTCGGTGGCGCAGTTGTAATGCGTACGCGTTACCATTACGCTAAGGCTGAGGTCTCGGGTTCGATCCCCGGGTCGGGTAAGTATTGGATTTTTCTATTACGAAATGCTCAATATCAGCCTGGAGTCTGGAATTTGTGCCCGGTATGGCGATAGAGTCGCCCCCTATCACATCGTGGGCCGGAGATACGCTCAGCGAAATGTGGGTATACTAGTTACACCTCTGCCTACCCCTTCGGAGATTACAGGCGTGAGTGCGTATGTATGTACGTAAATGTACCATTTGGCTGGTAAGTCTTTTTATGGCCGAGGTCAGCAAAAATCACCTGATAGTAAGTGATCTCCACCGCCCATGACTCGTCCTCCAAAAAAAAGCTAATCTGCACTAATATTATAAAGAGGAAAGATTTATATTTTTGTATGTAACGAATAAACTTAAAAACTACTGGAGTGATTTTAAAAATTCTTTTTCCGTTAGAAAGTTACATTATCACCGAGTAACATAGGCTAATTTTTATCCCGCAAATGGTCGTTCACGCGGGCGAAGCTGCGAGCAAAAGCTAGTGTCTCCAAAAGCTTGTCACGCTATCTCTTCCGAAACCGCTGAAGGTATGGGGTCGAGACCGATATCAATCGATGCAGAATAATGTGGAGAAGAAAGTAAAATATGTCTTATATTCTTCTCACTTTAAGTTTTTTATTTTATTTTATGTTTTGTGGAAAAACATAGGCAAAGCCCCTAGTAGTTAAGAAAATGCTAAAGCCTACCTCCTACATCTCGGAGCTGATGTATTCCCGGGACGGCGCCGATTTTGTCCACTTCATCCAAAAACACTATACCTGTCTGTGCTCGCTCCACACTGTAACAAATAACATTACCATGTTGTAATCACTTCTAGAAGGACAACACATTAGTGCAATTATACTTTTATGTATTTTTTTTATGGCATAGGCCTGCAAACGAGCAAGTGGGTCACCTGATGGTAAGTGATCTCCACCGCCCATGTACGCCCACAATACCAAAAGAATAATCGCTGAGCTGCCGACCTTAAAGGAATTGGGGAGAGGGGGGGGGGGCGTTGGGGCCTCCGGTAATCTCACCGTATGAGACGCAGCACTGTTACTTTACGCCGGTTTTGTGTGAGATAATGGTAATGACCCGGACGAGCCGGCCCATACATGCTGTAGACAAAAGTTCTACAGAATTTCAGACACATCACAAGGTGGTAGGTCCCTCGTATGCGAGAAGCCGGCTGGGTTGATACCACCGCTTTATCTATTTCTGCCGCCAAGAAACGGTGTTGTGTTCTCATTTGAAGTACATTGATGCCAGTGAAATTACTGGGTATTATGAGACTTAACAGCTTATGTCTCAGGGTGACGAGCGCACTTCAGTGCCATGCAGTACTTCATAATTCGAAGTTATGATTAGTGTTGCTTCAGTTTATGGACAGTCGTATTGACGTCACCCCCTCTGGGGAGTAAACACTCACTCACGAAACAAATAATTATATGTACCCAACAGTCACACACATAGTCCTAACCCCACACTAGGTTAACCTGTATCGTGGGTATCAGCAACTACGAGGGACCTGCCAACCCACAACACCTAGCCCATAAACAAATATTTTGTCTCGGTGCAGGAACCGAACCCACGGCCTTTCGCTTCAAAACCAGGGGCGGTACCGGCTAATTCGCCGTACTTCATCAACTCTGCCGGCGTTGAAGTCCATTCGGATAAATCGCCCGCGGGCGGCGTTAATTAATTCAAGTTCATGTGACGTCATAAATCGTTGTTCATCGTTTTGGCCATTAGACGGTCGTTCGGCGGTACGGCAGAATCATTGGTGCTCTAATCGAACTAGCCGGTACCGCCCCTGCTACTCCACTACTCCGGCTGCCCACTGCGCTACTGAGGTTTACCTACACACAGAATTGAAACACATCAGAATTGAATCCCACTCACTTGAAGTTAGCGTCCTGTAACAGTTTCGCTATGACGCTCTCGATGTCCTCGCCGACGTATCCGGCCTGCGTGAGCGTGGTGCAGTCGCAGATAGCGAACGGCACGTCGAGGCACTGAGCTATCGTCTGCGCCAGCAGGGTCTTACCTACGGACATTACAAATCACTTCAGCTATTTTAATAGTATAGACGGGCAAACGAACAAGTGGGTCACCTGATGGTAAGTGATCTCCACCGCCCATGTACGCCCACAATACTAAAATAATCATTGGCGCATTGCCGCCCTTAAAGGAAAGGGATAAGTAAGGGATTGGAAAGGAGAGGGGAATTTGGGCCTTCGGATATCTCACTGACCGTACGAAACGCAGCAGCAAGCTGCTACTTTACGGCGGTTTTCTGTGAGACATTGGTAATAACTAACATTACCGGTGGAATTCAAAATGTTACTTATGAACTAGGTATAACCTCCTTTATTTTATTTTATAGTTTTTTAATATCAATAAATACACCCAACAGTCACACACATAGTTCTGACCCCACACTAGGTAAACCTGTATCGTGGGTATCAAGAACTACGAGGGGCTTAGTCCCACAACACCCAGACCCGAGACAAATATTTGTGGATTAGACAAACATTTGCTGTGGATATACCTTAAATAAATAGAAATAAACTACATTTTGAATGAACATAGACCAGACAAAAATGAGTAAAAAAATTAATAAGGTATCAATTATAATTTTGCTATTTCAGTCAATGATTGAGAGTTCCGACTCAAAATGTTTAGTTTTTTTATATTTTCTAGTTTAGTTAAAAAAGCATTTATTTAAATACAATTTATTGAAAAAAATATCGATATCGATTTGTTACTTTTCGAAAATATCTTTATACACAATACATTCGGGTCGAACACAAAACCTCTTATTTAAGTCGGTTAAAAATTAAACAAACAATAAACCAAAATTACATTAGAAATAGGTATGTTAAATCTACTTGCATAAACTGTCAATTTAGTATTCTACATACATAGGATTTTTTTACAAATATAAACGATTTAGTTCCTAATTTTATACATACATACATACATTCGCACTCACGCCTGTAATCCCCGAAGAGGTAGGCAGAGGTGTAACTAGTACACCCACATTTCGCCGAGCGTATCTCCGTCCCACGATGTGATAGGGGGCAAGCCTATTGCCATACCGGGCACAAATTCCAGACTCCGGGTTGATAGTGAGAATTTCGTTATAGAAAAACCCAATACCACTTTACCCTACCCGGGGATCGAACCCGAGACCTCAGCGTTAGCCTCAATTGTAACGCGTACAACATTACAACTGCGCCACCGAGGCAGTCATTCCTAATTTTATGCATAAATAACACACGTTTTGCCTTAATGCTGACGTGTGTGAAATTTTTAATGGCGATTAACATTTTAGTGGTGTGTGGGCGAGTAATGGTGAATGGAAAAATACCTACGACTGTTTCCCACAAACTAGTGAATTTATATCGGTGCATACCAATTTGTTAGACAAAACACTCCACAAGAAACGAGTAGACTCTGCTCGTCGCAAATGTCGTCGTATATTTATTTGCTTTTAAAGTAGGTATTCTAATCTTTTCTTTATTTCTGCCTGGCGTTATTTTTTTATTAATTTTAGATGACGAGACTAGCATTGTCTCTCGCCTGATGGTATACGTCACGCCTGCATACGAGGGACCTACCATCTAGTTATGCTAACTTAGCGTCTGGGTCCGCTTTCCAAACGTTTCCACAACGCCCGATCTTGAGCATCCTCCATAGTCAGACCATTGGCTTTTATGTCTCTCTCTAATATGACAAGCAAGCGCTATTTTGGCCATCCGCAGGATCGTACGCCTGTTTTTCTTATTAATCGCTACTCTCTTGGCAGTGGTTGTGGTCTTCAGTTCTGGATGGTAGCGCACCTAATAATTAGTCGTCATTAATCTCTAACTGCTAATTTCCTGATGCTTTCATATCGATACCGTTAAGTAAGGTTTTAACTTGGTTAGCCCAACGCATAGACGATCTATCGTCTGGTGCCTTCTGGTGTCCTTGTACCATAAAACGCTCCACGGACATATTATCTCGTCGCGATACATGGCCAAATAAAATGAGAAGTACGGTCTTGAACGATGGAAGGATAGATGCTGCTTGAAGCCGAACGCTTGAAGGATCGACTCGTTGGTTCGGAACTGAGTTCACGATATTCCCAGCATTCTTCTCGAGCACCACATTTCGAGGGCGTCTATTTCTTTTTTCTCTTGTTCTCTTAGAATTAAACACCTCAGCGGCGTAATCTTTATGACTTTGGTAAAGTTCCGGTTCTTCGATATTTTCTTGAGCTTGTCCATGGACGACCTCGGGATAGATATGCACCTTTTAATTTCATCTACACATCCACCTTTGTTTGAAATGAGTGTAATTGTTGTTATCTCTGGCATCATCTTCGTCTTACTGCGGTTGATTTTGGACCAAATTCCAGACTGACGTGATCCATCTTGTACAATATTTCCAAGTGTTTACTGCTTGTTGCATATAAGGTAGCGTCATCTGCATAACCTAGATTAGCTGGGGGCTGAGACCTCCATAGCTCATTATTTTGTCTCCCGTTTTGCTATGAAGGGAAGTGGACAATTATTATTTCCAACTCCTCCTAAACCTTCTATTTGATTAATTTCTTTGCGGGATAAAGACACATTTGCATTCCTAGAGACTCGCTGAGCTTCATTGCTTGGTGTCGAAATATGCGTGTCTGTCGATCCTGGCTTACAGGAGTTACAGTGGCGGGTGTGTGGGCAGGATAGTCTCGTAAAAAAAAACTAGATTGGAGATCCTGTGGCCCCGATGGAAATCCCATCCATCCAGTCTTCAAGGATGATTATCATGAGCAGAGCTATGTAGATAATGAATAGAAGTCACATTACAACCGCGCAGTACCAAAAATATCATCTTAAGATAAAATCTCGAAACATTTTACCATCTAGCATGTAAATGGAACGGAATCAATTAAGCCGTTCACGATCAGAATATTAACGTGTGTTTAACATTCTGCCCGTGGTAAGGTGTGGCTTGCAAGCAGTGATTTACTGTGGTCGCGGCAAAGTATTCCTAAACTGTAGCTTTATAATGATTGTGCAAGCAATAGGATGGTGAAGGTACATACTATTTTATTTATTTTTTAATTTGAACGCAATTTGAGTTTTTCATGCTCGCTTAAATGTCTGTGCTTGCTGCGTCATCGTATGCCGGGTCGGTCACTTCCCTGTAACATGGTTGAGGAGGCCGATGGCTGGCACATGCGTCATACTCGTGAACGGATTCTGCTTTTGTGGACTGGTCTACTCAGATTGTTTATTATTATTTATTAATAATTGTATTGTAACAATTAATTGGTGTGCTTAAATTCGGATTACTTTTAGATCACCAGAATTGGCACCATTATGAATCCCAAACTTACACTGTTTTTCAATGAACGTATTACTTATAACGTAAATTATTTAAGTTTTGTAATAACAAATATAAATTAATAAAAAATGACAAACATTCAAAAGATCTACGGCTGAGTTTCTTGGTGCTTCTTCTCAGACCAGTGGGCATTTGCGAAGCACCGGTAGATTCCAAACTCGACGTGTAAAAGTGCCCTTGGCGGTCTAATTACTGAATAAATGATTTGATTTGTTCACTTTATCTAGTGAACATGAACACTACAATTAAAATTATGCACACAAACAATTGTCTAGGTACGGGAATCGAATCCTTAGTCTCATTTCACAACATATTCGTTCGCATGCCACTGAGGCTGTCCAGCTATGGAAGGTTGAATTTGGCTAGAAGTCCAATTTTGTTTTGTGTCTAGGCCATTCATACAGAACACAGCTGTCTGTCTGAAGACTTGTAGGGCTATCGGGGTCATCAAATATGCAAATTCGCAAGTCGAAGAAGGAGTTTCATGTACGAGTGTAATAATGATTTTTGATGATGAGACCAGCAAGTCGCTTGCCTGCCTTTAAACAGAAGCAGCACTCGGAACTTTAAAATAACCCATATGCCAGAGAATGGAAGTCTCGTAAGATATTTTATTTTAGACTGCCTCGGTGGCGCAGTTGTAATGCGTACGCGTTACGATTGAGGCTAACGCTGAGGTCTCGGGTTCGGGGGTCACGCCTGTAATCCCCGAAGGGGTAGGCAGAGGTGTAACTAGTACACCCACATTTCGCCGAGCGTATCTCCGTCCCACGATGTGATAGGGGGCGAACGGGCACAAATCCAGACTCCGGGCTGATACTGAGCATTTCGTAATAGAAAATCCCAATAACACTTTACCCGACCCGGGGATCGAACCCGAGACCTCAGCGTTAGCTTAATCGTAACGCGTACGCATTACAACTGCGCCACCGAGGCAGTCAATCAATCTAATGATTTAGTTCAAAAACCGGGTCAGGTTAACCTTGACTGTTTAAATTACATAATTTATGGAAATTGTTCCACATAACGTTATGTGTTCTCTGACTCTTGGCAGAGAAGAGGATTTCAACACCAATGCATTTTGTATTCTATTAGCGTGGAAATAAAGTATGATTCAATGTTAAGTGAACGTCGGGCAGTGCCAGTGATTGTGACAGACAAATGGACATATAGACACGAGAGTACTCCTATATGGATTTCGTACCCAAAGGGTTTTTTTATTGCATAGGCCGACAAACGAGCAAGTGTGTCATCTGATGGTAAGTGACTACCACCGCCCATCTACGCCCACAATACCAAAAGAGTCATGGGCGTGTTGTCGACCTTAAAGGAAAGGGATAATTAAAGGATTGGGAAGCTGAAGGGATTTGGGCCTCCGGATATCTCACTCACCGTACGAAACGCAGCAGCAAGCTGCTACTTTACTTCGGTTTTCTGTGAGTTAGTGGTAACGACTCGGACGAGCCGGCCCATTCATGCTGTAGACAAAATTGTCTACAGCGTGGCTCTACCACTCTTAAAAAGGGTGCCAATGGAACTCTATTGCTAAACCTACGTCGTCTGTCTGTCTTTTAAAGTATTTTTTGAAATCTTTAAAGCTTTTGAACCGGTATAGATAACTGGCTGAATATAAAAGAACTCAAAAAAAAAATATACTGTGGGCTCACATTTGTCAGGTATTTTCAAATGTGTCTAACTCGCACGGCGAGTCTACTATTTTGCCACCTTATACTGGGTTTAAATACAAGGTTAGTAGGAAAAGGGGTAGTACTAACTCGAAAAGACATAAAACTACTCGTAATTCTGAGCAATATTAGTCCTTGCAACTGTTGAAATAAATTTAATAGTTTCAGCGATATTGTTGTTTTAAGAGTTTACAAATACACACATAGCCCTATGATCAGCTGTGTTTCCATTTGGTGACGGTCTGTTTGTTATAACATGAGATATACAGAACACAGTAGAGTGACACTTTAAGTTGGCCACGGCTTAGTACACTCTTTCCGACTAACCTTGTATATAATTTAATGAAATACACCCAACAGTCACACACATAGTCCTGACCCCACACTAGGTAAACCTGTATCGTGGGTATCAGCAACTACGAGGGACTTGCCAACCCACAACACCTAGACCCGAAACAAATATTTGTGGATCACACAAACATTTGTCTCGGTGCGGGAATCGAACCCACGGCCTCTCGCTTCGCAGCCGGCTACTCGCCCGCTGCGCCACGGAGGCTGTCATATGAACGTGTACTATGTGATGAAATGTCGACTCACCGCATCCTGTAGGTCCTAGAAGCAGCACGTTACTCTTGTCGAGGCGAAGCTCGTGTTGTTGTCGCTCGAGGACTTCTGCGCCTCCTACGCCGCCGTGACTTAAGTGCAGGAGATCTACAAACAAAATGAGGACTATTTATTATTTTATTTATTTCATATTTTAATTTTATTTTTTACTGCTTTATTATTGGTTGATTTAGGTACTATAATTTTGTCTTATTCCTTTAGCTTTGTTTTTGGTGTTCATTACAATTGTAAATTTCAAACTATCGCGCATGAATGATATGTTTTTGTACTAAGTTGGGAGGAACCAGCTGAAAATCAGTGTATACACTGAGCTGGTCCCTCGCCAGTCGCCACATGCATACAACATTGTGTTAGCTAGTGTATTAGTTACTGTATTATGTAAAATGTTTTTATGTATTGTGGCAAATAAATGGTTTAAATGGTTTTATTAAAGCTTCTACACTCAATATATAAAGGCGGACTTGAATGCCTCAGACATTATGTACCAGTCAACCCAAACATCCAAGCGGAGTAGAGAGGAAAACTAAAATAAATAGATAATATGATAATATACGTATAACAAGTAATACATACAATATAAATACATACGCACTCACGCCTGTAATCCCCGAAGGGGTAGGCAGAGGTGTAACCAGTACACCCACATTTCGCCGAGCTTATCTCCGTCCCTTATGTGATAGGTGACGAGCCTATCGCCATACCGGGCATAAATTTCCATACTCCGGACTGATACTGAGTATTTCGTAATATAAAAACCCAATACCACTTTACCCGACTCGGGGATCGAACCCGAGACCTCAGCGTCAGCCTCAGTCGTAACGAGTACGTATTACAACTGCGCCACCGAGGCAGTATAATATTTTATGGATTCAATAAATAATATGATTTGATTTGGTCTTCTCAGACAGGGTCGCGTTTGGATCCGGTGGCAATTTTAAAACAACAATTCAGAGGTACACATGGTCCGTATCAATCACCTTAAAATAAAAATAAGACTTTTTATTTCCCTAATTTATTTTGGTATGATAAACCGGACCAAAAACAAGCCCACTGAGTTTGACTAGCTGTATCTTCTCAGGACTGGGTCGCGCCGCGTAAAATCCAGTGGTAAAGTAAGCCCACTGAGTTTGTTTCGCCGGGTCTTCTCAGGTTGGGTCGTTTTGGATCCGGTGGTAGTTTTAAACCACGTGCCGTTTCGGTAATGCCTATGGTCCATACCGACCTTTAAAACAGAGAAAAAAAAATACTTAACAATTCTGGACTAATATAAAAATATTGTAAACTTTATAGTTGCCCTGTGTATTTTGACGATGCTATGTATGTTATGTATACATTAGTTGATATGATTTTTATACATAAGTTTGTTTATTTTGTACTGATTTGTCATAAGCGCTATTTTAATTGCCTACATGATGAATAAAACTATATTTTTTTTTTATAGTATCGGCCGGCAAACGAGCAAGTGGGTCATCTGATGGTAAGTGATCTCCACCGCCCATGTACGCCCACAATACTAAAATAATCATGGGTGCGTTGCCGACCTTAAAGGAAAGGGATAATTAAGGAATTAGGAAGGGTAGGGGGTTTGGGCCTCCGGATATCAGCAAGCTGCTACTTTACGCCAGTTTTCTGTGAGACAGTGGTAATGACCCGGACGAGCTGGCCCATACATGCTGTAGACAAAAGTGTCTACAGCGTGGCTCTACCACTCATAACTCATTTCATTTCATTTGGTAAACAATTCACTCTTCTGATATTGTCTATATCCTAGACTGATCTAAAATCCACCATAACTCACGAACAGTCCGGCCAAATTATAAACCGTGACGTTTATGTTTAGCAGGAATAGAAACGAAACCACATGTGTCAATAATTATAATAACATGGAAGTTTATCTCTACACGCGTGCTCTGAACGTGTGGTATAAAACATTTTCTAATACGATATCTTTAAGTGTCCATCTAAATGAAAAACGTAAAGGTATGTTATACATAGAAACATGTTTTGGGCAATTTTATAATTAATTCTAAATGGATAAGTCGAGTTATTACAATTTCGTTTATAGCATGAATTGGGTGTATCGACAATGGTTTTTTTAATCGCCTAAATGACGAGACGAGCAGGTCGCTCGGCTGGTGGTAAACAGTCCAGTAAAAACATAACTAATTAAATTAATTACCAATTACTGACTTCAATCCTACTCCTACTAATGACTCACAACTGAATGATGTACAACGTTTCCGCTATTGATACCAATCCCTTATCGTCGGCTAACATAATTACAATGCGATATGGCGATAAGCTCATATCACATCACAGGTCGGAAATAAGTTTTGTAAACCGTGAATGCATTAGATGATCTACCTACGCCTTCAGTGACACAAGCGGGAGCATGTGATAAAGATTTTTAATATATGCAATTTACAACTGCGGGATATAGTAGTGTTGCAAGGATAAAATAATAAATAAACTTATAATTCATTATTGCGATGCTATCTTCGAAGTTTGAAACTTCTTAGTAGGGAGGCGGACCCTAGCACCAAGCTGGGTGAACGCCAGCCAAAGAAGAATTAACACGACTGGCTACTACTGTACAAAGTAGCAGCGGATCCACGGGGGACTAAGGTACTCAGGTTTATGAGTGGTAGAGCCACGTTGTAGATAGTTTTGTCTACAGCATGTATGGGTCGGCTCGTCCGGGTCATTACCACTGTTTCACAGAAAACCGGCGTAAAGAAGCAGCTTTGCAGCTGCGTTTCCTACGGTGAGTGAGATATCCGGAGGCCCAAACCCCGTCCCCTTCCCTATCCCTTAATTATCCCTTTCCTTTAAGGTCAGCAACGCACCCATGATTCTTTTGATATTATGGGCGTACATGGGCGGTGGAGATCACTTACCATCAGGTGTCCCACTGGCTCGTTTGCCGGCCTATGCAATAATAAAAAAAAACTCAAGTAAGACTTTATTAAGTGTAAGTATAAATTGTAGATGTATAAATGGTAAATGCAGTGGTCCATACCGACTCAAAATATTTAATAATTAATAATGGACGTTTCCATATTACAAATACTGTTAATAATGTAAAATAAAAAGACAACAAATAAACAATTTAGTGTAATTGCCTAGTGTATTTGCCGATGCTATGTATGTTATTTATACATTAGTTGATATGATTTTTATACATAAGTTTCTTTATCTTGTACTGACTTGTCATTAGCGCTATTTTAATTGCCTACATGATTAATAAAACTATTTCATTTCATTTCATTTCATAGAGCCACGCTGTAGACAATTTTGTCAACAACATGAAGGTCTACCTCGGCCAGAATGATACCATTATCTCACAGAAAATCGTCAAGCCTGCTATTGCATTTCGTAAGTTGAGTGTGATTTTCGGAGCCTCAAGAAATCGCGTCCCTAATCCCTATTCCTTTCTTTAAACGACCCATCATCTATCGTGAGTGTTCATGGGCGGTGAAGATCAGCTGGTTATTTGCCAGCTATCTACCTACTATAATATCAGCCCTGTATTATATTACCCCACTGCTGGACACGGACCTCCTCTACGAATGAGACAGGTTTAGCCTTTGACCACCAAGCTGGCCTAATTTGGGTTGGCAGATCTTACACATCTTCTTTTGGTATTGGGGGTGCACATGGGCCGTGGAGATCACTTACCATCAGGTGACCCACTTGCTCGTTTGCCGGCTTAAAAAAAAACTTGTGAAGAATTCTCAGGTTTCGTCACAATGTTTCCTTCACCGACACAATAAGCGATAATTAACAATGAATACACACGTAACTTAGAAAAATCAGACGTGCATACTCTTGGGGCTGGTTTCGATCCTGGCATTATCATCTCGGCAGTCCATACCGCTCCCCGCTGAGCTATCGCCGCGTCTTATTACTATATAAAACAAAATACAATTTGAAAGTACGTGGGCCTCGAGAGCAATATCTAATGTAGGAACTAGGAACAATCTCTTCCGCAACGTTAAGAAAAGCTTCCGCCACACACGGACTTCCTGAACGGAGCGTGATCCCCTGTCTAGATTCAGACTAAGAATTTATGCGTAGCAATTCATTGCAATTCGAAATTATTATATTAAGATTGAATGCAAATAAGCATCATTGGCCTAGTGATTGTGAACTTTGGCTATTAAACTAAACGTCCTCAAGTCGACAAATAAAATTATGAGGTTTTTATACTTTTACAGTTTAAAATATTGAACGTGGTTTATGATGATAGGCTCGTCATTACATAAAATAATAAAAATACTAGCCCTGTATTATATACGTCCCACTGCTGGGCACGGGCCTCCTCAACTGATTGAGAGGGGTTAGGCCTTAATCCACCACGTTCGCCTAATGCGGGTTGGCAGACTTCACACACCTTCGAAATTCTTATGAAGAACTTCTCAGATATGCAGGTTTCCTCACGATGTTTCCTTCACCGTTAAAGCAAGTGATAATTAACAATTAATACACACGTAACTTAGAAAAGTCACGAGGCGCATGCTCTTGGAGCAGGTTTCGAACCTGCGACTTTCGTCGTAATCCCCGAAGGGTTAGGCAGAGGTGTAACCATTACACCCACATTTCACAGAGCGTATCTCCGTCCTATGTAATAGGAGGCGAGCCTATCGCCATACCGTGCACAATTCCCAACTCCGGGCTGATACTGAACATTTCGTAATAGGAAATCCCAATATAACTTTTACCCGACCCGGTGATAGAACCCGAGACCATAGCAGTCGTATCGCGTACGCATTATAACTGCACCATCTAGGCATATCATTCACCACCTAAACCCATTTAAGGGATAACCGAACGTTAATTACGTAATCTTCATCAACTAACAGAGCACGCTTGTATCAGACCTTCGAACAATAACAATTACGGGTAAAATCCAAGCAGAGTCGAGCATGGATATGACTAATGAGGAATCGTTAATCTTTTTCCTTGAGAAAGTACCGTCACTGTAACATTATGCAGTTTGTTATGAAATGGGTTGGTTCAGATTTCTAAAAGTAAAGCCCCATATAGAAGAGAGTTTATTACATACACACGAGATTAAAACAGAATACTTTTGTTCTTACGGTTGCGTGTTATGAGTGTATTTTTTTTTTATTAGCTTGAATGACGAGACGAGCAGTTCGCACGCCTATGGTAAGCGCCACGCCTGTTCATAAACAGAAGCAACGAAACACAGGACTTTAAATAACAAAGCACTGCATGACACTGGACTGCGCTCGTCACCCCGAGACATAAGGTGTTAAGTCCCAAAATGCCCAATAATTTCACTGGCTTCAATGTCTTTCAAACCGGAATACAACAGTGCTTACACACTGTTGCTTGGCGGCAGAAATAGACAAAGCGGTGGTACCAACCCAACCGGCCTCTCGCATACGAGGGACCTGCCACCTCGTAAATGCGCCATCTTAAGGCCAAAGCCAACAAACTGGCACGTGATACACTCTGTTGAGTAATGCACGAGGAAATGGCGAAACTTGGTTCCCGGTGCGGGTTGTGGGAATCAGACAATGGGTCGCCACCACACAATACCAAATCTACAGTCAAATCATGATCAGAAGGCGGATCCTGGTATTAAGCCGGGATAATGCCAGGCAAAAAGAAACATTCTTGTATATGCCGTACGCCATGGAGGATGTCAAATTTCAATCAAAAACGGATTTGTGTTTGAGGTTGATCTGATTGATTCAAGATTGTTCACAGATTTGAACCCAGTTTTCCACAAATTTCTCAGTGCTTCGTACGGTGCCACTACATCAATGAGGTGAATCGATTTAATCAACAGGGGCGGTACTGGCTAATTCGCCGAACTTCGGATATATTTAGAGAACAAATGATTCTGTCGTACCGCCGAACGACCGTCTAGTGGCCAAAACGATGAACAACGATTTATGACGTCACATGAACTTGAATAAAACCGATTTATTTGAATTAATTATTGCCGGGCGATTAATCTGAATGGACTTGAACGCCGGCAGAGTTGATGAAGTTCGGCGAATTAGCCGGTACCGCCCTTAGTCGAAAAACTGACTCAGCATAATGTACGACAGTAGCGAGATGACGAGGTCGCGAGCTGTGACGCGTCACGCGAGACATTGGCGCCACATCAATGATCGGTCACACTTTCACAATACACGGGACACGCGACCAGCTTTTGTACTTCCTCTGCTACCAAACCTTACGTAACCGCTTTTGATTCGTGCGCATTCTTTGTTACTGTTTCTTTTTTTTTAATTGATGATAGTCGTGACTCATAAGTCTGCATCGTTGTTAAAACTCAGAATAAATTTACTAGAATTCTAGTAAGTTCACTTTGATTACGTCCCGTTTATAATGCTATTTATATAGAGCAGGTTCTGTAATTAATAAGCAGATAACTTGCAAGTCTAGAGGCAGACATATATTTTGAAAAAGGGAAAGTTTCTAATATATTCCTAACCAAAATATTATTTTATACAACGGAAAATTGAGCCAAATATGGTAACTCGGTATCTTAAATAATTCTTTATTTTATACAATTTTACTAACGTAAAATATACATAGGCACTCACGCCTGTAATCCCCGAAGTGGTAGGCAGAGGAGTACTAGACACACCCACATTTCACCGAGTGTATCTCTATGATGTGATAGGGGGCAAGCCTATCGCCATACCGGGCACAAATTCCAGACTCCGGGCTGATACTGAGCATTTTCGTAATAGAAAATCCCAATACCACTTTACCCGACCCGGGATCGAACCAGATACCTTAGCGTCAGCTTCAATCGTAACGCGTACGCATTACAACTGCGCCACCGAGACAGTCAGATAACAATTAATCAGACAAAGTTTTATCGTCGAAAACAATTAGAATCAAAGTGATTATAACAAAAGGTGTAAGTGAAAACCGCAACGGTTTACAATCACCAATGGAGCGTTGAAATTAACCTTCACGCTGAGCCCCAAGCGTCAGCGTCACAGACAGACAACTGCCAAGAAAGTGTAATCACGAAAATTGCCCAATTTTATAACGTTTTAGTAAATTTCACTATTTCCAACTGTCGTTACGCAAACGCTGTTGTACTTAGTAGTTATACTACGATTAAAGAGAGTGGCAAGTGTTTAATGCTGTAACTAAAGTTAAATCGTAAAAATGACGTTGGCTTACAAGACAGATCTGAGTACTCCGCTTATCTAATAGCTGTATAAAAATATATAACATTGAAATAAAACTAGTTTATACGGATTTTATCGCGGTTTAATTTTTATTTTAGTCCCGACGTTTCGAAAGCTTTCAGTCTCTCCCGTGACCACGAAGGCTGAAAAGCTTTCGAAACGTCGGGACTAAAATAAAAATTAAACCGCGATAAAATCCGTATAAACTAGTTTTATTTCAATGTGTAATATTCGCGTAAACCTAAGAAATCACTAATATATAACATGAGTAATATAAAGTAATTATGGATAATATAATTTTCTGAGTGGTAGAGTCACGCTGTAGACACTTGTGTACAGGGTCACCTGATGGTAAGTGATCTCCACCACCATGTAGGCCCACAATACCAAAAGAATCATAGGCTCGTTGCCAACTTTAAAGGAATGGGAGAATTAAGGGATTGGGAAGGTGAGGGGGATTTGGGCCTCCGGATGTCTCACTCATCGTACGAAAAGCAGCAGCAAGCTGCTATTTCACGCCAGTTTTTTGTGAGACATTGGCAACGACCCGGACGAGCCGGCCCATTCATGATGTAGACAAAACTGTTTACATCGTGGCTCTACCACTCAAACAGCATCTGGTTGAGTTTATTTTTTATTTTATTTTTTTATTAGCTTGAATGACGAGACAAGCAGGTCGCTCGCCTGATGGTAAGCGCCACGCCTGCTCATAAACAAAAGCTACGCCACACACAACTTTAAATAACAAAGCACTGCATGACACTGGACTGCGCTCGTCACCCCGAGACATAAGGTGTTAAGTCTCATGATGCCCAGTAATTACACTGGCTTCAATGTCCTTCAAACCGGAACACAACAGTGCTTACACACTGTTGCTTGGCGGCAGAAAAAGACGGCGCGGTGGTACCAACCCCGCCTGCCTCTCGCAAACGAGGGACCTGCCACGTTGTTATGATAACAGCCTACCTCTGTGTGGGTGATGGAGCGGATGGTGCGCATCATTCTGTGTGCCGCTCGTCACGTTGTTATAAATCCTTTTGTAATGATTGTACACAGCTACGGACAACACCTTCTTGGCGTACTCCTGACCGACCACGTGCTTGTTCAGGTATTCGAATATCTTCTTGGGCGGAGGTGGTGGTTTCCTGGAGAAGAGAGTGAGAACATGTTAGTAATTTATTTATTTATTTATTTGACAGCCTCCGTGGCGCAGCGGGCGAGTAGCCGGCTGCGAAGCGAGAGGCCGTGGGTTCGATTCCCGCACCGAGACAAATGTTTGTGTGATCCACTAATATTTGTCTCGGGTCTGGGTGTTGTGGGACCGCAAGTCCCTCGTAGTTCCTGATACCCACGATACAGGTTAGCCTAGTGTGGGGTCAGGACTATGTGTGTGACTGTTGGGTGTATTTATTTATTATTTATTTAAGGTATACAAAACAGGATACAGCCATATATAATACAAGGTTTTTATACAATTCAACAAGTTGAGCTAGGATGTACCCCTAACTATGTATACACTAGTTAGGCGAGAATTAAACACTTAAAATAAATACTATAACTTAAGTATACCTAATACAGCACAGTATAGAAGTGAAGACGCAAGCATTGGTTAGGAACAATTCCAGGCCATGCTGAGGCTTTTCATTTTAATGAAATGAAATAGTCTCTTAAACATGTAGGCAATTGAAATAGTGCTTATGACAAGTCAGTACAAAATACTGCCTCGGCGGGGCAGTTATAATGCGTGCGCGTTACGATTGAAGCTGACGCTGAGGTCTCGGGTTCGATCCCCGGGTCGAGTAAAAGTGATATTGGATTTTTCTATTACGAAATCTTTAGTATCAGCCCGGAGTCTGGAGTTGTGCCCGGTATGGCGACAGGCTCGCCCCCTATCACATCAAGGGACGGAGATACGTTCGGCGAAATGTGGGTGTACTGGTTACACCTCTGCCTACCCTTTCGGAGATTACAGGCGTGATTGCGTATGTATGTAAAAAATGAGCTGCTACATTGATATTATGATATATTTTTCACGCACGGTTACGTTTCTACATTTTTTTTATAATAATATATCTGTAATAAAAACATTTTGGTCACCATTTGTTGAATCACTCGTTACCAAACAAGGTCAATCATATATTTTGGGATACCAGATTCTTCCCATTAATAATATCTATAAATTTTTAATGCAGACTATACTTATTACATTAAATTTAAATGATTATTCATGAACGAGTACATGGGTGTTTGTGTGTGTGTGTGTATGTGCGTACAGGGTTTATGACCCTGCACTGAATCGTTTTTCACAACCATCATAATCTAGCTGTATAAGCCAATCTAGCAGCGTTATTTATGTTTTACTCCCTTTAGTATAGTGTAAAGTGATATCTATATTCCAGATTTTTTTTTATTGAATTAAGTTAGATTATACTTTTTAATTAAACCTTCATCAATGGTGTTTAATATTTTTATTTTATTATTTTACCGTCGTTTCTACAAATGTATACAATTGGTACGCAATATAATATTTTAGGAGTTATTTTTGTTTTGTTATGCCAAAGACGTATAAATTCGCACATTTTTATAGAAGCGATTGACCAACAAGCAAGTAGGTTACCAAGTAATCTCCACCGCCCATGAACACACACAGTATCCAAAGAATCATGGACCACTTTACGACCTTAAGAAAAGGGATATTTAAGGGAAGGACCTCTGGATACCTCACTGACCGTACAAAACACAACAGCAAGCTGCTACTTGACATCGGTTTTCTGTCAAACAAATATGTACAAACATATTATACATAATTTATAATTAATATTAATACACCCAACAATCACACACATAGTCCTGACCCCACACTAGGTTGACCTGTATAGTGGGTATCAAGAACTACGAGGGACTTGCCAACCCACAACACCCAGACCCGAAGCAAATATTTGTGGATTAGACAAATATTTGTTTCAGTGTGGGAATCGAATCCACAGCTTCTCGCTTCGCAGCCGGCTCAGCGCCCACTGCGCCACGGAGGCTGTCAGTGGTAACAACCCGGTCCACAGTCTTCAGCGTGGCTCTACCACTTGAAAATTAAACTAACGTTGCATATAATACAAAAATGCGTAATATTATAATATTAAGACGTTAATAAACTATATCTTGATATTATTGACATGACCTCTTCGCTGTTGATAAAACCATTTTTGTTGTACGAATTCAAACATATAATCTTTGTTTACCCACAGACTGAGCATTTTTTCATTTATCTCGAGCTTATCTTGAACATCACTACGTAATGCAAAGTCGGGTTGTTGACCTCAGATCGACCATTTTGAGAACTTGGGTTGTAGAGAACTCCTAAACCCTGTTTTGTTTTCTTTATTATTAACTTGAATGACGAAATAATCATGTCGCGGTATAGTAAGCCTTTCTATAAACTGAAGCAACACAAAATAGAACAAAGCACGGCATGACGATGGAAAGCGCTCGACCTCTCGGGACATAAGATGTTACGTCTCATAATGCCCGGTAATTTCTTTGGCTTTAATGTCCTTCAAACCTACGCACTCTATTTACATCCGGAAGAGCGCAAACTGGCCAACTTAATAAAAAAAAATGCCTGGGTTATACTCTTGGGTTCGATGAAACATTGCCCAAACATTTTATTCACATTAAATGTTTGTTTCAGTATATGAAATTTACAAGATGATAAGACCATATTGGAGGCAGTGCTTTTTTGGGTTTGTTTAGCGTGTAGAGATCTCCTAATTTATAAACAAACCTAAACATAAAAACATTTTTTTTAAATACATACACACATAGTCCTGACTTCATAATAAGATACGAAGCTTGTGTTGTGGGTATTAGGAATTACGAGAGACTTTCACAACACCCAGGTCCAAAACAAATATTTTTGGGCCCCACAACAATCGAACCCGCGACCTCTCGTTCCGTTGCCAGCTAATCGCCCGACAAGCCACGGAGCCACGGATTGTCAATTAAAAACATATCTATAATTTCAAAACGGCTAAACAGATTTTTTTCAAACACAGCTAAGAATCATCCCGATTACACCAGCTTTCGAATTTCGAAAAACACTGCATTGAAATTGGTCCATTCGTTTAGGTGCTTCAAGGATAGCTACAAACAGATTGAAAGAGTTTTACGAACAATCGATATTAAACGGTTGAAACACCTGAAGAGTTCCGCAAACTAGGTCCATTCGTTAAGGCGCTACAAGTATACAGACAGACGGAAAGAGTTTTAAGAACAATCGCTATTAAACGGTTGAAACACCTGAAGAGTTCCGCAAACTAGGTCCATTCGTTAAGGCGCTACAAGTATACAGACAGACGGAAAGAGTTTTAAGAACAATCGCTATTAAACGGTTGAAACACCTTAAGAGTTCCGCAAACTAGGTCCATTCGTTAAGGCGCTACAAGTATACAGACAGACGGAAAGAGTTTTAAGAACAATCGCTATTAAACGGTTGAAACACCTGAGGCCCAATTCTCGTAATTTTAAATGTTCAAAATATCATTCCGATCTAATCTCAGCGACAAGAAAGTTGCAAATGGTATTCTGTTAAACCAATATTCAAGAACTTAGATCGCAATGATATCGAAAGTAGAATACAAGTTGACTGAACCAAAACGGCATTCTGGTAACAATTTTGACACTTAACTATATAAAATGCATTTCGTCCATAGACAAACGTCAAAATATTAATTGAGAACGAAATGTGACTGAAGGTGAAGCAGTGTTGCCAAGTGCACTGTAATTACAGCAGATCTGCCGTATTTTCACGCCATCTACTGGACACCGTATTTTTATAAATATTGTATATGGAGACACAGTATTTTTTTACAGTCAAAATTTCGTATTATTATTGTATACTACTAGACAAGTTATTTAGAAGTAAAACTGCGTCACATAACGCGGGAGTTTGACAGTTCACAAATAGGGAGAGCAATAGGGGTTCTAGTTGAGAGTAAGCGAGATGGTAATATTGAGTTACGGTCAATTGACTGCAACTTAGTAATACAACTAATTTACTATACTACAATTTAATTAATTTATCATACTATAATTATATGTACCACGCAGCTTGTCTAGTAGTATACATAAAACATTTTATTGCACTGTAAAATACACTGTATTTTTCCCATCAAGCACTGTATTTTTGGCGCAAATACCGTATTTACCGTAATGTGGACAACGCGGTATTTCTGACTTGGCAACACTGAGGTGTTAACTTTATTCTCTTTTACTGCAAGCAACTAAAAGTAGTCAAAATTGTTCGACTTTGTGTGCTCGTTATTTCAGTAAAGAATTAGAAATGAGTTTATAGCCTATGTTACTCAGAGATAATGTAGCTTTCTAACAGCCAAATTATTTTTGAAATCGGCCCAGTAGTTTTTAAGTTTATTTGTTACATACAAAAATACAAAAAAATCTTTCCTCTCTTGAATATAGTGTAGATTAAATTATGAGATCAATCGCACTGTCAAAATTCCCGCCAAAACTCTCGCACAATTCATAATTATTATAAATATGTCCTCGGCAGTGTTGCAAAATAAAAAAAACCGTAATTCGGTAGAATTTCAAATTTCAATAAAATAATCGCGATTGTGGTTATTTCCGGAAAGGACTGCCTCAGTGGTGCTGTTGTGCCGTTTTCCTTCAGTTATGCCATGGAATAGATAAATTAATTAAATAAATAAAATACATGGAATTAGTCATCTCAATTAATTAAAAAATCATAACCTCCAATTGCGTAATATTTTAATCACTGAAATTAGTAATTTTGTGGGTATTTTATTGTGAGTTGGTAACATTGATTTTGTCGCTTAGGACATTTTATTTTAATTTCTAGAATTTAGTCTTTGGCAGCTGATACGAAAAATTCGGTAAAATACTTGTCACTGGCGAAATGCATAATAATGCGAAGCCATAATTTCAACAAAAGAAAGACATTGAAAGTTGATCGAATTGACAGTATAAATGCAATTTAACTGAGATGATATCGAATTTCTAAAGGAGCAGAATGCCATATTTTTAATTAATTCAAAATCTAAACTCAGTTCGGTTAAAATTCATTCGTAGTGTCAGTTAAAATAGCAGAATTGGCCCTCTGAAGAGTTCCGCAAACTAGGTCCATTCGTTAAGGCGCTACAAGTATACAGACAGACGGAAAGAGTTTTAAGAACAATCGCTATTAAACGGTTGAAACACCTTAAGAGTTCCGCAAACTAGGTCCATTCGTTTAGGCGCTACAAGTATACAGACAGACGGAAAGAGTTTTAAGAACAATCGCTATTAAACGGTTGAAACACCTTAAGAGTTCCGTAAACTAAGACTAAATTGAAGAGTATCAACCTTTGTCTGTTGCTCGTTTAGTAAGCGTTAAGAAAGATTCGACTACCTATGTCATGTCGAGATGTGGGTGTACAGACGCATGCTCAAAATATCCTGGTTAGACCATATTACGAACACTAAAGTACTGGAGCGAATGGGAAAGTCGACTGAGATATTTAATACACACTCACGCCTGTAATCCCCGAAGGGGTAGGCAGAGGTGTAACCAGTACACCCACATTTCGCCGAGCGTATCTCCGTCCCACGATGTGATAGGGGGCGAGCCTATCACCATACCGGGCACTAATTCCAGACTCCGGGATGATACTGAGCATTTCGTAATAAAAAAAGCCAATACCACTTTATCCGACCCGGGGATCGAACCCGAGACCTCAGCGTTAGCCTCAATCGTAACGCGTACGCATTACAACTGCGCCACCGAGGCAGTCAGAGGAGATATTTAAGTCAATTCAAATAAGGAAATTGGAATATTTAGGCCACATAATGAGAAATAACAAGTATGAAATCATTCAAGGGAAAATAAAGGGCAGGAGGAGGCCCGGTCGTAGGAAGATATCGTGGCTTAAAAATATTCTCCAATGGTTTGACATGACCACAAGACCATTGTTCCGAGCAGTAGCTTCCAAAATTAAGATAGCCTGTTTGATCGCCAACCTCTGATAGGAGATGGCACTTAAAGAAGATGAAGATTTTGCAACACCAACTATCAGATAAATTATTATAAAAAGTAACTTTTCATTATTATTGATATGTTTTTATTATATCCTATTTCTATAAGTTCTTTTGTTCTTGTTAATATGCATGCCGTGTTCGCCTCACATTGTAACGACATTTAGCTTAAGACTACAATTGTAAGATACCTAATATTGTACTCAATTAATGTACGTTGCGTTGGCGATACAAATACAAATAAATAAATAAAAAAAATAAAAAAAAGATATCATTTCACGGGTGAATTTATTTCCCGAGATTGCTATCACAGAGTAAGTGGTTATCTCGCGGGAATGGTCAGAGGTTACCAATATTATTTATATTTAGAGCAAATATGGTGTTTACATATACAATACGACGCGGCCTGTAAATAATATACATACATGCATCGAAATAAGATGACAAGTAACGAAACTCAAGCAATAAATGACCCCACCAAAACTCTGTGCAAAGCTGCGGGGCTATAAAAGTCTGTGCGGCTCGTTCATTCATCGATTCATAAAAATTGATTCATGATCTCTAGTTGACACTTAATTCGTCTATTTTTTTTCGCTGTACAGAACGTCGTATCTCGATTTAGAAATTCAATATTTAGACATTAACTTTTATGAAATAAAGTTGATTTTGAATGTTCATAAATTTTTGTTGCTTGTATGAGTGTTGCGTGTAACTTTACCTTTGTATGTGTAAGTAAGTATTTTTGATCGATTCCTGCACCGAGACAAAAATGATTGTGTGATCCACGAATATTTGTTTCGGGTCTAGGTGCTTTCTCCCCAGAGGGGTCGACGTCAGGCAGTCGGCCGGTAGTATAAACTACAAGCCAAATCTTTATGTACCATGTGTTAAAGCATGTTGCGCCGACCCCACTGCCAGTAGGTTAAGGGCAGGTCGAAGAAGACTCAAAGTAATACACATGTCAAGAACCATTCTGCAATGCCTCGAATATTTCACAACAATATTTATTTTGACCGCTGGACCGACGACCTGATACACGTAGCGGGAAGCGGCTGGATGAGGAAGGCGGAGGACCGTCAAGGGTGGCGCCAACTTGGAAAGGCCTATGTCCAGCAGTGGACGAATTCAGGATGATGATGATGATGATGATGATGATGATATTTATTTTTAAGAATGCGTTGTAAACAATAATTATTATTGTGACATTACAATTTTATAATATAGCAGTGATAGCTCAGCGGGGAGTGGTATGGACTGTCGAGACGAAAGTCGCAGGTTCGAGACCAGCCCCAAGTGCATACACCACTGACTTTTCTAAGTTATGTGTATATTAATTGTTAATTATCACTTGCTTCAACGGTGAAGGAAAAACATCGTGAGGAAACCTGCATACCTGAGAAGTTCTTCATAAGAATTTCGAAGGTATGTGAAGTCTGCCAACCCACATTAGACCAGTGTGGTAGACTAAGGCCTAACCCCTCTCATTCAGTAGAGGAGGCCCGTGCCCAGCAGTGGGACGCATATAATAAAGGGCTAATAAAAAAAAAAAAAATACAATTTTATTATTGTCGTGCGAAAACTGTTAACACCCATATGAAATTAAGTGTGTTGAACCGTGTAAAAAAAACGACTTATATTCACACTTTGGCAAATTAAAAATGCATTCACAAATAAAGTATTTTTTAAATTAGCGTTGATGACGAGACGAGCAGGTCGCCCGCGTCACGCTTGCCCATAATCAGAAGCAACACCAATCAGAACTTCGAATTATGAAGTGCTGCATGAAAATGGACTGCGCTCGTCCCCCGAGACAGGACGTTAAGTATAATAAGGCCCAGTAACTTAACTGGCTTCTTTCAAATCGTAAAAGTGCTTACACACAGCTGCTTGGCGGCAGAAATACCCAGACAGCCTCTAGCAGCCGAGGACCTCCCAGCTAGTAATTGGACTTTCTGCGCAATCGACACTTGTCTACAGCATGTATGGGCCGGCTCGTCTGGGTCATTACCATTGTCTCACAGAAAACCGACGTAAAGTAGCAGCTTGCTGCTGCGTTTCCTACGGTGAGTGAGATATCTGGGTCCCAAACCCCCTCCCCTTCCCAATCCCTTAATTATACATTTCCTTTAAGGTCGGCAACGCACCCATGATTCTTTTGGTATTGTGGGCGTACATGGGCGGTGGCAATCACTTACCATCAGGTGACCCACTTGCTCGTTTGCCGGCCTACACTATAAAAAAAAAACACTCACGCGGGCGGAGCGCGGGAGAAAAGCTAATCCATACTCTCCGCACTAATACTACCAAAGCGAAAGCAACTGTCTATTACGTTTTCATGGCTAAACAGCTGAAGGGATTTGATTGAATTTTGTTAAGGTGATTGGTTATACATACATACATAGACTCACGCCTGCTTCCCATAGGGGTAGGCAGAAACAACGGATTTCCACTTGCTACGATCTTTGCATATCTCTTTGGCCTCATTCACTCTCATAAAATTTTTCATACATGCACGTCGGTTTAGGGTACTCCTGACCTGGCCTTTCTCGAGAATATCTCAACGCGATCTATGAAAGTTCGCCGAGGCCTTCCCCTCCCAACTGTACCATTCACACTCGCCATGTATCTTTGTTTCGTCAATCTTCTTTCATCCATCCTCTATATATGCCCAAACCATCTTAGTATTCCTTTCTCAATCTTCATCACTACATCCTCTCTCACACCACACCTCTCTCCCACCTCACTATTTCTTACTCTATCTCTCATAGTTACACCACACATACTCTCTCTCTCTCATTTCTACTGCATTTATATGACTTTCATTTAGATTGGTTATATCCTAGGGAAAAGACATTCACGCGGGCGTAGCCGTAAGCAAAAGCTAATTTGCGTACGCGTTACGACTGAGACTGACGCTGAGGTCTCGGGTTCGAAACCAGGTCGGGCAAAAGTTATATTGGGCTTTTCTATTAACAAAATGCTCAGTATCAGCCCGGAGTCTGGAATTTATGCCCAGTATGGCGATAGGCTCGCCCCCTATCACATCATGGGACGGATATACGCTCGGCGAAATGTGGGTATACTGGTTACACCTCCGCCTACCCCTTCGGGGAATACAGGCGTGAGTGCATATGTATATGTATAACCCATATTCTGTAAAATTTTCAGCCCGCTACCTATTACCGTACTACGGTACCCTAAATACAATTTACGAACAAATAAATTCAGATCGCAACATGTTATCTAAAGATGTGCCATTTTCATTATCACGTTCACACCATTAATAAGGATTTTGTCCTAAGGTCATCGACCGGCTATAAACCTCTCAAAAACATCACTACACAACACTTGTACAAACACATAAAACATTGCAACTTTGTAAACAATTCGTGAATACATATTTGAACAAACTTCAAGTTATTCAGTGGTGGCGTATTCTTTATTTAATTAACTTGAGTGTGGAAACGAGCAGGTCGCTCGCCTGATGGTAAGCGTCACGCCTGCTCTTAAGCAGCAGCAACGCCACAAAGAACTTTAAATAACAAAGCACTGCATGACACTGGACTGCGCTCGTCACCCCGAGACATAAGTTGTTAAGTCTCTTAATGCCCAGTAATTTCACTGGCGTCAATGTCCTTCAAACCGGAACACAACCGTACTTACACATTGTTGCTTGGCGGCAGAAATAGAAAAAGCGGTGGTACCAACCCAGCCGGCCTCTCGCAAACGAGGGACCTACCACCTTGTTACTGTCTAACCTGGGATCTTTACCCACAACCTCACTGGTTTCGCAATCTAAGTAAGCTATCAGTAGACCTGATATAATACTGAGGCATCCCGATATAATACTCAATTCATTGCACAAAAACCATAAAGTCTGCACATAACATGAAGAATGATACCGACTACAAAGTTGGACATGAAACCCACAAGCTTGATGCAATGACGCAAATCACACGAGCGACGAGACGTAATGAAATATGAACGTCATTTGTTTTAGTAATACATCAACAGATTTATGATGATTTATCACAATCAACGATCATCAACTTTCGTTTCCATCTTTATGTGTAATCGTGGTAACGATACTGATGTAAAAAATGTTAAAGCAGATAAATAACGTTCGGCTGCGACTCTTGTCTGCGTGTAAATTAACAATTTCAAATACACCTATTTTTAAATTGAATTTTTAGTGTATTTCAGTTTCTTGAGAAGAGATCAACGCAATCACTGATTTAGGACCTGGCTCACTCGTACGTTTAGTGAGATTATCGGAGGACATCTCCTTTTTACCATCGCACCATTCGTAACCGGAAGGAAGTTCATCCATTCTAACTGGAGCCACCTACTACAGTACAGTGCGTTTCCAGAGGTAATTTCATCCACACACTCTCTGGGCTCAGAGTCTAGAATGAACTTCCCTCCGCGGTGTATCCTCAGCGTTATGACATTTTCTTCTTCAAAAGAGGCTTAAAAAAGTATTTACGGTAGGCAGCAGCTTGGCTATGCCCCTGACGTTGCTAATGTCTATGGGCGAAGATAACCACTTACCATCAGGTGGGCAGTCAACTCATCTGCTTTCGAAGGCTAATAAAAAAAGGAACAAATCCCCTTTTTAAGTCCCATTCCTTTTCTTTAAGCTCGGTAACGCATACATGAATCTTGATGATCACTTACCATCAGGCGACCCATTCGTTCGTTTGCTGATCTCTGCTTCGAAGAAAACCTACATTAACATCATCAGTAAGTATGACATATGTAATAGTTTCCTTTGCCTCGCAAAATTTTATAAATTACCAACTAAAACGTAAATATAAAATTTGAATTCTTACCTGTAGAACCCAGCCTTGGAATCAGCATTGTCCTTGATGCTCTTCTTGGTGTCCACTTCACTGAGCACAACGAAGAAGTGGTGACATTTGTCACACTTGACGAATCTGGTGGAGCTGACGAAGGTCTCCACGTGGGTGCAAGGGTCACCGCATTTGGGACATGTGAGGACGCCATTGTTATTGCCCGAGCCGGACTTCTTACCACCTGATGTAGTGCCTGTTGGTAAAAATGTATCCAGTATACATTATGCTCTTATGTTTCTCTTGATTGACTGACCGAAACCGGATGGCCGAACATTCGTCGCCTATTCGTACTAATTCGTAAAAACCGAACATTGGCGAAGCACATTATTTATGTATGTTCAAACTGTTCTGCAGTGTCAACTGTTACGCTAACATTAACACTGGCAATCTTAGATAAATAGGCTCTTGTTGCTCGAAATATCAGCCCTGAACTTACCCATCTGGTGCAGTGTACCTATCTAATTTGCCAGTATTAAAACAAAAGCTTGAGGTTGGATTCAAGAAGTTTTCCTCCATTTTGACAGCAATCCAAAGTAAGAACTAAGAAGTTACCAAAATGCTATGCAGAATTGTTGCAACCCCAAAATCACCTATCGCCGACGCTAAAACTATCGTGACTATTGTGGTCCTAAGTCAATTTGCGACTTATTGTCCTCATTGTCGTTCATGAAATATAAGGAAATACTTCAAGTTTGTTATCAATTCAGAGACAATAAAGGGGAAAAATGATCTGTACATTTGTATGAGGCAATTTCCTCAGTAATTTTACCTCAATGATACTTTTTCACAAGCCATGCACTTTGGTCAGTGACGGGTGTATTACTATAAATATACAATTCAAGTACATTCATATAATTTACAATTTCATGCATGATGATCATCATAATTTAAGTCAATTACACGTGATTTCAATCGAAGGGTAAGTGAAACGAGGATGTGATACAATTGGAACTACAATTCTATGACCATTTTGTCCACAATATTGTACACTTTTTCGACCTTTCCTTATACGACTCGCAGGGGGGTCTGCGCAACATGCTTTTTAAACACATGTTACAGAAAGATTTGGCTTGTAATTTTTACGATCGGCCGCCTGTCTGACTGACTGTATTGTACTGCTGGGCATAATTATGCCCATTTAGTTTTAACTAATGAAATCAATCTAGGCCTAGACAGTAATCACCTTGCCACGATAAAAATCCTATTCACTCATAGTTCAGACCCCACAGAAATATTGGAAAAGTTGGAATGTAACTGATGACGTAACTGAACTTACTGAACTTTATGTAACAAACCTAGACCCAAACAAATATTTGCGAGTGACAAAAACACTTATCTCGGTCTGGGAATCGAATTAGAATATCTTATTTCAGTCAGCAATGTAGGCTATTAATGAAAATAAATTAATCATGCCTTCATTGATCTTTATCTTCCTTGAACTGGTCTTCAACTAACAGCCTCCATGGCGCAGCGGGCGAGGAACCAGCTGTGTAACGAGAGACCGCAGATACGATTCCCGCACCTAGATCAATGTTTGTGTGATCCACAAAGATTTGTTTCGGGTTTGGATGTTGTGTGGGAGTCCTTTGTAGCTCCTGATACCCATAAATCATGTTACAGGTTAACCTAGGTTGGTGTGGTTAGACTATGTGTTTGTCTGTTGGGTGTCTATTCATTCATCTTCAGTTCTTATATTGAGGAATTCTCCTAGAGATGTATTACCTGAATTAACAGCATCCTTGCCGTTGTGCGGGTGGGGCGGGCCTGGTGGCTGCTCGGTGGGACTCTTGCACAACACCGCGCACGTGTGGAGAGTACGGGGACACGCGCGTCTCAGCGATCGGCATGATTGGACACCTGTCACAACAACCTACATTAGAAATGAACATAATAAATTATTTAAGTGGTACATACGCACTCACGTCTGTACTCCCCAAAGGGGTAGGCAGAGGTGTAACAAGTACACCCACATTTCGCCGAGCGTATCTCTGTCGCTTATGTGATAGAGGGCGAGCCTATTGCCATATCAGGCACAAATTCCAGACTCCGGGCTGATACTGAGCATTTTAAGTGGTATAATGAGAAATACTTGAAAAATACTTTTGAAAATAAAAAGGCTTCAGTTTAGGTTAATGTTGTAGCACTGACTACACTTTGAATTTACAAAAACAAAACAAAACCAAAATAAACGTTACTAATCAAATAAAATTTAAGAGCAAATTTCGAAATTATCTCGCTATGAATATATACAGAGAAATATTTCAAATGGCTACTTCCTAAATTAGTTGTATTCATGCGACGTAATCGTTAAAATTAATTAATAAATCTTGATACAGACACTTAAGTTTCCTTTTTAACCGGCCCATTAGATTCTATCTCCAACTCAATCAGAGGATAACAGTTTAAAAGTTATACATGAATCATTAAGCAACGCAAGCGCATTAAAGTAATAAAATTGTGTCCAATTTCATAACAACAAATTAAGTTCCAATATAGATTTACATAAACTTTTAAAATGTTATTTGATGTAATCTTTGTTTAGATATATGTAGACCCTGATTAATACATCAATGGTGATGATAATTAATTATTATTTTTAGTACATACATATATACATACGCACTCACGCCTGTTATCCCCGAAGGGGTAGGCAGAGGTGTAACCAGTACACCCACATTTCGCTGAGCGTATCTCCGTCCCACGGAGGGCGAGCCTTCCGCCATACCGGGCACAAATTCCAGACTCGGGGCTGATACTGAGCATTTCGTAATAGAAAAACCCAATACCACTTTACCCGACCCGGGGATCGAACCCGAGACCTCAGCGGCAGCCTCAATCGTAACGCGAACGCATTACAACTGTGCCACCGAGACAGTCAATACAACAAGTACAAGTAATCAGTTGTTATGAACCCAGTTTAAGGTTAATCTACTTATGGCTACCGGAATTTTGGTGGGAATTATGACAGTACAGTCGGTCATTTATTGTAGTTGTATAACAGTAGATGTGTGCAGTAAACATTAGCGATGATGAACAGAGTAACATTATAAGAAACACTTAGAAATAAGTCAAATTGTATGGTATATTTGTCCAAACGAAGTGATTTCTGTTCAATCCACTTGAGGAAAATCGTATAAGAAACATCGTACTGGAAGGTATTGACACCAAAACTCTGGCAGGACCTTGAAATCGGGCACACGGTGTTTCATCATCTTAGGCTGTCACAAAATAAGTGATATGAAGTTCGAAGACATAAGGAAAAAGAAAACCTTGCCACCATACGATTCAAGGACGTATAAAAACACTGAAAAGTCAAAAATAACATTTTCTATAGGTCTATTTAGAGTCGATGTCGATGTCTATTTTAGAGTTTTTATTTTCAAGTCGCGTTATAAGTTTTGTTAAAACTTATTACTTGTAATTTTTAGTGGTAGTCACAGCAATAGCATGTAAATTCCAATACAATAACACAATTGCGACGTTTGTATTGTTGTCCGTTGAGGCGGTCCAATTTTTGTACTCCATTATCAGGGGCCTTACTCTTGAAAATGATTCGATTCTTGGTTCGTTTTTCGATTCGAACTCGATTCGAACTAAAAATGCGCACTCCCGAAGTTTTTCGAGTTGTAATCGAAAACAGCCGTTAGATCGAGTACGTGATCGAGTACACGGATTATACACCCTTGCGTGGCAACATACCACGACGCGGCGTTTTTTTTTTATTGCAGATTCGGCAGACGCCATATTATGGCGTTTTCGTTATATTGGAATAAAAAATCTTGGTGGCGCAGTTGTAATGCATACGTGGTATAATTGCTGTGCCGAGGTCTCGGGTTCGATCCCTGGGTCGGGTAAAAGTGATATTGGGGTTTTTTATCACGAAATTCTTAGTATCAGCCCGGAGTCTGGAATTGTCCCGGTATGGCCATAGGCTTGCCCCTATCACATCATGGGACGGAAATAATCCCTTAATTATCCCTTTCCTTTAAGGTCGGCAACGCACCCATAATTTTTTTTGGTAATGTGGGCGTACATGGGCGTTTGATATCACATACCATCAGGTGACCCACTAGCTTGTTTACCCGGCTATGCTATTAAAAAGCACCACATCTGCCCATAAACAGAAGCAAAACCAACAGAACTTTGAATTACAAAGCACTGCATGGCACTGGACTGCGTTCTTCACCTCCCCCTCGAGACATAAGTTAAGACTCATAATCCTTAGTCATCTCACTGGCTACTATGTTTTTCAAAACGAAATACATCAGTACATACACACTGCTGCTTGGTGGCAGAAATACCGTACCAAAAACGTACCATAGCTCCGACTATACCTTTGGCCTACAAACAAGTTACACAAGCTTTTATTTGCTCGATTTAAACCTAGCGTCTTGCTAAAGTAAATTTTTTGTCATGTTACATATCAGATATTTGGGTTACAAATATATATCAGGTTGAAGAAAGAAGTAGAAAATGTTTTGAACATAATATAATTATGACATTAGCCACTAAAACACAGAAAACCACATCACTCGATCCTGGTACGGTACCTATTTACCAATCGAATAATTTGTCGTTTATTCGTTGTTTCACAGCTCGATACACGATCGTACGAACCAATCGGGAGTAAGCATTTCTCGAACCCAACGATTTTTTTGATCCCAGCTAGTTCCTATTTAAGCCGCAGCTCGAACGTGCGCTAGTGTGGGTTTCGGGAGTACCAAAAAGCTTGAAATCGAATCAAACTCGATTGAACCAGAACTCGAAAGTGTCAAGAGTAAGGCCCCTGATCTTTTTTTTACTAGCCCTGTATTATACATGTCCTACTGCTGGGCACGGGCCTCCTCTACTGAATAGATTAGGCCTTAGTCCACCACGCTGGCCTAATGCGGTTTGGCAGACTTCACACACCTTCGAAATTCTTATTCTTATTCATCAGATCTTAACTAAATTTATATGT
Source organism: Mimas tiliae (assembly GCA_905332985.1). NCBI lineage: Eukaryota > Metazoa > Arthropoda > Insecta > Lepidoptera > Sphingidae > Mimas > Mimas tiliae. Next base: position 1,027,493 of record HG995254.1, read on the forward strand.
TAAAATCGGTCCACAGTTTGCCGGAGAAATCAATGTGCATACAAATAAAAGCGACAAAAAAAAACCACGTCGAATTGAGAACCTCTATTTTGAGGTCGGTTAAAAACGACGTTATACTACATATTTAGAATGCCGGATATCCGACGCCCTCATGTTCAGACATGTATATAAATCTGTATAAAACATAGTTAATGTTTTATTCATATGTAATTAAATGTGATGATTTAATTTTGATAATATTAAATACTATGTTACGTCAATTGTATAATATAATTCGACCTCATACATTCAGAAGGTTAATTAAATGTTTGTCAATAAATGTTTATGTATATAAATTGGAGGCTGGTCGGTCGCGGTCGGTCATTGTATAGACTTAGTAATGCCACTGAGTAACTAAGCAGTGCATTAAAGTGCTTATGGCGCGTTCGAAAATTGACTACATTGTACGCACTCACGCCTGTAATCCCCGAAGGGATAGGCAGAGGTGTAACCAGTACATCCACATTTTGCCGAGCGTATCCGTCCCACGATGTGATAGGGGGCGAGCCTATCGCCATACCGGGCACAAATTCCAGACTCCGGGCTGATACTGAGCATTTCGTAATAGAATAATCCAATACTAGTTTACTCGACCCGGGGATCGAACCCGAGACCTCAGCGTTAGCCTCAATCGTAAAGCGTTCGCGTTATAACCGCGCCACCGAGGCAGTCTCATCTAAAATTGACTAATTGTAAAATATCGTATACGAGAGGTTGTTCGAGTTGTTACCACCGCTTTGTCTATTTTTATCGCCAAACAGCAGTGTGCAAGCCTAAAGGAAATGGATGACTTGCCAACCTTAAAGGAAAGGGATAATTAAGGGATTGGAAATGGGAGGGTAATTTGGGCCTCTGGATATCTCACTCATTCTACGAAACGCAACAGCAAGCTGCTACTTTACGCCGGTTTTCTGTGAGACAGTGGTAACGACCGGACGAGTGAAGCCGGCCCATTCACGCTGTAGGCAAAACTGTCAACAGCGTGGCTCTACCACTCAAAAAATGTATGTACAATACTCTCATAACTGTACTGATATTGAACAATGGAGTGGTCTTCAGTTGCTCAATCGCTGCACCATTGTTTTTTTGCATTTCACTCTAATTGAGCGTTGTTTGTAAAACAATTACAGCGTGTTCACACGGTTCCATTTCAGTCGATCAACTGCTCTATAGCATATAAACAGTCTCAACACTTTCACATTGAAAACCTTACACCGTTTGTTGCTTCAAGTCTTTTGTTGAAAGTGATTCGACTCTTCTGAAGTACCACAAAGTTGCGTTCAATTGACCGTAACTCAATATTACCATTTCGCTTACTCTCAACTAGAACCGCTATCGCGCTCCCTGTTTGTGAGCTGCCAACTTCCGCGTTATGTGATGCAATTTTACTTCTAAACAGCCCGTCTGAATAGTATACATTAAAGTATTTGGTTTTCTGTGAGAAAGTGATAATGCTTCGGTCGAACCTGGAGGCCGATTCTCGTAATTTTAAATGTTCAAAATATCGTTCCGATCTAGTCTCAGCGTTAAGAAAGTTGCAAACGGCATTCTCTTAAACCAATAATCAACGTCAAATGTGAACATAGATCGTAATGAGATTTAATGTAGAAATTGGCGTCCTGGTCGAACCGACCCATTTACGCTACAAATAACTGTCTGCATAGGCTTCACCATTTTCTTTCTTTCTGCCTGGCGTTACCGCGGCTTAATGCCAGGGTACGCCTTCTCATCATGATTTGACGGTGGATTTTGTATTATATAGGGCAACCCGCCGTCTGACCCTCTACTACCCGCTACGGGAACAAGTTTCGCCATTGCCCCGTCCGTTAATCATGGCTCTACCACATAAAAAAAATCATAACTTACCAATTTAATATATTTTTTTACTGTAGTAATTGGCATTTGTATGATGCAAGCGCCATTAAGTTAAGAGTGATTTGTTACCAACAAGGTGAATGGTTGAATATTAATCAAACATGTATTTTTTGTCGGCATTCTCCGAGTTTAGGAACGATTTTGTGTGTTCAATCGTGACTTATTCCATTAGGGGCAACTAGAGATGATGGATTAATATCATTAGACTTTTTTAAGGTTAAAGTGATTCTGATTACACTTGTGTAGGGAAAGTAAAGTAAGAAAGTAAAAGAAAAGTAAAGTAAATAAAGCAAAGTTAAAGTATCTCTCTATTCTAAAAAAAAGTAACTGGGGCCGCCGCTGCCAAAAGCTTGTGACGCTATCTCCTCCGAAACCGCTGGGGGTATGGGGTCGAGACCGATACCAATCGATGCAGAATAATATGGGGAAGAAAATAAGATATGTCTCATATTCGTCAGACTCAAGATTTTTTTTATTTTATGTTTTGTGGAAAAACATGGGCAAAGCCCCTAGTAATATATATATATATTTATTTAAAGTCTAAACACCGGTCAAGTACGAAGCGAACTCGAGTACCTACCGAGGATTCTGCACACACTCAGTATTGATTTTGTATTTATTGCAAAAGACAGCCTCCGTGGCACAGCGGGCGAGTAACCGGATGTGAAGCAAGAGGCCCCGGGTTTGATTCCCGTACCAAGACAAAAGTTTGTGTGATCCACAAATATTGGTTTCGGGTCTGGGTGTTTTCTCCCCAAAGGGGTTGACATCAGGGGCCGGTAGTAAAAACTACAAGCCAAATCTTTCTGTAATATGTGTTAAAAAGCATATTATGCCGACCCTACTGCGAGTGGGATAACAGCAGGTAAAAGAAGGAGAAAAATGCATAATCAAAGTGAACAATGTTGACGTGGTTCAAAGACCTTTTATATGTAAACAAGGGTCAACCTTGGCATTATATATTAATTCACAACGAGTTTTTTTAAAGATCAACACCGCAAGACAGATTCCATCCGATTATAATAAAACTAATATGAATTCGATACGTTTCGAGAATAATGTATTTTTGATGATGTTTTATATCAACGGCGATGAAGCGATAATTTACCAAATGAAGTGAAATGAAATAGTTTTATTCATCATGTAGGCAATTAAAATAGCGCTTATGACAAGTCAAAATACGTCAAGTCGTAGTTCCTGATACCCACGATACAGGTTTACCTAGTGTGGGGTCAGGACTATGTGTGTGACTGTTGGGTGTAACAAAAAAAAAAAAAAAAAAAAAAAAAAAAAAAAAAAAAAAAAAAAAAAAAATAAACAAACTTATGTTTAGAAATCATATCAACTAATGTATACATAACATACATAGCTTCGGTGGCGCAGTTCGATCCCCGGGTCGGGAAAAGTGGTATTGGGTTTTTCTATTATGAAATGCTCAATATTTATGCCCGGAGTCTGGAATTTGTGCCCAGTATGGCGATAGGCTCGCCTCCTATCACATAAGGGACGGAATTACGCTCGGCGAAATGTGGGTGTACTGGTTACACCTCTGCCTACCCCTTCGGGGATTACAGGCGTGAGTGCGTATGTACATAGCATCATCAAAATACACTGGACAACTATAAACTTTACAATATTTTTATTATGGAATAGTCCAGAATTGTTAAGTATTATTATTATTTCTTCTTTTTTATGGGTCGATATGGACAATTGGCAGAATATGTTTGTCTTATAAAGCAATAAAATCCTTGGATAATATTTATTTTAATGCCAATTTGGCAGCCTGACCAAATTGTCACACTCTCGTTACATTGCAAAGACTGCCATTACACTGCACCATCTGTCCGGAATCCGGACGCCCCACTGCGTGTCGCCGCGCTGGGCCTGAAGGTCAATTCTCATATTTAACCGACATTGCTTGTGAATTTTAACCTAGCTGAGATTAGATTGTGATTTGACTAAAAATGGCATTCTACTCCTCTTTTAGTTCAGTCCGGTACCAAGATGATCTCATCTCTATTTTTTTTTATTGCATAGGCCGGCAAACAGCCAGTGGGCTACCTAATACCGAAAGAATCATGGGTGCGTTGCCGACCTTAAAGGAAAGGGATAATTAAGGGATTGGGAAGGGGAGGGGGTTTGGGCCTCCGGATATCTCACTCACCGTACGAACACAGCAGCGAGCTGCTACTTTACGCCGGTTTTCTGTGAGACAGTGGTAATGACCCGGACGAGCCGACCCATACATGTTGTAGACAAAAATATCTACAGCGTGGCTCTACCACTCATAAAATCTATCTCATTTCAATCTTAATTCAGCCACGTTTTTGAAGTTTATTTATGGGCATGTGTAATTTAAAAATGTTAGCAAAATGCCATTTTGGCTTCAGTCAACTTTTAATCTATTTCCGATCTCATTGCGATCTATATTTACATTTGACGTTGATTATTGGTTTGTGAGAATATTCGTGCAACTTTCTTGATACGGACAGCCTCTGTGGCGCAGTGGGCGAGCAGCCGGTTGCGAAGCGTGAGGCCGTGGGTTCGATTCCCACACCTAGATAAATGTTTGGTTCACAAATATTTGTCTCGGGTCTGGGTGTTATGGGACCGCAAGTCCCTCGTAGTTCCTAATACACACCGTACAGGTTTACCTAGTGTGGGGTCAGGACTATGTGTGTGACTGTTGGCTTAAAACATAAACATAAAACAGTCTAGAGCAATTATATTTTGAACATTTTTATTTACGAGAATTGCCCTTCTGTTCCCTGGCTAGTGCGGGTGCTTATTACGTACATTATCCTGTTGATCGATGAATGGGTCCATATTATCTATGACCGCGTTACATTCGTGAAATGGGAAATAAGTGATATTTTCTAAGGCAATGTCAAATGTTATAAAGGCATTAAGGTGGTTATGGGCATATGTCATTTAACATTGGTTGTACGGTGTAACCCCACATACACTCACGTAAACGATAGACTCAGCAATTTGTCATTGCACGCATTTATATTGTAAAATCAATCAGTTCACCATCATAATGGTGGTTGCATTTATCTAGAGTTGCAATTAGTTTTTGTTTTTAATGTATGTGTTGAATTTTGAATTACAACAATTATTTTTAACTCCATTCGCAATCCTTATCTAAATAAATAAATAAATAACGCGTCCGCATCGCACATATATCATAAGTGAACTCAATATATCAATGCAAGTTGTTATGCATTTCACAATCTCTATATTTTGGCTACAGAGCATAAAATAAGAAAACTTGCATACGATAATAAAATCACCAATATGCCATTTAATGAGAATCTCATAAGCATTAATGACCGTGATGTGATAACATACAAGTGCACAGTTCAACGTGTGTGAACATGCACATGTGACATTTCCTTGTAAGTAATAGTTGACTATATTGAATTGAATAATAATTTGACTGCCTCGATGGCGCAATTGTAATGCGTACGCGTTACGATTGAGGTCAACTCTGAGGTCTCGGGTTCGATCCCCGGGTCGGGTAAAGTGGTATTGGGTTTTTCTATTACGAAATGCTCAGTATCAGCCCGGAGTCTGGAATTTGTGCCCGGTATGGCGATAGGCTCGCCCCCTATCACATAAGGGACGGAAATACGCTCGGCGAAATGTGGGTGTACTGGTTACACCTCTGCCTACCCCTTCGGGGATTACAGGCGTGAGTGCGTATGTAATAATTTGCACGAAACAATATTCTGATTTCTGTGACAGCATGTTACAAGGTAGGCCCCTCGTATGCGAGAGGCCATCTGGGTTGGTACCATCGCTTCGCCTATTTCTACCGCCAAGCAATAGTGTTTAAGCACTGATGTGTTCCGGTTTTAAGGACATTAATAATAATAATAATACTAGCCCTGTATTATATACGCCCCACTGCTGGGCACGGGCCTCCTCTACTGAATGAGAGGGGTTAGGCCTTACTCCACCACGCTGGCCTAATGCGGGTTGGTAGACTTCACATACCTGCGAAATTCTTATAAAGGACTTCTCAGGTATGCAGTTTCCTCACGATGTTTCCTTCACCGTTAAAGCAAGTGATAATTAACAATTAATACACACATAACTTAAAAAAGTCAGAGGTGTATGCAATTGGGGCTGGTTTCGAACCTGCGACTTTCGTCTCGACAGTCCATACCACTCCCCGCTAAGCTATCACCGCTTGTTAAGGATATTGGAGCCAGTGAAATTACTGGGCATTGTGAGACTTAACATCTTATGTATCGGGGTGACTAGCGCAGTCCAATGCCAGTGCTTTATAATTCAATGTTCTATGTGGTGATGCTTCTGTTTATGGGCAGGTGTGGCACTTACCATCAGGCGAGCTACCGGCTCGTTTCATCACTCAAGCTAATGAAGTTGTTTCTACTTTATTTAAAAATGTTTAAATGGATAGTTTTGGAGATAGTTTAACATTTATCTTATACATCTATTCTTATCATTATCTGGACAGCTCCGTGGCGCAGCGGGCGAGTAGTCGGCTGCGAAGCGAGAGGCCGTGGGTTCGATTCCCACACCGAGACAAATATTTGTGTGATCCACAAATATTGGTCTCGGGTCTGGGTGTTGTGGGACCGCAAGTCCCTCGTAGTTCCTGATACCCACGACACAGGTTTACCTAGTGTGGGGTCAGGACTATGTGTGTGACTGTTGGGTGTATTATTATTATTATTATTATACTTTTTAATAAAAATCCAAACTTTGGTTATCAATGATTATCGCTCGGAGACGTCTTTGGATGCCTAAAGTAACCTACATAACGAGGCCGAGACGACATCTCCGAAATATCAATACAAACGAGAAAAATAATGATACAAAAGACAGGTGGTGGGTTTAACAGAACAAAGCGCTCTCTAGTGTGTCAAGGCGTATATATGTAGGTCACACTTGCAGAGTGCGTTCAAGGATTCTGTATTGCAACTTTAGCTTAAACGATAGCTTCGAGATTTACGATCTGTAGGCTTAGTACGAGTTGCAAATACGTTCACAGTTTTCGAATTCGTATAAAGTTCAAAGTGTCAAACTAGTAATTCATACGGTTGTAAAGGAAAGAATCGCTTGAAAACAAATTTCATATTAGACTAATGTGAAATAAAATTAACCATATTATTAATTTTAATTAATCATAGTTCCCACTAGTGGCTACTAATACTCGACGTATGGAAGGAAAACGAAAACTAGGAATAATAGTTTAGGAATACTATTAAAACTTGTACTAGGCCTACTGCAATAATCTGAATTGGATTGTTAATATCAGTGTTAGATAAAAAACGACGATCAAGCATATCATTAATATGCAACACGAGAGATTTTTTTAAACGCGTTTTGTCTTGAAATCCAGTTTGATCTGGATATTTTTATACGTCTAATATAGTCGTAATGCGTACGCGTTACGACTGACGCTGACGCTGAGGTGTCGGGTTCGACCCCGGGTCGTGTAAAAGTGATATTGTGTTTTTCCATCACGAAATGGTCAGAATTGTGCCCGAGGCGGCGATAGTCTCGCCCCCTATCACGTCATGGGATGGAGATACGCTCGGCGAAACGTGGGTGTACTGGTTACACCTCTGCCAACCCCTTTGGGATTACAGGCGTGAGTGCGTATGTATGTATGTATTCTATATGTCTATCGAACATGATTGCATAGAAGAAGCGACTCATGATGTCAAACGTACATACAATAGTGGATACTTTCCATCATTCTGTGGTATTTTGTCTACGAACCCTAACATGACGTAATAATTTTATCGAATACTTTTATGTGCGATATTTTTCGTCAATAGTTTTCTCTGTCGCACGCGAGACATGTCGTGGGCATTTAATAAGCCTGCAAAAGTTGATACTAGTAAATCGCAATCCTTTATTTTCAGATTTTCATAGCCTTAAGGATTATTATGATTCATGCAACAGTAAATTATTTTTTGGTTATATTAGTAAATTCTGACAAGTTAGTATTAAGTGAAGGAAACGCCATGAAAGCCTCGGAAATAATTACATACATACATATACATACGCACTCACGCCTGTAATCCCCGAAGGGGTAGGCAGAGGTGTAACCAGTACACCCACATTTTGGCGAGCCTATCGCCATACCGGGCACAAATTCCAAACTCCGGACTGATACTGAGCATTTCGTAATAGAAAAACCCAATACCACTTTACCCGACCCGGGGATCGAACCCGAGACCTCAGTGTTAGCTTAATCGTAACGCGTACGCATTACAACTGCGCCACCGAGGCAGTCGGCCAATACTTATCAAATGTCGTTAAACCTATGATACGAGAAGGAGAACCCTGGCATTAAGCCGGGATAACGCCAGGCAGAAAAGAAAAAAGATAGCAAAGAATAATCACTGTTAAAACAGCTTTCGAACAGAAAAAAACATAGGCAGTCAGAAGGCCGACAGAAGTGAAATCTTAAAAATATTAAATAACACTGTTTTTTTATGATATTTGAATAAATTGTAGACACACGATTTAAAAAAACCTGTAATTTAAAATCTACACTAATATATTATAAAGAGGAAAGATTTGTATTTTTGTATGTAACAGATAAACTTAAAAACTACGGGACCGATTCAAAAAATTATTTTGCCTTTAGATAGTTTCATTATCACTGAGTAACATAGGCTACTTTTTATCCCGGAAAAGGCCCTTCACGCGGGCGGAGCCGCGAGCAAAGGCTAGTCATTAATATTTGTCTAGTTTTCACATCTATATGTGTACGAGCTGCGCGCGCACAGCGTGTCGGTGACGCTAAATCATAAGATTTTATCCATCTTAAATTCGCCTAACGTACCTATAGATGTTTTCACTTCAAAAATGCATTCAAAACACTGCATTTCTTATGATGACACAGACAGAGAATGGGGTCAAACTTACAACACCCCTCTTTTTTATTGGGGATTATTATCTCTGAGATTCCAGATCACGAATAAATATATTCGTCCACAGAAGAAAGTGAAAATATAACACGCAATGTACAAGATGCAAGTTACGTAACACGAGACTTTCACTTCTATCATAATAATCTAGATAAAAGTTAGGTGTACTGAACGCGAAGTTGCAAAGGATCGTTATGGCTTATACATGCCTAGATGAAATTGATTTCCTTTTTTTACGTAATAGGCTCGCGTTTGGCCACTATCACGCCTGATGGTAAGCGATGATGTGGCCTAAGATGAAGCACGCTTGCCTAGCAAAAACGATTCACTCGGGACTTGAAGACACCTAGATTATATTTATCGGGGAACAAACCTGACTTGATAATGAATATTTTTACCGTATTACAAGCTGGGTCCGATGTGCGTTGTCCCTTTCTCTTTCTATGTACCTAGGTACCACGATCAAAATTACGAGCTTCAGCTATCTTTAGAAATGTCGGAAATACGGGCATGTGATGATGATGGCCTGATAAAAATCTGTTAATATTTACATTACAAACATACATACGCACTCACGCCTATAATCCCCGAAGGGGTAGACACAGGTGTAACCAGTACACCCATATTTCGCCGTATCTCCGTCCCATGATGTGATAGGGGGCGAGCCTATCGCCATATCGGGTACAAATTCCAGACACCTAGTAACTGAGCTTTTCGTAATAAAAAACCCAATATCACTTTTACCCGACCCCGCGATCGACCCGATAACTCAGCGTCAGCCTCAGTTGTAACGCGTACGCATTACAACTGCGCCTCCGAGGCAGTTAAAGAATTTAATATAAATACATTATATATCCGTTTTTTATCACCAACGTTTGTAAACGTTCACAGAGCAACTAAAACTTACAACAATGCCGGACAACTGATTTACGAATCGAATAAAAAGTTTAATACAAAAACAACCGACTCGAATAAAGAAATAAAATCTAAACAACAATTTTCTAGTCGATGCTATTCCAATTTGAGTCGGCTTTCTTTTTTCATCACTGATTTCACCCTCTTAGGAGTGGACCTATCGAATACAAAAATAATAATTCTAATCGTTTCACATTTGGTAGAGTTATGCGGGAACATACATGAAAAAAAATAGGTAGGCCCGGCGAGCCTCAAGCCTTCAAGCCTTTGTTCTTTTTTGCATTGGTTAAAAATTGAAGCAAAGGATTGGTCAATCTAGGCATTTTGAGAGCATGTCAAAATGCCTATATTGGACAACCAAAAAATCAAAATGACTTTTTTTATGGCATAGGCCGGCTAACGAGCAAGTAGGTCACCTGATGATAAGTGATCTCCACCGCCATGTATGCCCACAACACCAAAAGAATCATGGGCGCGTTGCCGACCTTAAAGGAAAGGGTTAAGGGATTGGGCAGGGGGCGGGGTTTGGGCCTGCTGATATCTCACTCACCGTACGAAACGCAGTAGCTAGCTGCTACTTCACGGTGGTTTTCTGTGAGACAGTGGTAACGATCCGGACTCCATAACATCTCCAACTTTTTTATTTCTGGACCATGCCCATAACTGCGTATGCTGCCACTAGACTAATGAGACGAACTTTTACACATATTATTATAACAAGACAAACTTATACAGACTGCCTCGGTGGCTCAGTTGTAATGTGTACGCGTTACGATTGAGGCCAACGCTGAGGTCTCGGGTTCGATCCCCAGGTCGGGTAAAGTGGTATTGGGTTTTTCTATTACGAAATGCTCAGTATTAGCCCGGAGTCTGGAATTTGTGCCCGGTATGGCGATAGGCTCGCCCCCTATCACATAAGGGACGGAGACACGCTCGGCGAAATGTGGGTGTACTGGCTACACCTCTGCCTACCCCTTCGGGGATTACAGGCGTGAGTGCGTATGTATGTATGTAAACTTATACAAGCAAGCAAATAAAAAAATGCAGTACAATAAAATCGATACGGGTGATCGTATTACAAGTGGATCTATATTTATCAGAGAACGGGCAAGGTCTGTGATGATGGAGCAACCGTTTATCTTTTTGCAAAAAAAACGTCGATAGCAACGCGAAACGAACTATAGAGAACTTACAACACGCCTCGCCCTTCCTGCATGTCTGCCGGCGTTCAAGTCCATTCAGATTAATCGCCCGCGGGCGGCATAAATTCATTGAATCGGTTTTAATGAAGTTCATGTGACGTCATAAAGTATGTTCATCAGTGGGTCTCTAATCGAACATCAATTTGCCTAAATCCGAAGTTCGGCGAATTAGCCGGTACTGCCCCTGAACCGATTTCTTTTCAACACAAATATAAATATGAAAAGAAACATACGATTTACGTGCCTCGGTGGCGCAGTTGTAACGCATAGCGCGGTACGACTGAGGTCTCAAGTTCGATACGATTAGATCATTACGAAATGCTCAGTATCAGCCCGGAGTCTGGAATTGTATGGCATGGTATGGCGATAGGCTCGCCCCCTATCACATCATGGGACGGAGATAAGCTGGGCGAAATGTAGTGCACTGGTTACACTTCTGCCTACCCCTTCGGGGATTACAGGCGTGAGTATATATAATTAGATTTACACCCACGATCGCACTGACTGGAGATCAACGAGCCGTGTAAAAAAAGCAGCGTACGAAAGTGTGAAACTATTATATGTACAAAACCGAACGTTACCAACTTATATGAAATTAGTTAAATATTTCATTTTCCAAACATTGAACTAATCGTGTTTAAGCCGAAGCTACTTCAGAATACTACAGCAGCGGCACCTTATGATGTCACTTGTGACAGCTTACAATAGTGTACAATAGAGAGAATTAGACGAGCCGGCCCATTCATGTTGTAGACAAAACTGTCTGCAGCATGGCTCTACCACTCCAAAAAATCTCTGTTGACATTATATTTGAACTGCACTGTTTAACATCAAGTCTAGTGTAGTCACTTTGTCGTGTACAACACTATTGTTTCGATGAGATGTTTCGATACATTATATAGTTCGAACAGTACCTCACGATTGCGATTCCTACAACTATGAACTTTTTTTTTTTTTTATCCTGGCTCGGCAAAGTGACTACGCTACACCTGATAGTAAGTATAGCGCAATCCATGAATACTGTCGACCAACGATAGACACTGAATCTATCGAACTATGAAGTACGGGAATTGTTCGGTCACACGTAGTGGTCAAAAATGCAAATCTGACAAATCTTCATAAGAATTTCGAAAGTTGTGAAGACTACAAACCGGCGTTACGCCAGGGTTGTGGATGCGACGTAACCCTTCTTATAGGTAGACGAGGTCCGTGCCCAGTATTGGGACAGTATGAATGATACAGGGTGAATTGAATAACCGACTACCTATATTAGAGTGGTAGAGCCACGCTGTAGACACTTTTGTCTGCAGCATATATGGGCCGGCTCGTTCGGGTCATTACCACACTCTCACACGAAGACCGGCGTAAAATAGCAGCTTGCTGCTGCGTTTTGTACGGTGAGAGATATCAGGAGGCCCAAACCCCTTCCCCTTCCCAATTCCTTAGTTGTCCCTTTCCTTTAAGGTCGGCGACGCACCCATGATTCTTTTGGTGTTGTGGGCGTACACGGGCGGTGGAGATCACTTACCATCAGGTTACCCACTTGCTCGTTTATCGGCCTATGCCATAAAAAAATCTTTGATCTCTAATCTGTTGAGATTAGTAGATTAGTTGTAAACTGGTTTTGTTATCCAGCGCGATCATACAATTCTCGAGGCCTACCATTTGACCATGCAGCGTCAATGGTCGAAATGTTTGTAGGTCGTTCCGCTCTGACCATCGACGCAAATCGTACCTGCATAATTAAAATGCTACAATTATTACTCTTAAAAGTAATTAAACTTAAGATCTTCAGCGATAGCGCGTTTCGGTGTCATTGTTTGAAATAATTTAAGGTTAGGTTGAAAATAACGCTGATCTTCTTGGTCATAACCTTCATTTTTGGATATTTTTAGACAACACAGTGTTTCTGTATACATGCATGTTCGAAAATGTCTCGTAAACGAATGAATCAATTGGGGTGATAGTTTCAGTAACTGGTAGAGCCAAGCTGTAGACAGTTTTGGCGTATGTATGTATGTACATTCACACTCACGCCTGTAATCCCCGAAGGGGTAGGCAGAGGTGTAACCAATACACCCACATTTCGCTGAGCGTATCTCCGTCCCACGATGTAAAATTATATATTAAAATATATGCGATTTTTTATTCCTTATGGTTTCTTTCTTAATGCCTTTTTAAGTTTTAAATATAAAGGTCAGTGTACTACGATTTACGTCAGATACGCTTAAAAAGTAGTTCTCTTTTAAACGTGTTTTTAATGGTGCATGATAAATGAGTGTAGATGCATACAAATGTCAAAATTATATACATAATTTGCCTTCTTTTGTGTGCCCCTATATGTTACAGTAGCGGCACCGTATAATGTCACATGAGACTCATGTAAGCATAAGATGTACTGTAAATATTGACAAACTAGAGTGAGACAATCATAAGTTGGCGGTTAAGTTTTGGAACGAATTAAAAATGTATAGAATATATGTATGTGTGATCCACAAATATTAGTTTCGGGTCTGGGTGTTGTGGGAACGCAAGTTTCTCGAATCACGATACAAGTTAATCTAGTGCGGGGACAAGTCTATGTGTGTGACTGTTGGGTGTATTATTTATATAATTTCTCACACTTGATCACTTATACATCATACTAATATTATAAATGTGAATGTAAGTTTGTTTGTTACGCTTTCACGCGAAAACTACTTAACCGATCATCATGAAACTTTGTACACATATTCTTGGAGGTATAAGAAGTAACATAGGATACATTTTAAGAAAGAAAAAAAATATTTGTTTGTTACACTTTTACGCCTAAATCACTGAACCGATTTTGATGAATTTTGATGTAGAGATAGATGGGACCCTGGAGACACGGTTATAGGCTACGTTTTATTTCGGAAAGGTCTATTAACGCGGGCGGAGCCGCGAGCAAAAGCTAGTATATTATACACGCATGAGCTTGGTGTTTCGTATTTGAAATGTTATTAACATAATAAAATAATGACATCGTTTATATATCATGTAGGCAATTAAAATAGTGCTTATAACATTATTCAGTACAAAAATAAAAGCAAGATATTTATGTATCAGAAACCATATTATCAACTTACTTATGTAGCTATACATTTTTTTTTTTTTTTATACTGGCTCGGCAAAGTGACTACGCTACACCTGATGTTAAGTGCGGCGCAATCCAAGAATACTGTCGACCAACGACAGACGATGTGTCTATCGTAGGTCGGCAAAATTATGCCAGCCTGCCTAATTGCTTCTTCACACTCCGTTTAAAGGACCCCATATTATAGGAAGGAGGGAACACGTGTGCCGGCAAACTATTCCACAGCTTGATGGTCCGGCAGAAGTAAGATTTTGCGAACTTTTTAGTTCTAGCCGAGATGGAAGTGACCACAAAGCTGTGGTTTCGTAAGCCAGCACGCGTGGTTCTGTTAAGGAAAGGTCAGGATGGGATAAGGTCAAACAACTCTTCAGAGCATTCACCGTGATACAGACGATAAAAAAAGCTAAGTGAGGCAATGTCCCTACGCAATTGCAGCGGCTCTAAGTTCTTAGTAACGTCTGCATCATTCACAATGCGAACAGCCCGTCGCTACAATCCGTCCAAGGCATCGAGTAAGTACTTGGCGGAACCGTCCCAAAGGTGCGAACAGTATTCCACACCCGGCCGTGCTTGCGCTTTGTATAAGCGGTAAAGCTGACCGGGAGTAAAAAACCCACGCACCTTGTTCAGGATTCCGACCCTGCGTGAAGTGGCGGATATTACGCCCTCGATGTGGTTCCTTGGATTCAGATCGCAGCAAATATCCATGCCTAGGATACTTAGGCTATTCCGCATTATACATACATACCATCAATGATACACTAGGTAATAACACTAAACCAGTTTATATTTATCTCTCTTCTCTCTATCTCTCTATTCTAAAAAAAAATAACTGGCGCCGCTGCCGCTGCCAAAGGCTTGTCACGCTATCTCCTCCGAAACCGCTGGCGGTATGGGGTCGAGACCGATACCAATCGATGCAGAATAATGTGGGGAAGAAAGTAACATACGTCTCATATTTGTCGGACTTTAAGTTTTTTTTAATGTTTTGTGGAAAAACATGGGCAACGCCCCTAGTACATATTATAAAACATTTCTATGGACTTTGTTATTAATTTTTGGGGGGTGGATATGGACCATGGGCATAACCGAAACGACACGTGTTTTAAAACTACCACTGGATCCAAAATGACCCAGCCTGAGAACACACTACTGTGTAGGCGTGTAAATAAAATCTATACAAATAAATAAAATTGAAGTGTCTGTTTGCAATATTAAAATAACCGCTTTTACTACATGCATATGAATGTATATACAGTACCTACACCAAAATATATTTTTTTTAATTTTTGTCTGACTGTCTGATTGTTCCGGCTAATCTCTGGAACGGCTGGACCGATTTTGACTGGCAGATAGCTGATGCAATAAGGAGTAACTTAGGCTACTTAGGCACTTTTTTATCCCGGAAAATGACATTCACGCGGGCGGAACCGCGAGCAAAAGCTAGTATATTATATAAATAAAGGTGCAATGACATGTCATTCTGAATATTAATGTAATTTGTATTATTATCAACCAATGTTTACCAACTATAGTCTGCCAAGTACCAACTGTTGCCATAGTAATTTAACCTTTTCGATCAACTTGGAGTAACAAATAAACTATATTTGCATACATACATACATACGCACTCACGCCTGAAATCCCCAAAGGGGTAGGCAGAGGTGTAACCAGTACACCCACATTTCGCCGAGAGTATCTCCGTCCACGATGTGATAGGGGCGAGCCTATCGCCATACCGGGCACAAATTTTAGACTCCGGGCTGATGCTGAGCATTTCGTAATAGACAAAACCCAATACCACTTTACCCGACCCGGGGATCGAACCCGAGACCTCAGCTTTAGCCTCAATCGTAACGCGTACGCATTAAAACTGCGGTGGCGCAGTATTTTTTATATATAAACTCACACCTGTTTCCCATAGGGGTAGACAGAGACAATGGATTTCCACTTGCTAAGATCCTTTGCACACCTCTTTGGCCATCTTCATTAAATTCTTCATACATGTTAAATAAACTATATTTGAGGCTAGATAACCATTTTATGTTGAACAATAACTTCACTCGCTAGGCCATTTTGGCAAATGTGGTAGTAGCACAAATAGGGTTTAAAAAAAAATTTAACATCTCTCTTTAATATTTCCTAGTCACGTTGGTCAGTTTCTATATAATAAGTTTAATTTATAATTTGATTATTTAGAATAGAAACAAAGTAGTCAATGTAAGAAAACAAAAAAAAAAAACAGTTATCTTTAGCACATACATTGATTGACTGTGGTCGTTAATTACTTGATAGATTACTATTCTGCTATCTATACTCTTACAAACAAAGACAAATAAATTAAAATACAATATAAATTAACGAATTCCATCACAGAGGTTATCTAATGTCTTTATTTGTGGCCACATATAATTTTGACTACATAAAAACATTAAATTGACTGCCTCGGTTGCTCAGTTGTAATGCGTACGCGTTAAGATTGAGGCTAACGCTGAGGTCTCGGGTTTAATGCTCGGGTCAGGTAAAGTGGTATTGGGGTTTTGTATTACAAAATGCTCAGTATCAGCCCGGAGTCTGGAATTTGTGCCCGGTATGGCGATAGGCCCGCCCCCTATCACATCGTGGGGCGGAAATACGCACAGCGAAATGTGGGTGTACTGGTTACACCTCTGCCTACCCCTTCGGGGATTACAGGCGTGAGTGCGTATGTATGCATGTATATCATTTTGACTACATAAAACCTCAAATCAAATCCTTTATTCAGTAATTAGGCCGCCAACGGCACTTTTACACATCAGTTATTAAGTTAGTGCTTAAAATATTTAGTTTTTGAATATTAAAATTTACAGTAACTAGTTGAATTATAGCAGTGATAGCTCAGCGGGGAGTGGTATGGACTGTCGAGACGAAAGTCGCAGGTTCGAAACCAGCCCCAAGTGCATACACCTCTGACTTTTCTAAGTTATGTGTGTATTAATTGTTAATTATCACTTGCTTTAACGGTGAAGGAAAAACATCGTGAGGAAACCTGCATACCTGAGAAGTTCTTCATAAGAATTTCGAAGGTATGTGAAGTCTGCCAACCCACATTAGGCCAGTGCGGTAGACTAAGGCCTAACCTCTCTCATTCAGTAAAGGAGGCCCGTGCCCAGCAGTGGGACGTATATAATAAAAAAAAAAAGTTGAATTATACATTGAAGATGTTTTAAGAAATGAGAGGTTCCTAATTAAAAACAATATGGGTATGTATAATTTGTAACATTTACCATATTTGTTATTATGTAATAACATTTTAATATGTTAATATGGTGATATTTTATAACTTATATAATTAAACAATGGAAATATTATATTTTTGAATAAATTTAACATTACATAACTGACAGCTTCTGTGGCTGAGTATCCAGCAGTGAAACAAGAGGCAGTGGTTTTAACTCCTTCACTAAGATTTTTTTTTCTCATAGAAGTACCTATGAGATAAAGAACAAATGATATCAAATAAATAAATCTCTGAGGTCAGGACTCAATACTATGCGTGTGACTGATGGAAATATTTTATAAAAAAACAAAACATGCCCAATTAGACAGGTCAGGATAATTCAGGTGACAGTCAATAGATGCTATGTCTCTTTGTTGACATTATATTTGGACTGTACACTTGTAGTCATCACTGCGCCTGGAAAAAAATACGAGCCAGTGCATGCCTGTAGTCAACATTAACTGCAATACACAATTGTGAAAGCAATTATTTCTAAACAGATGAAAGTAACAGTTAGCAGCTATTATGGCCAGTAAAAATGGTTTTTTTTTAACTGCGTAGATGGTTGATGTCGCGACTTATAATTACAAATATATATTGTATCTTAGAAATAGCATCATATAATGATTATAATAAAATTAACATTAAAAATCCTTTTAAATATATATTATACTAGCGACCCCGTGCAGTTTCACCCGCAATATATAATCAATAGTTAGAACCTGATTGCAGCTCCACCAACCGGATCCAATTGTATACAACGTGTTACAGAAAGGTGTGGTCATATTTTAGGGTCATTACATACACCTTACAAATCGTACTTATGTACTGGAGCTTTTAAATACCAAGACATCCAAAAATTTCACATTCATTTTGATCACTCGTTTATTAAGATCGATAAGATTGGTGACATCACTATTAATTATTATGAACGACACTCAATTTTTTATAAACTTGAATAAGTTGTACGTAATTCTACGAACATACGTACGTAACTTGTAATTTAAACACAAAATAACACCTGAAAGAGATTGTGTGCTGAAGACGATATTGGTACCATTCTCTAGAAGCATTTTAAAGACTTCATTCTCGTGTCTTCCATCTATGAATTTGGCTCAATACATTTGACGATCCTCTTAAAAGCTGTTATCAGTTACACCAACACAAAGTACCAATACATAATACTTATTTTTAGTTAAATACAACATATTTTTTGGACTCGTAAACATACTTCATAAAATCAGAAATTACCGAACTGACTGCGTCAAATAAATATTGACATTTGACAACTGTTTAATGTTTTTTTAATTATAAAATAATTAAATGAAAGGAGTTCTATAGTATCATTGTTTATCATTTAGTGTTGTCCAAATTTGAAAGTCGATATCGACATGTTACTCATTTGATAAAAAAGAAAATTCTTTAATTATTGTCCTAGCAATGCAATCGGATTTGGTACTATGGGAGATAAAATACTTTGCCCTACACTATACATTGTTTAAATTTGCCCACCCCTTTCTATAACACGTTGTATATAAATAATCCAAGGACACACTTAAACACACAAAAACAATCATCAAAATCCAGCCATACTCGAGTATTGTGCTTAGCAACATATTTAAATTTAACTTTTCATTATATTATATCATTTTCATAATTATCATTCTGAAAAATATTTAATATAACAATCTAATTTGGTATATATTTGTTGTTTTTTGTGGTGAATGATGTGTCACTTGTGGGTAGCACATAACATATCACAAATTGCACAAATAAGTAAATAAAAATTATTGAAATAAAACTAGTTTATACGGATTTTATCGCGGTTTAATTTTTATTTTAGTCCCGACGTTTCGAAAGCTTTTCAGCCTTCGTGGTCACGGGAGAGACTGACCTTTTTTTTTAAATAATTAAAAATAAATGTATAATTTTATATAAATGAAGGTAGCTATTGTAACATTAACTTTTCGAGACGACCTACACCTCAGTCTCTCCCGTGACCACGAAGGCTGAAAAGCTTTCGAAACATCGGGACTAAAATAAAAATTAAACCGTGATAAAATCCGTATAAACTAGTTTTATTTCAATGTGTAATATTCGCGTAAACCTAAGAAATCACTAAATAAAAATTATGTTTAGGGCAAAAAAAAATGTAGTGCTAGAAAGAGGTAAACATAATATATTATGTTGAAAGATATAAGATAGAATTTAGACACATTATATTCTATGGTATAGCATCTTTACCATTGTCAGAATGTGTTGAAGCAAGTAGTATTTCGAAATGGAAAAAAAGATTAATGAATTCTTTAAATGTTTTCATTTCAAAGGTTATAAAGCAGTGGACCTTCCAAAGTATTCTTATATGGAGATGCCCAGTTAAGAAGGTTATTTAGAATTAAATATTTATCTGTTACATAATTATTATAGTTGTTTATGTTTAAAAAAATGGCCAATGGAAGGTGAACACATTTTAGGTTCCTTATCATCCCTTTTTAATTTTATACATTTTGTTAGTTATTATATTTTAGGATGCCATTTGAGAAACAGTTTCAGCTGATTACTTGTTAGTAGTTACTAATTAAAAGATACAACATGTTAAAGGTATTGTATTGTATTTATTTGTTTAGGGATGATGATTTATTTTGCTTGGGATGTCTATGAGTTGCACAGATGGGTGATCAACTCACGTTAGTGAAACCTGTTACCTTAAAAAGGTGGAGGACCGTTTAAAACTAGGATGGGACACACTGATGGCATAGAATAGGAAGGAATAGCACTCCGTTGGCACCGCTTGAAACTGCAGAAACCTAAAAAGTGCCAAGAGACTGGACGGAAAGTCTGAAACTATGATTATTATTGTAATTTATATTACATTGTAAGTTAATATTGCCATCTTATATAAAACCCAGCTTAGTTTATGCTGATATACTGATAATTTCTTAGTGTGTGTGTATGAGAATTGTATAAACAATATGATCATACTTATCTAACACAAAAACGTCTGCTGATAATATCTTCATTGTTTACCAAATTATTTTATTAAAAACTGTAATATTGTATATCAATATTGTTAAAAATCAAAGCAGATCGCCCGTGACCTTGCCGGGGCGCTCACCTTGAGTGGACCAACTTAGATTAGTAAGGAAAACCGCGCAACAATGTTAATGACACGCGCCATAACTTACGCCACAGGCTAGTTCGATAATCGTGCATTGTTATCAAACATCCTAATACGCACTATATACGTAAATCGTATGACGCGGCGATAGCTCTGGATTGTCGCCAATAAAGAAAAAACAACATAACACAGACATGCACTTACCTGATGTCAACTGAGAATTTCTTCTAACAGCTAGCCTGCCCACGGACACGAAACTCAACCTAACACTACTCATTATAAACCGATCGAATTTTATTCAAATATAACATGGGCCACCGACCGAACGACTGAAACGGCACACGAGCTAAAGAAATTACAAAGTTGCTGCTATAGAGCAAGTCGCAATTTTTATTGTATTTGTTTGTCAGTGAGAGGTCTCTGTCATGACGCAACACTTTTAGTCAACATCAACACTGTTCGCAAATATACAATTATACGGCGTAAGTACGAAAACTGCACTTTACTATTTTTTTATATTGGATGTTATTACAAAAACAATTTTATTTAATAGTTAACGGAGCGGCCATCATGATGTTCACAGCTGATTTTGATGTGAAAGAAAATGAAATTCTTGTACCACGTTGTTTCGATACTACCGCTCCCTTACGGTTACTTTGGTAAGCTGTGGTGCTGTTGTAGCGATAAAACTGTACGTTTCTAGTTATTTATTGCTAGATGGCACTAGTTCCAAGTACTAATCAATTTTTAAATTATACTAATGCAATATTTTTGGAGTAAAATAATGCATGATACGTAATGACGTAATGAAATACTCAGAATCAGTAAGTTTTACAATATTTTCATAAATCTATATTTTTAAATAAAGAGTCTTCAGACTTCAACATCTATATCTGACTAATGCACTATTCCTGACGTAAAAGGCTGGTCACCCAAAAAGTGAATGTCAAACAAAACAAAAATATTTTGTCTTGTCTGTGGTGAAAAATGAAAATTGCTCAAAATGGCCGAGACAGAAACTGATAATAACAGTATTATCAGAACCGACAAAAGTAATAAAGATGCAGTGGCTAACAGTGGGCCCCGGCGCGTCACTATCTATAAAACCGAGACCGGGTTTGGTTTCAACGTGCGTGGACAAGTGTCTGAGGGTGGTCAGCTGAGATCGATCAACGGGGAGCTGTATGCTCCTCTTCAGCACGTCAGCGCGGTGTTGGAGAATGGCGCGGCGGAACAAGCCGGCATCAGGAAAGGGGATCGGATACTTGAAGTGTGAGTACTTATTACTATTGACTATAAGTTTATTCAAATAAGTTTCTTATTGGTTTCTTGTCCATGACTACACATAGCAACGCTTTTTCCGCGGAGACATATGTTTTTCGTGTCGCAACGGCTAATGCAACGGTCTTCTAGAAGTCACGACGTGCTTTACCTACCAATTGTCACATTTACATAATATTTGTAATGATTCATCCCAATATCTTTCTTTTGCTATTAAAATGCAGTCAAGTACCTATGTTCACACCATACATAACTGTTTAGAATAAGTAATAAGGTTAAATGTTATTCATAACAAGTTTGGTGGTCTTTTATTGTATTTAAGTATCACTATGTAAAAACTTGGAATAGGTACCTTAATTTTGTATGTCTTGTGGTATTTTCCCACCTTATTACAATGACCAGACCAAGTAATAAGACATAATTTAATGTACTTTATCAACACAATTTGTCTCTGGTATACACAATAATAACTTTCAAAACATTTTTGTGTTTAATTTTTGTAGTAAATATTGTTTAAAACCACAATATTATTAATAGCATAACAAAGGATGTTTTATTATAAAATTGCATCCTATTAACTATTTACTAGGTATAGTTACAACCCAAATTAATTTTAAATTACATGTTGCAGTCTGTACGGGCAAGCACATACACAAGTAAATTGTATCATCAGCATTTTACGCCATAGCGCATTATTGTATTAGCATATTGAATCAGTTCGCCTTCAGTCATCAATCATTCCGCGCATACCCACACTCTCACACATAAACCCACACTCAACATAAACCCACACTCTCACACACAACCCCACACACTCTCACACATAAACCCACACTCTCACATAAATCACACACCCCTCACTCTCGTACACACCCCCACATTACCCCCAGACACACACACACACACACACACACTCACACACACACACACACTCACACACACACACACACTCACACACACACATAAACACACACTCTTTGGTTTCACTCACGCTAACAAATGTTTTCATTATTTTAATTGGTTTCTCAAGACACAGGCTCCGCCTAATTTGAGAACCCCTGGTAAATGTTTTTGTATTTTTCTCTATTTAAATAAAGATTTTTTCATTTTCATTTTTCATTTTCATACTCATTATAACATATCATACAAGTGTCTCAATATATCAATTTTATACCAAAAAAGACTCTCTTATTTATCAACTATCATTCTATCATAAAGATACTGTACGCACTGTACACAGTCAAAGAAAACTTTAGAGATACAAATAAGTCTATACCAAACCACATAAGACCACTAGTATGAAACAATTTTGGCCTGAACCCATTCCTTCATAGGGTACATACTTTTTTTCTACTGAGAAGTAAGATATAATAGAAATTCTTCTTCTTCTTCTTAGTCGTACACTCCTGGCGGAGTGGTTGTGGTCATGGATCATCTGATATGTTGACTACAGCTTTTGCGAGACTTCTCCACTTCTCTCTATTTGTGGCACTGCGTGTGCATTCAGTTAGGGAACTCCTTGAACACAATTTGATGAGGTCTGTCCATCTTGTGGGTGACCGGCTGCGAGAATGTTGACCCTCCACTCTTCCTTGTATCATCAATTGTTCCAAAGAGCTTTCGTTGCGGATGATATGTCCAAACATCTTTAGTATTCGCACTTGCACAATTGACGAAAGTCTTTGCTTGATGCGAAGCTCTTTCAAGATGTAAACGTTAGTGCGGTGAGCAGTCCATTTTATTCTTAGCATGCGCCTCCAGCACCACATCTCAAGGGCGGCAATCTTCTTACGGGTCTTTTGATGGATCGTCCATGTTTCAGCTCCATACAGAAAAATTGGAAATACTAAGCATCTCATAATAGAAATAATAATGTTTAAAGGAATGTCCTTTATTCTCTCACCAAGAAATACCTAACATGATGTTGAATTAGATTTTGTATTCTAATTTAAAGTTGCTTATACAATTACTGTTTAAGAAATATAGAGGCAATTTACTATCTTTTTAACAAAAAAATTGCAAGTAAAATTTGAATATTGCAAAGTTCATAATTATATGAAAACTTTGAAAATACTCTTTTTATGATTTGAAATATAAAATTTTTTAATAGAAAATGCAATTGTATTTTAATTGTTATTTATAACATAGGCTGGCAAACGAGCAATTAGGTCACCTGATGGTAAGTGATCTCCACTGCCACTATACCAGAAGAATCATGGATGGGTTGTATACCCC
Source organism: Mimas tiliae (assembly GCA_905332985.1). Taxonomy (NCBI): domain Eukaryota; kingdom Metazoa; phylum Arthropoda; class Insecta; order Lepidoptera; family Sphingidae; genus Mimas; species Mimas tiliae. The sequence goes on from HG995254.1 coordinate 1,051,449, forward strand.
AAAGGGAAATTGGGAAAGCGAAGGATTTGGGCCTATGGACATCCCACTCACTGTACGAAACGCAGCAGCAAGTTGCTACTTTTCAACGACAATGATAATGACCCAATCTAGTCAGCTCATTCATGCTATAGACAAAACTTTTTACAGTGGCTCTACAACTTATAACTTTCCTTTGTTATCATCATATTTAATCCAGTTTACACAATATTATTTCTTGACAAACTAAGGCAAAACACTTGTAAGATTTCAACATAGTATCTTGTAAATCGGTTCTATGTGGGTATATGTCAAACCATCTTATCTGTATAAATATCTTCTTATATGATTATAATCTTTATGTATATTATACGTTGAAATAAGATGACAAGAAATGTCACTCAAGCAAAGAATGACCCCACCAAAACTCTGCAAGGGGGCGGGGCTAGAAAAGTCTGTGCATAATAATCTCTAGTTGACACTTGATACGTCTAATGTTTTTGTGCGGTGCAGAACTTCGTATCTAGAAATTTAATATTTAGACACTAACTTTTAAGAAATAAAGTTTAGTCATTCGAGCTAATTCAAAAAATGCACCTATTTCCGAAGCGCACAATTCTATGTCGTCGTACTGTCCCAACTCGTAATCATGGGCTGAATGTTGTTTACATACATACGCACTCACGCCCGTAATCCCCGAAGGGGTAGGCAGAGGTGTAACCAGTACACCCATATTTCGCCGAACGTATCTCCGTTCTTCGATGTGATAGGGGGCGAGCCTATCGCCATACCGGGCACAAATTCCGGACTCCGGGCTGATACTGAGATTTGCGTAATATAAAAACCCAATATCACTTTTACCCGACCCGGGGATCGAACCCGAGACCTCAGCGTCAGCCTCAGTCTTAACGCGTACGCATTACAACTGTGTCATCGGGTAAAGTGATATTGGGTTTTTCTATTACGAAATGCTCAGTATCAACCCGGAGTCTGGAATTTGTGCCCCTATCACATAAGGGACGGAGATACGCTCGGCGAAATGTGGGTGTACTGGTTACACCTCTGCTTACCCCTTCGGGGGTTACAGGCGTGAGTGCGTATGTAATAAATAGTACAAGTTATGCCATATTCATTGTTATCATAATATAAATAAACAGCCAGACATCACATGTTGGACGGAAACACATGTTGCTCTTTATCATACATTCATTGAAGTACGTTTGGTAGATTCCATTATCCCTTATTTATAAATTGTTGATAGGTGTAGATGAATTTGAAGCGAAACTACTGGACATTATGAGACTTGACATTTTATGTCTCGGTGTGACGAGCGCAGTCCATTGCCATGCTGTGCTTTGTAATTCAAAGTTTTGTGTGGCGTTGCTTCTGTTTTTGGGCTTACCATCAGGCGAGGGACATGCTCGTCTCGTCATTCAAGCAAATAAAAAAAGACGCCATTTTAATTATATCAATCCAGCTGTAAATAGGCGTAGATCTGCATCTAACTCTTTCTTGCTATCTGGCCTTTGACTACTAGTCTTTCCACTGATTCTTCATTCCTGGAGATAAATAAGCCTTAGTAGTACGTAGTTGAATAGTCGACATCTACTGGTCTCCAATTCGAATCGCTGGAACGAGTCTATGTGGATTTTCCACCATGTTTACGGTGGTCGCTATCCAAATCCGTGGAATGAACATATCAGAGTCTGCCTATAAGTTCAATATTGCTATTTTTTTTTATTACCTAGATAGGCAGACGGCCCACCTGATGGTAAGTGGTTACCGCCGCCCATGGACCTCAGCAATGCCAGAAGCACAGCCAAGCCGCTGCCTACCGTTGAAGGAAAACTCTTTTTAAACCTCGCTTAAAGAAGGACAGGTCATAACGCTCGGGAAACACCGATTCAGGGAGTTCATTCCAGAGCTTGCATGTGCGTGGTAGAAATGAACGCTGGAAACGTACCGTGCTAGACGGGATTGTTTCTAGGTAATATGGATGAACTCTACTGCGGTGTCAGGTTGTGCGATGGTTTTATTTTATTTTATATTTTTATTGTATAGGCCGACAAACGAGCAAGTGGGTCACCTGATGGTAAGTGAACACCACCGCACATGTACGCCCACAATACCAAAAGAATCATGGGCGCGTTGCCGACCTTAAAGGAAAGGGATAATTAAGGGATTGGGAAGGGGAGGGGATTTAGGCCGGATATCCCACTCACCGTACGAAACGCAGCAGCAAGCTGCTACTTTACGTCGGTTTTCTGTGAGACAGTGGTAACGACCCGGACGAGCCGGCCCATTAATGCTGTAGACAAAATTGTCTCACTCTCTCAGTGGTAGAGCACTCGTAAAATGGAGGTATAATGGCTATTGAATAATCATCTGTTAAAAATAAATTAATTACAACGCCATAACATTCTCCATTACTACAAGGCAACGCCTAAAGTCTGTTCTAAATCATCATCACGGTAAAATCATGGTAAACGGATGACGTCGTTGTGTATTTTAAAATTATTTGTAAATCATACATATACAACGTGTTACAGAAAGGTGTGGTCATATTTTGGGGTCATTACATACACCTTACAATTAGTACTTATGTACCGGACCTTTTCAATACCAAGACATCCAAAAATTACACATTAATTTTGATCACTCGTTTATTAAGATCGATAAGATTGGTGACATCACTATTAATTATTATGAACGACACTCACTTTTTAATAAACTTGAATAAGTTGTACGTAATTCTACGAACATACGTACGTGACTTGTAACCCAAACACAAAATAACACCTGAAAGAGATTGTGTGCTGAAGACGATATTGGTACCATCCTCTAGGAGCATGTTAAAGACTTCATTCTCGTGTCTTCCATCTATGAATTTGGCTAAATACATTCGACGATCCTTAGTTCAATACAACATATTTTTTGAACTCGTAATCATACTTCATAAAATCAAAAACTACCGAACTGACGGCGTCAAATAAATATTGACATTTGACAATCTTTAATGTTTTTTTAATTATAAAATAATTAAATGAAAGGAGGTCTATAGTATCATTGTTTATCATTTAGTGTTGTCCAAAGTTAAAAGTCGATATCGACATTGTTACTCATTCGATAAAAAAGAAAATTCTATAATTATTGTCCTAGCAATGCAATCGGATTTGGTACTATGGGAGATAAAATACTTATACGCTATACTATACATTGCTTAAATTTGCCCGCCCCTGTCTATAACACGTTGTATACGCACTCACGCCTTAATCCCCGAAGGGTTAGGCAGAAGTGTAACTATTACACGCATTACAACGCGTACGCGTTACGATAAAGCTAACGCTGAGGTCTTGGGTTCGATCCCCGGGTCGGGTACAGTGGTATTGAATTTTTCTATTACGAAATGCTCAGTATCATCCCGGAGTCTAGAATTTGTGCCCGGTATGGCGATAGGCTCACCCCCTATAACATCGTGAGACGGAGATACGCTCGGCGAAATGTGGGTGTACTAGTTACACCTCTGCCTACCCCTTCGGGGAATACAGGCGTGAGTGTGTATGTATGTATGTAGATTCGGTAATATTTTTTTCATCCTGGCAAAGTGATGCACTGCAACTGATGATAAGTACAGTGCAGTCGTGATATAATGGCGCCCGTCGATAGACATTACGCCCCTTACGATCTATGCTATACAAATTATTAGTGATTTCACTGATGGGCTGTTTCTAAAACCCACGTCAACCTAATGCATTATTGCACAACATTCGAGGTACTAACTTACCTATGGGTCCCTATTCATGAGTGGCTGTGGGCGCACTGTCTTATAAGGAAACCCAATGTCACATTGGTAATTGTCATGATAGCCTCCGTGGCGCAGCGGGCGAGTAGCCGGTTGCGAAGCGTGAGGCCGTGGGTTCGATTCCCGCACCTAGACAAATGTTTGTCTGATTCACAAATATTTGTCTTGGGTCTGGGTGTTGTGGGACCGCAAGTCCCTCGTAGTTCCTGATACCCACGATACAGGTTTACCTAGTGTGGGGTCAGGACTATGTGTGTGACTGTTGGGTGTATTTATTATTATTATTTATTATTATTATTAATTGAGGTGCATATACACAAATCATTTCAACGAGCAATAGTGTGTAAGCACTGTTGTGTTTCGGTTTGAAGGACATTAAAGCTAGTGAAATTAATAATAGCAGCTCTGCATTTTATACGTCCCACTGCTGGGCACGGGTCTACTCTGCAAATGAGGTGGGTTAGGTCTTAGTCCACTGCGCGCTGGCCTAATTCGGCTTGGCGGACTTCACACACCTTCCAAATTCTGTGGAGAACTTCTCAGGTGTGCAGGTTTCCTTGACCGTTAAAGCGAGTGATATTTCACATACAATACCGGACACAAATTCCAATGCCGGTCTCAATTTATTAATTTTTCGACCTGGGAATTAAACCCAGTACCTCACGTTTCTTTAGTACACTAGCCCTAGAATAATGAGGCAATTTACAAGATAATTTTAGATACTTAGCTAGCTACTTATCTACACTAATATTATAAAGAGGAAAGATTTGTATATATGTACTTTCGTTTAGGGTCAGCAACGTTATTTAGGTAAGTATGGTAAATGTTCATGAGCGGTGGAAATCACCATCAAGTGATCCAGATTACTCATTTGCCAGTCTCGTTTATTAAAAAAAAATACAGATCAACGCATGATCAATTTGTATACATACGCACTCACGCCTGTACTCCCCGAAGAGATGTACAGTCGACTCTCGTTAATTCGAAACTCGAGGTACTCTTAAAATATTACGAATTATCCAGTGTTTGAAATATCAAATTGTTCAAAATTTGTGAGAGGAAAAAAATAAAACTTCGAATTATTAAGTGTTGGTCAATTATTATTTATTAACTGCTATTATATAACAATGTCAAAAGTTTAGAGGTACATTCAGTACATTGCGACAAGTTCAAACTTGTATCAACAGGTTGATACATACAATCTTTCCGCCTCCTTCTTTCTCTCTGCATCTTTGAATTGTCGAGTGTTGGACGCCGATGAGTTCGATTTAACGCGTCGTTTTGTTAAATAGCAATGATTTTTTCGTTCGAATTACCAAGTGCATAAAGATGTATTGATTTAGTTATAAATATAAAGAGATTTTGTAGGGAACTCGTGATGGCTTTAAATTATACAGAGGTTCGAATTATCGCAGGTTTGAATTAACGAGAGTCGACTGTAACTAGTACACCCACATTTCGCCGAGCTTATTTCCGTCCTATGGTTTGATAGGGGGCGAGCCTATCCCATATGGGGCACAATTCCAGACTCCGGGTTGATACTAAGCATTTCATGATAGAAAATCCCAATGCCACTTTACCCGGCCCGGGGATTGAACCCGAGACCTCGGCACAGCAGTCGTACCACGTACGCAATACAACTGCGCCATCGAGGTAGTTTGTAGGTACGTATCTACTCTGTTATTCGCGATCTTTGAATTCCCTAACGTTTTGCGTTGAATTTTGTTTTGCATGTACATACGCACTCACGCCTGTAATCCCCGAAGGTGTAGGCAGAGGTGTAACCAGTACATCCAAATTTCGCCGAACGTATCTCCGTCTCATGATGTGATAGGGAGCGAGCCTACCGCCATACCGGGCACAATTCCAGACTCCGGGCTGATACTGAGCATTTTGTATTAGAAAAACCCAGTATCACTTTTACCCGACCCGGGGATCGAACCCGGAACCTCAGCGTCAGCCTTAGTCGTAACGCGTACGCTTTACAACTGCGCCACCGAGGCAGTCTTGTTTAGCATGTGTTATTGTTAATTAAATCACAATAACAGAGTTATGTTATGTTGTTATTCATTTAGTATTATGATGCGGCGATAGCGTAGCGGGAAGCGGAACGGACTGTCGAAGAAAGGTCGAGGTCTCTATCCTGACCTATGCATTTTATTGTTTTCAGCCTCTGCGGCGCAGTGGATGAGTAGTTAAATGTCTGTGTGATCCACAAATATCTGTTTTTTTAGCTTGAGTAGGTCGCTCGATTGATGGTAATTTACTGTGTGACATGCATTGCTTTGCAAGTCAAAGTTTGTGTGGTGTTAGTTCTGTTTTTGGGCAGGCTTGGCGCGTACTATCACGCGAGCGTTCTGCTCGATTCGTCATTCAGGCTTATAAAAAAATGTTCTGACTGCCTCGGTGGCGCAGTTGTAATGCCGCGTTACGATTGAGGTCAACACTGAGGTCTCGGGTTCGATCCCCGGGTCGGGTAAGGTGGTGTTGGGTTTTTCTATTACGAAATGCTCAGTATCAGTCCGGAGTCTGGAATTTGTGCCCGGTATGGCGATAGGCTCGCCCCCTATCACATAAGGGACGGAAATACGCTCGGCGAAATGTGGGTGTACTGGCTACACCTCTGCTTACCCCTTCGAGGATTACAGGCGTGAGTGCGTATGTATCCCTCTATTCTAAAAAAAAGTAACTGGCGCCGCTGCCGCTGCCGCTGCCAAAAGCTTGTCACGCTATCTCCTCCGAAACCGCTGGGGGTATGGGGTCGAGACCGATACCAATCGATGCAGAATAATGTGGAGAAGAAAGTAAGATATGTCTTGGACTATGGACTTTGAGTTTTTTTTTATGTTTTGTGGAAAAACATGGGCAACGCCCCTGGTGTATGTAAAAAAATGTTCTCAAGCTGGTTTTGAATACTGAACCGATAAATGCACAATTTATAGCCTAGTTCACTCGACTATAGGTTGCGTCATTGTATGTACTTCTCAAGGAGATATTGGTGCTTTTCAATACTCTTTTATTTATAATGTGATTAATGGAGTACGGCTTGTAATGTTCAACACGGTGCAGTGCTTGTATGATCCACGATGTGAGGTGTTAACAGATAGAAATAAAGACCTTTTTCAGTTTGGGTATGTTATTTTGTTATTTGCTTCAACGTCAGTGAGTTTTTTAAGCTTTAAGTGAGTGGGCGTTGCCCATGTTTTTCCACAAAACATAAAATAAAAAAAAAACTTACAAGTCCGACGAATATGAGACATATCTTACTTTGTTCCCCACATTATGCATCGATTGGTATCGGTCTCGACCCCATACCTCCAGCGGTTTCGGAGGAGATAGCGTGACAAGCTTTTGGCAGCGGCGGCGGCGGCGCCAGTTACTTTTTTTTAGAATAGAGAGATAGAAACATGCTATAGATAGTTTTGTCTACAGCATGAATGGGCCGGCTTGTCCGGTCGTTACCACTGTCTCACAGAAAACCGACGTAAAGTAGCAGCTTGCTGCTGCGTTTCGTACGATGAGTCTGATATCAAAATGCCCAAATCCCCCTCCCCAAAGCAAAGCACTGCATTACACTGGACTGCGCTCGTCACCCCGAGACATAAGGTGTTAAGTATCATAATCCCCAGTAATTTCACTAGCTTCAATGTCCCTCAAACCGAAACACAATAGTGCTTGTACACTGTTGCTTGGCGGCAGAAATAGAGAAAGCGGTGGTACCAACCCAGCCGGCCTCTCGCATACGAGGGGCCTACCACCTTGTAAATTTATCATTTACCATCAGATGACCCACTTGCTAATTTGCCAGCGTTCTACTATAAAAAGCGTTCGTGGTATAATTAGCTGCTCTGCTTATAATCAATGTATTGTGCATTAGATTTGGTTGTGGGTCAGACGCTGATAATGTCTTGAGAGGTCAGAGGTTTTTGTTCATTTTATCCTCTTTGTTTGCTATGCAATGCACAAAACCAAATTATATGAATGATTATCAACTAATAAATAGCAGTGATAGCTCAGTAAGGAGTGGTACGGACTATCGAGACGAAAGGCTCAAAACCAGCCCCAAGAGCATACACCTCTGACTTTTCTAAGTTACGTGTATATTAATTGTTAATGATCACTTGCTTTAACGGTGAAGGAAACATCGTGAGGAAACCTACGTACCTGAGAAGTTCTCCATAAGAATTTCGAAGGTATGTGAAGTCTGCCAATCCGCATTAGGCCAGCGTGGTGGACTACGGCCTAACCCCTCTCATTCAGTAGAGGAGGCCCGTGTCCAGCAGTGGGACGTGTATAATACAGGGCTAGTATTATTATTATTATCAACTAACGCAAGGGTTTTCAAACTTTGGGATTCTTGTGATTTCTTAAGGTCGGGGGAGATAACTTATTCTCCCCCCCTTGGTCTTCTTTTTCAGCATTGAAGTTTCGGAGTTTTGCTTCTGGAGGTCCTGAAACCCTTCCATAGTATCGATGGAGACAACCATGGGGTTTTTTACACGGTAAAATACGCCATACTCCGTCTCTTAAAGTAGGCAATAAGATATTCTCCATGTAAAAAGTCACAAATTTCAACAGCGTTGTGACAACGTTCCTAAGAAGAAATCAACTGATTTTCATGTACTGTTAGTAGGTACTGAAAAGAAATGAAACAACCTTTATCATGATTAATTGCTTTTTCTTGAACGCTGTTACAACCCGCGCTAAAGAGTGGGAAGTTCATTCTTGCGACTGTTAATTAACTGGCGATTGATCAGCAGGCCAATTCTCGTAATTTTAAACGTTCAAAATATCATTCCAATTTAGTCTCAGCGTCGAGAAAGTTGCAAATGGCATTCTCTTAAACCAATAATCAACGTCAAATGAAAACGTAGATCGTAATGAGATTGAATGTAGAATAAAAGTTGACTGAAGCCAAAACGGTATAATGCTACTGCTAATGCTAGGTGCATTTGACGTTGATTATTGGTTTAAGAGAATGCCATTTGCAACTTTCTTGACGCTGAGACTAGATCGGAATGATATTTTGAACATTTAAAATTACGAGAATTGACCTTCTGATGCGTACATTACGCTTGTTCTTCTTGGGATGCTTGTTCCATTCCAGGCCTCATCCTCATCACATTGTACCTACTTTTTTCCCCTTTTTATATGTATCTTTACAAGGTGGTAAGTCCCTAGTATATAAGAGGCCGTCTGGGTTGATAGTGGTAACATCCGCTTTGCCCAATTCTGCCACCAAGCAGCAGTGTGTGTGTTTCGTTTTGAAGTACATTGGATTCAGTGAAATTACTGGGCATTATGAGACTTAACATATTATGTCTCTGGGTGACGAGCGGCAATGCCATGCAGTGCTTTGTAATGCAAAGCTCTGTGTGGTGTTGCTTATGTGTATGGACAGGCGTAACCCTTACCATCAGGCGAGCGAGCTGCACGTTTTGTCACTCGAGTTAATAAAAACAAAACAAAATGATTTATTTAGTGATACCTACTATCTTGCAGAGTAATTTTTATTTCTGCTGTTGTATGACCATTTTAAATGCCTATGATATAAATCTTGATTGGTTGATTGATTGATTGAGGCCCAAACTCCGGCGATCTCATTGACGGAACTGCATGCAACAACAAAGCTACCATTTCACATCAGTTTTCTATGATTATACATACGCAATCACGCCTGTAATCCTCTAGGGGGTAGGCAGAGGTGTAACCAGAACACCCACATTTCGCCGAGCGTATCACCGTCCCATGATGTGATAGGGGGCGAACCTATCGCCATACCGGACACAAATTCCAGACTCCGGGCTGATACTGAGCATTTCATAATAGAAAAACCCAATACCACTTTACCCGACCCGGGGTTCGAACCCGAGACCTCAGCGTTAGTCTCAATCGTAACGCGTACGCATTACAACTGCGCCACCGAGGCATTCTCGGTCATTGTTAATATTTATTATCAAAGTTTGACAGTCACAATTGTATTTTGCAATGATACGTTGGAACCGGTGCGATCTGGCGCAGCAGTCTGCACACGGATCCCGCGTCCTTCTGACACTAATACAATCACATTAGATAATACGCGACACCGCATCTATGCTGTACTCGGTACGCGTTACGCACAATACTCCACTAACCTATTTTACACTTTATCTAACACGATAGAAATTTGCCATTCGCGGTAATGTAAGCGCGTTGGACTATCGCTGCTGCGAGCGCAATAACCACTTGTGAAAACTGGATTTATTGACGACTGTCTATGACACATGTTATAGGTAATTCTAGTCTTTCAGCAAGGTGGTAGGTAGGTCCCTCGTATGCGAAAGGCCGTCTGGGTTGACATCATCGCTTTGTCTATTTCTGTCGCCAAGCACTGTTGTTACGGATTGAAGGACATTGAAGCCAGTAAAATTACTGGACATGAGACTTAACATCTTATGTCTCTGGGTGACGAGTGCAGTCCAGTGCCATGCAGTGCTTTGTAATTTTAAGTTCTGTGTGGTGTTGCTTCTGGTTATGGGCAGGCGTTGCGCTTATCATCAGGCGAGCGACATGCTCGTTTTGTCACTCAAGTTAATAAAAAAATTATTATTGCACGTGTTACTGTGTGCGTGACATATTAGTATAGAGGACAATGACTGTGTGTGTGACGCTATTGATTTACAGGATGACGACTGACTCGTCACTGTGATAAAAATAAAATGATATTACATGTTTACAGGCTCACAAACACTGTTATTTTTATTATGAAATAATAGCTTTTGCTCGCGGCTTTGCCCGCGTAAATGTCTTTTTCTGGGACAAAAGTAGGTACCCTATGACTTTCCCCAGGACATAACCTATCTACATAGCAAATTTCATTAGAATCCGTCGAGCCGTTTAGCCGTAAACGCGTAACAGACAGACAGAGTTACTTTCGCATTCATGATATTAGTATGGATGCTAGGATATCTACAATAATAACTCTTATTCTATAAAGATATCAGCGATTACCTTAATATATTTCTTAATAAATAACAATTACGGTTAAAAATATAGGTATCGTTAGACAGATAGAGAGACGGCGCGGCGCGGCGTCCCTTTCGCACCCTTTGGCTATAAAAGTTGAAACTCCCTTAGAGTATCATTATTATAAACCGTTTTTTATAGCATAGGCTGGCAAATGAGCAAGTGGGTAACCTGATGGTAAGTGATCACCGCCGATGTACGCCCACAATACCAGAAGAATGATGGGCACGTTGCCGACGGGAAGGGAAGGGAAGGGATAATTAAGAGATTGGGAAGGGGAAGTTGATTTGGCCCTCCGGATCTCATGCACCATACGAAACGCAGCAGCAAGCCGCTAATTTATGTCGGTTTTCTGTGAGACAATGGTAACGATCCGGTCAAAATTACAGTGCTGTAAAATTCGTGCTGTTCCAACTAGTTGAGCCGTTTAAAAGTTATAGATGGTTTACTGATTGACGTCAGAGCTTTTTCAACCGACAAAAAAATGGAAGAGGTTCTCAAGTCGAGTTTTTTTAATATATAACCACGCATAGCTTCGCCAAATTGGAATGGATTGGGATGATTCTTTGTCATTTGAAATAAAACGTAGCCTATAACCGTCTCCAGGGCCCCCATCTATCTCTACATCACAATCGGTTCAGTGATTTAGGCGTGAAAGCGTAACAAACAAATAGTTTTTTTGTCATAAAAGTATCCTATGTTACTTCTTATACCTCCAAGAATACGTGTACAAAGTTTTATGATGATCGGTTAAGTAGTTTTCGCGTGAAAGCGTAACAAACAAACTTACATACACATTTATAATATTAGTATGATTAGTCGAATATGAAATTAGTTTTCAAGCGACTCTTTCCTTTATTACCAGATGAATTACTAGTTTGACACTTCGACTGTAGTAATTCTACACGAATTTGAAAACTGTGAACGTATTTGTGACTTAGGCACTAGGCCTACTGATAGGTACGGAGCTCACCGATGAATAATTCTAATAGTTCACGCAACTATCGAATACTCCGTCATCAATACGAGAATGTCATACAACACAACGTCGCAATACCTCACTATCAATGCATCGGCATTTAATATAATTAACTCATTACCAATTTGATACTATCGGAGTACGCAAGTGACAATACATTTTTATAGTTACACGCGTTTTAATCACGATAATAACTCGTGTAATTGCAGTAGATTATATATATCAAATCGATTGTGTTTTCAGTAGGACAGCAACTCGATTTTAATAAACAACGGATATTTACGGTGTCAAAGCCCGTGTTTGTACTCTATTATGAAATAGTTTGTATGTGTGAAGTGATTCTTGTGTCAATGGTGGTAGAAGTGTGTGTGTACAAATGGCTCAAGGGGTGCAAAGAGGTGGCGTGGGGAACTTTAAGTACTGTTTCTATTATTGTGCCAGTTCCGGATTCGAGATATACGATTTGGAAAATGAAGGAACGGTGACTGTTACTAATGGGTAAAGTACTTTTTTTTATAGTTTTCTACCGTCAAGCAGCCAGTGTTTACTGGACATTGAAGCCAGTGAAATGAAATGAAATAGTTTTATTAATCATGTAGGCAATTAAAATAGCGCTTATGACAGGTCGGTACAAAATAAAGAAACTTAAGTATTGGAATCATATCAACTAATGTATACATAACATACATAGCATCATCAAAATACACTAGGCATCAATAAATTTTACAATATTTTTATTTAGAATTGATTGAGTATTATTATTATTATTTTTATGAGTCGGCATAGACATAAATACATACATACATACATAGACTCACGCCTGTTTCCCATAGGGGTAGGCAGAGACAACGGATTTCCACTTGCTACGATCCTTGCATACCTCTTGGGCCTCATTCACCCTCATTACATTTTTCATACATGCACGTCGGTTTAGGGTACTCCTGACCTGGCCTTTCTCGAGAATATCTCCAACTTGACATAAATTACTAGTCATTATGAGATTTAATATGCTATGTTTTGGCATGACTAACGCAGTCTAATGCGCTCTATAATTTTTTATTTTTTTTTTACTGCCTGGATAGGCAGACGAGCAAACGGGCCACCTGATGGTAAGTAGTCACCGCCGCCCATAGACTTCTGCAATGCCAGGGCACAGCAAAGCCGCTGCCTACCGTCTATGTATTCAAAGTTCTGTGTGATGATGCGTATGTTTAACATGTTGCGCTTAACATCATTGAGGTACTTGGTCGTTTCGTCATTCAGACAATAAAAAAAATATGAGCCCTGCATTTATACTGGCAAAGGTCGGAAACAAGCAAGTGGGTCACCAGATGGTAAGTGATCTCGACCGCCCACGTAGGTACGCCTATAATACTAAAAGAGTTAAGGACGGGTCGCCGACCTTAAAGAAAGGGGTAATTAAGGGATCGGGAAGGGGAGATGATTTGGGTCTTCGGATATCTCGCTCACCGTGTATCCCACAAGGGGTGGGTTTGACGAGCGCAGTCCAATGCCACGCAGTTAACAAACTATAACTAGTCTTTAATGAGCGTGTCACGTAATTATAATTTGAACTCTATAGTTAGCTTGATTAACGACCTCCTAGCATAGAAATGAGATGACAAGAAACGTAACTCAAGCAAAAAAATGGCCCCACCAAAACACTGTGCAAGAAGGCGGGGCTATAAAAGTCTGTGTATAATAATCTCTAGTTGACACTTGATATGTCAAATTTTTTGCACACCAAAACTCTGTGCAAGGCGGCGGGGCTATAAAAGTCTGGGCATAATAATCTGTAGTTGACACTTGATACGTCTAATTTTTCGCGCGGTGCAGAACGTCGTATCTTGATCTAGAAATTTAATATTTAGACATTAACTTTTATGAAATAAAGTTGATTTTGAACGTTTATAAATTTTTGTTGCGTGTATGAGTGTTACGTGTGATTCCCTTTGCATGTGTAAGTGGAGCCGTATATTTGGCAGATTCATATGAGAGTTATCGTTCTAGTTATCTTATTTCGGTAAATACGATACTACTCTGCTAAAAAAAAAGTTACATACATAGATCCATATGCACTCACGCCTGTAATCCCCGAAGGGGTGGAGGCGGTGAAGGCGGAAGTGTAACCAGTACATCGAAATTTCGCCGAACTTATTTGTGTCTTATCCCATAATGTGATAGGGAGCGAGCCTATCGCCATATCGGGCACAATTCCAGACAGAATACTGAGTATTATTTTTTATTACTTTGAGTGACGAGACGAGCAGGTCGCTCGCCTGATGGTAAGCGCCACGCCTGCTCATAAACAGAAGCAACGCCACACAGAACTTTAAATAACAAAGCACTGCATGACACCGGACTGCGCTCGTCACCCCAAGACATAAGGTGTTAAGTCTTATAATGCCCAGTAATTTCACTCGCTTCAATGTCGTTCAAACCGAAACGCAGCAGTGCTTACACACTGTTGCTTGGCGGCAGAAATAGACAAAGCGGTGGTACCAACCCAGCCAGCCTCTCGCATACGAGGGACCTACCACCTTGTTTTCTTAAATTTCTTAATAGAAGAACCCGTTATCACTTACCCGACCCAGGGATCGAACCTGAGACCTCAGCGTCAGCCTGTTGTAACGCGTAGGTACGCATTACAACTGCGTCACCGAGGCAGTCAACAACAATTAGTTATGGCTGATTAATATAAAATTTAAGTATCTAGGAAAGCGTCGCATTACCGTCGAAGTACTTAAGACCTTCAATTATAACAGATTCATAGCCATTGGGCCACAGGTTAAGATGTACACTTAAAGGTCTGTTATAAAGCAACAAGGTACCTAGTGCCGATGTACAGAGCTGATGCAACTCCACTCGAACATTGCAATACTAATATTAGATTGTAATTATACTATTTGTCTGATAAACGGGTGTGCGCATGTGTTATTTGTGTTGTGTATAATATGTGGTTTTGTTTATTTTAACCAGCGTTGCGATAAAGGGAGTTGTTTTTGATCATATTAGGTTTTTAGCCGACTTCAAAGAGATGCGAGGTCCTCAATTCGTCTGTATCCTAGTAACTGATATTATAAATGCGGGAGTGAGTTTGTTTGTTTTACGCTTTCACGCCTAAATCGCTGAACCGATTTTGATGAATCTTGGTACAGATGTAGATGGGACCCTGGAGACTGTTATAGGCTAGTTTTATTCGGGAAAATACTGTTAACGCGGGCGGAGCCGCGAGCAAAAGCTAGTAATACATGTATGCACCGATTTGGATGATTCAAGTCGCGAGTAAATCGTTTTTTGCCAGGCAAGCGTGCTTCACGTAAGTCTATAGGGAATTAAAAAAAATATAACTTCTTTTCTTCTATTTGTGACATATAAATTTGGCATTGCAGAAGTCTATGGGCGGCGGTGACTACTTACCATCAGGTGGCCCGTTTGCTCGTCTGCCTATCCAGGCAGTAAAAAAAAAAAAAAAAAATCCGATGACAGAGTACGAGGGAACATTTTCTTTAACGGAAAGCAGCGATTTATCTTCTAACAGGCCAGCAAACGAGCTAGAGGATCACTTGACGGTAAGTGATCATCTCCACTGTCCATGAACATCCACAATCCCAGAAGAATCATGGGGCGTTGGGGACCTTACAGGAAAGCGATTGTGAAGAGGAGAGGTGGTCCTCCGGATATCACATTATCATACGATATGCAGCAGCTAGCCGCTACAACCCGGTGGACCCGGCCCATTCATGCTGTAGATAACACTGTCTACAGCATGGCTCTACCATTCATACTATAGAGGAATGGGTGGTAAATGTTCCTCTAGCGAAGGGGAAATCTTCAGGCGGATGTTGTACTTGCGGCTCCTCCGATGGTTGATGTTCGGAACTTGTATATATAGTAACCGCCGCGCAAACTTTGCTAGCGCGATTCAGGATCGGTTTACATTGCATTGTGCGGTGCGCGCTGCGTGCCGTCACAATACCATTTTGACGGGACTATTAGGTGTAATATATTATTGTATTGTATTAGACTGCCTCGGTGGCGCAGTTGTAATGCGTACGCGTTACGATTAAGCTAACGCTGAGGTCTCGGGTTCGATCCCCAGGTCGGGTAAAGTGGTATTGGGTTTTTCTATTACGAAATGCTCAGTATCAGCCCGGAGTCTGGAATTTGTGCTCGGTATGGCGATAGGCTCGCCCCCTATCACATTATGGGACGGAGATACGCTCGGCGAAATGTGGGTGTACTGGTTACACCTCTGCCTACCCCTTCGGGGATTACAGGCGTGAGTGCGTATGTATGTATGTATGTATTATTGTATTGTTTCAGGAATGGAGTGAACGTCGAAGGTTCCACTCACAGACAAGTGGTGGACCTCATCAAGTCCGGCGGCGACTGTCTCACCCTCACAGTCATCTCGGTCACACCAAGGGTATTTTACCTTTTTGTACCTTTTTAACCGGCTTCAAAAAGGAGGAGGTTCTCAATTCGGCGCGTTTTTATTATTTTATTTTGCTTTTTTATGTATGTACATCTATTTCTACACCAATTGTGAACCAATTTTGTAGCAAAAAATTCACTCGATAGAGTTTAGCTGCGATGTGGCCATATACATTTGGTTAAGATCTGTTGACGGAGTACGGAGAAAAAAAAACTCCTCAACGGACAACAGTACACTCGTCGCGATTGTGTTATTGTATTGGAATTTACATGCTATTGCTGTACATTGAAGTCGGTTTCTAAGTTTGTTAAACGTTATATTATTAAGGATTCCGTACCGAAAATGTGCCCACGGATTACAATTATTGTGATAAACTACTATAAATTATATTGATCTTTCAAACTATAAAATTAAACTGTGAGTAGTAGAGTCACGCTATAGACAGTTTTTTCTATAGCATGAATGGGCCGACTCGACCAGGTAGTTACCACTCTCTCAAAGAAAAACGACGTAAAGTAGCAGCTTGCTGTTGCGTGAGTGAGATATCCAGAGGCCCAAATACGCCTGCCTCCCTTCCCAATATTTTTACCTTTCCTTTAAGGTCGGTAACGCGCCTATGGTTCTTCTAATATCAGATAATATAAAACCAAAAAACCCTTCTAAGGTTTGGTCTGAAATTTTATGAATCACCTTTTTTTTTATCAGCCTGAATGACGAAATGAGCCGACTCGCCTGATGGTAGACGCCACGCCTGCCCATAAACAGAAGCAACACCACACAGAACTTTGATTTACAAACCATTGCATGATAGCGGACTGCGCTCGTCACTCCGAAACATAGGATGTTAAGTCTCATAATGTAATTTTATAATGGCAATAATTTCACTATCCTTCACACACACTGCTACTTGACTTGATTGTTTTTTTATGGTATAGGCCGGCAAACGAACAAGTGGGTCACCTGATGGTAAGTGATCTCCACCGCCCATGTACGCCCACAATACCAAAAGAATCATGGGTGCGTTGCCGACCTTAAAGGAAAGGGATAATTAAGGGATTGGGAAGGGGAAGGGGTTTGGGCCTCCGGATATCTCACTCACTGTACGAAACGCAGCAGCAAGCTGCTACTTTACGCCGGTTTTCTGTGAGACAGTGGTAACCCGGACGGCCCGGAGTCTCGAATTTGTGTCTGGTATGGCGATAGGTTTGCCCCCTATCACATCATACGACGGAGATACGCTCGGCGAAATGTGGGGGGTACTGGTTACAACTCTGCCTACCCCTTCGGGGATTACATGCGTGAATGCGTATTTATGTTAATGTATGTATTTAAATGTATGTAGGATTCGGCCTTTCACACAGGATTATTAAACACAGTCTTTGTATTAATTCTTTTAATTATTCAACGTAATAACTATTTTAAAAAAAACTCAAGCGTCCGCCATTCCTTCTTACGTTCTATATTCTGTCCCTTTCATACTTATAGCTCTTTTTTATTCACTCATCTTACGTTCCATTCCACGTTCAAATATTAAATTGTACATCTTCTTAATCTTTAATATTATTATTATATACATACATACATACGCACTCACGCCTGTAATCCCCGAAGGGGTAGGCAGAGGTGTAACCAGTACACCCACATTTCGCCGAGCGTATCTCCGTCCCTTATATGATAGGGGGCGAGCCTATCGCCATACCGGGCACAAATTCCAGACTCTGGGCTGATACTGAGCATTTCGTAATAGAAAAACTCAATACCACTTTACCCGATCCGGGGATCGAACCCGAGACCTCACCGTTGACCTCAATCGTAACGCAAGTAAGCAGTACAACTGCGCCGTCGTGGCAGTCAATATGATTATACAACGTGTTATAGAAAGGGGCGGGCAAATTTAAGCAATGTATAGTGTAGGGTAAAGTATTTTATACTCCATAGTACAAAATCCGATTGCATTGTTAGGACATAATTATAGATTTTTCTTTTTTATCGAATGAGTAACATATCGATATCGACTTTCAACTTTGGACAACACTAAATGATAAACAGTGATACTTCAGACCTCCTTTCATTTAATTATTTTATAATTAAAAAACATTAAACAGTTGTCAAATGTCAATATTTATTTGACGCAGTCAGTTCGGCAATTTCTGATTTTATGAAATATAATTACGAGTTCAAAAATATGTTGTTATGACTAAAACCAAGTATTATGTATTGGTATTATGTGTTGGTGCAACTGATAACAGCTTTTAAGAGAATCGTCGACTGTATTAAACCAAATTCATAGATGGACGACCCGAGAATGAAGTCTTTAAAATGCTTCTAGAGGATGGTACCTATATCGTCTTCAGCAAACACTCTTTTAGGTACTGATTTGTGTTTAAATTACAAGTTACGTACGTAGAATTGCGTACATCTTAATTAAGTTTTTTAAAAAGTGAGTGTCGTTCGTAATAATTAATAGTGATGTCATCAATCTTATCGATCTTAATAAACTAGTGATTAAAATTAACGTGTAATTTCTGGATGTCTTGGTTTTAAAAGATCCGGTACATAAGTACTAATTGTAATGTGTATGTAATGACCCTAAAATATGACCACAGCTTTCTGTAACACGTTGTATAAAAACAAAAAAAAATACAGGCCCACATGTATAGATTGTGAATGCTATAACCATCAGGAAGCCGAACGCCTAGAGCCGTGTGACGATGGCTCAACGCCAATCGGCGTCATCGGCGGTGCTGCCAACTCAAGAGCTACTGTCTACCAGCGATACGACTACACCGACAAGCGTTCCTTACCCGTCTCCATACCAGACTACCGCGTGGTCATGGAACGGAATACGGGAAGGTCTTTCATAGCGTTCAATATACACATGGCCGGGAGACATCTGTGTAGTAGGAGATATCGGGAGTTCGCAGCGCTGCATCAGCTATTGAGGAAGGAGTTTATTGGTATGTATTTTTTCAGCAGAGGTCCACAAACGAGCAACTGGGTTACCTGATGGTAAGTGACCCCCATCGCCCATGTACGCACACAATACCAAAAGAGTCATGGGCGCGTTGCCGACCTTACAGGAAAGGGATAATTAAGGGATTGGGAAGGGGAGGGGATTTGGGCCTCCGAATATCTCACTCACTATACGAAACGCAGCAGCAAGCTGCTACTTTACGTCGGTTTTCTGTTAGACAGTGTTAACGACCCGGACGAGCCGGCCCATTGATGCTGTAGATAAAACTGTCTACAGCATGGCTCTACCACTACCACATTACCACATACTACATTTTTCAGGTATTGTAGATATTCATGGCCGGTGGAGATCACTTCCATCGGATGACCCACTTGCTCGTTTGCCGGCCACTGTTATAAAAAAAGTCACCTACTTTAATAATAAATTACTGAAAATGTTATCATTCTTGCAGGATTCAATTTTCCAAAGTTGCCGGGTAAATGGCCGTTCACATTGAGCGAACAGCAGTTAGACGCCAGGAGAAGGGGCCTCGAACAGTATTTAGAGAAGGTAAGTGATTGTTGGAGAGACCTGAGTACCCTACGTACCGCAAAATTATTATTATTTCGTATACTTCGAAAATATCTACATCTACGGGTGATGATGATATAATAAAAACATGATTGTTTGCCTTCTTTCATAAAAAAAACATTCTAATATTGAATATGGCATGTTTTAAATGCTTCAACTGTATATTTTCCCAATAAGGTATGCGCAGTCCGTGTCATAGCAGAATCGGACGCGGTGCAAGAATTCCTGACAGATTCAGACGACTCATCGAACCCCACACCCGTTGACCTGAAGGTATTACTACCTGACAAGGAGGTTGTCACTGTATCAGTACTCAAGTCTACCAATGCTGATGACGTGTACAGAACTGTTTGCGACAAGATTGGACTGTCCAAGAATGTGCAGAAGTACTTCTACCTGTTTGAAATTGTTGAGTATAATTTCGGTAAGTTACTATTTTATTATGACAGTATTGTAAATTTGTGACGCGTTGACGTTATAATCTGAGTTTATTTGAAATTTATTATTTTGAACGCGACTTAACGATCTGTAAGTTTTTTTCTTTCGTTTGTAAGAAACTGTAGATACTTTTTTCAAGTTATCGTACGTTTTGTTTATGGAAATTTTTAGTCTCTGTTACTTTTCACAATGTAACCTAAATGTATGTCAAAAAGTTACTCCAGCTTACAGGTTTTAAGGCTTCTATGTAAAGCTTTAACTTGTTCTTAGATGCTATTCAAATGTTCCTTTGCTTATATAATTATTGAACGAAGGTCTAGCTTTGGTCCTTCGAGCCGGATCATAGACAATAAATATGTAAACTGTTCATCAAGGATTTGATCTAGGGTTTGTTGTATGTACAATATGCCCTTGTCATAATCGTCTTTAAGTTACTGTTATCTTATAGAGGCCCCGCAGTTATATATTTTTATTTAGTCTTTACGAGCCGGATCGAATTCAATGTCCTTTGAAATATCGCCTTTCACAAATTAATTATTTAGATACTACATTTTTGCAATTCGATCTGATCTGATTGGATATCACTTGCCAGATCTTTGAAATAATATTCCAATAAAAAGAATAATAAATTGATGAATGTGTTTAATAATGGCATGACAAGAATTATAGTTTATCCATACTGATATAAATACGAAGTCTGTATGGTATTTTTCAAGGCTAAACTACTGTACTGATTATGATGAAATTTGATATGAAGATACCGAACTTACTGTATTGAATTAGGAACATATTTTCTTTAGTCAGGTTTTAGTTTTATTATAAAAACGAAAATTATAAATGTTACGCGATATTTTCGGCAAATGAATTAATATCTGAGTACGAGGGAAAATGAGAAATGCCTCAACAGAAAACAGCAAACGCATCGTGATGCTGGATTCTAAGTCGCCTTTTTTCAC
Source organism: Mimas tiliae (assembly GCA_905332985.1). Taxonomy (NCBI): domain Eukaryota; kingdom Metazoa; phylum Arthropoda; class Insecta; order Lepidoptera; family Sphingidae; genus Mimas; species Mimas tiliae. The sequence continues at coordinate 1,072,587 of HG995254.1, forward strand.
TGTTCGAACGGTTACATAATATATCCATACATAGACTTACACCTGTTTCCCATAGTAGTAGGCAGAGACAACGGATTTCCACTTGCTACGATCCTTGCGCACTTCTTTGGCATTAACTCTTCAATACTTTTAGGGTACTTCTGATCTGGCCTTTCTCGAGAATAAGTTCCTCGAGCCCTTCCCCTCTCAAACTGTACCATTCACACTCGCCATGTATATCTGTTTCTTCAATATTCTTTAATTGATCCTCTGTCACAAAATCCCCATTTTTATTTGTGAACAGAACGCAAGCTCCAACCCAACGAGTGTCCACATTCCCTCTACATACAGAACTACTCGACCGCGTCTAGCAGTTGTCTCTCTATACGCAAGTGGCTCTTCAATCCCAGGACCGAAATATCCGTCATCGAAGAGGATGCTACGGCGGCAGCTTTTATATTCTGGCAGGTATGTCGTTTGTAGTTGTATAAATTAACCGCTAAAATCCCTAGACATCGATAAAAGAAAGATCCGTCATTTTTAAACTGCTGGACAGATATTCTTCGAGCATAACGTAGAACTTTCGATTAAATATGTTTGCAAATTTTAAAAAAACACAGTCAAGTCTGTCTATTTGCTTATGGGCGTTTCCAATGTTCTGTTTATCGATAGATTTGCTTACTAGCAGTACATTTTTGACACATGTTGTATAGAAGATCTGTCAAAAATGTACTGCTAGTAAGCAAATCTATCGATAAACAGAATATTGGGAACGGCCATTAGGAACTATGATGACAAAGACAGGTACGAGGTCAAACTTATTTTTCTTTCTCTAGGATAAAAAATTGGATATAATTTAAAGTGGAAATGCAAGTAACTTTAATTTGATATCATACAAATCTGATGGCAAGTGATCTCCAACGCCCATAAACAAACATAAAACTGAGAAAAACAGGTATGATGTCGACTTTTAAGGAAAATTGGAAATGGGGAATATCACTGGCCATACGAACTACAACAGTAAACTGCCACTTATCACGATGGAGTGAGCCCATTTGTGCTTTGGAAACACCAGTTTACAATTTTTTTTATGTGGCAGAGCCACGCTGTAGACATCCTTGTCTATGAATGGGCCGGTTCAGCCAGGTTGTTGATATAAAAAAAAATCCCTGAAGTAACAGCTAGCTGTTGTGTGGCCCCAATTTCCCCTCTTCCCAATCCCTTCATTACTTCTTTCCTTTAAAATCGGGAACGCAACCTTGACTCTTCTGATATTGTGAATGTTCACGGATGACGGACATCATCAATGTTTGTTTTCCAGTTTCTATATAGTTTTATATGTTTGTTGCCTGCCTCGGTGGCGCTGTTGTAATGCGTACACGTTACGACTGAGGCTGAAGCTGAGGTCTCGGGTTCGATCCCCAGGTTGGGTAATAGTGATATTGGGTTTTTCTATTATGAAATGCTCAATATCAGACCGGAGTCTGGAATTGTGCCCGGTATGGCGATAGGCTCGCCCCTTATCATATCATGGGACGGGGATACGCCCGGTGAAATGTGGGTGTACTGGTAGGCAGAGCTACCCGTTCGGGGATTACAGGCTTGAGCGTGTTTATTATACAACGTGTTATAGAAAGGGGCGGGCAAATTTAAGCAATGTATATACTGTATAAGTATTTTATCCACAGTTGTCAAATGTCAGTATTTATTTGAATTTATTTTATGAACTATGATTACGAGTTCAAAAAATAGGATGTATTTGACTAAAACAAGTATGAAGTACTTATTATGTATTAGTATTTTGAGTTGGTGCAACTGATAACAGCTTTTAAGAGGCTCGTCGACTGTATTAAGCCAAATGCATAGATGAACCAGACCCGAGAATGAACAGTTTAAAATGCTTCTACAGGGTGGTACCTATATCGTCTTCAGCACAGTCTCTTTCAGGTGTTAAATTGTGTTTCAGTTACAAGTTACATACGTATGTATAGAATTACGTACAAATTATTCAAGTTTATTAATAAGTGAGTGTCGTTCATAATTATTAATAGTGATGTCATCAATCTTATCGATCTTAATAAACGAGTGATAAAAATTTACGTGAAATTGTTTTGATGTCTTGGTTTTGAAATGATCCGGTACATATATTAAGTACGATTTGTAAGGTGTATGTAATGACCCTAAAATATGACTACACCTTTCTGTAACACGTTGTATATTTGTTGTTACAGGCGGTAGAGGATGTGAACCGCGGCGTGTGCAGTGCAGGAGCGCGCTTGTATCAGCTGAAGGCACTGCAGGACGTGCGACGCGCCAGAGACTATCTCGCGCTCGCTCGCACGCTGCCTGGATACGGACACATTGCGTTGCCGCCGGCCAGAGCTGACTGTCGCGCTACACCACCATTGATCGTCACTGTCGGTCAGTATTACTGGATTTTAGGACTCCGCCACACTATGACGTAACGGGACAAATGGCGGCAAATGCTGGCGTTGTTTTTTTTATACTGGCATTGCAAAGTTTACACTGTATTTAATGAGACAGTTTTTGTAAAATATCGACTGTCAAAAGAGCTGGAGTCCTTCGACGGTGGGCGGAATGATGCCGTTTTGAAGTTACTGGTTGATTCTGGAACGCTAGTTGTGTCGCCAGAACGAATCATTATTCAGTTAACAGATTTCGAAAAAAGGAGGAGGATCTCAATTCGTCGGATTTTGAAGTGAAAATTTCTTTAGGCGCGTTGAATATTTTTTGGGTGAATAAAAATCATGGAACTCGCATCATTGTCACTGAATGTTTTCCATGAGCTATATGTATACTGTGTATATATGTACATAGATATACCTCCGTGCGTTATTTGTATACGTTATATACAAGGTTAGTCGGAAAGGGTGAAGGAAGCTTGAATATTTTTTTTTAATGGTCTACAAAACTGGTTGCTTCAATGAATTTTTCCACACTAAGATAAAAACACTAAGGCTATGTGGTATATGAACAACCTTCTGGATGTAGACACGACATGCATGTTAAATTACGCTAAGTACAATAAGTAAATCCATAAAAGTACGTGTGATTCTGAACAACATTTATACTTACATTTTTTTTCAAATATTTTAGAAAAAAAATACGCACACGTAACTGTACTAAAAGAAATGTCGTCTCTATTTCTTTTATTACATATTTACTCGTATCGGCGAACTCTTTGATAACGTTTTGTTTTACCGCTAGGTCGTTTGTCGGATGCCGCCTGTCGGAATGTCCCCTAAATGTGCAATTCTTGAGTTTCGTGAGCTTCAAATGAAAACTGCTGATCTTAGGGTTACGTGTGCATTTTTTTTCTAAAATCTTTGAACAGCAATATCTCTGTAAAAATGGGGTATTTTGAAAAAAAAATTATGCTAATGTTGTTCAAAATTACGGGTACTTTTATGAGTTTTCTGCTTCCTACACCCTTTCCGACTAACCCTGTATATATAAAAGCGTATATATCAAAGAGTGTATCTCTACATATATATTAAATTGGTCATTAACACTTCTTTACAAACCAAAAATAGTTCAAAAATAATAATCTAATAGCTCGACGATACAATTCGCAAGTTACTTAGTTTTCACTTCTATCGGCAGTCCCCAAAGACTGGCCCGCATGTTTTTTATTTTTACCATGTGTATGGTGGTGAGTGTCGAATGGAGGAGGTATTTATAAGCGGCTTGGTGTTTTTAATCCTATATCAGCAAAGTGACTACGCTACACCTGATGGTAAGTGTAGCGCAATCCATGAATACTGTCGACCAACGATAGACACTGAATCTATTGCAGTTTGGTAGAATTATGCCGGCCTGCTTAATTGCTTCTTCACACTCCGTTTAAAGGATCCCATGTTGTAGAGGAGTAAAAACGTGCGCCGGCAAACTATTTCACAGCTTTATGGTCCGACAGAATTAAGATTTTGCGAACTTCTCGGTCCGAGCCAAGATGGAAGAGACCACGAAGCTATGGTTTCGCAAGCCAGCACGCGTGGTTCTGTTAAAGAAAGGTGAGGAAGGTATAAGGTGAAACAATCGTTGTGTTTGTTTGCGTGTAGGTTGGAGCGGTATATCGCTGTCGGAGTGCGAGTCGTCGGATGCCGTGCACGCAGTACACGCAGTACACACATCGCGTACTGTCCGCTGGTCGCGCGTGCGCTCGTGGGCGGGCGACGACGCGTGCGCGGCGCTGCGGCTGTCGTACGCGGCCGACAGCGGGCTGTGCGCGCTTGCGCTCTACACGCCTTATGTGAGTGCAACGCTGTACCACTACTAAACTAAATAACATTTATACACAACGTGTTACAAAAACGTGTGCTCATACTTTTTTTGTTGTTGTTGTTTGTGAAAAGGGTATTATTGCTACCGCCCCATCCCGGGGATAGGCGGAGCGGTTATGTTGGGCTCACCGGTCTTACCACCTAATGTTAAGCAGCCCCGGAAAGATGGTAAACATCCGGGCGACCGTTGCGACGACTCCCTAACACATGTAAAAAAAACCCTGTCCGATCAGTGAAGGTTTTATTAGGTATCGAGATAAGGTTCTATTGATGTAATCCATTTTGGATAAATAGTAAAAAAAATACCCCAAATATTATTTAATAAAATTTAATTACACGAGAACGTTTACATGGCAATACGGGGCGACACGTTCTGTTACTGTTCGGTAGTGAGGTCATGAGGTCATGACCCCAGTTGATCGTTGGATTACAGACGTTATAAATAATTCCTATGTCACTTTTTATGTATCATCCGAGTTTAGATCGTGTGTCATTCGATAATCAAAAATGCGATGGCTGTGCCGAAGTTACTGACCGATGTTTCTGTCACCAACAGTATCACCACCGTCGTACAAGGATAGCATGAATACTTCTTACCTCATCTGTGTCCGATTTAATTTAATCAAAAACTGCTACAACTCGCGAACGCATTTCGGTTTGAGTTTCACAAATTTTCGTCAAAACGAATTACTTGCGTGAAGTGTGGAAACTGTAATGGCCACGAAGTTGATCCACTTCTATCGATCCACCGTTCTCCACACTACTCGTAATATTTGCGTACGGATCGGATGAAAGAATGTTAATCATCTACTTTTAACACTTTCCACACTTGCACGTGATTAGTACCCAGCTGTCACGTCACAGAACGAGTACTTCGGATAGGGTCCTCACTAAATAATTCTACTCTTTGATAATCACAAATATATCAGACAGTACTGAGGTACCTTGTGGAACCGAATAACGCATCTCGAAATCTCTACGAGCCGCTGAATAATTGCAGTCACTCCTACCCAGACACAATATCATATTAAAATACTCTTGATGAGAGTATGACATTTCGCTGAACACCAACAACGGAACAACCACTCGGAAACAATTTTTGCGCTAAATTGACTTATTAAAATGTTCAAGGATGGGATAGTCGCCTTACACCTGGCGGTTCTTTTGATCGCCTGCAGCGTAGCGCGCGGTGTTCTTTGTAGGTGTTTTGTCAAAGGATGCCGATAACACGTGCCGGCGGCGACGGAGTTGTCACATTAAAAAAATACTAGATTTTAGGGAAATTCGGGTATTTATTAGTAATAACGTGCATTTTGAAACACAATAACATTTTTCGTTTCAAGAATAATATTTTATTTTTATTTTTCTCGGTAATGTCATTGGGATACCTATATACCGCTTTCGGGTCGGACAGGGTTTTTTTTTACATATTGTATACAATTTACACCGGCGTACCAACTAAAAACCCCGCGGTGGCCATTTTCGGCGCATTAGGAACGACCGTGGGTTTCCAAAGCGAGAAGCGTCCCGGCTTGAGCCGAGGCCGACCACCCGTGCTGCCGTCCATGTCGGGGTCGCACGTACGGATGTACACTAATGGGCCCAATTAGTCGCCTCTTACGACAGGCAGGGGATACCGTGGTGGAATTCTCCAAACGCCGCCAATCCATGGGGCGGGTGATCATACTTTAATGTCATTACATACTACTTACAGTGAGTACTTATGTAACGGCTCTTCAAAACCGAGACATCGTAAAATTTCATACATTAATTTTAATTTATTCACTCGTTTATTAAAATCGATAATATTGGTCACATCACTACTAATTATTATGAACGACACTCACTTTTTAATAAACTTGAACAACATATACGTAATTCTTCGGATATACGTAACTTGTAATTGAAACACAAATTAACACCTAAAAAATCCTGTGTGCTGAAGAAAATAAACTATCTTCTAGAAGCACTTTAAAGACTTCAATCCCGAGTCTTCTCTCTATAAACTTTGCGTATACAATCGACACCAACTCATAATCCTTATTTTTAGTCAAATACAATCTTTTTTTAACTTGTAATCATACTTCGCAAAAATTAAAATTACTGAACTGACTGCGTCGAATAAATGTTGCCATTGGACAACTATCATTTAGTGTTGCCTTAAGTTAAGTCAATATCGATATATTATTTATTCGATATAAAAGTTTTTTTTTAAATTATGTCCTAACTCTACTGACTGCCTCAGTGGCGCAGTTGTAATACGTACGCGTTACGATTGAGGCTAACGCTGAGGTCTCGGGTTCAATCCCCGGGTCGGGCAACGGTGGTATTGGGTTTTTCTATTACAAAATCCTTAGTATCAGCCCGGAGTCTGAAATTTGTACCCGGTATGTCGATAGGCTCGCCCCCTATCACATCGCGGAACGGAGATATGCTCGGGGAAATGTAGGTGTACTGGTTACACCTCTGCCTACACCTCGGGGATTACAGGCGTGAGTGCATATGTATGTCCTAACTCCTATGATGATGTACGGATTTGGTATTATGGGGGATGAAATGCTTATATCGTACACTATACACTTAAGTTTACATACACCTTTTTGTAACACGTCGTATAGATACAAAGTAAAATTACCTGCCATACATTGAGACCTCAACTAACTTTAAGCATTCATTACCAAAGACAACCTCCGTGGCGCAACGGGCGAGTAGTAGGCTGCGAAGCGAGATAAATGTTTGTGTGATCCACAAACATTTGTTTCGGGTCTGGGTGTTGTGGGTTAACAAGTCCCTCGTATTTTCTGATACCCACGACACATGTTAACCAAGTGTGGGGTCGAGACTGAAAAAAAAATCTTCGAATTCGATATTTACTCAGGGATGCCAATAAGGATTATTTCTGTATCATGTATCGTAATGTAAAACAGTTTCTGTACTCACCACTCGGTAACGGAGATTAAAGTATTTTCTGTATTTACTGAGCATACAGCATTATTTGACTCTGAATGTGGAAATAATAGAATTCTTAAAAATGATTTATACAATGCTGTGCTGTGGTGCAAACCGTAAGAACGCTGATTTTCAGTGGTTATGACATGCAGTCGCCAGCCAGCAAATACAGTTAGTTTTAAATAAACTATGTACAAATTAAATGTATGAAAATATTTGTTTTTATGTTATATGTTATGTACACCTAACAACACACAAATAATCCTCACTGCATTAAATTAACCTATATCGTAGATGTCAGGAACTACGAGGGTCTTACAGTCGCGCAAAACCCAGACCCGAAACAAATATTTGTAGATCACACAAACATTTAAATAACTGAATAAACATTTGACTCGAAAGATGATGAAGTCCGCCACCTCCGTCTAATATTATCATTTAATCTCTGTTTTCCCATTACAGTATCAATTCCTGTGCAACTGTATGGATAGAATAGCCGAAGAAGCGAACTGGGCCGATACCGGCGAGTAATACGCTTCAACATCTCATCGTTATATACAGTAAGCGAACACGCGGCGTCGCGCCATTTTACAACGCGAGGACATTTCACACGTCACACACATTAATAAACCCTTCATAAAAAGAGTTAACAACGACAACAATCAAGATAACACCAAACAGTGACAATAAAAATTGAACACCATAGATAAGGCAAATTTTTACAGTGCGCAGTGTTTTCGAAATTGGTAAAATTATGCATATGTCAAAGTGTTGGCTTAAAAGGCTTAGGTCTATAGCCGTAAAATATAAAAACTTACCAGTATCGAAAGTATAGTTTCCAACATGAGAAAATTGCAAATTTAAAATATCGAAACTGGTGGTCAAACGACTTGTATCTAGAGCTGTAAAAAATTAATGCCAGTTACAAAAAAAAATACATTCATCAACAAGAAAAATTAAAATGTCCGCGTTTGTAAACTGTTATTCTTATCGTCATTATTATTTTTTATTATTATTTATAATCACCTTGCATCTGATATAGTTTTTTAATTTCATAGCGTTGACATAGTTTACGAATCACAATTATTTTTTTACACTTATGTTTTTTTGTTTGTATCGTTTTATTTTTGTGTGTCTTAAATTATGACAACGCTTTGTTATAATTTTAAGAGTAAATAAGGTGATGCGTGGACGCTGATTGATATTTTGCAATAACTATATGTCGCAGCTAGAAAATTATATTATGGACCATTATGGAACGAAATCTTTATATAAGCTGGTGTAATTTTGTATTTAAAACCGTTTTTTTATACGTAAAATAAAACATAATGATACATACATGAAAATTTGAATTGATTATTCTGAAGTCGTCCATTGTGTGTGAAAGTACATTATATATAAATTGTTATGGTTAGTCAAAACAATGCGTATCAGTTATTATATTATTTCAGTTATTTCATATTATTCTATTCGATAAATATAAAAAAATCGTATAATTTATACAACGTGTTACAGAAAGATGTGTTTATATATACGTGTCGTTACATACATCAGGTCATGAGTGTTATGTACAGGATCATATTAAAATATAGACATCCCGAAATTTGACGCGAATTTTTATCATTTATTAAAATCGATAATATCGATAAATTATTTGGATTGCCACTATACGTTGCTTTAAGTTTGTAACTGATTGTATAAGTATTACATAATGGTACGGAAATAACCTCAAATGGTACATTAGTTCCACTGCCTACCCCTTAAGGGCTGTAGGCGTGACGCCGGTGATGATTTTTAACGATATTTATTGTGTATAAATTTTAAGTCATTTAAAATTGCCAAAAATACCAGCTTTAATAGAGTTTTAGTTCCAATTCATCAATCAGCGTCATTATTACTAATTTAAGCAACGTTTAAAGTATAACGCAGTAGGCGGCTCTCTTATCTCTCTTATCGGTAACACTTCCGTAACGACGATTATCTGTACTTAGAGTAACGTGCTGTACCGATTTATCAATAGAATATACTGTATATCGATAGTAGTGCAGTCGAAATCGATTATTTACTTTAAACACCGATCTTATTTTTAAATTTTTTTAAGTCCTGATCTGTATTACTCATACGAACTTATGTGTTTATGAAGCCCGTATGGCCAATAAAACACTAGGAAATACGGTCAGCAAAACAAAACAAAACAACTTTTAGATGTTTATTGTTTCTCATAGATTATGTGATGTTATGATTTCGACTGTACATTGATCATCCCGACGTAAAAGGTCATACGCAATTTAAATGTGACGGATCACGCACATTTGTTGAAACCAGAGTAGTTCGTAATTATTACAAGATAAGCTCGCGTGATTTTTAGGTCTCAAAATAAGCTTATAAAAGGGGACGAGGCTAGAAGTTGGGTTTTTTTATATTATTTACAACATGAAAAATGTTGATAAATATCTTGAATGGTAGTTATACAATGAAATAACATTTTTTTATTATAATATACGCTGAACAGAATATTTTCCAATTACTAAATTAGGAAGTAGAATTTTGGCAACTTAGTAGAACTTGTTAGAATTAATGTAATTCATTCGTAACTTTTCATATTAAACTAACATAGGTGACAATATGTTTGTTCATTTTAAATTTTGATATGTTAGTTTGTCTAGATATAATTAAAAAATATCGCGAGATATCTCATATAACATCATTAATATATAAAACATCTGTTTTGTATATTCTCTAAAAATATGTATTTCGAAAAAGCTGATAAAAAATGTGTTTTTCATAAACAATAGCTACACAAAAATTACTCTATTTATTAGAGTACTTCTATTTACAGATTTTATACATATTATTGAATATAGCATAATATTGTCACCATTGTAGACGCAGATTTAAAATATCTTAAATTAAAATTTTAACATTATCATACAAATAAATAACTTCAATCGTCAGTAGGTACTATCTCGCATTATTCAATTATTTGTTGCGCAACCGTTATGTTTCTATTCCATACAGAAAGAAATAAACTGTTTCAGCATTATTAATACAACATTTTACATTTCAAAGCAGGTTATTTTATAAAGTTTTTTAGTATTTCTGAACCGTGTGTGAACTCTTAAAAATAGATTCGTGGTTCTAACTTAAAGCCTCATTTACACGGAGAGAATTTATCGAACGACGTGTCGTGAATATAAAGAAAATCTCTTTTACGAAGTCGCATCAGCCAATTCGAAAGCGAGAATCGGTCTCGTAGACTATTGGTTTATGTTATATTTTCACCTATATTGTACGAGAAAACTCCGCGTAAATGAGATTTTACTTATAAACTTGCCTGCAATCTATTACGAGATGGCAATTATTTAATTGTGCTCAAGACTACTTTTTATGGAATTAAAACTTTTACCATAACAACGAAGGATTTTATAACAATTTTTAAAGCATTTTTTTGTGTTTTTAATGATTTTTGCATTTTTTCCCATGGTTGGTTAAAATTGTTGACAGGCCAATGGTCAGTATCGGCCTCCAAACAGCCTCTGTAATTACATTGTAAGCTCTATACATATCCATTGTTAGATTTCTATAATATATTGTACTTATAGAATAAATAATATAGTATTAGTCGATGGGGATTGTATTTCGTGATAGTGTTTCGATATTGTTATTGTACGTAAAACTAAGGTGATCCGCACTTTGTACATGATTTCATGCTTTTTGGGACTATCGATTTATAGAAAAAAAAACATACTTACACATCTTCTTGAGTTCTTGACATTTGGACGAACTTTTTTGCCATCCTATAGAAATATCGTTCTCGATATCAAAATTTAAAACCTTGATGTCGAAATCATACCAAGTCAGTTACTTGATAAAATTTATCGATATATTCAAATGAAATATATATTTCATTTACGGCTATATAGCCGTATATTTCTTGTTATTCTGGTACGGCAAAGTAACTACACTATACCTGACACAGTGCAGTAAGTACAGTGCAGTTTACTTTCCACCGTCGAGACGTTGCGTCCCCCGACGGTCACCATCATTATTCCGGCTTGAAGTAAGTGGATATACACCGGCTGATCCAGTAATGTAACTCATTGGAACGAGCTACTATGACCAGAGGGGCTAGCACGGAAAACTATCGAAATCGTTATGTAAAGGTATCGAGGGCTCGATACAGAATTCCTTAAATATCATTGGTCTATATTCCATATATATTAGTTTCTTTTACGTACGATAGAGGCGCTGTACCAAAATCTCATAGAAATTGTTGTCGATGACAGCTCGAATAACTTTTCGCAACTTTTCCGTGCTAGCCCCTCAGTTTTTTTTTTAGCTTGTATATGATGCTCGCTGTCAATAAAATATCGAATATGCGTTATCGATAAAAAAGTATCGATATTTTTTTCAGCGTACATAAATTGTATCGTACTACTCAAACTACCTTAGCCATTACTTCGAGTCTGACTCAAGTAATTCTACACGACTTAAACTCCCTCACCAATTTGCCAGGAAATCTATTTCGACACAATTCCCTGATTTCTCGTACAATAATCACAAACAATGTAACGTACAAGAAACGGACAAGCCATTTGATAAGACAGTTGTGATAATGAATGCGGTATTTTCGAACTCGTTTGCAGTTACGATATACAGCTGTATGTATAACTTGATGTTGATTTAATCACGTGCTAAAATATATGAAATAAGTCCATAAAAACTAGTAATTTCTTAGGTTTACGCGAATATTACACATTGAAATAAAACTAGTTTATACGGATTTTATCGCTGAAAAGCTTTCGAAACGTCGGGACTAAAATGGAAATTAAACCGCGATATAATCCGTATAAACAAGTTTTATTTCAATCCATAAAAACTATTAACCGTCGAATAAAAAATGATTTACTGAATGCTCATTTACTTTGGTCCAGGTACAATCGAAAAAATCTAAGTCGTGCGCGAATAAATTCGGTTTTTATAGCATAAGCCGGCAAACGAACAAGCGGGTCACTTGATGGTAAGTGATCTTCAACGCTCATGAACGTTCACAATACCAGAAGAATCGTGGATGCTTTAGGGACTTTTACAGAAAAACGATAATAAGGAATTGGGAAGTGGAGGGTATTTGGGCCTCGAAATATTTCACTCAGCGTATGAAACGCAGCAGAAAGCCGCTATTTTACGTCGATTTTCGGTAAGACAATGGTAATGACCCGGTCGAGCCGGCCCATTCATGCTCAAGGCAAAACTACAGCGTGGCTCTACCACTAAAGACACTTTTCTTGATAAACATTAATTAAACTTGATTTAGGTCGCGACTCGGCTTCCTAAAAGTGTTATTCCGAGATTGAAAATAGTTTTTACAACCCATGTGGGCTTACTGAAGTTTCGTTTAGCATAATAGTCAAATGTGTACAGGCTACTGTTTTATCCATAATTACATTATACATGCGAAAGGATTGTTGGTATGTCCTTTCAAGGTACAATGAAGGAACGGATACACATGGTTTTTTAAAGATATATCGATATTGCGCCGCGTTAATATGGTAAAAGTGATTAAATCCGCACCTGTGATATGATGCATCATGCAAAAGAGAAGAGTATCGCACGACAGAAGTAATAATATAACAGAATGCTGTCATTTAAAGGGCGCGTCATGAAATTGAACACCAAGAAGCGTATGAAGCGTTCTCGTAAAGAGAGTTGTCTTTTATATCCTTGCCTATATCGTACGTAAACTCTCACCGAGTAAATTGGACTTGCATTATATTTTATTCCCCTGAATGATATACTCTTAAAACTTAGAAATGTTCGGTCAGACGTCATCCTACTGATTTATATCAATAGTGACAACATCGATATAAGATGACAAGAAACGTAACTCAAGCAAAAAGTGACCCCACCAGAACTCTGTAAGTACAAGGGAGCGGGGCTCTAAAACCCTGTGCAGCTCGTTCATTCATCAATTTATAAAAATTGATTCATGATCTCTAGTTGACACTGGATACGTCTAAATTTCTGCGTGGTGCAGAACGTCGTATCTCGATTTAGAAATTTAATATTTAGACATTAGCTTTTATGGAATAAAGTTGATTTTGAACGTTCATTATTTTTGTTGCGTGTATGAATGTTACGTGTATTACCTTTGCATGTGTAAGTAAGTGGAGCCGTATTTTTGGCAGATTCATATGACAGTTATCGTTCTAGTTATCTTATTTCGATGAGTGACAAGTACTTATAGTCATTGTCTCTATACAACAAACACATTACCCACACATAGCAACACGTGCAAGAATGAGATGAATTATCTACAAAGCTACTAATGGAAAATTCAATTTTAAAACTACGATCCAAGAACCACATGATTGGCTTATATATTTCTCAGGATTTTGTCGAATATGTCTGGAGAACTATATGTTGTGGGAAACTAGAATAATATAAGATCGAAAGATCTTTTAGACAAGTTGCCAGTCTAAAAATATTGTAAATTTCTAGAAAATTGCAATTTGTGTGCGTATTGGTAGTATAATAATTGTTCCAATGTTAGATATAATATTGTTATTTGATAATCACCGGATGAGTGAACATTGTTTGTGGCATTGTAACATACATTTTAAATGTATGTTCATAATACGAGATTGATATCAATTTGAAAAAAAGTTTCAATAGGTCTTACACTATATATTAATACAAGTTGCATAACAAAATGCTTGAAAAGTTCTGACTCATATTAAGAAAGTTCACTCAAATGACGTCATTTTTTTATCCTATTCATAATAAAAAAAAATTGAGTTTTGAAAGTATAATGTATTTCTTATTATGACTTACACACAAATACATTAATGTATACTACTAGACAAGTTGCATGGTACACAGAAATTGCAGCACTGAGTTACGGTCATGGCCGTAACTCAATATTACCATCTCGCTCACTCTCGACTAGAACCCCTATCGCGCTTCTTGTCTGTGAGCTGTCAAACTCCTGCGCTATGTGACACAATTTTACTTCTAAATATCCCGTCTAGTAGTATACATTAAAGTCTTTGCTTAAACAGTGTCCTTTTAAGATCCCCATTTCTGCGTGTATTTTTAATTTTTCATAGTAAAACCTGTTTAAAGGAACGTTGAGAAATGAATTGATTGCTTATGTGTAGATAGAATTACGTTATAATGCGTATTTACGTATAAATATTTTTGGTCGGTTATCTGACACTATAAGCCCCATCCACACATTGGCCGAGGCCAGTTTCTAGCAAGTTAGTATAACGAATATAACTTTGAAACCGCGCGAGGCGAGACAAGACAGGTCTCCACACTCTCACATTCGACTATAGGGTATTTGACAAGATTATTTATGTAATTTTAAACAATAAGTTACGTTCCCCAAAATCTATTATTATACAGTATGTTAAAAAAACCCTGTTGACTTTCTGGGTCGTGAAGATAAACATATAGATAACTTATTAAAAATAGTTAAATTAAAAAAATCATAAACTGAAGCGAGACGTTATCCTTACACAGGTAGCTTAGTAAAATGAACATATTTAAAAAATGTTATTTTAATCTGAAATGTGTTGAACAGCTGACTAATTTGACGTAGGTATTGACGAACCCGGGCGCGCACGTGGCGCGGCGCGTTTGATGCACGTAGACGCCGCAACTTGCTATTTCGTTCTGGCTCCGAGTCATCGCTCTTGCAGAGGTAATCAATCGAAATGCGGTTTACAACCAATAAAATAAAGTATATAAAATAAATATGTCTCATGTTCGTATGCGAATTATAGTTACGTTTGAATATCGATTCTGATATCACAGTTGAAATGCCCAACAGGGTTTTTGTTACATATTAAATAAATCAACATTAAAATAAATAAGTTAGTATATATCTAGACATAGTTAAATACCCTACTGCCTCGGTGGCGCAGTTATAATGCGTAAGCGTTACGATTGAGGTCATCGCTGAGATCTCTGGTTCGATCCCCGGGTCGGGTAAAGTGGTTTTGGGTTTTTCTATTACGATATGCTCATTATCAGCCCGGAGTCTGGAATTTGTGCCCGGTATGGCGATAGGCTCGCCCCCTATCACATAAGGGACGGAAATACGCTCGGCAAAATGTGGGTGGGTTACACCTCTGCCTACCCCTTCGGGGATTACAGGCGTGAGTGCGTATGTATGTATGTATTATATACCCTAATGTCTGCATGTCTCGCCCAATGTGTAGAGCGGGCTTTAAGTATCGGGTCGGATTTTAAATTATGGCAGGTTATATTTTGATATTGTAAGCATCGTACGCTTTAAAATATTGCTTGTTTTAATATTTATTCTGATTATGTTAAAACATAGTTTTATGTATATTATATTTATAAATGTTGTCTTACTAAAATATTGATAGTTGGTCCTTGAAGAGACGCCCATATAATATGCAATAGGCCTAGTACGAGTTACAAATACGTTCACAGTTTTTGAATTCGTACAAAATTACTACCGCCGAAGTGTCAAACTAGTAATTCATACTGTAATAAAGGCAAGAATCGCTTGAAAATAAATTTCTTATTCGACTAATATGAAATAAAATTAACCATATTATTAATTTTAATTCATCATAGATTCCACTAGTGGCTACTGATACTCGACGTATGGAGAGAAAACGAAAACTTTCATCGTTTAGGAAAACTATTAAAACTTGTACTAGGCCTACTGCCGTATATTTCCGACACTGTCAAAATGAGCTTTAACTGTGCGATCCAAATAATGATGGGAATGCCAATGATCTCAACCTGTCAACGGCATTGGAAAAGTAAAATTCCCAATTGAAAAATCAGTTTTAAATATATAATATTTTTCTACTGCCTCGGTGGCGCAGTTGTAATGCGTACGCGGTACGACTGCTTCGCTGAGGTCTCTGGTTCTATTCCCGGGTTGGGTTATCGTAACGCGTACGCATTACAACTGCGCCCACCGAGGCAGTCGAAAAAAATGATGTCGGCAATATACGTCACATTGAAAAGACCTATTTAGCTAATTGTTACACGCCCGTATTCAAGAACAACGCTAACGCCCGGTTTCCGAAAGGCTGATCAAATCCACATTCAACTAACAGAACATTAGTTGACATCGCTGTCAAATCAATTCGAGTTGCTAAAACGTTTTTTAGTGAAAAAAATATAATATTTGATCTCTCTTTAGTATGGTTTGATATACGATTTTTGATATTAATTTGAAAGTTATGTTAACTAACATGTGTGTCAAATCAAAGGTGTTGATCACGCTTCTAGCAACTCGATTTCGACTTGACATGAGATTTGACATTTGATTAGTTAATTTAACATTGATCAGCCTTTCAGAAACCGGGCGTAAGTGTAAGGCCGCACTTCAGTTAACCGCGTGTGGTTTTAATCGTCATCTTGTGATTCGAAGATATCAATACAAGCGAAAGCACTGGCGGTTTTTTTCCCGCGACCGATTTAAAAACTGCAACTAGTTACAAAATGGCGCGCGGCAAAAAACGGTTTTTTTCCGCGTCCGATTTAAAAACCGCAACTAGTTACAAAATGGCGCGCGGAAAACAAACCGCTCTCTTAAGTTTTGATATTTCTTATAAAAGAAACGTCTATTAAATCTTTAGTTGGTGGGTGGATGTTGACGTCATTTTTTTCTATTTCTTAATAATAAGGCAACAACAAACATCTAACGAAAACGTGGGCGGTTTTTAACCGTAATGCGTGTCCGATGAGCGGTTTTGCGGTAACAAAAAACAACCGGCACGCGGCAGAAAACCGTAGTGTGGCATTACACTAATGGCGGTTCCCTATATTCTATCTAAAGATATATTTGGTTACTATCAATAGTATTTTGACAGATCTTTCATACAAAATGTGTCAAAATTTTACTGCCAGTAAGTTAATCTGTCGATAGACAGAATATTGGGAACGGCCATAAGTGAGATCTGCGACAACCATTGATTTATGACATGATTGGTTCGTGTATATTTAGCACCAAAGACGGACCAATCACAGTACTGAAGTCCCTGCGCATTAGCGGGCTCTATGAGACCTAATAGTAACGTTTATGAATACGGGGACATGAGTCTCGAGCATGTCAAGTTGTTTGTTCATTATTTTGGCAAGTCAGCGTAGTTGTCCCTTAAATAAATTTAAATGTTAATATTTCTCGTTTCACACGTCATGTACTTATTGTATTTGTAAGCGTTTATTGTTAAAGTAACTTCCAACAATGGAATTCATGTTTTTTTAATACAATTCGTATCATATGTTTAAATGCTTATATAGTGAAAATTTTATACCTATAAAGGTGCAATAAATGCAAGAAAAAAAAAAACAGGTAGATCATAATTTAATTGTATATTAATACGATATATTATTTTCTAGCAATATTCTACGATTGTTAAGATTACTTAATGTTATTGTTTTTTTTTTTTATAAGAACGGGTGCCATTGCACTTCATTTGCAGAGATTTGCTATTCGCCTAGATGCTTAGTGGAATATGTTTTGGCACGCATGTATTTTCTACGCGGAGTATTAAAGTATGGTAGTAACCATGTAGTAGGACACAGTGTGCGTTTATCATTAAAAAAGTAATTTGTACTCGAAATTGTAATATAACATTCCAGTATATTGTAGGGTAGTTGTCACTTTTACTTACGTACGTGTATGGCGGATAAAAAATACTACTCAATTATGTGTTACGATACAAAATTGAGTAGCTGTGTGCCTATTTTTAAATATTACCCTGTGTTAAATTATTATATTTTTAATTTCATGCGGTATGCGGTGGCTATGGTATGGTATGGTATGGTATGGTCAACCAGACCCATCATCACAGAAGTCCATGGTTAGTGGTGACCACTTACCATCAAGTGGATCCCATGCTTGTCTATCTACCTGGGAAATAATAAAAATATATCAGTAGGTAACGTGTACAATTTCGTAATGAACTTCCAAAAGGTGTCGTAGTGGGCAAATTCTCACCTCCCAAACTGACATTTTTGGGCAGTTTATCCTGGTTTACGACCATCTTCAATTTTTTTAGAGGATTTCTTGGCCGTCGCTACCGCATTATTATTGTTGCTCTAACTAAATCAACTCGAGAAACGAAATGTAAAATACCTAGTCCTACGTCATTTTATACTGAACTATTGTTTAATTTTAGTTGACAACTAAACACACATAGAAGTCTTAGACAGACTATTTTTACATGGTCGCGATCTGTGTTTGGCGTTAGTTATCATCTAATGTTGATCATACCGCACCTTTAAAGACAAACCGTTACTAAACGAAAATATAAAATTAAACAACAACTAGTATAAACACGATATTGCATTTATAGATGGACAAGTTCGTGCGCGACCGTCCTGCGGGGTACAAAACGTTGGGGGGGACGAGGTTCTCTAGATATTAGCGGGGGCGGTTGCATTTGTTTCGCTTCCCTGCTAACATCTAGAGAACCTCCCCCCCCCTCCCCCGCCAACGTCTTGTACCCCGCAGGACCGTCGCGCACGAACTTGTCCATCTATAGCCAGCAAATCTTATTTAGTTTTAACGGTCAAAATTAGCGCCATCTACCTCTAAAAGTGGTTTTTTTATGAAAGTGTAACATTCATCGTATAGTTTACGTAATTTTGAAAAAATGCCATTAGTAACTCAATTATTCAAGTCTTGAAAAATTTCGTTTAGTAACGGTTTGTCTTAAAGGTGCGATGTCGGTGAAAACTGGTAGAACATTAGATACTAAATCTCAAGTTGGTTCTGCAATATTTATCTTCTTCACCCGCCATAGCATGTCGTATTCATCTCTGTGTAATAAATGAATGAATGTTATTCAAAGTTGATCGTGTGATATAAACACTATGTATAGATTTCGCTTGATTAAATAAATTATAATCATTTGTGAATGTTTTCTTTTTGTAATACCTTGTTTTACTTAATAAAACTAAAAGGAAAGCAAAGAATGATGCTGTAAATGATGCAAAGGGCCTGTTTGGCGGCTTTTTCTTATAAGTCGACGGTGAGCCCACCAGGCTTCTGTATGCTAGGCGCTTCGTGGAGCAAGTTTTTAATTTTTAATCATATAATGATTTTGGCGCCCCCTGAAATTGTCACCTGGAGCGGATGCCCCGGTTTGGCCTTATCGTAGGTCGGCAAAATTATGCCAGTGCTTAAATTTTTTTTTTTTACTTTTACCCAACAGTCACATACTAGGTAAACCTGTAACGTGGGTATCTAGAACTACGAGGGACTTGCAGTCCCACAACACCCAGACCCGAGACAAATATTTGTGGATCAGACAAACATTTGTCAAGGTGCGGGAATCGAACCCACGGCCTCACGCTTCGCAACCGGCTACTCGCCCGCTGCGCTACGGAGGCTGTCAATTGCTTCTTCACACTCCGTTTAAAGGCCCCATATTATAAGAAAGAGGGAACACGTGTGGCGGCATACTATTCCACAGCTTGATGTTCCGGTAGAAGTATGCCATTGGCCAGTAAACGAGCAAGTGGGTCATCTGATGGTAAGTGATCTTCACCGCCCATATACGCCCACAATATCAAAAGGATCATGGGCGCGTTGCAACCTTTTAGGAAAGGGATTGGGAAGGGGAGGGGGATTTGGGCCTCCGGATATCTCACTCATTGTACGATATACAGTAGCTTGCTGCGTAAAATAGTAATTTTACACCGGTTTTCTGTGAGGTAACGTGCCGACCCATTCATGCTGTAGACAAAACTGTCTACAGCATGGCTCTACCACTCACTTTATGGCACCCGAGACATGAAATGAAATAGTTTTAATCATGTTTTATTTTTATAGTGGACCATAGGCATTACCGAAACGGCACGTGTTTTAAAACTACCACCGGATCCAGAACGACCCAGCCTGAGATGACCCAGTGAAAACTCAGTGGGCTTACTTTGCAACATAGGTTTAGTAGTCAAGAGCCGTGTCCTCAAGTCCACGGTTGTATCATTTAGCATCTAAATCGTGCGGCGTCGTTTAACACCCCACACACTTCGCATGAAATTATTTCACATGAGCACAACGCTAATCAGACGTTAACTGCCGCGTGATGTAGTTATTGAAAAAACAAACGCTAGTAATTATGTGCCAGACAAATCTGAAAATGAACCGGACTTACAACTTTGGTAGCTATGTAATAAATACTTCCAATGTGAGGCATTTTTGCCGGGGGGATAATCCATATTAAGGGTCCTTCATCTCGGCTGTGGGGGGACCCTTCCGACCTAGTTCTCCCGAGTGACAACAAGATAATATCTATGTCTTGTTTTGTCCTAATGTTTGAACGGCCTAAATCTATATTTAATTAAGACCATTATTCGGCCTGTGCTCCTGTATGGTTGTGAGACGTGGCCTGTCCCCGGGCGCCATATCAAGGAGATCCACGTCGCGGAGATGAAGATGCTGCGGTGGATGTGTAACGTTACACGACTGGATCGTATACGTAACGTGTACATCCGCGGCAGCCTTAGTGTTCGAGACGTGCTGAAAAACTTTAAGAATGTCGCTTAAGGTGGTTTGGTCACGTTTTGAGGAAACCGCAGGAGTACGTCGGTCGCAGATGCCTGAGCCAGACCGTACCAGGATTACGAACCCGCGGGCGGCCCAAAAAGCGTTGGCTTGACGTATTGGAGGAAGACATGAGAGCCAATGATCTCACTATGGAGGATGCTCAAGATCGCGCGAAGTGGAAGCGTTTAAATAGAAAGGCGGACCCTGGCAATAAGCCGGGATGACGCCAGGCAGAAAGAAAGAGGTCCTTAGGCATAAGCCACTTACTATCCCGAGAAGATAAATTCATGTTGGCAGAGCCGCGAGCAAAAACTAGTAACTAATAAATAACCTATCTGCCCACCTGTGGGAACGTAAGAAGTAACATAAGTCAGTAGGTAATCCAAGTGTGTAATAAAGCAATTTATCGTGTTGCGTCTCGCATTAGCGCTTCCTCTCCAGACAGCCATTAGGGACTCAGTTACTAGACAGATTATTTGGGACACTGGGTTATATATTAATAATGCGATAACATTGTTTATATACCTACCTATTTACCTTGAATAATTATATACTATAATTATATATACGGTTCCCGTTTACAACTTAGTATAGGTAAATTTAAAGGGCTAGAGGTAAAATTACAATATTTTGAACCTATTTCACAATATTCGAGGAAGTTATACCCACCAACTACCGTATAAGACAGCTAATTTTAAGTACCTAGTAGACATCTTTCTTCCAGTTGAATGTACCCATATATCAGAATGTGACTTTTGTGTTTGAACATCTTATTTATATTTTATTTGGTAAGTAGAATTTGTTCTGTGAAACTGGCGCATATTATACATATTTTTTATTAGCCGAATGACGATGCTAGCAGGTCGCTCGCCTGATGGTAAGCGCCACGCTTAGGCATAAACAGAAGCAACAGCACACAGAACTCTGAACTGGCATTAGACTGCGCTCATCACCCCGAGACATAAGATGTAAAGTCTCATAATGCATAGTAATATCCCTGGCTTCAATGTCGTTCAGAAACAGTCTTTACACACTGTTATTTGGCGGCAGAAATAGGCAAAGCAGTGGTACCAACCCAGACAGCCTCTTGCATACCTACCACCTTGTAAAACAAGCGTTTGAACGCGGCTCCACTCGCGTGATCGTTTATAATGTGTGGGTAAGAAATTCTTATTACGATTACTCAATTGTAGCAACGTATAATGACACAGGAAAGTAGCGTCTACCTGAGTAATAAAAAGCAGCCGCAATCCAATTTAACAAATATATGGGCTGGAGCAACTGAGGAAGTATTTTACTCTTGTTGGTATTCTTATTTTTTTTTGACGCTAGATTCAACACTTAGGAGAGGGCAAAGACTTTAATGTATGTAAACGAGTACTAGACGGGCTGTTTAAAAGTAAAAATGCGTACCTACCAGGTATGGAGGGTACCTGCATGGGAAGTACCCGTTCCCCCAAAGGTGGAGTGTTAGAATCACTGCTTTTTTCACTACTTTTTTAACCAACATAAGAAATGAGATAGGTACCTTATATTAATCAAATAATAACATAGGCAGACTACCTGCTAGGTGGGTACAACAATGACCTCCACAGAACGCGGATGAGGTTGGTGCAGAACCGAATTGATTGGCGCGATAAGGAAGATGCCTGTGTCCAGCAGTGGATAAATGTGGGCTACTATGATGATGATGAATCAAATATTTGTCTCGGTGTATTTCAAACGTGACCTCTCGTTGTAACAGTCGGTGAGTTACCCAATACAAATAGGATAGAAAATATATATATATAGGTATATTATTTTAGGTAAATGGTAGGCTGTAAATACCTTTAAAAGGTAAGCACCTAATTTTATATTTATTTGATTTTTATAATATTAAGTTAAGTATCGTACATTACCTAATGGTATTTCTAATAAATAAAATAAAATAAAACTGTGTAATAATTATGTGTTAATATCACCCAGGGGTGAAATCGGGAATGAAGGACAACAATTCGGCATTTATGATCAAACTTGCAGTATCTAGGTAAATCTTTCGTTTAATCTACTTTCATAAACCTATTCAATACTGATATCAGATAAATACTGCTTACTTTACACGAGTAGATGATAAGATACGTTTTCGTTTCATGCCAAGGACAATAGTTTTGTAAGATCGATAACTAAATATCTTGAACCTTAAGATGTTACGATTTGGAGGTCACCAAAATTTTAGCTACTCATGCCTCTCCCTTAATTATCCCTTTCCTTTAAGGTCGGCAACGCGCCCATGATTCTTTTGGTAATGTGGGCGTACATGGGCGGTGGAGATCACTTACCATCATGTGAGCCACTTTCTCGTTTACCGGTCTATACAATAAAAATAACCTTTTACCGTTGCTGATCCCTCAACATGGGTTTATCCCTATTTGGGATTCATCTCTATTCTCTACACTACATAATTTAAAATTATTTAAAAACAAACTAAAAAATTTCCTTAGATAAATGATTTTATTCTGTTACTCAATTTCTGGAATTATAAAGAAGAATATCATATATAGTTTAAATATGCATGCACTGAACGTTAAATAAATAAATGATCAATAGTTTAATGATTTGTAATATAGGATGAACACAGATTTTGTATACTTTTCGAAGCAAAATGTAGAGACCTAGAATTATTAATTACAATACCATCTATTATACAATACTTACCTACATTTACAAATAAATTATTTGATTTGATTACTCCAGCGATAACAGCAACATTCCGGAGACCCAAATACCTGTCCCCCATTTCCCGACTTTTTAGGTTAGCAACGGTGAACTCTTGATTCTTCTGTATTGTTACCCACAACATGTTTTTACATACAGAAGAACGTGAAGGAAGAGTGGTACGAACTCACCGATGTGCGAATGCGGCTTGCATATGGCAACCTAACCAAACAGTTCTGTGCTCTCCAATCTCCAGTGGATAAGTATGCTTAACAACAATAAGTGTTAATGAGTAAGTACGTGGTGTCTGCAATAGTCCTACCTGAGTACACGTCACGCATTTTCCAAGTAGCCGGGTAAACATACTCGTAGAGTAGACGCGCCGGCAACGAACGTACTGGTGTTTTGTGATATAAACTGTGGGTGTAGTGTTTAAAAGGTAATTTTATTAAATCATGTGCTATTTTGTACTTACTACTAAATAATGTGACAGAATTAAATTATTGGTATTATTATTTTTCGGAAATTAATTTGCTGTGAAATTGTGCTGCTTTATTTTTGAATGTGTCAAATAGTGATTTCTTAGGTTTACGCGAATATTACACATTGAAATAAAACTAGTTTATACGGATTTTATAAATAGAGACGTCTCTCCCGTGACCACGAAGGCTGAAAAGCTTTCGCAACGTCGGGACTAAAATATAAATTAAACCGCGGTAAAATCCGTATAAACTAGTTTTATTTCAATGTGTCATATATTCAGCAATCTTTAGAATCTGCGGCATAGTATATTTTTAAATTAGAAAATAGCATAAAGTGATGAAAGGATTTTGTGGGTACCAACGTAAGATAAATTAGTATTTTTCTTCCCAGGTCACTTCACAAAAGTTTTTTATACCACAATTCAATTTCATATTTAAATATTCTGGTAATATATACAGTAAATATGATATTAAAGTCAATGTTTTATCCCTAATTCCAATCTGAAATAAATACCATACAAACTCTATATTCATTTCTATCTTCAACTGAAAACCGTTTTTTTTAAATATTTTTCTTATTAAACTAGTATCCATTTCCAGAATAATAAACAAACATCCGGTATATAATACTGCAAATTATAAATTTAAATATACGGATATTGCGCCTGCGCAAACTCATAATAAACGTAAGATAGCTGCAGTAAAAATACTCATTTTTATTTGTCACCAAACATGGATATTTAAGGTATTAATTATCTTTTTGACGTCATTGTCTTGTTGCAATTAAACTAAGACAAACAAGCCAACATATCTGTACACATTTTTTTTTATATCTTTTACTCGTACCACGAAGAAGTTTCGGAACGGAAAGAACACTCGGAACTTGGGCTAATATCACAACTTTTATTTATAACATGGAAAAAGAAGTTTAATCTTCAATCTTTATTATATTTTATGTATAAGAGAAGTTCTGAAATTACCCCAGAGGGGCTGATGTCAGGTAGGCCAGTCATAAAAAACTACAATCTAAATCTTTCTGTAACATGTGTTAAAAAGCGTGTTCCGCCGACCCCGCTGCGAGTGGGATAAGAGCAGGTGGAAAAAGAAGAACAGAAATTCTAATTGGCGGGTAAAAAAAATCTCACACCTGTATAGCCAAACTGATTCCCGTCCAAATGTAATAGTTGGCGAGCTTTTCTCCATATCGGACACACATTCCAATCCCAGGAACGCATGTGTGAATCGAAAAACATAAATTTAGATTATTGTCAGATTTAGAATTTGAATTTTACGAGTGGTAGAGCCACGCTGTAGACAGTTTTGTCTACAGCATGAATGAGCCGGCTCGTCCGGTTCGTTGCCACTGTCTTACAGAAAACCGACGTAAAGTAGCAGCTTGCTGCTGCGTTTCGTACGGTGAGTGAGATATCCGGAGGCCCAAATACCCCTCCCCTTCCCAATAACTTAATTATCCCTTTCCTTTAAGGTTGGCAACGCGCCCATGATTTTGGTATTGTGGGTGTACATGAGCGGTGGAGATTACTTACCATGACCCATTTGCTCCTTTGCCGGCGTATGCAATAAAAAAAACAAAAATTGAACCCAGTACCTCATTGGTTTCTTAGCCTACGTACGCTGTCACTAAACCAGTAATCTAAGTAATATGATCAAGATAATCACGATTAAATCCGAAGGTCGTAGTGAATCTTCCACTTTATGTAATACAGTATCAACACGCAACACAACTTCATGAAGAAACAGTAATGTGCCTTCATAGGTCACTGATAACCTATCTTTCATCATTAATACGGGTACAAGCATCTTACTACATAGTTTACTCCTAAATATTAAAAATTACTTACATACGCACTCACGCCTGTAATCCCCGAAGGGGTAGGCAGAGATGTAAACAGTACACCCACATTTCGCCGAGCGTATCTCCGTCCAACGATGTGATAGGGGGCGAGCCTATCGCCATACTGGGCACAAATTCTAGACTCCGGGCTCAGTCAGTGCACTTGGTAATAGAAAAACCCAATACCGCTTTACCCGACCCGGGGATCGAACCGGAGACCTCAGAGTTAGCCTCAATCGTAACGCATACGCATTACAACTGCGCCACCGAAACAGTCCAAATATAAAAAAATATTTTTAACAAAACTTGGTCTTATTTTTTTTTGTAGTGTAGGCCGGCAAATGAGCAAGCGGGTCACCTGATGGTATGTGATCTCCACCGCCCATGTACGTCCACAATATCAGAAGAATAATGTGCGCCTTGCCGATTTTAAAGTAAAGGGATAATTAAGGGATTGGAACAGGGAGGGGTTTTGGCTTCCGGATATCTCACTCACCGTACGAAACGCAGCAGCAAACCGCTGTTCTACGTCGGTTTTCTGTGAGACAGTGGTAACGACCCGGTCGAGCCGGCCCATTCGTGCTGTAGAAACTATTTACAGCATGGCTCTACCACTCAACAAAATACATACTAATCTTCCGTAAGAAATTATCTAAATGGTGCCATCAAAATCCGTTGCGTGGTTTTGGAGGAGTTAGCGGATAAACATACATTATGGGATGGAAACAAGCCCGGCGAACTTTGGTGGTATAATAGCACGTCTGCCTACCCCTTCGGGGATACAGGCGTGCTATTATTATACTAAGATAAAATCGATTCTACGTGGCGATGCATACTAATGCAATCCTCGAGTGCACGCACAATGAGGACTATTCTCATACAAGTTGAATGCGTGTTACACACACTGCATATTATATGAACTGTACTGCCTGCTAGCGATTTTAAAATTTTCTAGATGAGGAATATTACAAGTAATTTTTGCTTGCGATTTACATGTGCTTGAAAAATTTTTAATCGACTTATTATGCATGCATAAATAAATCAAATGCAGTGATAGCTCAATGGGGAGTGGTACGGACTGTCGAGACGAAAGTCGCAGGTTCGAGACCAGCCCCAAGTGCATACACCTCTGACTTTTCTAAGTTATGTGTGTATTAATTGTTAATTATCACTTGCTTTAACGGTGAAGGAAACATCGTGAGGAAACCTGCATACCTGAGAAGTTTTTCTTAAGAATTTCGAAGGTATTTGAAGTCTGCCAACCCGCATTAGGCCAGCGTGGTGGACTAAGGCCTAACCCCTCTTATTCAGTAGAGGAGGTCCGTGCCCAGCAGTGGGACGTATATAATACAGGGCTAGTATTATATATATTATTATAGGAGGGTAAAGGGTATGGGGTGATCCCCAAAGAGGCAGGCAGATATGTAACCAGTACATTTCTCCGTCCCATGAAGTGATAGCGGGTGAGCTTATCGCCATACCGGCTAATACTGAGTATTTCGTAACAGAAAAATCCAATATCACTTTTACCCGACCCGGGGATCCAATCTGAGACCTCAGCGTCAGCCGCAGTGGTAACGCGTACGCATTACAACTGCGCCACCGAGGCAGTCGGAGTATAACGGAAATAATGAAAACTACTCAACGAAATGTATTTGAAATCTGCTTTTTTATTTAAGTTTAACCTTTGTAGTTGAGCAATTTGAAATCATTGAGTGCAGAATTTGAAATATCTGAAACCTAACTTCAAACGCAATCAATAAACCAGGCGGTAAATAATTTAATAACCAAATAAAGCCTAGTTTAATTTACAAGAGCACTTGATACTAGAATATAATTCACGTTCCATCATACGTATAGTTCCAAGGCGCCTACTAAGTACATTATTGTTATATATCAGCAATCTGACCACGTAAGCTATAAGGCCAAATGCAGTGGGAATATATAGGCGAAAAAATTGCATTAAAAATAATATAACTTGTCTTTTGGGCTTGATCGACGCAATAACAATTGAATTCATTTTTACAAGGCGTATGTAATTTTGTTTTGATATTTTTAACCCCGGATAAAAAATGGTACGATAAATCTGTCCTTTGGCTGTCTGTGGCAATGTAGCGACTAAACGAATTGACCGTTTTGGATGCGGTTTTTTATTTGAAAGCTGATTCAGTCGAGAGTGCTCTCAGCTAGGTTATATTAACCGGATATTTTAACTAAGTCGTCTGCAGCTACCAATTCCTCGATAGTTAAAAGGAAATATATCGTGTTTGATCTTGTTGATAAGATGTAGATGAGTAATTGGATTATTCAAAATTTTCTATTGCAAACAAGCAAGTGAGTGACATCCTCCGTAGGGCGGTAGGCAGGTAGCTACGAAACGAGAGGCTACGCGTTCGATTTCCGCACCGAGACAATTATTTGTGTGATTCACAGATATCATGTTACGGGTCTGGTTGTGTTCTCCCCAAAGGGGTTGGTGACAGACAGGCCGCCGGCCGTAAAAACTACAAAACAAATATTTCTGTAGCATGCGTTAAAAAACATGTGACGCCCCCCCCCCCCCCTGCGAGTGGAATAAAGGCTAGTGAGGCTGGTAGAGATGAAGTTGTTCTTTTTTATTCGTAATAGGCTTGCGTTTGGTCACCATCTCACCTGATGGCCGCCAGATGCGGTCTAAGATGGAGCACGCTTGCCTAGCAAAAACCCATTCATCCCGATTAAATAGCCGAGAAACAAGAACTCCGGTAACTTGTTCCGCATTTCGGCATTTTGTTGTATAGTTTAAACCCAACTCTAAATTAGTATGTTACAGGTATGCTTTACAATATTATGACATACTGCATAATAGGCATAGCCGTGGAATAATATATGTAAATTGAATCTGTAAAATTGCTATTGTTTGTCCCCGACTGCAGGCTCCTTAATGACGAGTCGTTATCATATCGCATTATGTTAAACACTTGTAGTTTATTAAAACGAACGATATTATCTGTTTTTAAAGTATGCCAATTATTATAATGTTTTAATTTGACGGGAAACATAAAAACTTGCCTTAGTAAATCTTCGGAACAATTTTATACTCTAACTAGCCTTTGCTCGCGACTTCGCTCGCGTGAACGGCCTTTTCCGAGGTAAAAAGTAGCCTATATTATTCAGTGATAATGTAGCTTTCAAACGGCAAAAGATTTTTGAAATCGGTCCAGTAGTTTTTAAGTTTATTCGTTACATACAAAAATACAAATATTTCCTCTTTATAATATTAGTATAGATAAGAAAATTATGTAATTTTCGGATTTGTTATTGTATAATGACTTTACTAGCTTTTACTTAACATAAGCTCTGAGCTGAACTAGACCTGAGCTTATATTTGTCACATGATATGATGAGAGCCGAGCCTATCGTCACATCGGACACAAATTTAATGTGCTACTTTAAATATAGAAACATTTACATGAAAATGAACGAATATCCGCAGGAATATTAGGAATGTTTCCTTGTGTGGAAATACATAATAAGTTACAATAATAAATAAGCAATCAGTAAAAAAAACACAATTTGAAGGCACGTTAACATTTATTTTTAGATGATTACAGATTTAAATGTCAACGCTTCACTTATTCTAATCAGGCTCAGGGACGGACTGGCAACTGTTACTATGGGTTTTATTTTTTTATTCTGGCATAGCAAAGTGACTACACTAGATTTGATGTTAAATACAGAACATACATACGCACTCACGCCTGTAATCCCCAAAGGGGTAGGCAGAGGTGTAAGCAGTACACCCAGATTTCACCGAGCGTATCTCCGTCCCATGACGTGATAAGGGGCGAGTCTATCGCCATATCGGGCACAAATTCCAGACTCCGGGCTGATACTGAGTATTTCGTAATAGAAAACCCAATATCACTTTTTTTTCATTACCCTAAACCGACGTGCATGTATGAAAAATTTTATGAGGGTGAATGAGGCCAAAGAGGTATGCAAGGATCGTAGCAAGTGGAAATCCGTTGTCTCTGCCTACCCCTATGGGAAACAGGCGTGAGTCTATGTATGTATGTATCACTTTTACCCGACCTGGGGATCGAACCCGTGACCTCAGTGTCAGCCTCAGTCGTAACGCGTACTCATTACAACTGCGCCACCGAGGCAGTCAACAAAAAACAGATAAGTGATCTCCACGGCCCATGTATGCCTACAATACCAAAAGAAGCATGGGCGCGTTTCAATCTTAAACGAAAGGGGTAATTAAGGGATTGGGACGACAGGGAGATTTGGGCCTCCGGATATCTCACTCACCGTACGAAATGCAGCAGATAGCTGCTACTTTACGTCGGTTTTCTGTGAGACAGTAGTCAATGTGAGTACAGAGTGAGACATTAGTGGCAATGACCCGTCGAGCCAGCCCATTCATGATGCAGACAAAACTGTCTACAGCATGGTACTACCATTTGAAGTGTCATATGTCTAAATTACCACAATGGTAAATGTAGAAATTGCGTTTAGCGAAAATATTCTACTGTTGATCGTTCCTTTTGGCCTAAACTCACTGTCACAAATGTTCACGCGGACCCGAGCTAATTTACCTAGCTTTTTATCATTTCACCCCCACAACAATTCCTAAATAATTACCTGTAACGTCCGAATCTTTATAGGTGTCATCTCATCCATTTCAGTAGTCACGAGTCGGTGGATGTCAATTAACAGTTCGATTAGTGTTTTATCGTTTTACTAAATCATTAGACTCTTTAGAAACACTCGTGGTTTGTTATCAACGTTGCGTATATATGTGCTAAATAAAAGAAGTTTGTTTATAAAGCAAATTTTTGGAAGAAGACTATTGCTCATTTATATTTATTTATAATAGAATAGAAATGTTGTAACCAGAGATATAATAACATAGTTGTTTGAACTAGAATATAAAATATTTGTTTAGTGTAAATAATTTGAAATATTTGTTTGATTTTGCTAACACAGTTTTAAATCAAAACTAGTTTAAAATAAAATACGAAAATAGTATAGACATTTTTTTAAGTGGCATTTTTATTGACACGTTGTATTTGAATTTTAAAGTAGTGGCAGACTTAGTTTTTTAATAATAATTATGTAACTTTTCAACATTCACAAAATTAGCTATATTTTATAAAATAGATATATTCTTAAATATATCTGAATATCTTCCATCAAAATTAATAAATATTTAAAATTCTAGAAATGACTCTGTTAGAGAAGTGCTCTGAGAGGTGTAAACTATTATTATCCTGGTTTATATCGTATCTAGATTATTTGTTGTACGGTATATTGGTAGGTGCGTTGGTGACGCTCTTCGTTTACTTTATGATAAGGTAGAGTCTCTTGGTTAAATAGATTTTGTTAATCTAGGATTATGTATGTAGGTTGGTGTTAAATATAGAGGTAAGTGCTAAAGTTCTACTTCAGAACTGAAACATTTATTTTAACCATAATTGCATTTTGCAAGTTGATTTCGATTCTAGTTGGGTCAGAAACATGAGGACGCATGATTGATTGCACCTGAGGAGCAAATATTTGTGTGAATTAATTACAAAATAATTCAATAATGTCACAAGAAATATTTAACTTTCATAATAATACTTTATAATAACAATAATCTAATGTGACTGAACTCTTACAATAATGTAATATCAATGGACTCTTTTGAATACAAAAGACAAAGCACACTTTTTGGAAATTTGGGAGGATATTAATTTTATATTTTAGTTATCCAACTGCTAAATCGCTTGCGATTTGAATAATCTGAATAGATTCTCAATCGAATTTATCAAAAAACCATACAGTTATTTTTAGTTCGTCAATTAATCAACTAAAATTGTAAACTGTAAACTCGCTGTAAGTTGCAATGGGACAAACCCAAAGGCAAAGACTAGTTTTGGTATATAATAATGTAATATTAGAATGGCGTACATCGTAATGAGTTTATCTCGTACCATTATTAGTATGCCCACAAAAAATCTTGAATGAGCATGCCTCTACATTTGTAAAAAAACTATTTCTTTAAATGGATGTGTAAAAAATAATTCGACCCAAAAAAATGCTGTAGCTTTATTAACCCTATATTTTAAGATATATTTATACTAAGTATTATTATTTTTTTGTCACAAACACAATTTATTGATTTCGTTAATTTTCGGTTGATTTATAAATACACCCAACAGTCACACACATAGTCCTGAACTCACACTAGGTAAACCTGTATCGTGGGTATCAGGAACTACGAGGGACTTGCGGTCCCACAACACCCAGACCCGAAACAATTTTTTGTGGATCACACAATCATTTGTCTCAGTGCGGGAAACGAACCCACGGCCTCTTGTTTCGCAGCCGGTGACGCGCCCGCTGCATCACGGAGGGTGTCGATTTGTAAGTGATAGAGCCATGGTTTACACTTTTGTCTACACTTTAAATTATGAATGGACCGGGT
Source organism: Mimas tiliae (assembly GCA_905332985.1). Lineage (NCBI taxonomy): Eukaryota > Metazoa > Arthropoda > Insecta > Lepidoptera > Sphingidae > Mimas > Mimas tiliae. The sequence goes on from HG995254.1 coordinate 1,104,856, forward strand.
CGACCGGCTATAGCACAGGGATTTTGTTACATACTTTAGGTGGTGGAAATTACTTTAGAAGCACATTTGCTCGTTTGTCGGTAAGTTATAAAAATAATAATTTTGGCTTCAATATGTTAGCGTCCATTACTAAAGAAAGGGTTAACTTATAGATCGTTAAAGAATAAATATGTATGTGAAAAAACCTATTCACGGAAGCTTATTTTTTAAGATGTGCTTAGTTCATAAATCAATAAATGATGTAACATTATTGAGTAGTATTTATACCTACTTGATTTTTTATTTTGTTTCTCTTTACTAATATAATTAAATGCTTTTGCCAGCCGTTTTGTGTGTTATCGTCGCTTAGCTAACAATATCGCGCAAGTTTAATTGGCTTAGTTTTCAGGAGAGACATAAGTAAATGTGAATGTTTTTTATGAACATGTGTGATGTAACCAATGAATTGCGCGGTGACAGAACTATTTGAATATCGTGCTTTGTATGGTTAATTTAATTTTTTTGTAAATTCATTGGATACGCGGCAAAAACAATTCATCCAATGACAATATCGCATGGCCAATTTTTGAGTTACGCGGTATTGTTAGCTAAGCGACGGTATGCATGCGTCGTTTTATTTATGGAAAGATATGTTTATTGCATTGTTTTCTTATTTTTTTATTTGAATGACGAAACTACCAGGTCGCTCATCTGGTGGTAAGCGCCACGCCTGCCCATAAACAGACACAACACCACACAGAACTTTGAATTACAAAGCACTACACGGCACTACACTGTGTTCATCCCGAGACGTAAGTTGTTTATAAATAAATAATAAATACACCCAACAGTCACACACATATTCCTGACCCCACATTAGGTAAACCTGTATCGTGAGTATCAGGAACTACGAGGGACTTGAGGTCCCACAACACCCAGACCCGAGACAAATATTTGTGAATCAGACAAACATTTGTGCGGGAATCGAACCCACGACCTCACGCTTCGCAACCGGCTACTCGCCCGCTGCGCCACGGAGGCTGTCGCCTAATCTGGCGTTAGTCTCATAACACCCAGTAATTTTACTGGTTTCAATGTCCTTCAAAACGAAACACAACATTGCTTTTAAATACCTACTGCTGCTTGGCGGCAGAAATAGATCAAACGGTGGTACCTAACCAGGCGACTCCTCGTATACGAGGGACCTACCACCTAGCGTGAACATGAAAAGAAAACAATTCCGAGTGAGAATTGAACTCGCGAACCGAGGCTCCCACACCACCCATACTTATATATTTTTTTGAGTTTTTATTATTCGTTAATGAACTATGATCCCAGAATATAGAACCTTTAAAGGTAAGACAGACAGATAAATAGGGTTCCATTGATACCTATTAGGTACGGAACTAAAAAGGATTGAAGTAAAAAGAAATAGACAGCCTCCGTGGCGCAGTGGACGTGGGTTCGATTCCCGCACCGAGGCAAATGTTTGTGTGATCCACAAAAGTTTGTTTCGGGTTTGGGTGTTGTGGTCCCACAAGTCCCTCGTAGTTTTTGATACCCACGAAACAGGTTAAGCTAGTGTGTGGTTAGGACTATGTGTTGGGTGTATAAAAAAACCCGTTTTCAAGACACTTTATAGTTTTTAATACATAAAACACTCCAAATAAATTATAAGACCATAATTAAACTAACAAAGTCTTAATATCTTACTCAATATCAAAAAACCATTAGTACTTGAACTAAAAAATCTCAGCGTGTATTGACCGCGATGTGAAGTCATATGATAGGAAAAAAGCCTTCGCAGTGAACACTAAATCCCGTGATAATCTCAGCAAACAGTAGTGTGTACTCAACCTTGGCTGCTGTTGGTACATGATACAGTGTCTAACATTAATGAGGTGATTTTTAATTCTATTGAATTAGCTGCCAACATTAATTGAGGTGAATTTATATTTAATTGAATTTGGCTAACATTAATTGAGGTTTATTTAATTTCATTTAATTTGGCAGACATTAATTGAGGTGAATTTATATTTAATTGTATTGGATTAACATTAACTGGCTCCGTTGATGTGATACCAATATCTTCTAATATAAAATTCTCGTGTCACAATGTTCGTTCCCATACTCTTCCGAAACGGCTCGACCGATTTTTATGAAATTTTATATGCATATTCAGTAGGTCTGAGAATCGGCTACTATCTATTTTTCATCCCCCTAAATATTATTTTATATTTTTTAGACAATTTTTTTTCTTTTTATTTTTTTACATGATACTGCATTAAAAAATACATGCAACCCTAAATTTTCACCCTTCTACCATCAACCCCTATTTTTTAATAGCGATATTAGTATTTTTGTCAAGCGCGTTTCTCACACCGATCGCGGTGACGGGACTCGCTTGATGCGACTAGACTACTTTAATCCTGGAAATAGGCATTCACGCGGGCGGAGCCGCGGGCAACAGCTAGTTTCATATAAAAACAACTGAAATAATTTGAGTTATTGTAAAGAGTATTTTACTTAACATTCTTTTCATTCTGACTGGCATTATCACGACCTAGTGCCATGGTCCGCCATCGTAATTGGATTCCACTTCGCCCGATCTTGAGCATCCCCTGTATTTATTGGTACTTATGTCTTCCTCTTTTTTTTTTTTTTTTTTTTTATTAGCTTGAATGACGAGACGAGCAGGTCGCTCGCCTGATGGTAAGCGCCACGCCTGCTCATAAACAGAAGCAACGCCACACAGAACTTTGAATAACAAAGCACTGCATGACACTGGACTGCGCACGTCACCCCGAGACATAAGGTGTTAACTCTTATAATGCCCAGTAATTACACTGGCTTCAATGTCCTTCACACCGGAACACAACAGCGCTTACACACTGTTGCTTGGCAGCAGAAATAGACAAAGCGGTGGTACCAACCCAGCCGGCCTCTCGCAAACGAGGGACCTACCACCTTGTACCTCTTAGACATTAACACATTTTTTTTGTGAGTCGTATCCTTGGTACGATCTGGCATATACACATTTGCGACCGACGTACTCCTGCAGTTTCCTTAACCATACCACTTTAAGTGACGTTATTGGAGTTTATCCACCACGTTGCACCAAAACTGCCGTAAATCGAAATATTTTACTTTAGTATAAAAGTACCTAAATACTACAATATGTCGCATTCAAATCGTACATTAACGTCATTTTCCTTTTAAGAACATGATAAAAGTGAATCACTAGCTACATATGGGAGCGTCTAATTGTTCGCGCGGATTTGGCGTCACTGCATATTAAACACTTCATACGCTACAAACGTTCAATTCAATTCGCATAAGAATATAATAAACGTGATATAACAGTGATTTATCGTATGAGAAAATACATTTCTCGCTTTTGTTGTGACATTCGTTTACTACGAGATTATACTTATTTTACTTCCTTGACCAAAATTATTAGGTACCTAATTTAAAATACATACGGTAAACAAATATTTAACACCAGTGAATTCATCTGGATATTAATCAACATACATAATATATAAATAACATACATAAATTAAGACATTTGCAATATAATAAATCATCCTCGAGAGATACGATGTAAAAAATAATCTGAGCGAGTGTAGTGTAAAAAAAATATTTTACAATTCCAGGCTATCTACTATGAAATAAGAAAATATGGAAAGCGACACTGATCAACACAAGAATGCCGTAAAAGGACTCACTTCAACGGAGATACTCAAAAACGATGATATTCCCTTCGCAGACGACTCTGTTGAACTCGATATAGTTAAAGTAGACAAACCAGAACGACCGCCTAGAGCGAGAGACGAGATTCAGCATACAGAACCTATCGCAGCCGAAAGAGACGGAAAACTCCACGAAAATGACCTGGGAGAGGTGCATTCATCTCCTGACAAAGATACTATAGTAGTCAATACTCCTGAAGGCACTCTTTATATTACTCTGGAACCAGATCGATCTAAAGTTGCTAGTCCTAATACACAGTCGACGGATATAAGCGAGTCTTCAAGTACATCGAAAGCGTTTGGTGCTCGAGAGTCGAATGAGCTAATCAACAATGAAAGGGATGTGGAGAGAAGGAGGGCTAGTCTCCGGAGAAACAGCATATCGATGCCGACACTTCAGAATTTGGAAATGGAGGTGCTGAAGCAGCAGTACTTGAATAATCCACAGGATGAGGTGAGTTTATATAGCTATTCTAAACTAAAATAAATCCATAAGTCCTAACACCACTCAATTTTTGAATCCTGACAAAAAGGGTGTTATGATCCCTTTGTCAGTCTGTGGGCATATGTGTGTATGAACTGATTTTAATGCAGTTTTCTTTGTTTGAAAGCTGATCAACTCAAGATGGTTCTTAGCTATGTTTGAAGAATACCTTAATTGAAAGTTACAGATGTTTTTCTAATTGATGTTGGAAGTTATTAACGGTAGGGTTATATTTTTTTTTTATATAAGGGCGGCACACAAGTAAAGGAATCACCTGGTGTTAAGTGATCTCCGCCGCCTATGAACGCCCACATAACCAAATGTTTTATGGATGCATGGCTCTGAAGTGGGGAAATAATCAAATTAAGGAATGACTTAATGGCTGTTAAAGTTAATTGATATATCGGAGATTTTATTATATTTATACGATTTAAAAAAATAAGGAAAACAAAAAATATAAAGATTGTATCAGAAAGTATAACACTATCAACTATGAGTCCTTGACCTATAATTCACTGATGATGATCATGCAATGTAAATACAGATTTATGATAAAGGATATCAAAGGCAGCTTGCATTCGACTTTTAGATAAACAGCACATTAACCTCGTTCTAATTATACACTCAGTTACTGAGTAATCATTTTACTACGGGTCTTTCAGTTATAAACATTTTCACATTTTTAACCGACTTCAACAAACCCAGGTCCTCAATTCGGCGCGTTTTTTTTGCTTTTTTATGTATAGTGATTTCTTAGGTTTACGCGAATATTACACATTGAAATAAAACTAGTTTATACGGATTTTAACGTCGGGACTAAAATAAAAATTAAACCGCGATAAAATCCGTATAAACTAGTTTTATTTCAATTTTTTATGTATTTTACTTTTATGGACTGATTTTGTTGGAAATAATTTCACTCGATAGAGTTTAGCTGCGATGTGGTTCCATATAAATTTGGTTAAGATTTGATGACGGAGTACGGAGTAAAAAAATAAAACTCCACAACGGACAATAGTACACTCGTCGCGATTGTGTTATTGTATTGTAATTTACATGCTATTGCTGTAACTACCACCAAAAATTGAAAAATAAAATAACTTTTAACAAAACTTAAAAACCGACTTCAAAATACAAACACTGAAAAGTCAAAAATAACAATTTCTATAGGTCTTTCAGTGTTTGTATTTTGAAGTCGGTTTTTAAGTTTTGTTAAACGTTATTTTATGTTTCTTCCTACTATCGTACCAATATAAAAAATGACATAGTTTAGATGTTTGTGAGTTTGTGAATGGATGCTTGTTAATCAATCATGGGATTTAGATGATGATAAGGTCGGCCACGCGCCCATGATTATGTCGGTATTGTGGGCGTACATGGGCGGTGGAGATCACTTACCATCAGGGACCCATCTAGTGGTTAGCCGGCCTATGCTCTGAAAAAAAACCGATAATAGATAAGTTTGATTTTATCTCATTCCCGTCTTTTGTATTACTTCATGTTTCCTTAATTAAATGAATGATGAACCACTTAGAACCATTTAGAACATCGAACCACAAAGTACTGCATGTAAGTGCACTATCATCATCCGGGACATAAAATGTTATGTTTCATAATGTCCAATAATTTCACTGGCTTGAATGTCCTTCAAACCGGAATACAAACTGTTGTTCCGGTTATAGTGGTTCAAGCACTGGCTTGACACACTGTTGCTTGAAATAAACAAAGCGGCGGTACCTACCAAGACATACTTTCACATACGAGTAGTAAAAAATGTCGTTGTATGCTTTTCAACGTACTTTTAAACAGATTTTCGAATATATTTTACGGTTTATTTGTCGGTACTGTCTATTTTGCCTTCATTTGATTCAACTTTAATATTGCCTATACTATATATTCTACTTTTTAGTGAATAAAAAGCTGAAACTCTTTAAAATTAAGATAACATCCTTCTAAAAACAATACAATATTTTTTTATTTGGATTAGATTCGCTATCGTCGTCTACTGTTCCTTATCACAAGATTGGCGAGCAATTTGATAAAAATACAACGCTAACTTGTCATATGATAGATACTTCAGTGTTTTTTTATTGATCAACTGAAGTGTTTTCTTTTTAAGTTTTTTTAATCTCTTGTTGCGATTTCCGTGCTGTGTTTTTATTTAAAAGAATATTTTTATTGTATTTAATTTACATTGTGATCTATTCTCGAAGATTTTCGTCCTATAAAATATGCAGCTTATTATTAGGTAATACTAATTCAGGAAATTATTAAGGAGTTTGTTCTGTAAAAACTTCAATAGTACGTCAAGATAGTGACCTATCGAAAGTGAAATTATTTAAGAGGAAAATTACTAACCTTGGACCGACGATAAATATAATCAGTCTTAGATAATTTATGGAACAAAATTAACAGTGTACAAACATGAGAGTGCGCAAAAAGCCGGATTTACGGTTAGAAATACCATCATATCCTTACGATTATGTAGAAATGCCAATAGAAACAAAGCGTCTCATTCTAGAAGCAAATAAAACTAACAATGACATCAAATATATAGATGAAGGAGACACGCCTTTAGAGGAAAGCTCCAAATTAGATAGTGCTAGTGGAGGAATTAATACTATACCAATTACTCCTGAAGTGAAGATCGCAGAGGAGGAGGATAAAAAACAAGATAAAAACGATAAAAATATTGTTAAAAAAGAAATAGACGATAAAGATGAAGTAATAGTGAATGGTAACAGCTCAGTTGCTTACACTCCTTTGAAGCGTGGTTCAAATTCTATGCCGAGTAGGCTAAGCTCAGTGGATACTGATAAGAAGGAAACCTTTAATGTAAGTGTTTGTATAATTTTGCCCTAGAATAGACTCCTAAGTCCTTTTATGAGATTTTAAACGCACGGATTTTAAGACTCGTTGATAAACTGCTAGGAGCTTGTAGTATCAGAGTGATGTTACGCTGTTTTTTCAACGTAAAGTATTTAGGCAATTATTTTTATGGAATCTGCACATACACATTTTTTTAATAGCCCGCATGTCGAAAAGGGCAGGTCATGATAGTAAGTGATTCGCCTGCTCATACATAGAAGCAACACCACACATAACTTTGATACATTTACAAAGCACTACAGAGATTGGACAGCGCTATTCACTCCGAGAAATAAGACTTTAAGTCTCATAATAAATAATAATGCACTAACTTATAAGCTTTAAATTAAAATATTTATTATTTCATAGAAAAATGATCAATATCCTTTAAACCGAAACACAACAGTGCTTACACGCTGCTTCTTCGCAGTGGTACTAATCCAAATGGCCTCTCTCATACATGGGACCTACCAACTAGTTACCACAATTTTATATAAGTAACTATACCTACGGTTCAAACTTCAGGTTTCTTCTCACCCAAATACCAACAACTGGAGAGTTTAATTTCAAACACCGTTGTATGACTTATCAAAACCAACATTTCAAACTGAAACTTGTTTTGAATTCCTGGTTGCTCAAAGTCCGATAAGATATTACGAGATTTTACCTGTGACACTCAGCTCATAGATGTTGCGAGAGTAGACAATGACACTGAAAGATCCTAAGTGGCTGTGAGTACCGACGACGTACTATCAAACGACATCCTGTATCAGGGACGTTCAATTTGATCTCTTGTGATTTTTTATTTGATACACCAACACTACAACAATTTAATAAGTAAAACTTATTACTTACGTATTAGCAGTGATAACCTTGCGATATATATGTCATACTAGCTTTTGCTTGCACTTCTACCCGCGTGAACGGTCTTTTCCGGGATAAAAAGAAGTCGTTGTCTTAATCCTGGTCATGGTCTACCTATGTGCACCCAAAACCGTCCAGCTGTTAAGGCGTGATTGACTAACAAACATCCAAATTCAAAAACTCACAAACATCCAAATGCACAACCTCACAAACATGCAAATTCAAATACTCACAAACATTCAAATTCACAAACCTCCAATTTCACAAAGATCCTATCTTTCACATTTATAGTAGTAGTAGGATAATGGGACGGAAATAAGCTCGGGGACTGTTCCCCGGGTGCACTACTACTACCACAATTTGTCTCAAATTTTAACGGCAATATTATATCTGGACTGCACTGTATTTACCATCAGTTTACTCGAACACTAGAGCGAGTTTAAGACAATTACTTATCGAAAAATAAACTTATTCAAAATGAGCTCAACAATGAGTTTTATGCACACAGCGTATTTTTTACAAATATGGCCTTCCTGGAATATTCAGTCACAAAATTTTTGGGACGTAGACGCTTTCTATTTCCTGAGATTTAGGGAAACGGAAGTCCGGAAAACATAGTCGATAATATAGGTAGTCATTTTGATCTATTCCAAAAACTATAGTAATGACTTGCGGGCAGTCAAAATCACCCTAGACTTTTTGCAAGTTTTTACCCATTGCATCAGTCCAAAACCACAAGTAGGCACCTATCATAAATAAAATCGCTGACCCAAATTGAACTCCCCTAACTGGTGTCCTATTTGCCTACAATCAATTGAAGTTGCCCGTGATCTTTAATCCACGAGTTTCTTTCGACCTCTACGAACAACAGGTGATTTGTGCCAGTCAAAATGTAATAATAGTTTATTTAATTGAAACTAAATAAATAAATAAAAAATTCCAGTCAAATAGCTAAAAACTAAAATGTTATTATCGTGTCAAATAACATTAAAATAGTAGGAAGAATTTGCTTCTCATTTTATTTACGTAATATAATAAAGTAGAATAAATTATTACTCAAAAAAAAAAGTAAATAAATTTATTGTTATAAAAATGAATAACGAAGCAAGACTAAACGCGTTCGCTCACAAGTTCAAATATCGGTCACCGTTATGGATCGAGTCGGACTCTGACCTGAGCAAGAGCTCAGTAGACGAGGACTCCCCTCGAGGGTTGTGCAACAGCGAGGATAGCATCAGCAACAGTGACAGCTCCCAGAGTATCAACAACTATCTGGACTCTAAGGTGACTAGGGTCTGTTTCACTATAACATTTAACTGCTATTTTTAACTTTGTATTATAAAGGTTGAAGGCCTCCTCCAGATCATTCCAGCGTGTTTTATCTTTTGTTTGTAGTACTTAAAGTTCTCACATTGTAGGTTGCTTCGTAAAATATACTGTTATTATTATTTTTTGTATATCCGTTGGTATCATCTGTAGGGTTTTGGTCTACTGCTCCCACGGTGACCAACCGGTTTGGGAGAGCTGAGAGGTTTAATAATAGTCAATGGATATAACATATCGAATCAATTTAAATATGTATTGTAAGTAAGATTTTTTTAATCTTAGTGTAATAAAATATAATAAATGATCAACAATATAAATTATGTACAAATTGATCCAAAAAAAATTATGGAAGCAGGAAATAAAAGGCTTTTTATTTATTTTATTTTATATTATAAAGGTTACACCCACAGCATGCTAAATAGGTACAAATACAATTATATATATTACTAGCTGTCGCGCGTGGTTTCTCCCGCAACTACAGCAGCGCTACCTACCGGGTCCAATTGTGAATCTAAACCATCCAGGGCGCCACCCAAACGCATACAAAAAAAAAAACATTCAAATCGGTCCAGCCGTTTAGGAGGAGTTCAGTCACATACACGTACAGTAGAATTATATATATAAAGATAAGACATGGAAGAGCGTAGCCTCCTACACAGCACAGAAGATATTACAGTCCTTCTTCTTCCACTTGCTTATATCCCACTCGCAGTGGGGTTAGCGCAACATGCTTTTTAACACATGTTACAGGAAGATTTGTAGTTTTTTTACGAACGGCCGCCTGCCTGACGTTAATCCCTCTGGAGAGAAAACACCAAGACTAGAAACAAATATTTCTGGATCATACAAACATTTGTCAGTGCGGGAATCGAACCAGCGGCCTCTCGCTTCACAGCCGGCAACTCGCCCACTGCGCCGCGGAAGATTTTAATTACTGATTTTACTTTTTATTTATACTTACTTTCAGCAAAATTAGAAAGCCAAATCATTCTGTAACAGGTGTTACAGAACCGACCCCACTGCGAGTAGGATAAAAACAGGTTTTTAAACAAAATTTTGCTATCATTTTTTTTTTTTTATAGTATAGGCCGGCAAACGTGCAAGTGGGTCACCTGATAGTAAGCGATCTCCACCGCCCATGTACGCCCACAATACAAAAGAATTATGGGCGCGTTGCCGACCTTAAAGGAAAGGGATAATAAGGGATTGGGAAGGGGAGGGGGATTTGGGCCTCCGGATTTCTCACTCACCGTACGAAACGCAGCAGCAAGCTGCTACTTTACGCCGGTTTTCTGTGAGACAGTGGTAACGACCCGGACGAGCCGGCCCATTCACGCTGTAGACAAAATTGTCTACAGCGTGGCTCTACCACTCGTAAATAGAGTACTAATATTTTATTTTTTAGTAGTACAGCTCTATGGCGAGCTTAGGCTTCATCATAAATGGACAGGTTCTATTAGGGTAATACCATATTAAATTATTGCTACCGGTTACCAAAAATAGACATTATATACATAAATATACCTAAGAATAAATATACTGTTATCCTGTTTAACAGGATGCTAGGGTAGGATAACAGGGTTTCGGTGTGGGCCTGGTTCACATTTACCACCCCCTTTCTACGCCCTATGATATAAATATTGTGAGTATGCCGCGGTATTCGCTTTCCATCAGTGGGCCCACAAAAATGACTAAAATAAATTAATACTAAAATATATCTTGATTAACTTTAGCGAAAAGTCGTCTTTATTCGATTAATAACTAAAATAAACATTTTGTTATTAGATATACCTAGATTTTAATAATTAAGTTTCGTTAATTTTAAACATTTAGTTTACTTTGTTTACATAATTATGTTCAAGTAACTACTCACTCTGGTCCCCAAGATACAGGCCTAGCCTAGTTTGGGGCCCCCAGTCAAGCATTGGTTTGTAAATTTATTTTATGCACTAATTAGTTTTGTCATATGTTTGTATTTTATTCTCCGTTCTGTGTTTAGTGCTCAATAAAGATTATTATTATTATGCTTTCTCGGTGGCACAGTTGTAATGCGTACGCGTTACGATTGAGGCTAACGCTGAGGTCTCGGGTTCGATCCCCGGGTCGGGTAAAATGGTATTGGGGTTATGAAATGCTCAGCATCAGTCCGGAGTCTGCAATTTGTGCCGAGTATGGCGATCGGCTCGCCCCCCTTTCACATCGTGGGACGGAGATACGCTCGGTGAAATGTGGGTGTACTGGTTACACCTCTGCCTACCCCTTCGTGGATTACAGGCGTGAGTGCGTATGTATATATGTATTATTATTATGCATATTCGTACATTCACCCAATGATAACGCGAGTGTATTGTGATAGTACAGACGTCAGCGAGGTCTCGTGACGGGGAAATCTATGCGTATTGTTTATAAGTTCATATTGTGGGATCATAGTAGGGCAGTCGCTTGTTAGTTGCTTTGGTCAAAAAATGAGTATAGTGAGTCGAGTGTTCGGATGTTATGTGAGTGTCATTTAAGTTTATCGAGTGTTTTACTCTCCTGTATAAAGGTTACAAAAAAGTTGATAGTATAAATAATTACGCAAGAATTGCTAAATGTTCTGCTAAGTGATTAGTTTTTATGAAACTCGTAAATAAAGCAGAGTCGGGCCTCCGTTGTGGCAAATTTCCAATGGTTGCTACCGTCAAACGCCTAGCCGTCATTGACTCCGTGGCGCAACGAGCGAGTAGCCGGTTGCGAAGCGTGAAGCCGGGGGTTCGATTCCCGCACCTAGACAAATGTTTGTCTGATACACAAATATTTGTCTCGGGTCTGGGTGTTGTGGGACCGCAAGTCCCTCGTAGTTCCTGATACCCACGACACAGGTTTACCTAGTGTGGGGTCAGGACTATGTGTGTGACTGTTGGGTGTATTTACTATTATTATTATTGACACTCTCGTCTGTGAAGACTATACAAAATTTTCCGCTACCGTGTCGTATGGTAACATAACTGTGTTATCCATAATGTTAGTAATATATAAAAAAAAAACAATTAATCTCCGATGGCATATCGCCATACGGGGTGCAAATCGCAATCCCGGGCAATTGATGTGTGATTTTGCGAATCGAACACTCAAACTGACACACTGAACACTCACACAAATGGTGGTTACCCGACTTGGGAGTTAAATCCATCCTTGGTACGCTGTCACTACACAAATTAGGGGATCGTATGGTTTCCCATAGAATTACATACTACATAGTACTAATACGCAAACGCAGCTTCACTGAAGCTCGTCACGCGGTCATCGCAAGTCGGTCGGAATTTCCAAGTCTTGCAAACAGTGCTCGATCACACGTCTTATATTCCCATTTAGGTGTATTTCCAATCCTCCTAGGTACGTTCCTAGAATCTTGTACGTTATACGCTTGCCTATAGGCGCTATGTTTGTCTTTTTAAGTTATACTCTTGGTGGTTAAATATAATAAATATAAATGAATATTATTTCATCGTGGTCATGGGAGTCATGCTCAATAATCATTATTTTGTGTTTTAATGTTCCTCTTGGCATAAACGGAGCTGCTTTAACTGAAATTAAATTGTATAATTAATGTAGTATCAATATTGTAAATCAGTTTTGAAAGGAGCAACGTTAGAGTTTCTTGTCTGTTCTTCTCTAGCGAAACAGCATTCCGAACTGGCGGTAGAGTTAAAATTTGACTGAATCTAAATCATGTTTTACATTTTATGGATTCAATAAATAATTTGAATTTCAATTTCAATTGGAGCTAGAATTTAAAATGAAATACATCAATGCAGACTTGAGAGCGGGATTTTTTAAATTATTTTTATACCATAATGAGCCAGTGGGTCACCTGATCGTAAGTGATTTCCACCGCCCATAAATGTTGAACGCAATACAATACCAGAAGTATAACGGACGCGTTGCCGGCCTTAAAGGAAAGGGTTAATTAAGGGTTTTAAGTGAGATAGTGGTAACAACCCGGTTTTACGGGGCCATTCATGCTGTAGACAAAACTATCTACAGCGTGGCTTTACCACCCAAATTGCACTATATTGCCATCTATTGTTACATTGTACTTTGTAGTACTAACCCACGTTAGGTTGAACCAAATAGTTTTGGTAACGTATCATAGATGGCGCTGAACTAATGCAAAACACAGTTTCATAAGGGTCACAAGACAGTTCTTAGTATTCCGCTGATCCAATCGCTATATAAAAAAATATAACATGTGTGGTATAGTTTCAATAAGGAATATACAGTTTTCTGAGTGGTAGAGCCACGCTGTAGACACTTGTCTACAGCGTGAATCAGCCGGGTCGTCCGGGTTATTACCACTGTCTCACAGAAAACCGGCGTAAAGTAGCAGCTTGCTGCTGCGTTTCGTACGGTGAGTGAGATATCCGGAGGCCCAAACCCCTCCCCTTCCCAATCCCTTTCCGTTAAGGTCGGCAACGCACCCGTGATTCTTCTGGTATTGTGGGCGTACGTGGACAGTGGAGATCATTAGCTTGCCATCAGGTGACCCACTGGCTCGTTTGCGGTTTATGCTATATAAAAAAGGATAAAATAATAAATTACTTAATAAAAACCCGTTAATCAGACAAAGATCATGATTATTCAAACAACCCGATTAAATTTCCTTTCAAACAAAGGCGGTACTGGGTGGTAGGACCCTCGTATGCTAGAGGCAGTCTGGGTTGGTTCGTATTTTGTCTATTTCTGCCGCCAAACAGTGTGTTAGCATGATTGTGTTTCATAGTGAACGACATTGAAGCCAGTAAAATTACTTAACATATTAAATCTTGAAGTGACGAGCCCAGTTCAATGCCATGCAGTGCTGTGTAATTTAAAATTATGTGTGGTCTTGCTTCTGTTTATGGGCAGGCGTCGCGCTTACCATCAGACGAGCTACCTGCTCGTTTCGTCACTCAAGCTAATAATAAAAAAAAACAAAGAAACTGCATTCGAATCGGTCAATTGGTTTAGGCGCTACGGTGCTCCCGACTCACAGACAGACAAAGGGCTCAAACCCTGCCCCCTCCTCCCCTTTGTCGTTGGAATTTAAAAAATACTGACCTTGAATGCAGTGTTTTAGAAAATGTCTTAGCTTTCTTCCCTGTCCGACATCCCTGTGGAGTCCGCTTTCGTTGCCGTACTTCCAGACCGATACGACTTAGGAACCTTCAAGATAAGAGCCTACCCTTTCCTCAAAGGGTGGCAACGCACCGACAATTCCTGTGGTATTGATTGGGTTCATGAGCGGCGATCACTTACCATATGGTGACCCTAGTGCTCGGTTGCCTCTCTCTCATAAAAAAAAAAACATTTCCCGCCTTTATCCATGACGTCAATCTGCTCTGATTTCGTGCAATTAATTAGTCTCTACCCACGTTAAACACCGGTATTTTGTACCATATGGTCATGTATCAAGCCGTGCTGAAATATTTAATCGATTAAATGAAGTATAATTTTGTAAAAATCATAATATTTTGTTCATTTCTATGGCTTATTAATTTCTTATACATAATTAATATGGACTCTACAAGATTTATTATTCTTGTATATTCTTTTCGATTCTTAATCCTTTATGGAGTGCCATTTTAATTAGATGGACTAATAATTCACTAAAGTTAGGTAAGCGTTTGATCGATAAACTATTTATTTATTTATTGGGTATTTCCACCCCAGAGGCGTTGACGTTGACGTCAGGCAGGCGGCCGGTCGTAAAAACTACAAGCCAAATCTTCCTGTAGCATGTGTTAAAAAGCATGCTGCACTGACCCCACTGCGAGTGAGACAAGGGAAACTGAAGAAGATTATTATAAACTTACTACTTATGTGTCTACTAGCTGAACTCTTTCAATGTTTTTACTAACTGCACGTTTTCTCATCTTAGCTAAATGGTAAAGCAAATAATTCTTATTTTGCTTTGTTATTTTACATTATTGAGCTACTAAGCGCCTTTTCAAAATGTCCAAGTAAACGTTACTTGTCAAAAATATGATACAAAAACGTAAAGTGCGTATAAACGTTACTGTTATACAGATTACTATTATACAAAAACATGAAAGCGTATGTCAAGTTGGTACATAAATGTTTAATGAGTTATTCGGCGAATACAATTTTACCGGAGATTGTCAAACAGGTCTTAATATTTAGAGTAAATAAAGTACACATGACTTACTTATTGACACGAACAATGTGTATGTCTTTTAAAACTGTCCTTGTTTATATTCACTCAGTATCTTAAAAATTTAAGTCTTATATTGTATCTCTAACTTATTTATGATTTGGTATGTTGAATTGTTAGTTAGCTGACTATATAATATTAATAAAATCCCTAGCTATTTACGAGTGGTAGAGCCACGCTGTAGACAATTTTGTCTACAGCATGAATGGGCCGGCTCGTCCGGGTCGTTACCACTGTCTCACAGAAAACCAGCGTAAAGTAGCAGCTTGCTGCTGCATTTCGTACGGTGAGTGAGATATCCGGAGGCCCAAATCCCCCTCCCCTTCCCAATTCCTTATTATCCCTTTCCTTTAAGGTCGGCAACGCGCCCATAATTCTTTTGTATTGTGGGCGTACATGGGCGGTGGAGATCGCTTACCATCAGGTGACCCACTTGCTCGTTTGCCGGCCTATACTATAAAAAAAAAACTACATAATAACATAATAAATGATCCAGTGCTGTTAAGATTTCTTAATTTTTTGGAGGATTCTTGATTTCTGTTTGGATGTCCTCATCATTATTGACTGCTGACATTGCCATTCCTATGTTTTCTGCTAGTCAGGTTGAGAAGTGTACTATTGTGTTTGCGTCTAAATTCACTTCTCACATTAATGAGCAAGTCCGTCACTGATGGTCAGTGACTAGAAGAATCATGGATGTATTACCGACCTTGAACAAAGGGAATAGGGATTGAGAAGGGTAAGGGTCATTAAGACCTCTGGAAATCTTGCTCACAGGATGAAACACTATTTAAGATGCGACTTCAAGTCGATTTTGTGAAAGGAATCTAACTAATCTACTATAGCAATCAAACGGATTTATGTTTTTGACAAAACTGCCTACAGTGCAACAGTCAAGGTGGTAGATCCCTCGTATGCGACAGGCGGTCTGGGTTGGTACCACTGCTTTATTTATTTCTGCCGCCAAGCAGCAGTGTGTAAGCACTGTTGTATTTCGGTTTGAAGGATATTGAATCCATTAAAACTACTGGACATTATGAGACTTAACATCTTATGTCTCGGGATGACGAGCGCAGTTCAGTGCCTTGCAGTGTTTTGTAATCCAGGGTTCTGGTGTGATGTTGCTTCTGTTTATAAGAAGGCGTGGCGTTTAACATCAGGCGAGCGACATGCTAGTCTCGTCATTCAAGCAAATAAAATTTAAAAAGTGCAGTGTCTTTTTTTATCCTGGCTCGGCAAAGTGACTACGCTACACCTGGTGGTAAGTGTAGCGCCATCCATGAATACTGTCGACTAACGATAGACACTGAATCTATCGCAGATCGGCAGAATTATGCCGGCCAGCAGGCAACTAAGCATAGTTGTCTTGTTTAACACATATAAAATAATCACATTCCTCTGATGATAGATATATAGAATATTCTTTCTTGCACACAATGAAATGAAATGAAATGAAATGAAATAGTTTTATGAAATGAAATGAAATGAAATAGTTTTATTCATCATGTAGGCAATTAAAATAGCGCTTATGACAAGTCAGTACAAAATAAAGAAACTTATGTAAGTACAGAAATCATATCAGCTAATATATACATAACATACATAGCATCGTCAAAATACACTGGGCAACTATAAAGTTTACTATTGTTTTATATTAGTCCAGGATTGTTAAGTATTATTATTATTGTTATTTTTTCTCTGTTTTAAAGGTCGATATGGACCATAGGCATTACCGAAACGGCACGTGGTTTAAAACTACCACCGGATCCAAAACGACCCAACCTGAGAAGACCCGGCGAAACAAACTCAGTGGGCTTACTTTACCACTGGATATTACGCGGCGCGACCCAGTCCTGAGAAGATCCAGCTAGTCAAACTCAGTGGGCTTGTTTTTGGTCCGATTTATCATACCAAAATAAATTAGGGAAATAAAAAGTCCTATTTTTATTTTAAGGTGATTGATACGGACCATGTGTACCTCTAAATTGTAGTTTTAAAACTGCCACCGGATCCAAACGCGACCCTGTCTGAGAAGACCCGGCGAAACAAACTCAGTGGGCTTGTTTTTGGTCCAATTTCTATAATCTCAACAATAATGACTTGTCAATTTAAAATTGCCAATTTTTATTTTACGTGATCGGTCGTCTTTTTTATTAGGTATTTAAATTTTATTGATACATTTATTTAATATATTGTTTTAGTGTAGGTATTTAATATTATTGTGCAATTTATGTATAACGTACTTACTTGAACATATCATATATTATTTACATTTATTAAATTAAATTAAATTATTCCCTACATTGTCTACAAGCTACAGGGCCCCAGGAGGTCACAGTATGCAAGGAGGAACCGAACGCCAAACATCTCTATCCTCTAGATATTGCTTAACATTATAATAGCCCCTAGTCATAAGCACACGTTTAATGTGTGCTTTGAACATTTTTTCGGGCATATCGATCACACTATTTGGGAGCTTGTTATAAAATTTAACGCTGTTACCCATAAATGACTTTTTAGTCTTAACTATTCTAAAAGCGGGTACTACGAGTTTATTTTTGTTTCTTGTATTAATATTATGAACGTCACTATTTTTACAAAATTTACAAAGATTTTTACGAACATACATAATATTTTGATAGATGTATTCAGACGGCACAGTCAGTATATTACTTTCCTTAAATACAGATCGTAAGGAATCGCGGCTACCCAGGTCATAAATAGCACGAACTGCTCTTTTTTGTAGTATAAATATAGTGTCTATATCAGCAGCTGATCCCCACAATAGAATGCCGTAGGACACAATACTGTGAAAGTATGCGAAATATACTAACCTAGCCGTTGAAACATCAGTCAAGCGTCTAATTTTCCGGACAGCAAAAGCTGCAGCACTAAGTTTACCAGATAATCTTTCTATTTGTGGATCCCATTGCAATTTACTGTCTAAAGTGATTCCTAAGAAAACTGACGAGGAGACTAGATCCAATGTTTCTCCGTTTAATTCTATGCGTGAATTTACTTTTGCAACATTTGGTAATGCAAATCGAATACATTTTGTCTTCCCTGCATTTAACAAAAGGTTATTTGCAGAGAACCAATTTAAGATTAAATTAAGAATATTGTTGGGTGTAACCAGATCTTCCTCCTTACGGTTTACTTTAAATATTAACGACGTGTCGTCAGCAAACAACACTATGTCTGTCATTTTTTCTACCATGTAAGGGAGATCATTTAAATAAAATAGGTAGCTTATAAACGAGGATCATACAGTAAGGATGATACAATGGGCGGTCTTATCGCAAACGGCGATTTCTACCAGACACCTTTAAATAACCTATGATCATCATTAAGAGATGAGGTTTACAACTCGATGTTATCGAATCGATATACAGAGGTGTCAGCCCTAAAGCAGACGCGTGGCAGACGTGAATTAATAGCTCGTAATAAATTAACTGTTGTGGATGTAATTAACTGGTTAATTGGTCGCGGTGACCAGTGCAGTGCGATGCGTGTCAAGAAACGGGTTGAATTTGATTGTATACCACTTACTAAGGTCAGATTAGTACCATAGTTTTGAAGTGTTTATATCCTACTATTCTATTTCCTAATAAATGCTACTGTAATATTATAAATGTGAAAGTTTGTATGTTTGTGCATTTAGATGTTTGGTATGGTATATGGTAGATCAAAACCTGGATTAGAAGATAGGCCTTTACGGACTTTTTAAGCCGGAAAAAGAAATTTACATCGCGGAGTCGCGAGAAAAAAAAACTCGTTATCAATGATATCATAAACATCATCATACTCGTAGCTGATAAGGGTCTGCTTTCTTTTTAAATATATATAATTTATGTATGAAGGCGGCCTTAATGCCAAAGGCATTCTCTACCCGTTAACCGGTGATGGAGATATGAACAAAGCAGGAGCAAAATGAAAAAAAAGGAACTTACATAATATAAATATTACATATAATTTGTGATGTGTAGTCCAAAATGACGTTGACAAGCGATAGAAATACATATCATACTAATATTATAAATGTGAATGTAAGTTTTTTTGTTACGCTTTCACGCCAAAACTACTTAACTGATCATCATGAAACTTTGTACACATATTATTGGAGGTATAAGATACTTTTTATAAAAAAAATATCTATTTGTTACGCTTTCACGCCTAAATCTCTGAACCGATTTTGATGAATTTTGATGTAGAAATAGATAGGACCCTGGAGACGGTTATAGGCTACGTTTTATTTCGAAAAAGTCTATCCACGCGGGCGGAGCCGCGAGCAAAAGCCAGTAATTTCTATTTTTATATGTATGTATTACAATTTAAGCTATACCCTTCGACAACCTTCGTTTCTCCTGAGATAATGATGATCCATTAAAAAACAGTTTTAACATTATGTATTATTTTTATTTGAGTGCTGGAAAGCCGGATATTATTTGCGTATTTCATTTAAATTGTAGAAGATTGGCCAAGCACATCATTTTAATCGCGTTTTAACGAGCAAGCCGCTCGTCAGATGTTAAGCGCAACGCCTGCCCATAAATCGTAGTAACACCACACATAATTTGAATTACAAAGCACTGCATGGCATTGGATCCCGAGACATAAATTGTCTCATAATGCCCAGTAATTTCACTGGATTCATTGTACTTCAAACCGGAACACAACAGTGTTTACACACTGCTGTTTTGTAGCAGAAATAGACAATGCAGTGATACTAACCCAGACGGCCTCTCCCATACGAGGGACCTACCACCTTGTATTTGGTATACTGACTTAACAAATTCTCCACCTCTCATTCTTTAATATGAAAGGCAACGCATGATTTCACCGATATTTTGTGTGTTCATAGCCACTGGTGATCATTTACATGAGGCTTACTTTCTAGTTTGTTTTTTTTTATAGACTTGTGCTGTTAGCCTATATTGCTTTTATAGCTTAACCTGACAATAAAACCGGCGCTTAAGGTGCTCTAGCCAGAAATATATTATGTATTTAGTAGCGATTAAGCACAGAGGCGCCTTTTAGAAGGCTCAGACCTCAGCTGGAACAATAAATAAATAAATACACCCAACAGTTACACACATAGTCCTGACCCCACACTAGGTAAGCCTGTATCGTGGGTATCAGGAACTACGAGGGACTTGCGGTCCTACAACACCCAAACCCGAGTCAAATATTTGTGTATCAGACAAACATTTGTCTAGGTGCGGGAATCAAATCAAACCTCACGCTTCGCAACCGGCTACTCACCCGTTGGGCCACGGAGTCAATGACGGCTAGGCGTTTGACGGTAGCAACCATTGGAAATTTGCCACAACGGAGGCCCGACTCTGCTTTATTTACGAGTTTCATAAAAACTTGCGTCCCACAACACCCAGACCCGAACCAAATTTCACAAATATTTGTCTTGGTGCGGGAATCGAACCCACGGCCTCTCGCTTCGCAGCCGGCTACTCGCCCGCTACGCCACGGAGGCTGTCGAACAATCGCTGGGGAGTATACTCTGCTCGTATGCCGAGGGCCGGTTGTGGGAGTTCTTCGGTGCTGTAGGCATGTCCGCATTGTGTATTATTATTGCGATTCGGATTGGGCAAGGAAAGTACTGTTTCGATAGCAACTGTGATGGAGTCGTTGGGATCTGCCAAAACATGTTTGGGACGACGTCGATTGCTTGTGTTCTGGAGGCCAATTCTCGTAATTTTTAATGTTCAAAATATCATTCCGATCTAGTCTCAGCGTCAAGAAAGTTGCAAATGGCGTTCTCTTAAACCAATAATCAACGTCAAATGTGAATATAGATCGTAATGACATTGAATGTAGAATAAAAGTTGACTGAAGCCAAAACGGTATAATGCTACTGCAAATGCTAGGTGCATTTGACGTTGATTATTGGTGAGAATGCCATTTGCAACTTTCTTGACGCTGACACTAGATCGGAATGATATATTAAACATTTAAAATTACGAGAATTGGCCTCCTGGTAGAGAAAAGACACTCTATTAAGATACCACTTATAATCTATCTATATAAGAATACTCTACACATATATCTTAATTAATCAATAGCCACGATAAGTAATTGGTAATTTCAAATCATCATTACAGTTTTTTTTGCATTAAGATTGGCTTTTTTTTGCATAGTGCGGCAAACGAGCAAGTGGGTCACCTGATGGTAAGTGATCTCCACCGCCCATGTACGCCCACAATACCAAAAGATTCATGGGCGCGTTGCCGACCTTAAAGGAAAGGGATAAGTAAGGAATTGGGAAGGGGAGGGGCATTTGGGCCTTCGGTACTACATTTAAAGGGCTTTATCCTATTGAAAAATGAATAGATAGCTGGCTAAAATATTCGCAAAATTATTGTTATTATAACTGATAAATTAACAAAATAAATTACTAGAGAACAAAAAGTAATAATTTGAGGGGTAGTACAGAGTTCTTGGTACATGAGTCAATGTGCTTGCCTCCGGATATCTCACTCACCGTACGAAACGCAGCAGCAAGCTGCTAATTTACGTCGGTTTTCTGTGAGACAGTGGTAACGACCCGGACGAGCCGGCCCATTCATGCTGTAGACAAAATTGTCTTCAGCGTGGCTCTACCACTCGTAAATGCAATTCAACTCTTTGTTATTTGATATTTCGAGTAAACTAATGGGAAATACTAAGTTGTTTATAAGCACAGATATGCTATAATCAAACAAAACGTCTCTTTGTTTGGTGTTACATCACAAATATTGTACAGTGATAACATTTTAGTACACATTTGGCGAGTGTCGTCTCTTTCGACGCATTGTATTTTGGATAAATTATTATTTTAAAATAATTTGTGTCGTAGTGATTTCTTAGGTTCACGCGAATATTACACATTGAAATAAAACTAGTTTATACGGATTTTATCACGGTTTAATTTTTATGAGTCTCTCCCGTGACCACGAAGGCTGGAAAGCTTTCGAAACGTCGGGACTAAAATAAAAATTAAACCGCGATAAAATCCGTATAAACTATTTTTATTTCAATGAATAATTTGGTGTCGATTTTGGTAGTGTTGATGGTGTTTCGAGGTTCGCTATTATTTTGAATATAATCTCATAATAATATGAGATATGAGACAGGTTAGTTGAAAGTGTAAGACAAAACTAGTTCCTAAATACATACATACATACATACGCACTAATCCCCAAAGGGGTAGGCAGAGGTGTAACCAGTACCACCCACATATCGCCGAGCGTATCTCCGTCCCATGATGTGATAGGGGGCGAGCCTATCGCCATACCGGGCGCAAATTCCAGACTCCGGGCTGATAGTGAACTCTTCGTAATAGAAAAACCCAATATCACTTTTACCCGACCCGGGGATCGAACCCGAGACCTCAGCGTCAGCCTTAGTCGTAACGTGTACGCATTACAACTGCGCCACCGAGGCAGTCGTAGTTCCTAAATACCTATACAAAGACTTCAATGTGACTACTAAACGGTCTGTTTAGAAAAAAAATTACAGTCAGGAAGACGTGGGAAAGGGTTTTTTACGAGTAACCGAGATGGTAATATTGGGTTACAGTCAATTGACCGTAACTTAGGTTAGGGGTCTTTTTTATAGCATAGGCCGACAAACGAGCCATTGGGTCATCTAATGGTAAGTGATCTCCACCGCCCATGTATGTCATCAATACCGGAAGAAACACGGATGCGTTGCCAAACTTAAAATAGAGGGATAATTAAGAGATTGGTCAAGGAGGGGGATTTGGGCCTCCAGATATCTCATTTACCTTGCGAAATGCAGCAACAATCCGCTTCTTTACGTCCGATTTCTGTAAGACAGTGGTAGCTCGGTCGAGCCGGCCCATTCGTGCTGTATACAAAACTGTCTGCAGCGTGGCTGTACCACTCAAGTAAGCTATCTTCTAATATATAAAATTCTCGCGTCACAATGTTCGTTCCCATACTCCTCCGAAACGGCTGGACCGATTTTTATGAAATTTTATATGCGTATTCAGTAGGTCTGAGAATCGGCTACTATCTATTTTTCATCCCCCTAAATGTTAAGGGTGATCCACCCCTAAACTTTATTTTTTTATTTTTTAGACATTTTTTTTATGATACAGCATTAAAAATACATACAACCCTAAATTTTCACCCTTCTACCCCTATTTTATATAGCGATATTAGTATTTTTGTCAAGCGCGTTTCTCACCGGGGGCGCCCACTAGGCTACTTTAATCCTGGAAATAGGCTTTCACGCGGGTGGAGCCGCGGGCAACAGCTAGTATTTATATAAAATTAATAATTGATAAATATTTCTGTTGCAGATCCCTGAACATCATCAGAGCTCCGCATCAGGGTTTAGCGATGGAGACAACACGGAGCATGACCGCAATGAGCCGCTCTCAGACGACGATACAACCAAGTGAGTTGTTACCAGTATTTTTAAATTAGCTTGACAAGACGAGCAGGTCGCTTGCTTGATGGTAAGCGAAACCTGCCCATAAACAGAAGCAGCACCAGACAGAGCTTTAAATTACAAAGCACTACACTGGACTGCGCTCGTCACCCCGAGACGTAAGTTCTTAAGTCTCATAATGCCCAGTAATTTCACTGGCTTTAATGTCCTTCAAATCGGAACACAACATTGCTTACATACTGTTGCTTGGTGGCAGAAATAGATAAAGCGCTGGTACCAACCCAGACGGCCTGTCGCATACGAGATCCTAGTATCATTTGTAATGCATACGCTGTAGGACTGTTGTGATGAGGTTTCGGGTTCGACGTCCGGGTCGAGTAAATGTGATATTGGGTTTTTCTATTTAAAATGCTCAGTATCACATACGACATAAAACACATTTCACCACACTGCATCTCCACGCGACATCTTCTTCTTGGTAGCTGAGTATAACCATAAAAAAATAATACCTCTAAGAGAGATTTATTAGCCTGATTTCATATAGGTACATAATAAGGTTGTTATAGAGTCATAATAGGGTCTACATGGATAAGGTTTTCATCCAATTAAAATAATAAAAAAAAATACAAAATATTTGTAAAATATTTAGAGATTCCATAAAATGTATTGTTTAGATTGCGTCAAAAACTTACCGCCAGTTTAGGAGGTTATTTCGCTGGATCAGAACGGGCAAGAAACTCTAACGTTGCTCTTTTCAATACTAATTTATAATTAATTCTAGCTTTTACTCGCGGCTCCTCTCGCGTGAATTTCCGGAACAAGATTTATCTTTCCGGGACAAATTAATGTACCTACCCTATCTCCTACCCCAGGATGTAACCTATCCGCTTAACAAATTTCATTAAAATCCATTCAGCCATTTGGCCGTGAAAACGTAACAGACAGACAAAGTTACTTCGCATTTATATTAGAACGTATGCTTATGTAATCATATTTATGTCCTAATCCACAGAATCGTAACTCGAATTACATTAAAACAGTACACAAAATAGTTGATAGACACATGACGTATGCCCTTAACAGTTCCCAGGACTTAAGGAGCGGACGTGGGCAGGCTGTGTGCACTAAGGGTCGGTAATGAGGAAGCGAGCCGGCCGTTGACCTAATGCATTGCGAAATCTTTGCCTCGCTGCATAACATCATCCGTCGGTCACGTCGGGATATCATATAGAGTTGTTAGTCGACTCAATTATACGTAGGCAGGTCCTGGAGGCCAATTCTCGTAATTTAAATGTTCAAAATATCATTCAGATCTAGTCTCAGCGTCAAGAAAGTTGCAAATAGCATTCTCTTAAACCAATAATCAACGTCAACTGAGCGTCCTCAGGCATCGAAATAAGATGACAAGAAACGTAACTCAAGCAAAAAAATTACCCTACCAAAACTCTGTGCAAGGGGGCGGGGCTATAAAAGTCTGTGCAGCTCGTTCATTCATGAATTCATAAAAATGGACTCATGATCTCTAGTTGACACTTAATACGTCAATATTTTTGCGCGGTGCAAAACGTCGTATCTCGACATAGAAATGTAATATTTAGACATTAACTTTTATGAAATAAAGTTGATTTTGAACGTTCATCAATTTTTGTTGCATGTGTACGTTAATAGTACGTGCTTACTAATAAGCGGAAGACCTGCTCGCCTCGTCATTCCATTTAAAAAAAATACGATTAAGGCCGTCGTAGTTGACACCCTCATGGTTTTGAAGCTCCCCGCTGTCCGCGCAAGCTAGGTGACTTTATGTCCCCGCATCCCATATCTATGCTCCACGTATTTTTGGTCGATTCATAATATGAGAGTTATCGTTCTAGTGATCTTATTTCGATGTACGGTGGGCACGTAAAAAGTAAGTCGCGGTTGGTGTCAATTGAGAGCAGTCGTTAATCCAAGTCGGAGTCACGCATCTCAAAGCAGGCCTTTACACTAGTGACTAGATCGTATACGTAATCGATTATCCGCGGCAGCCTTGGTGTCTGCGACGTGACAAACAACTCCATGGTGGTTTGGACACGTTTTGGGGAAACCACAGGAGCATATCGGTCGCAAATGCCTGTTCCAGGTCCTTCCATTCTACGATTTAGACCAATTTTAATGTTGTATTTACACTGTATGATGTCTATATTCGAATACAAAGAGCAGCACGCGGGATGAGAGCTTCCTCTGAGCAATCACTCAATCATTGTGAGACATGATTTGCACAGATTTTATCGTGAACTTATGTACAGTTATATGCATACTTGATTTTGTTAATATGTCCCTTGGGTTAATTGAACACCTTTGTCTATTTCTACCGTCAAGTAGCAGCATAAGCACTGTTGTGTTTTGGTTTGAAAGACATTGAGGCCTTCACTAATTTGCTGGGCAACATAGGTATCTTATGTCTCGGGGTGACGAGCGCAGTCTAATGCCATGCAGTGTTTTCTAATTCAAGGTTCAGTGTTGTGTTTGTTTATGGATAGGCGTGACGCTCACCTTCAAGTGAGCCTACAAGAATCGTCATTAACGCTAATAAAAAAAAATATCCTGGGCAAACGACAAGCAGCAGTAACTCAACGGGGTGTGGAAAATCAAATTGAACAACTTTATTTTCATAGGTCCTACTGGGCACTTAAAAACGTTATAATTTACAATATAATAATCTTATTATAACCAATATACAATATAGATAAAATATGTATTGCACCATATTGCGCTATCAACACCCTAACTCCATGATTTCCTATCATTTATGTAATCTCTAAATTTATAATTCAAAATAACGAGATGAAAGTCGTAGCTTCATCCTGAGAGCACGCACCTCTGATTTTAAGTTACGTGTGTATTAATTATTAATTAACGCTTGCTTTTACTGTGAAGGAGATAATGTGAGGAACCTTGCATACCTGACAAGTTTTCATAAGAATTTCGAAGGTATGTGAAGTCTGCCAACCCGCATTAGGCCAGCGTGGTGGACTAAGGCCTAACCCCTCTCATTCAGTAGAGGAGGCCCGTGCTCAAAGGGACGCATAAAATGCAGGGCTAGTATTATTATTATTACATCATGTACGCGTTGCCAACTTTAATGGAAAAGAATAGGAATTGAAACACAGCCGGGATTTCAGTCTCCGGTAATCTCGCTAACCGTACGAAACGCAACACTAAGCTGGCAATACACGTCAGTTTTCTGTGAGACAGTGGTACTACCCGTAGTCAAGTCAGTCCATTCATGCTGTAGACAAAAGTTTCTACAGCGTAACTTTATAAAAATGGTAATTATTCACATTGGTATTGGTTGGTAAGTACTACGGACAAAGATATTAAGAAAATATGTCATGCAAGCATTATCAATGATAAGATTATATCGTTTAACTATGTTACAGCGAGGTCCTTCCTGATTAACATTATTTAAATTTAATTTATTTTTTTTCATTTATACTGCCTCAATGGCGCCGTTGTAATGAGTACGCGGTACGACTGCTGTTCTGAGGTCTCGGGTTCGATCCCCAGGTCGGGTAAAGTGATATATCGAGGTTAGTGATAGAGATGAGAGTTTCTTGTCTATTCTTCTCTAGCGAAACAGCATTCCGAACTAACAGAGTTAAAATTTTAAGAGTAAAAATTTAACTGAATCTAAATGATATATAACATTTTATGGATCAATAAATAATTTGAATTTCAATTTGATATGAAACGAAATGCTCAGTATCAGCCCGGAGTCTGGAATTGTACCCGATATGGCGATAGGCTCGCCCCTTATCAAATAATGGGGCGGAAATAAGTTCGGTGAAATGTGGATGTACTAGTTACATCTCTGCCTACCCCTTCGAGGAGTACAGGAGTGAGTGCACATATGTATATCATTTTTTTATTTTATACATTTTAATATCGTATTAAGGCTGAGAACCGTGCAGTCCGGGATTCAATTACCAGGTCGATCAAACACAACTTGTGTTAGAATTTTCGATTCGATAAATCATACATGAATAATTATTAATATATTATAATTCATGTGTGTGTATTAATATATTATAAATATTATTAATTATCCCAAATCCCTGGGATATGAAATTGTGCTCGGTATGGCAATACGCCCTCCATTACATCATGTGATGGAAATAAGCTCGGCGAAACGTGTGGAGCACTAGTTGCTACTGCCTCGGGGATAAAAGACGTGAGCTTATGTATATGAATTTTATTAGGGCCTCATTTACTAAAGAGACAGATTAGGCCTTAATGTCTGTTTTGAGATGCGCGACCGAGACAAGAGACCGCGAGACACGACGATCGCGATACGTCCGCTTTGTATGTAATTTTATTAGCTTGAACAATAAAACGAGTAGGTCGCTTGCCTGATGGTAAACGCCACGCCTGCGCATAAACAGAAGCAACACCACACAGAACTTCGAATTACAAAGCACTGCATGCCATTGGACTGCGCTCGTCACCTCGAGACATAAGATGTTGATTCTCTTAATGTCCGGTATTTTCACTGGCTTCAATGTCCTTCAAACCGGAAAACAACAGTGCTCGTTTCGTCATATAAGCTAATTAAATAAAAATACAACATGTGCGGCTTTGGGATTCGAAGTCGGTTTCTGAATATTTAACTTAATTTTAAGGTATCTAATTATAGGAGTATGTGAGTCAGTTGGTACTACACCAGTCTAGCAGGGCTTTTGGTGCTGAATACAAAACTGAACTCAGCGTGACTCTTATCACTTGATGCAAAGGTATCGTGCTAATACTTGATATTAATAGATAGATACAGTGTATTTCGATGATCGACAGTATTCTTGGATTGCGCTACACTTACCATCAGGTGTAGCGTAGTCACTTTGCCGAGCCAGGATAAAAAAAATAATGATTGTGTGATGATTGATGTCTATGATTGATCGCTAAAAGGGGAGCTGAAAAATAAGATGCAACAGTGTCTGCTCCACTTGTCAGTCATAAACAAGCAATTGACACACATCGGGGTAGACATTAATCCGACGCAAACTATGATATACGATGCTATCTAAATTACGACGGATTAACCAATAGTAGGAGCAGAGATAGCTCAGCGGGGAGTGGTACGGACTGTCGAGATGAAAGTCGCAGGTTCCAAACCAACCAAGAGCATGCACATCTGACTTTTCTAAGTTACGTGTTTATTAATTGTTAATTATCGCTTGCTATAACGATGAAGGAAACATCGTGAGGAAACCTGCATACCTGATAAGTTAAGATAAGATAAGATCACTATTAATTATTATGTACGACACTCACTTTTTAATAAACTTGAATAAGATGTACGTAATTCTAAGGGAATACGTACGTAACTTGTAATTTTAACACAATTTAATACCTAAAGAGATTGTGTGTTGAAGACAAATAGGTACCATCCTCTAGAAGCATTTTAAAGACTTCATTCTCGGGTCTTCCATCTATAAATTTGGCTTATTACAGTCGACGATCCTCTTAAAAACTTTTATCAGTTACACCAACACAAAGTACCAATATATAATACTTGTTTTTAGTCAAATACAACATATTTTTTGAACTCGTAATCATACTTCATAAAATCAGAACTTGCTGAACTGACTGCGTCAAATAAATATTTGACATTTGACAACGGTTTAATGTTTTTTTAATTATAAAATAATTAAATGAAAGGAGGTCTATAGTTTCATTGTTTATTATTTAGTGTTGTCCAAAGTTGAAAGTCGATATCGACATGTTAGTCATTCGATAAAAAAGAAAATTCTATTGTACTAGCAATGCAATCGGACTTGGTACTATGGGAGATAAAATACTTATACGCTATGCTATACATTGCTTAAATTTGTCCGCCCCTTTCTATAACACGTTGTATACATATAGTTAACATTATTGAAATAAATAAGCCGTGCTAAGTTATAATACTGCTATCCTGTGTTCTTCACACTAGGCTCGCCTGTATCGTAAACACCTGACTACATTTTTAACCTAATCTGAGTTAAATACTCTTAAAGACAGCAGATTTAGCAGCAGCAAGCCGCTACTTTACATCGGTTTTCTGTGAGACAGTGGTAAGGACCCGGTCAAGTCGGCCCATTGATACTGTCGACAGCGTGGCTCATTCACACATTGGTAACGACTCGACCGAGCGGGAGCATTCATGCTGTAGACAAAACTGTCTACAGCAAGGCTTTACCACTCACATTGTCTTTAACAGTGTTATTAGACAGCTCCGTGGCGCAGTGGGCGAGTGGCCGGCTGCGAGGCGAGAGGCCGTGGGTTCGATTCCCACACCGACACAAATGTTTGTGTGATCCACTAATATTGGTCTCGGGTCTGTGTGTTGTGGGGCCGCAAATTCTTCGTAGTTCCTGATACCCGTGATACAGGTTTACCTAGTGTGGGGTCAGGACTATGTGTGTGACTGTTGGGTGTTTATTATTATTAACAGCATTCCGAACTAGCGGTAGAATTTTGACGGAATCTAAATAATGTATAACATTTTATGGATTCAATAAATAATTTGTTTTTTTTTGAATTTACACAATTATTTTTTATAGTTGTTTTTTAAAACTATTTATATTTTTTGTGGTAGATTCAGCATTTAAACTCGAATAAATAACTCGATAACGACGGGTATGCTGATATATGTTGAGGGGTTAAATTCTATATATAAAAAATAAACAAAATCGATCCACAATTGACGGAGAAATCGAAGTACATAAGTTAAGAAACGCCGAATTAAGAAACTCGACAACGAGCGGTCGGTGGATTATTACAAGTGATATTTTCAAATAGGTAAATACTATGTCTGTGATTTCTTCGGGGATTACAGGCGTCAGTGCGTATGTATGTATAATAATAATATCAGCCCTGTATTATAATGTCCCACTGCTGGGCACGGGCCTCTTCCACGAATGAGAGGGACTAGGCTACCACGGTGCCCTACTGCGGGTTGACAGACTTCATACACTTTCGAAATTCTCATGGATAATTCTTAAGTATGCAGGTTTCCTTACAATGTTTCTTTCACCGTTATAGCAAGCAATAATACACCATGAACACGTACGTAACTTAGAAAAGTCAGAGATGCATGCTTTTGGGACTGGTTTCGAACCTATGACTTTCGTCTTGGCAGTCCGTACTCCCCGCTGAGCTATCGCTGCTGATGTAACTGAAGGTTTGCCATTTTGCAATACCTACTACAAATATCCTCTAAAGCACTAGTTTCCAAAGTGGTCCAGGGGTCCACGGGAGACTCGACGGGGGTCCATAGTTAGATCTAATCTTCACATTTTTTATCGAGTTTTGGGAATATGGTAGATATGTAGCTGCAGGGGATCCACCGGAATCAGCAAAAAGTGAAATATAAGAAAAAAGAAAGAACATCTGCTCTAAAGGTTGACTAAAAGGTTGACTGGTAGAGAATGCCTCTGGCATTAAGTCCGTTTGTACATACATATATTATGTATAAAGTGTGTAAAATAAATAAATAAAGGTACATTTAAGATCATTTGGCGAATTTAATAAATCTCCTTTTATTCACAATAAAAACATAAAACAACTCGATAAAAAGATCGTTGCACCAGAATCAAGCCAGTGATCCAAGCGAAGTCAGTATTCAGTATTCCAACACCACGCGTGTGAGTCGCGCGTCAACCCCGAGCCATTTTTATATCATCAGAAGTATTGTTTATTTGTAATAAAAAAATACTGTGTCGTTGTGTGTTGTGTTTCGAGTTAAGAAGGAATTTCAGGTATTTTTTGAAATTTCGAATGTTATTTTTTTTAAATTATGTCCTTTTTCCTGTGTTTAATTTGATTTTAGGTCATTTTGTATTTAAAATATTGTATCTTGCAATTTTTTTATAAACATACATACATACGCACTCACGCCGGTAATTCCCGAAGGGGTAGGCAGAGGTGTAACCAGTACACCCACATTTCGCCGAGCGTATCTCCGTCCCACGATGTGATAGGGGGCGAGCCTATCGTATTTTTTATAAATATTAAGTTTTTTTAATAAACGATGATCATTTATTGCTTATCATATACTATTTGACATATTGTATGCCTACTTAGGCAGAAACACATACATGCCAGCCTCCGCGGCGCGGGTTCGATTCCCACATCCATATAAAATGTTTGTGTGATCCACAATTAACTGTTTCGGGTCTGGGTGTTTTCTCCCCAGAGTGGTTGATGTCAGGTAGGCGGCCGGTCGTGAAAACTACAAGCCGAATAATTCTGTAACATATCTTAAAAAAGGATGTTGCACTGACCCCACTGCGAGTGGGATAAGGGCAGAAAGGAAGGGTGTATGCTCTTGGGGCTGGGTTTGGAACCTGCAACTTTCGTCTCAACAGTCCGTACCGCTCCCCGCTGAGTTATCGCTGCTATTTTTATTCCTGCCTTTTTGAAGAGAAAACTTCTTTAGGCGCGTTGAGCACTTTTTGGGTGAACAAAAATCATGGAACTCGCGTCATCGTCACCGCACGCTTCCCATGAGCTATATGTATATATACGTACGCACTCACGCCTATAATCCCCGAAGGGGTAGGCAGAGGTGTAACTAGTACACCCACATTTCGCCGAGCGTATCTCCGTAGTGATAGGGGGCGAGCCTATCGCCATACCGGGCACAAATTCCAGACTCCGGGCTGATATTGAGAATTTCGTAATAGAAAAACCCAATATCACTTTACCCGGGGATCGAACCCGAGACCTCAGCGTTAGCCTCAATTGTAACACGTACGCATTACAACTGCGCCACCGAGGCAGTCACCCAGCTATATGTATACTATGTATATATGTACATAGATATACCTCCGTGCGTTATTAGTATACATTATACATATACAAAGAGTGTATCTCTCTACATATATATTAAATTGGTCATTAACACTTCTTTACAATCCAAAAAAAAATTAAAATAATAATCTAATAGCTCGACGATACAATTCACAAGTTACTTAGTTTTCACTTCTATCGGCAGTTCCCAAAGACTGCCCCGTTTTTTCTTTTTTTTAATTTGAAGTTTGTCAATATAGTATTTTTTTAATCAAACTAGGGGCGTTGCCCATGTTTTTCCACAAAACATAAAATAAAAAAAAACTTAAAGTCCGACGAATACGAGACATATCTTACTTTCTTCCCCACATTATTCTGCATCGATTGGTATCGGTCTCGACCCCATACCACCAGCGGTTTCGGAGGAGATAGCGTGACAAGCTTTTGACAGCGGCGGCGCCAGTTATTTTTTTTTAGAATAGAGAGACTATTATGTTGTAAGTGTGAGATACCGTAAAAAAACAGTCTAATCCAAAACTATAAGCTACCCACACACTCTTGGCTTGTACAGGTCGAAAGACACTGGAGCCGTCATCATCGCCTCGGCTCGTCCGGTCGAGATCAGTTTCCTCATTAACACAATATGCGATTCCACGTTTCTGCACAATAAGTGTGTTTGAACACCTCCGGTGGACACAGTTTAAATAAAATTGTATTTTTTTTATTAGCTTGAATGACGAGACGAGCAGGTCCCTCGCCTGACGGTAAGCGCCACGCCTGCTCATAAACAGAAGCAACGCCACACAGAACTTTGAATTACAAAGCACTGCATGGCATTGGACTGCGCTCGTCACCCCGAGACATAAGGTGTTAAGTCTCATAATGCCTAGTAATTTCACTGGCTTCAATGTCCTTCAAACCGAAACACAACAGTGCTTACACATAGCTGCTTGTGCTTGAAATATGCAAAGCGGTGGTACCAACCCAGACGAACTCTCGCATAGTTGAGGCCTACCACCCTGTGAACCTTTTTATTATAGCATGCTGGTAAACGAGCGAGTGAGTCAGCTGATGGTAAGTGATCTCCACCGGTCATGTACGCCCACAATACCAAAACATTCAGGAACCTTATAGGAAAGGGATAATTAAGGGATTGGGAAGCGGAGAGGATTCCTCCGGATATTTTACTCATCATACGAAACATGGCAGCAAGCTGTTAGTTCACGTCGGTTTTCTTGGAGTTAGTGGTAACAAATCGGTCGAGCCGGCTAATTCATACTGTAGACAAAAGCATGTCTACAGAATGGATTCATACCACAAAAACCTTCCATAGGCGTGTAGAGATAAGAGCGAGACAACGAGTCGATAAAAAAATCTCGATGCGTTTTTTTATGACAGTTCGCGAACGAGCAGGTGTGTCACCTGGTGATAAGCGATCTCCACCACCCACGTACGTCCACAATACCAAAACAGCCCATGAAGGGCGCGTTGCCGGCCTTAAGATAAAGGGATAATTATGGGATTGGGAAGGGGAGGGGGATTTGTTCAGCGAGCTGCTACTTTACGTCGGTTTTCTGTGAAACAGTGGTAACGACCCGGTATGATAGACGCGCTGGAACAAGTCGATAAGATCGGAGAAAATGCGCGTAGAACAAAACATGTCTTCAGTTTACGTTCATCAAATAAAAGAATATTTATCGTGAGGTCGCGGGGTCTTTACATCACCCATATTGTTGATTTTTACTAAAAATAAATTAGTAACAATACTCGTATATAGTATCATTGTACTCTGTTGTTATAGCTTATTGTTCACAAATAATCCTATTCCTACTTTTAATTAAAAATGTGAAAATTCTCCGATCTTCTCCACCTGTACCAGCGCGTCTAACATACCGGGTCGGTACCACTGTCTCACAGAAAACTGGCGTAAAGTAGCAGCTTGCTGCTGCATTTCGTACGGTGTGTGAGATATCCGGAGGCCCAAATTCCCCTCCCCTTCCCAATCCCTTGCAAAGCCCTTTCCTTTAAGGTCGGCAACGCGCCCATGATTATTTTAGTACCATGGGCATAAATGGGCGGTGGAGATCACTTTCTATCAAGTGACCCACTTGCTCGTCTGCCGGCCTATACTATAAAAAAAATACAAAAGTGAGGGTTCAAAAAATACAAAAGTGAGGGTGAGGCGGTGGACATCACTTAACATCAGGTGATACACTTGCCCGTTTGTTGGCCCATTGTATAAAATATCATACGATTTCGCGCGGATTTCTTCCTGTCTTACTTATAAGTATTATCCTATTTCCTACTTATACAATATGTAAAAAAAACCCTGATGTTCCTTTTAACCTTGTTATCAGAATCGTTATTCAAACGTAAAGAAACATCACAAGTAAGAAAATTCTACCATAAAATAACGATTGCCGATCACCCGGTGGTTAACAGAAGCGGTAGTTACTCGGTACGACACCTTTCTACTATTACAGTGATTCGCTGCTTTACTAATACGCACGTGAAACACATAAAATTGTAGTTTTTAGTAGTATTTCATTAAAAATACCACTTTCATTGAGCCATTGGCCCACCATCTGTCCCATTTTTATGTTAGATTTTTCTCGTTAAAGATATTTCCTTATGTTTGAATATCGATTCTCATAGCACAGCTAAAAGGACCGACAGGGTTTTTGTTACATGTTGTATATTTCATAAGCCCGTAAATAAAGAGAGTGTTACTTTTATTTATTTATTTATTAAGATACACATAACATATTTTGACAATACTAATACTAAGTTGCATATTATATTAGATATGGTTCTGAAGTCTAATCAAAATCCAATCGAAAGTGTATACAGCATTACTAAAGCACCAACAGCGTTTTTGTTACATGTTGTATTATAAATGTGTATGTGAATAATAACATAAAATGCAAAATAATTGTCATTGTTTTCTTGAATTAGTTGACTTAAGTGAGATTACATATTGTCAAAGGTTAAATAGATAACCTGACATCTTTAATTACAAGTTGATAAAATGAAAACACCTGCGTGCGTTGAAAATAAAAAAAAATTGTTTACGCCGGTATAACATTTGTAAGTTTTGCTAATGTAAGTTAATGACTTAGGTGACCTTCGAACAAATTAATAATATAAACGACATCGTAAGTTGGTTATTGATTATTGTTAATTAATCGACTTCAAAAAAGGAGGAGGTTCTCAATTCGCCGAGTTTGTATGATGACGGAGTACGGAGTAAAAAATGAAACTCCTCAACGGATAACAGTACACTCGTTGCGATTATGTTATTATATTGGTATTTAGGCAAAAAAAAAAAAAAAAAGTTTTAACAAAACCTAGAAAACAACTTCAAAATAAAAACACTAAAAAGTCAAAAATAACAATTTCTATTAGGTCTCTTTGGAGTCGGTGCAATTTTATTTGACCGACAGCGATACAGGCACCGACTCTACCTTAAATAACCCGGCGTTACCGACCTCAAAGAAAGAAATGGGGATTGGTAAAAAGCAAAGACTTTAATGTATACTACTAGACGGGCTATTTAGAAGTAAAATTGCGTCACAAATCGCGAGAGATTGACAGCTGACAAACAGGGAGCGTGAGAGGGGTCTAGGTTAGACGAGATGGTAATATTGAGTTACGATCAATTAAGCGTAAATTTGTGGCGCATTTTCTGTGTACCATGCAGCCTGTCTAGTATCATACAGTAACGTCTTTGGGAAAAAGAGATTTTGTAGACCTCCATACTTTTCACTCACCACATGAAACGCAACAGCAAGCTGTCACTGCTTCAGTGTCACATCAGTTTCTGTGAAATAGTGTTACCTACCACTCCGGTTGGTCCGGCCAATTTTATGCTGTAGACACAACTGTCTACAGTGCAGCTCTATCACTTTTTTATCTCTTCAAACAAGATTAAAAAAATACTGATTCCACCGTGATTTTCTTTGATTCCTTTCCCCGATTTCGCTAATTCTACCACACTTTCACTGTGACTGTACCTACTTAAGCAGTAGTGCTACCAGATATGCTTGTCGGTACTTCCCAGTTTATATGTCGAAAACCCGCTTGACACTAGGTAATTTTATCATATTAACATAACCTGTATGTAGATAAGCAGAAGTTGTACGCATTAACACGTAGTACGTATTATACAAAATGTATTTTGTTTGCAACTTTTTTTTTTTTTTATAGTATAGGCCGGCAAACGAGCAAGTGGGTCACCTGATGGTAAGTGATCTCCATCGCCCATGTACGCCCACAATACTAAAATAATCATGGGTGCGTTGCCGACCTTAAAGGAAAGGGATAATTAAGGAATTAGGAAGGGGAGGGGGTTTGGGCCTCCGGATATCTCACTCACCGTACGAAACGCAGCAGCAAGCTGCTACTTTACGCCAGTTTTTTGTGAGACAGTGGTAATGACCCGGAGGAGCCGGCCCATACATGCTGTAGACAAAAGTGTCTACAGCGTGGCTCTACCACTCATCTAATATTTTAACTTTTACTAATGTCTTATGGTTTTTTTCTCAATGACGAGACGAGCAGGTCACTCGCCTGATGGTAAGTGTTACCTCTGCCCATAAGCAGAACCAACACGATACTAAACTTTGTATTTCAAATCATTG
The DNA here is from genome assembly GCA_905332985.1 of Mimas tiliae. Taxonomy (NCBI): domain Eukaryota; kingdom Metazoa; phylum Arthropoda; class Insecta; order Lepidoptera; family Sphingidae; genus Mimas; species Mimas tiliae. The sequence continues at coordinate 1,142,182 of HG995254.1, forward strand.
CATGGCATAGAACTGCGTTTGAGAAGAACGGGCAAGAAAGTCTAACGTGCTCTTATCTCAAAATTGATTTACAATATGTTCACTACATTAATTAATTTATTTTGAATTGGAGCAGCTCAATTTATGCCAACGATGAACAAATGATAGTAAAATAATTCGATTATAATGATTTTTGTGCATGATTCTCACGAATCAGATGATAATAGTGGGTTCGATTTGAATCAACAAAAGCTGCTTGCTTGAAAGTCTATTCCGACGGTTCAAATCGCATAAAGTTTAGCATTTGATCATTTAAAATAGAAACGTGTAAGCTTGCTATAAGGAAGAACAACGATTTTTACTCCAAGAGAATCTCGGTCAATCAGGTACCTTATAAATTTAAACAACGTTTTTGAAGTAAACAAGGATTTAATTTGACATTGCAAGGGTCATGTTATTTTTGTGTCTTCTTTCCTTATTCTTTTTCGTATGCAGTAAATACGGTGCAAGGATTTGTGCATTCAAGTTTTATTACTCAAGTTTCAAATGTATGCCTTGTTGATTTTACGGCTTTTGGATATTTATGGCGATATATTAGAAAATGTTGTTACTTTACTAGACATAGGTTGTAACCTAGTTGATAATCAATTCAAATTTACCTATTGGAAATTAGGCCTCAATATCACACCATGTGATATTGTGATATGATGTTGTGATATTGAGGCGAGACGCGTGAAGCGCCTTAATAGGAAGGCGGACCTTGGTACTAGCCGGGATAGCACCAGGTTGAAAGAAAGGAGAGAAGGGATCTCAGGTCTATGAAACTGGGGGGTGAGCACGAACAACTTGCGAAACCGTATTCGAATCGAAAAGTCAAAAATTTGTTTGAAATTTCATACAATTCAAATTGAATTCGAATACTTATTTGTAAGTTATTCGTGCTAGCCGCTCTGATTAAGTTTATTTCATTTATTTAATTGTTTGGCGTTTTGTATGGAACAATCATGTGTGTATATTTTACCTGCCATATAATTTTATAATTTTACTTCATTTTTGAGACGTGCATAGCTAGTTGCACTCACTAATCGGTAAACGATTAACGAATTTTTTTTTGAGGTACCCGACCGAGACAAGAGGCACGACACGCGATGACAGTGACACATCCGTTTTATATGCAATTGTTTTTTTAGGCATGGGCCGCCTAACGAGCAAATGGGTCACCTGATAGTAAGTGGTTTCCACCGACCATATACGCCCACAATACCAGAAGAATCATGGGCGCGTTGCCGACCTTACAGGAAAGGGATAATTATGGAATTGGAAAGGCGAGGGGGATTTGGGCTTCGGGATATCTCACTCCTCTTACGAAACTAAACAGCAAGCCCCTACTTTACGTCGGTTTTCTATGAGACAGTGTAAAGTCCCCAGACGCGGTGGTCCATTCATGCTTTAGACAAAACTATCTACGTGGAGTGGTAGATCCAGTTAAAGTATGTTTAGAGGTATAAGACCGACACAGGTCTGACAACGCGCGACCGATTCTATACAATTTCATACAAAGCCGACCCGAATCACGGGTTGTGGTTTCCCTACCTACCGTAACGTACACCATCGCTCTCAAATCCTTCAACATTTCTGTTTCCACATACACTTTACCATTTATTAAATTATCATTCATTTCCAGAACACCTCTCCGCTCTCCGCGTCGTAAGTCAGGCTACCCCCGAAGGATGGGCAGATCTGAGTTCAGTATAGATGACGACGAATACTCTCCGAGCAACTCCGTCACCTCAGTCAACTCTCTCGCCAGTCTGCTAAAGGAGAAGTTGCAGGTACGTCATTTTATTAGTGACAGTTTTTTATTTCGCCACATTTGTCTAGTGGCAGCCTGGCAACGATCAGGCAAGCGACCAGCTCGTATTGTCACTAAAGTAATAAAAAAGCCCATTTAAACTGAAAAACCATGAGGTCTTGGATTCTGAACCCAAGTCATGGCGACCACAATTCATGTTTTTTTATTACGTCGAATAACGGACCGAGTGGGTCATTCGCGTGATGGTGACCCTATATCTGTCCATAAATAGAAAGCAACACTATAGAACTTTGAATTACAAGTCAATGCATGACACTGAACTGCACCCGTTACCCGGAGACATAAGCTGTTAAGTCCCATAATGCCCAGTAAATAATGCCAAGTCAATGCCCTTCAAACCGAAACATCACAGTGCCTACACACTCCTGCTGCTGCGACAAAATAAAAAAGCGGCGATTACAACCCAAATGACCTCTCACATGCTAGGGACCCACCACTTCAAATAGCATTATAGCATTTTCTTTCCTCAGGGTATACCACAGAAAATCCGTAAGAAGCCGACTGACTACAAGCTCCGTGCATTCGTTGGGCTCATGTTCCTGGCGGTGGCATTCTTCGTGGGCTTTGCGTACGTCCTATACCACCAGCAAGCGCAAACCAAAGCCTATTTCCAAAATGTGCAGTTCAACGAACCCAAGAGACTCATCAGAATCTACAATAAGGATGACGTGGAAATACTTAAGGCTACTTTAGGTATGTTCATAATAAATAAATAAATAAATTTGCAACAACTACATTGAAGTTGCAGCGATAGCTCAGCTGGAAGTGATACCAACTGTGGAGATGAAAGTCGCAGTTTCGACACCATCATGCACCTCTGACTTTTATAAGATTTTTTTTTTATCTATAATTATTTAGATGCTTTGAATCAACAAGATTATGCCAGCCTGACTTTTATAAGTTACGTGCGGAAATTTAATTATCGCTTGCTTTAATAACGGTGAAGGAAATATTTCTCAGGTATGAGGTTTCCATATCTATTCTGTGATTTTTGATAGGTTTATCGTCTTTCCCTTAATTTAATTCAAATATTAATATTCCAGCGGTAGATGTCCATGGTAAAGTTAAAGCGTACCCATGTTTACCTGATCATCGGCGACAAGACGGCTCTGTGTGCATGGAGTGGCTCCACACGCTGCGGTTCTACCTGAAGTCTCTACCACACGACCCTGGAGTTGACAACACCACTTGCTACTCCATACATTGGAAGGCGTTGAGACATGGTGAGATGAAAACCTTGTAGTGTATATTATCTCCAATACAGTACCTTTACTAAAGATCCCAGAACAAAAATAATTTTATTAAATGAATTCGTAGTTATTGATATCCTCATGTGTCTAATTTTACCTTTGCTTGAGAATCTGATATTACCGTGTAAAATCAGATTCTCAGGCATGATGAAACTCTCGCAGCAAAGAGAAAACCCCTTTACAAATTGTCCATATTAACCTACCAGAATTCCTAAATAAAATTAAATTGTTATCCCTTAATTTCTAAAATAATTACCATCAATTCAAACCATTTTCTCTTACACAGACGTCACACCGAAAGACTGCTTTGATTGGAGTGACACTAAAGTACATTGGTACGGCGGCGGGCAATCTGCCAACTTAACCTGGCCATTGGACACTGGCTCTATCCAGTTCACGCCCTTCATCACAGGTGATATGCAGAAATCACAATGGGGAAACGTTCTTACCCGCTACCTTATCAACACTAAAGGAGCAGCCATTATTATCGACGAAGAAACTCCCTTACACATCTCTGTAAACGCAGGAGCTAAGGGAATATGTCTTAAAGCCATGTACGATGATTTCGCATACGCCAACAAACCAACTGAGTTCCCCGAAATGAGGTACAATATATGCACATCCGTAGATATGAAGGCTTTACATACTTCTATACATAGTCATAGAAGTTCTCCTCTCTGGGATGGTCTCAAACCAGCTGATATGCAAACATTGGAGTCTCTTATCTCTGAACCAGTTTGGCAAATAGCACCAAGATTCAAACACGAATTGCAAGCTGAAACAATATCTAAGTATACTGAAGATGTGATAAATTTGGGTTTCTTGAAGCAAGGTCATGTATTGATTAACGAGCATTGGCAGAATGAGATAGGTGATCTGAGTGTAGACAAAAGTCGATTTGAGACTCTGAATATTACTGTAGATAAATTGCACAGACGAGGTTTTAAAGTAGCGTTTACTATTCAACCATTTATAAGCACTGAGAGTAAGAATTTTGCTGAATGTGTCCAGAAAAGATTGTTAATCAGCGAAAGGAACGGTGATAGGCGTATTCCTGCCTTAACTAGATTTAAATCTTTACCCAGCGCTGGTGTTTTGGATATAACTAATAATAGAACAGTGCCTTGGATTCTTGAGAAACTCCAATCAGTTATTGACGTTTACGAAATCGATTCTTTCTATTTAGACCTGGGAACTGCGTATAACATGCCGCATTACTACCGTTGCGAGAAATTCCTTACTAACCCTGATCAGTACAAGACAATTTTTACTAAAACATTTGAGAAGACTTTAAATATCATCGGTGTTTCTTCAGCCATATCTTTACCGAAGCCACCGATCTTTGTTTCTCTACCACCATTTGAATCAACTTGGGAGGCTATGAGGCTTGTCATACCAACTATGTTGACTTACGGTGTCAACGGGTACCCCTTTATTATGCCAGGGGCAGTTGGCGGTGACATTTACTGGCCGGGAAGTGAACAGTTCCTACCTACTTCTAAAGGATCATTGGATCCAATGAACTCGACTCAAGGGAACGGTATAGAGCTGCCTGAACGAGAGCTCTATATGAGGTGGTTACAGATGGCGACATTCTTGCCGGTGATGAAGTTTACACACCTGCCGAGCAAGTATAATGACGAGAGGGTGTTGGAGATGGCCAAGAATTTGACATCGTTAAGACAGAAATTGGTAAGTTGGCCTGTACTGAAGTCTACATTTCTATAGTTATCTATGCAATTTTGGGTCAATATGAGGTTAGCTTTTAACAATTTAGAATGTGGTATGGTATGTGTTGACGCCTGTCCTGCATACGAAAAGTCTGTTTAGTTAAGACACAGTAATTTAAACAGCATAATTTTAATTTGAATATTCCCCATTCGAACATATTGAATTAAAATTGAAATTACTGTAAATCAATTCACAATTTTACACGAGCAATTCCTGAGCCTAATATGAATTTCTTTGTTTCCAAAAAAAAAGGAGGAGCGCTGAGCGGGATACCCAGGCAAATGTTATGTAATGGTATTAGCAAGCTTCATAAAAAAATATGTTATTTCACAAATATAGTAGTACTGTAGTTGAGAAACTTAGAGCATGTTTACAAGGCTTTAGGCAGTTGTATTTAAAAAAATGGGGTAACATTGATAAAGATGATAAACTTAGTCAAAACTACAGACAATTTATTGGATTTATGCCCGTTTTCATCATCAATCCCTAAGTTTATGTGAGCCCCTAAAACATTTTAAGTGTTCATTTTGCTTTCAACATCACTTAGGGGACACCTGTGTTTCTAAGTTGGCCCTTAACTACGTGTAAACAAACTTAGTTGAGGGATAGATTTAAGGAGTTTCTTAGTTTAAGGGACTCTTAGTTAGGAAGTGTTTGAGGGTACGTTGGTAAAAACGGACATTACTCTCTTGTTCCCAGGTTACTCCCCTCCTAATGAAATATAAGCGTGAAGCTCTCGAGGAGGGTCTGCCGCTCGTGCGTCCGCTGTGGCTCGTCACGGGAGGGGATGTGGGACTCTACGTTACTGACGAGTTCGCCATCGGTGATGAAATTGTCGTCGCACCCATACTGCATCAGGGACAGACTACTAGAGAAGGTAAGAGATAAATGTCTAAACGTAATTAGTCTAAACTAATCGGTATTGTTATTAGGTTTACGTACCCAAATGGTAGTAACGGAACCCTGATATAGAGCCTACATCGTCTGTCTGTACTTTTTTATACTTATGACTATAGTCCGGCAAACGAGCATGTGGGTCACCTGATGGTAAGTGATCTCCACTGCCCATGTACGCCCACGATACTAAAATAATCATGGGCGCGTTGCCGACTTTAAAGGAAAGGGATAAGTAAGGAATTGGGAAGGGGGGGGGGGGGTGAATTTGGACCTCCGGTACTACTTTTAAAGGGCTTTATCCTATTGAAAAATGAATAGATAGCTGGCTAAAATATTCGCAAAATTATTGTTATTATAACTGATAAATTAACAAAATAAATTACTAGAGAACAAAAAGTAATAATTTGAGGGGTAGTACAGAGTTCTTGGTGCATGAGCCAACTTACTTACACTTGGCTGGTTTTTTTGATTCGGACTTTTTTTTTTGTAAAGTTGCTAATTTGCATATATCCACAATGATATATTGCCCTCGTCAGTATATCGGTGCCATCTTATAAAATAACTGAAATCCATTTTTTTCCAGTGTACCTCCCAGCAGGCTTGTGGCAAGACGGTATCGACGGATCCCATCGTAAAGGAAGCCGATGGATGCACGATTATAAAGTGCCTTTAGATCGCGTCGCCTATTTCATCAGACGACCTGATGATATGAGATTCAGATAGGATAATAACTAAGTAGTATGTTAATAATTTATAAGAATTTAGTACAATTTCAGCATAGTTCACGCGCTAGTGCTAGTCATCTTTCGCTTGAATATTCTAGATAGTTTTTGATTGCGGCTCCACCTATTTGTAAGTCTTTTGCAACTATACAATAGTAGGTATGTGTTTAGAGTATTATTTCTTAAAATCTTTTATAAAATATGATGAAATCATCCAACTTCTTCGTTTAAATGAACATTGACAAAGATATTTTACTAAAAATATTGACTTATTTCATTACATTTTAATCTTCGCCATTCTTTCCGCCGGTTTCATTCCCAAAAGATAACTAGCAATTGCGCGTAAATCATACAAAAATAACGTGGTAGCTCTTTGGAGCATCTGTTGTGTCAAGCACTTAGTTTCTTAGATGATGAAAATTTTATAAAACTATGGTTGTTTTCTAAGTGTTCCTTAAGTCTCATTTACACGGAAACAGTTTCTATATAAAAATAAATAAATACATCCAACAGTCACACACGGTTCTGACCCCACACTAGGTTAACCTGTGTCGTGGGTATCAGAAACTACGAGTGACTTGCGGTCCCTAAACACCCGAAAGAAATATTGTGGATCACACAAACATTTCTCTCGGTGTAGGTTAATCGCCAGCTGCGCCACGGAGGCTGTCAAAGGAAAGAAAACTATGAGACCGCATCAGAAGCTGATTGCTTTGAAATTGTATCTCTTAAACTACAGTTCTCAGTTATTTTCTCGCCTCGGTATTGTGATAAACTATTCCCGTGTAAATATAATTATTAATTCTGTTTCTATTAATAATATTTGACGTGATATTGTTGTTGCAATTAACAATTAATTTAATATTATGTTTACCAAAATGACTATAAAAACTGATGTTAAAAATCATTAATTATATTCATGATGTTTTTTTTAATTCAGAACTTAAGTAGGCCAAAAAATGAAAATTTACTAGGTAGTAGGTCCCTCGTATGCGGAGACCACCGATGTGTCTATTTCTGCTGCCAAGCAACAGTGTGTAAGCACTGTTATGTTCCGATTTGAAGTACATTGAATTACTTGAAATTATGAGACTTAACATCTTATGTCTCGGGGTGACGAGCGCAGTCCAATGCCATGCAGTGGTTTGTAATTCGAAGTTCTGTGTGGTGTTGCTTCTGTTTATGGGCAGCCGTGGCGCTTACCATCAGGCGAGCGACCTGCTCGTTCAATGTGTGATTATTATATATTATATTATATATGTGAGATTATTAAGTGTTACAATTATTATTGTTAATTAATACTGTGACGCTAAAGTTACGGACGCTATGCTGTTTAAGGTGTGACATTATTAAGTGTTACATTTATTATTGTTAATTAATACTGTGACGCTGAACTTACGGACGCCATGCTGTTTAAGGTGTGACATTATTAAGTGTTACATTTATTATTGTTAATTAATACTGTGACGCTGAACTTACGGACGCCATGCTGTTTAAGGTGTGACATTATTAAGTGTTACATTTATTATTGTTAATTAATACTGTGACGCTGAAGTTACGGACGCCATGCTGTTTAAGGTGTGACATTATTAAGTGTTACATTTATTATTGTTAATTAATACTGTGACGCTAAAGTTACGGACGCCATGCTGTTTAATGTGTGACATTATTAAGTGTTACAATTATTATTGTTAAATAATATTGTGACGCTATTTATTTTTAGTTTACATTGTGTTGTAAATCTAGTCTCTTGTTTAAGGTATTTTTGCATAATATTTATTGATAGAACTGTATATCTGAAGAAATAGATTATAATATAGATATTTATATAACTAAAAACTATTTTTTAAATACATGTATTGAAGTTTGATGACGGTAGGCGGCGGCTTTGCCTGTGCCCTGGCATTGCAGAAGTCTATGGGCGGCGGTGACTACTTACCATCAGGTGGCCCGTTTGCTCGTCTGCCTATCCAGGCAGTAAAAAAATGTTAAACTGTTTTTGGGAAGTTACCGGATAGCAATCACAATATGCATAATGAAAATTCAAACGTAGTGGCTCGTTTCGTTGAGTCGTGTTTCGTAATAAAGCCTCATTTAAATGGGTAGAGTTTGTTGATAGACTAGGCAAGAATTTAACAGGAAATTGTCATACATGTGGCCATGTCATTCAATTTGAAAATAAGAATATTATGTCGCGTCTCCGTAAACGACAGCTTTCTGTGATACGAGTATTGCACTTGTATAAAATCTATTCATCTAAATGAGGGTTATGCCGTTAATGTAACTAATTTTATTTTATTCCAATCCCAAAAAAAAATTACAAATTTTAATATTATGTTTGTAAAACTTATTTAATTTACTTCTACTCGTATTTTTAGCTTCTTTAATTATAATATGCAACTTTTACATTCCACATGTTTATAACTTAGACAAAAAGCCCCATTTACACGCGAGAGTTCATACTCTACTCACGCTGTTGTCATCAAAATCGTGAGTATAACAAGAAACTTGTTTACGAGTCATCGTTATTATTTATGCCGCTAAGCAGGAGTGTGTACACACTGTTATGTTTCGGATTAAAGGACATTGAAGGCAGTGAAATTACTGGGCATTATGAAAATTAACTTATGTCTTATGGTAACGTACCCAGACCAGTACCATGTAGGGCTTTCTAATTCAAAGTTCTGTGTGGTGTTGCTTCTGTTTATGAATAGGCGTGGTGATTAACATGAGGCGAACGACCAGCTAGTCTTATCTTTAAAGTATATGAATCCCATTCTATAACGATTCCAATCCTATTACGATTTCGATCTCAATAAAATCACAACTCTGGAAATTAAAATTGGATTTTGATAAGTTCGGTTACCGTGAAGTTAGCCACGTGTCGTGTGCAATGGGATGCCTGTCAATAGACAAAAAAAAAACGGCAAAGAGTTTGTAAACACTAATATACGCTCTAAAACGAATGATTGAAATAATTATTATTAATTCCGTTTAATTCCGCTAGCTGGTGCGCGCCACCATTGCATTGCAAGAATACTCGAGAGTATGAAAATTAACGAAATTGCTTTAAAATTGTTTCCATATTGTATTTCAAGGGGAGTAGGATAGACAGGCTGCTCATTTTATCATTCAAGCTTATTAAGCTTTTTATTTAAAGACGCAATTTTAAAACTAGAATATGATGAGGCCTCGTAAATTTTATATAATATTCTCGTCTATAGAGATACTCTCCGTTTAAATGTGGCAAGCGTGTCTCCTTTTAGCTCTTATTGAAGTTTTATTTTGTTCTTAAGACGGACATTCGATATTTCCAATGGCTGTAAATTATGAATAAATATATTTTTCTATAGTACAGTAACCACCAGATGAAATGTAATTTGCGAATGTATGTATATAAGAGTAAATTGTGTAAGGTAAATGAATGTTAACCAAAAAGTATTGTTAATTTAGGATAGTGCTATGTGTATGTGCAACATGTGCCTTGAATAAAACTTTTCAAAATAACATGTGTTTTTTTTTCATCAGCTTACTTGTATTTATGGTGGGGACATCTGCATGTTGCACAGATGGGTGGTCAGTTCTTAGTGGAAACATTTCACCCTTAATCCCAGTTTGGGTGGCAGTCCCAATTTCGCTTCGGATTGGTCCGATTTACCAGCTTTCCAGATTTTCGGCTACAGCTCAGACAAACCTTTGGGGCGATAGCGACATGTCCCCTTTGTGTAAAATTGTATGGAAACGGACGATTACATTTTTTTTATGGTATAGGCTGGCAAACGAGCAAGAAGGTCACCTGATGGTAAGTGATCTCCACCGCTCATGTACGCCCACAATACTAAAATGATCATGGGCGCATTACCGACCTTAAAGGAAAGGGTTAAGTAAGGGATTGCGAAGAGGATTTGGGTCGCCGGATATCTCACTCACCATACGAAACGCAGCAGCAAGCTGTTACTTTACGCCGATTTTCTGTGAGACAGTGGTGGTGGTGGTGGACCCGAACAAGCCGGCCCATTCATGCTGTAGACATAATTGTCTACAGCGTGGCTCTACCACTCAGAAAAGCGGGTACAATTCCAGACTCCGGGCTGACAGCATTTCGTAATAAAAAAACCCAATATCACTTTAGTACTACATAAAAAATGAAATACTGGTTATTTTACCACATTTTTATTACCTTTAATGATACATCCATGCTGAAATGGAAATTGTGACATGACCGATACAGTAATGACATTACGTTTACAATATACTGATACAAATACGTAATACGGGGTAAATATAACTAAGGGGTAAAAATAAACTACACTTAATTGTACTACTTGAGTAAACCAATATAAATAAAGAAATACACCCAACAGTCACACACATAGTCCCGACCCCACACTAGGTTAACCTGTATCATGGGTATCAGGAACTATGTGGGACTTGCGGTTCCACAACACCCAGTCCCGTAAAAAAAAATTGTGGATCACACAAACATTTTTAAGTATATTTAGAGTTAAGTCGGTTTTTTTATCCTAGCAGGGCAGTGGTTACACTGGACCTATTGTTAAGTACAGTGCAGTCCAAATATAATGTCGACCGTCAACAGACATTGAGTCCCTCGACCGTCGGCAGAATTATGGCGGCCTGAAGTTACTGGATATATACTGGCTGATTCGGGAACGGGACTTGCGACTTTGACTGGCGGGATTTACACTATATGTATGGATGTCATCATCCAGTTGAGTATTAAATGTATCTACCGTCCCACGAGCGAATTTAAGAAAAATAATAAGTTTAATATTTTTACCCCTTAAGGTTTTTACCCCGTTTTACCGATATCTAAAGACCCACGCAAGTATAATACATCATTATTTAAATTATTAAATAGATTCAAATCAAAGTCAGAGTTGTTTTTTTTAAAAAATAGTTGACAGATCTTTTTTGTAAAAAAAAATATACGTCAATCAGTCTCACTTACCAATCAGCTTTTAGCGGTTAACTATTCCCCCTATGTAAATGATGGTGTAAAGAAACTATTTCGCACCACCTATCATGAAATCAATAAAAATATACTTTCCTTCAAAGGGAGTCGGGTAATTAAATATTAAACTGTACGTTAGTCGTTACTGCATTAGGATAGCTACCCTGTAAAAGTAGTCGTAAGATTGGAAATCATATTAGCCCAGGTATCCCCAGAAATAAATATAAATACTCAGAGTGGTTGACGTCTCCCTAGAGGGGTTAACGTCAAGCAGGTGGCCGGTCGTAAAAACTACAAGCCAAATCTTTTAGTAACATGTTATTAAAAAGCATGTTGCGCTGATCCCACTGCGAGTGGGATAAGGACAGGTGGAAGAAGACTACAGAAGGCCTCTCGTAATTAAGAATGTTTAAAATATCATTCCGATCTAGTATTAGTGTCAAGAAAGTTGCAAATGGTATTCTCTTAAGCCAATCATCAACGTCAAATGTGAACATAGATCGTAATTAGACTGAAAATAGAATTAAAGTTGACTGAAGCCAAAACGGTATTCTGCTACACATGACCTTATATAAACGTCAAAATTGTGATTGCAAAGAGATCGAGATGAGATGAGATTATATTGACACCGGACTGGACGTAACGAGGAGCAGAATAAAGTTACATTGGAAAATAATATTTACATTTTTATTATTTTACGTTACTGTTATCTTCAATTCGCTTCAGCTCTGACATCAAAAACACAGATTTAAGCGATAAAGCTCGATTAAGCTGTTTAAGCAATTGATACCAATCAACAAATTAGAAAGCTATTTAAGATACTGTATTAAGGTTTTACATTGTGCTTTATTATTAAGCATTATATCACACATAAATGTTACTTACATGACAATAATGTAAGTTGTTAGGCAACGTAGCATACTGTGTTCCATCTAAGCTTTATATCGTGCTTATTATTGCTTGGCAATTGTGCTTAAATAAATTTTACTTACTCATTTATTGATTCCTTCCATCACCATTTACAAGTGGAACTTTTTGATTCATGCTTAGCACATTTGTTGTTAGCACCACAAGCTTTTAACTGACTTTTTATCAAAGCTTCAGGAAAATAAGCGAGTTATACCAACCAATAAGCGAGCTATACCAACCAATAAGACAGCTGTGTTTCTCCTCTGGCAGTTAGCGGAGACAGAACGATCTTATTAGTTAAAATTAACCAATAAGATAACTGGGATGCTGCAGAGTGTTTCTATTGGTTGATTTTTCCCTAACTCACTGTTTATCTTCCTGATTTCGATAAAAAATTAGCCTTAGGGCGATGTTGTGTACACTCGATAGGTTGTTTTTTTAATATGAATCATAGCCGTCACTACAGAATCCTTAAAGTTGACTACAAACCCATTTATAGGAAAAGAGTTTCTTGTACCACATACTCGTATGCGAGAATGTGACAGAAAATTGTCATCTACTATTCTAGTTTTCAAATCGCATGACGTTGCCTTAGTTTTTTTAGTTTTAGAACGAGACGAGCAGGTCGTTCGTCTGATGGTAAGCGTCACGCCTCCTCACAAACAGAAGCAACACCAATCAGAACTTCGAATTATGAAGTACTGGCTCTGGACTGCGCTGGTCAACCCGAGATATAAGATGTTATAATGCTCTGTAATTTCACTAGCTTTGATGGTCTTCAAACCAGTACAAAAGTTTGTTTATACACCCCTGCTTAGCGGCAGAAATAAACAAAGCAGTGGTATCATCCAGGCGGCCACTCGTCTACGTCCCACGAGGGACTTACGACTTAGTAAACTGTTAGTTAAGTTGTCTGTTACAATGTCGCCTCTATCATGTAATGAACTATTTCCGGATAAATGGGGCTTAAAGTAACTAAAGTTAATTTTCATACGCCTAATAAATTTCTTTGAATAAATTGGACGTCGTTCAACGAAAAGGATTCACAGTGTCACTTCTTTTTTTTTTTTTTTTGTTTATCCTGGCTCGGCAAAGTGACTACGCTACACCTGATGGTAAGTATAGCGCAATCCATGAATACTGTCGATAATAAATAATATATAATAATAATATAATATAATATATCATATTAATATATTATAATATATAATACTTTTGATTAAGTTAACATTAAAGTACAAAAAATATTTATTAGTTGATAGCTAGCTTTAAATTTCATGATTTAAAATAATAACATATTTTTTTATAATTATGAGAAAATTCATGTTAGCCATCACAAATAAAAAAAAAACTTTAATGTTGAGTAACTCAAATTTATACTGTGTGGGTTAGATCCTTTTCATGAACGACGTCTAATTACATAGAGTGCACACAGCCCCGCCCTTGTACATAATTTCTATCTATTAATACTTAAACGCATATTACACGATACAACCAACCATTACCATCACTACCTTTCGTATAACATTTCGTTTTTATAACACTTCGGATTAATACTGAGTTTTTAAAATAATTTAGTGTTTTTAGAAAAATATTCTACAAATGCTTATACTTATGTGTGTGTAAAAAGAGTCGTATTAACCTTAAATAATATAATATAATTTTTATGTAGAATAAATATGGTAAACAATACGATATTTATAAAAATACTTTTGGAAACCAGGCATTTTTTAAACTAATCAGTATTTTTTTAGAAAACAAGTATTAAATTAATGTTAATTATGTATTTTCACTTAAATATTTAGCAAAGGAATGATTATAATAATGAAGCACATTTTTATTAATATGTAGGTAACTGTTAATTAAATATTTGTCTATTATTTAGATAAACTATTTTTTACTTTCGTAAAAAGGTATATTAATATGTTGTTATATTAATAGAGTCCATCTATTAAAAAAATATTATACACATTAATTAAGGATTAAATTAGGGAAAGTTATTAAATTTCGAAATATTATGAATAAATTTAAATAGATTAACATGTTATTTTAAAATATAGTGTTATAGAAAATAATATATATTTTAAGAATGATTTCTGATGATCGTGTTAAGGCGTCAGGCGCGAGCTTCAGTCGTGACGTCTTCGTCGAGTCAGTGACGTCATCCTCATGAACGCTCTACTGAAGGCGCAGAAGCGGCTGTATTGTCGCTGCGTCACTAGCGTGCACGTCTGTTACTTGTCGCGACCATCGGAATTCTGCCTTCAATATTTTAGTTTGAAAAATAATGCAATGTTTTGGGTACTACAATAAAAATTGTATCAAAGCAAGTAATATCAAAACTAATAATTCTTTCTGGATCTATAAGAAGGATGGAATAATCCAACGACCCTGACGAGTAATCTTGCATATGTATACGTTTTATAATTACGATTTAAAGGCTTCGTATCCAAGATTATATGAATTTTATTAGTCCGCACTACATTTTCTTAAGACTGTATTTTTTTCGGGCTCCATTTTGTATTTGGATATACCTAACTTTTAAATTATTTAAATTATGAAATATTGGATTTGCTTGAAGATTATAATTGCCACAATTTGGTATATCAGCTTCGATTATTTCTCAGAGACGTCATTGAGATAATTTTATATACTCAGTAACGGAGTATATGTACTCGTTAACGGAGCATAAAACTGGACAGTGTCAAAAACAAATCAAATTCTAAAAAATGATTAATTGTCAAAGCTAATACCTCTGAGTGCAACAGTTAAGTAAGATTTTATTTTATAGTGTAGAGTACAAGTACTAAGTAATGTGCAAAAAGAGTAGACTATACCCATCAGTCACACACATAAACATCCCACAAGGTTAACCTGTATCGTGGATATCAGGATATACCTGAGATGTACGGTCACATAACACCCAGACTCAAAGCAAATATTTGTGGATCACACATATTACACATAGACTGCCTCGGTGACGCAGTTTTAATGCGTACGGGTTACGACTGAGGCTGACGTTGAGGTCTGGGGTTCAATCCTCGTGTCGGGTAAAAGTGATATTGGGTTTTTTATTATGAATTGCTCAGTATCAGCCCTGAGTCTGTAATTTGTGCCCGGTATGGCGATAGGCTCGCCACCTATCATATTATGGGATGGAGATACGCTCGGCGAAATGTGAGTGTACTGGTTACACATCTGCCTACCCTTTCAGGGATTACAGGCGTGAGTGAGTATGTGTGTATGTACAAACATTTATTTTGGTGCTGGAACCGAACACACGGCCTCTCGTTTTAAAGCCGGCTAGTCGCCCGCTGCGCCACAGAGGCTGTCAGAATATAGATGAACTCCATTCTTATTATATGTAGTTTTATATAATATAATATAATATAATATAATTAAGTGTTACTGTATAATATAAAATATACATATTAAACCATAAGTCAGTTAACACACAAGAATACAACATTTAATAATTTCAATAATGATTTTATTTCTCAGAGCTATTGATGTTCACTAAGCTGATACAATTCTTAATTTTAATAACATTTTTTTTAATAATTCCTAACAATATGCATTAATTAGAGTTCTAGCTATAAAATACATAGTAATAGTTTCGGATAGAGGCTTCGAAATCAACCAAGCCTTTATGAAATATCATCCATCAACAAGTCATCACCGATTTACACTGGAAATTATGAAATGATCGAAGCCGCCTCTTCTCGAAGCGGCTTCGGCTAGAGGCCATTCGAAAATTGACTCAAAGCCGCAGGCAAAGTGGAAAAAACGCGCAACCGGTTAAGACTTACCCCAACAAGATGGTAACGTCACACATTATAATTACCTAAAGCATAAACCATATAGGAAACATATTGTGCTCACCTCGACCCACCAATATACATAGGTACTATATGTAAACAACGTTCTGACTAATAAACTAAATTTCACAATTCACAAATACGAAAATAAATATTACCAATACATATAAATACTAAACATGTTTAAGTCGTCTTCAAGTTGTCAACATTGTGCTGGTGCTTTCAGGTAATTAGAAAAAAAACATATCTTTATATTTTTTTCTATATGTTGGCAAAGAAAGCGATGGATTCGGTGATAACGGCTTAACACTATGGATGACTTAAAATTAATTGACTCAAAATGTCCATTTTATAGTTTGGCTAAAAATCAAAAAGTATAGGACCATAGAGAAAGCTCCGAAGCTTATCCGCTAGGTGAACTTTATGAAATTCCATCACATTCTCTCACGCAGATGTCGGAAAAAATATTAATTGTCTAATGGAGAAGGTTTATCTATACACAAGGGAAGGAGATACAAAAATTCCATCGCAAAAAACTTTGAGAAATCTTACAAAAAATCAACACGTTTAGGAACGAATTTAAGACTACTTCATCTTGGGTCGTATCGACTAGAAATACAAATAAAATAATAAACAACTGATAAAAAAATATTGTAAACACGCCAATCAATGTAAAGAGATTCTATGATCCCCAAATAACTTTTACATTTCAAAATGAATCACATCGTAACACATCGTTAAAAATATAATATATATAAAATATTACGACGCAACAAGCAAACAAACAAATGTAAATATGATCGTATAGTTATAGTTCAGCTAAAAACATATATTATATATCTTCTTTAATATCGGTTAAGCTCTCTATCGATTTAGGCTCATAATTGTTCTAGAATAACATAGATCATTTCGTTCGGTCTATCGATGTAGCATGCTTGCTGCACACACAAAAACAATTAAACATGCAGGCTTTTAATTATTTTTACATGCGTATCACGCACCTACGCCGAGACGTATCGACCGATGCTTATATCAGACTATGAGTTCGCAGAGGATTATTAAGCTTAAAAATTATATGGATCTCTCATCACACTTTAAATCTAATAATATCTAATAAAAGTAAGGAAGTGATCTTTGTTATTCTAGATTCATAATATATCGTCACTCTTAACACAATGTGGCTAACTCGCCATTAGCCGTCGAGCGACAGATTAAACATCTTTTGAAGATGCTCTTTATCTAAAAATACATGAAACGTCTCGTCAAATGTTCAGTTTAAGTCCCGTTTATGTCACGTCCTCTATAAGTATGCTTAAATTATCTGCGTTAGATACGCGTTCCGTAGCAAAATAATATGCTAAAGTTCCATGTAACACGCACAAGCGGTGATCAGCTAAATAAAATGGACCGTACGCGTCAAATATCTCGTATAAAAGCACTACTTATCAACTCCGAATATTTAAAACATCATCAGAAATATAATTTTAAAATGGCATCTTCGCTAATTTCAATGAAGCTACTAGAAATATGTTTTGATATTATTACTTTTTTTTAGAAAAAAATGGACGTTTCCGTTTAGGTCGTGAATTGGTTATTGGCTCTATATAGATGCGGCGAGGACACTGTGAGGGTCGACAGAACTCCGCGACGTAGGGAGGTACACCAGCACTTCATCACAAAAACTAATATTAAACTCATTACACAGTCTGTCAATTATTACATTACAAATCTATTTGCAAACAATCTCATGCGAAGCAGGATCCACTGCGGCGCGCCCCATACATCATTCATATCACAGACCATTTTTTCCTACAAACAATTACTTTACTTTGGTACCCTCTGGGGGCGGCCGTGGGTCAGTGGCTCACTTCTTCGATGAGAAGGCTACAAATAGTCCCGACACCTAGAACTCGAGCCTATAGGCGGCGCAGGAGGTTTCGTGGTCTTGCAGGTTGATGGTACAGCGCGAAGCGGACGGTGACAGATCGATCTTGTACTTTTCAAGCGCCTCTTCGTTCTCAGTCACCCAGTAGCCAAGGACGTCCGTGTCGTACGTGGGGATTATGGTCACTTCTGCAAAGAACAAATACCAATAATAGTAGTAATGTAGTAATTTTCTTCTTTCACCTGACGCTATCCCAATCGCAGTGGGGTCCGCGCAAAAAATAAAATTACAGAAATATTTGGCTTGTAATTTTTGCGTCCGGCGGCCTGCTAGAAGTCAACCTCTCTGGGTAGAAAACACCTAGACCCGAAACATGATATTTATGGATCACACAAACATTTGTCTAGTTGCGGGAATCGATCCTGCGGCCTCTCGCTTCATAGCCGGCTACTCGCCTACTGCGCTACGGAGGCTGTCCGCAAAAATAATAACTAAATATCTTTAATCTTATGTATTTTATTATATTCATATGCACTCAAACCCATACTCGCCGAAAGGGTAGGTATAGGTGTAACCAGTACACCTATATTTCGCCGAGCTTCTCTCCGTCCCATGATGTGATGGGGGCGAACCTATCACTATACCACCTATCACATAAGGGACGGAGATACTTTCGGCGAAACGTGGGTGTACTGGCTACACATCTGCCTACCCCTTCGGGGATTACAGGCGTGAGTGCGTATGTATGTAAAATCTTACATACAGTAACAGTTACAGCATTAAAGCTACATTTTTTTATTAGCTTTAGATGACACGCAGGTCGCTCGCCTGATGATAAGCGTCGCCTGCCCATAAACAGAGGCAACACCACACAGAGCTTTGAATTACAAAGCACTGCACTGGACTGCGCTCGTCACCCCGAGACATAAGATGTTAAGTCTCATAATGTCCAGTAATTTCACTGGCTTCAATATCTTTCAAACCTAACCACAACAGTGCTTACACACTGATGTATACAATAAATTCATAGAGATTAAGATTATTATTCATATTGTAGTCAAGACTGTACAGCATGGCCCTAGTACTAGCAAATTAGTCGTTGTCTACCATATGTTATACATACCTACTATATTTATGGGTAGCTGTGACGCTTTCTATTAGTATGGTAACTTGCTCATCTCGTCATACAATAGCAAAAAATAAAAAAATACCTACCCAAATCTTTATCTTCCCAAGTCTTCTTGGCGTCTAAGAGTGCGTTGTAAATCTCTTTCGAGGGCTCAGTACCGGAGAACACGTAGTATCGCGCTCGGACTCGCTTGAAGAATTCAATAGCTGAATAGTACGAGTTGCCGTGATGGGGCACGTAGGTTAGTTCCATGTACACTGGCGCTGGCGCCTTCTTCTTGCTAGGCGACTCAGAAGCCCGCTTCGCTTCTTTACTCTTTTCCTGGTTTAACTTGTTCTTGTTTAACACAGTCGAACTAGGTGTTTGTTTCTTAGGCGTGCTTTTACCATCCGATTGAGTCGGTGGCATGATTGGACTTGGTAGACCTAGAGGTTTGCCCCAAGATGCAATGGGATCCTTTGCATCATCAGATTTTTCAATGTTTGAATCCTTGCCCGATGAGCTAGATTCTGTCACTTTCTTTGAATCTGTTTTTATGTCTTTCAATGTGATTATACTCTCTTCATTCGAAGTCGTGTGACTAGAGCTCGAGTGAGATCTCTTGTCAAGTTCGTATTTGGCAGTTATATTAGAAATCACATCGGTCCCACTCACTTTCTTATGTTCTTCAATTGCCTTTTCGAAATGTTCGTCAGCCTCTTGCAAGAACGTGGTGTCAGTCTTTGTGTGGATTGTGTGTTCTGGTTTTTGTGACTCATGAGCCAAGAAATCTTTAGTAATTTTGCTTACTGATTTTGAATCATGGCTATCTACTACAGTCTTGGATTCGGAATGTGATGACGACGTGCAAGAGTCATCTTCGGTAAACTGTCCGTAGATGGAAGTTGTCATAGGATCTTTGTGCAGCATAAACGAGTCATGTTTGTCAAATAACATCTCTTGACTTGACTCCTTTTGTGATGGTATTTTTGTGTCTAGATCGAAGCTTAAATTTGATCTAGGTGAATGTGCGATTTGAGATTTTGTGCTGCTTGGACTGCCTGGGCCGTCATCGTCGCTATAGTACATGCCGCTGCTTTCTGTTCCCCATACGTGTGTGGCAGCTCTAGAACTGATATCTGACGGTGGTGAAGATATGCCATGGTGATCCAAATCGTCACTCGCGGCTGAAGAACTGCGCATATCAGTCCTAGAAGAGAGTTTCGAGAAAGATTTTTCACTTTCACCAGTATCAATTAATTCGTCGTATTCATCTTTATATTCTGAGATTGTCGTTTTTGTTGCTTTTGTAGTTTTAGTTACACCGTCACTTCCTTTACTGACCGTGGTTGTTTCCACGGTAATTTTTATTTTGTCTTGACTAATTACTTCTTTAGTTGTGATGATTGTAATTGTCTGCGTAATTTCATTGTCTCCTTCTCTAATTACTTTCGTGAATGTTTCAGTGTCAGTAGTAATTTCACCAATTGGAGAACGTTGTTTCTTCGGCTTTGCCTCAGGTTTTGATTCTTCTTTAGGCTTAAGTGGAAGTTCACCGGGAATTATTTTGTCCTCCTTCGCTATAGGCTGTTTTTCGATTTCTTCCAGCTCCTCTGGTGACCAGTCATCCAGTCCAGTTCCTATTGGCAGATAAGTAATCTGTGTCTTAATATCTTTTGTGGTTTCAACAGTGCCGTCATCTCTGGCGTTCTCGGTTATTGTTTCGGTGACAGTTTTAACGGCGATTTCACTAGTTTCATTGTTTTTCAATTCTTCTTTAGTTATATATTTAGTAATGGTTTGTTGTATTCTCTCACCTTCCGTCAGTATGTTCGTTTTCTTATCAACGGTAGTTTTAACTTTACCGGTAGAACTTAAACCTTGTAATGCGGCTTGTAAATCGCTACCAGAGGTCTTTTGGAACTCTGAAATCGTTATTTTAACATCTTTTGTGGTCTCTGTGGAACCATCTGGGTACTCATCGACAGTGGTCGTTTCGACAGTTGTCCTTACTCGTTTTATATTTTTATCTGAGCTAGCTAATGTTTCACGTTTTGTTTTGGTTGTGATTGTGCGTTTAATATTTATAGAACCTTGTTGAATGATTTCGTTCTTAATATCTGATTCCTCAGTTGTGTCTTCGACTACTTCGTTATCATCAATGTATGCTGGTGGATCGATATCGTCATGATCAGTCGGTCCCGGTGTCTTAAGAAATACGTCAGCGATAGATACTTTCTCACTCTTTTTAGTTATTATAGTACCATCTGGATGTTCATCTTCTACTATAGTTTTAACGATTGTTTTGATTTTCCGTGATCTAATTGAAACATTTTCGAATTCTTGCCTAATAGTGGTCACAGTAGTTTTCCTAATAATCGTTATACCATTTTCAAGAAGCGTCTCGGTTTCAGACGTGCTGTGTTCCACTGGATCTCCAATTTCGGTATATCCGGATAAGTTATCATCAAATGATTCAATGCCATAATCTGCTACTGAAACTTTGACATCTTTAGTTACTTCTGTTACTCCAGTTGGCAATCCAGTTTCAGTCACAACTTCTGTAGTTGTTCTTATTTTCTTTTTGGAACCATCACCCGATGACAATATTTCCTTTGTTGTGGTTGTCGTAATAATTTGTCCCACTTCTTTCCCATCCCTGATTGCCTTTTTCTCTTGAGTATCAACACTTACAGATTTATTTTCAAGTGTTGAAAATTCTTTCAAATCTTGTACTTGTGGTAACTCTTCTACTTCTATGTCAGTGACTGAGGTACTTGTGTCAACAGTTGTGCGCGCCGATCCGTCAGGATACTGGTCAGTGGTGGTTACTGTAGTTATAGTCTTTACCTTTCGTAATGTTCCCTGAGTATCTGAGTATTTGGTTTTGACAACTTTAGTGGTGGTTGTCCGCCTAATTATAACATCCTTTTCTCGGATGTCTTCAGTCATGGTACTTTCAATTTCTTCTGGCTTTTGTTCAGGAACAAGGTCAATTAGAGCGGCTTCAATTTTCCTATCATCGTCGTCTAAATATTCTATATCATCGTCTTGTTTTTCCAAATACTCATCAACGAGAGAAACCTTCTCACTAGTCTTGGTAACTACAGAACCATCAGGATGCTCGTCTTCTGTAACGGTCCTGATAGTGGTCTTTGTACGCTTGATCTTTGTCTCGATGTTTTGGTACTCTTGTATTATTGTAGTAATTGTGATCTTTCTATTGATGGTTGTGCCATCTTCAGTAACTATGACAGCCTCTGTTGTAGTGGCTTCTGTAGGCTTATCCAGTGGTTCAAAGCCTTCGAGACTTTCTTCAATGACATCAGCCGCTTCGTGTTCAATGTCAGTCAGAGTAGTGCTGGTCTCCACTTGAGTACGTGCCGAGCCATCGGGATAGTTATCGGTAGTAGTAAGAGTAGTTATTGATTTAAGCTTCTTAAGAATGCCTCGTTTGTCAGCGTACTTAGTCTTTACTATTCTTGTGATTATAACTCGCCTGATAACTATTTCTTTATCCTTCAATTCTTGTGTATCAATGGTCTCAATTACTTCTGGATCTCCTGCAGGTACGAGACCTTCAAGGGCAGCTTCAATTTTTATACTTTCTGGTGTGGATTCTTTTTTTTCCATTTCTTTTTCACTCGTTGCCTCAGACTTTTCAACTCTTTCGAGTATCTCTTTAGGAGGCATAGTGAAGTCATCAACTTCAATGTCTGTAACAGATGTTTGTGTATCAACAGTGGTACGTGCTGATCCATCAGGATATTGGTCAGTTGTAGTCAGAGTCACCACAGTCTTAACCTTCCTTAAGACTGTCCTGGTATCTGCGTATTTGGTCTTTACTATTTTTGTTATAATAGTCCTCTTAATGATGAAGTCGTTTTCTTCGATTTCTTGTATTTCAACAGTCTCGGTTTCTTCTGGTTCACCTACAGGAATCAATGCCTTAAGAACAGTCTCAATCTTATGTGCTTCTTCATCATCAGAATATTTAACACCATCTTCTAATTGAGTATCAATGGACTCGTCCACCAGAGAGACTTTCTCGCTGGTTTTAGTAATCACAGATCCATCAGGATGTTCATCTTCTGTGATGGTCCTTATGGTAGTTTTTGTGCGCTTTATCATAGTAGTGACATTTTGGAATTCTTGAACAATAGTTATTACAGTAATGTGCCGCTTGATGACAACATTATGTTCTTTAACTATCTCAGTTTTTGTTGTCGTGTCTTTTTTAGATTCACCAAGTGGTTCGAAGCCTTCTAGACTATCTTCAATTACGTTCTCTGTCTCTTGCCCAATATCGGTTAACGTAGTTTGGGTCTTAAGCTGAGTGCGTGTGGAACCGTCAGGGAAGTTATCGGTAGTAGTGACTATAGTGACAGTCTTCAGTTTCCTAACAGCACCTTGTTTGTCGGCATACTTTGTTTCAACAATCCTTGTAACGATGACTCGTTTTATATTTATTTCGTTTTCCTGGATTTCTTCAATAGTTGTTTTTTCTGTGATTTCTGGTTCTTCTGTTGCCACCAAATCTTTAAGAACTTCTTCAATTTTAAGAATATCAGATATTATTTCTCCTTTTTTTCCTGTTGGCGCACTCTCTTTTTCTACAGTCATGTCTTTATTGTCGAGTTCTTTTGATTCCTTTAAAACAAAATCAGTTTTTTTGTCTATTTTTGGTTCAGCAATATCGTCATCTTCAACATCCGTAACAGATATGCTAGTGTCCACAGCTACGCACTCTGCTCCATCAGGATAATGGTCAGTTGTGGTCACCGTAGTGACTGTTTTAATCTTTCTTAAGACTTTCTTGCTGTCAGCGTATTTACTCTTTACTATTCTGGTGTCAGTAGTCCTCCTGATTATGATATCATTTTCTTTGATTTCTTTTTGTTCAGTTATCTCAGTTTCTTCTGATTTACCATCAGGAAGGAGATCCTTGAGAATAGCGTCGATCTTCTGTGCTTCTTCATCACCATAATTTGCCATACCGTCTTTCGGTTGTGGGTTAATGTATCCATCAACCAGATACACTTTCTCACTGCTCTTTGTGACCACAGATCCATCGGGGTGTTCGTCTTCTGTGATTGTTTTGACGATAGTTTTAGTTCGGTTTATCCGGGATATAATATTATGGTATCCTTGAACTATTGTCGTAGATGTAATACGTCGTTGTATGATAATGCCACCTTCTGTAATTGTTTCAGTTTTCGTGGTGGTGTCTTCTTTAAGTTCACCGACTGGTTCAAATCCTTCTAGGCTCTCCTCGTCCGCTTCCTCGGTCTTATGCTGTATATCAGTCAGTGCGGTGCTGGTATCCACTTTTGTATGCGTGGAACCATCTGGGAAGTTATCGGTTGTGGTTACAGTGGTGATAGTCTTCAGTTTCCTAAGAACGCCTTGTTTGTCAGCGTATTTTGTCATAAAGATTCTTGTAACTATGACTCGTCTGATGTTGATCTCTTTTTCCTTAAGTTCTTTAGTTTCAGTAGTTTCCATTACTTCTCCGTCTCCAGCAGGAACCAGCCCTTTGAGTGTTTCTTCAATCTTTAGGCTTTCAGGTGTTTCATCATCAGAATGAACAACAGACTTCGTAGAATCCTTTGTTTCTGGTGTAGGCTCTTTCACAGATGAGAGCCCATTCGTAAGAGGTACTATATATTCTTGTGAAGATGCCTTTTTAGAAACTTCTTTCTCTAGTGAAGGCTCTTGTGTTATAGGTACTTCGTTTTCTCTTAGTGATATCTTTTCAGGAAATTCTTTCCCAGGCGAGGGCTCTTTTGTAACAGATAAAACATGTTCTTTAGGCCATGCCTCTTCAGAAGCCTCTTTCTTTGGCGAAGATTCCTTTAAAACAGGCGCAACATGTTCTTTTGATACTTCTGTCGAGGCATCTTTTTTTACGGGTACTTCATGTTCTTTAGGGGAAACCTTTTCAGAAACATCTGCCTTTGGCGAACGCTCCTTTGTTACTGGTAGTACGCGTTCTTTAACAGCTGACTTGTGGGGAACTTCTCTTTCTGGTGAAGTTTCCTTAAGAAGAGATGCCACTTGTTCTTTTGGTACTTCTTTTTCAGGAAATTCTTTCTCTGGAGAAGATTCTTTCGAAATATGGTCCATTGGAGCTACTTTGTCAGGATGCTCTTTATATTGCAAAGTTTCTTCTGATTTAGGTACTTCAAGTTCTTTAGGCGATGCTTTTCTAGAAACATCCCTTTCTGCTGAAATCTCTGTAGAAAGATGTTCTTTTGGGGTTGCCTTTTCAGGAAGTTCTTTATCCGGTGATGACTCTTTTGTTTCATGTATTTCAAGTTCTTTGGAAGATAACTTCTCAGAAACTTCCTTTTCGAATAAAAGTTCCTTTGAGATAGACGCTACGCGTTCTCTTGGTAATTCCTTTATTGGAATTTCTCTTTCTGGAGAAGGCTCTTTTGTTATGGGTTCTCTGTGTTCTTTTGGCGATGCCATTTTAGGAACATCCCTTTCAGCTAAAAGCTCCTTTGATAGATGTTCCTTTGGAGCTGCCTTTTCAGGAAGTTCTTTTTCTGGTGATGGCTCCTTTGTTTCAGGTATTATAAGTTCTTTGGAGGTTTCCTTTTCAGAAACTTCGTTTTTGGGTGAAGGTTCCTTTGAGACAGGCGCCACTTGTTCTATTGGTAATTCCTTTGTAGAAATTTCACTTTCTGGCAAAAGCTCCTTTGTTATAGATTCTATTTGTTTTTCTTGCGATGTCTTTTTAGGAACATCTGTTTCTGTTGAAAGCTTCTTTGAAGGATGTTCCTTTGGTGCTGCCGTTTCAGGAAGTTCTTTTTCTGGTGATGGCTCTTGTGTTTCAGATATTTTAAGTTTTTTGGAGGCTACCATTTCAGAAACTTCTTTTTCGGGTAAAGGTTCCTTTGGGATAGGCACCACGTGTTCTGTTGATAATTCCTTTATAGAAATTTCTCTTTCTGGAGAAGTCTCCTTTCTTATTGGTTCTATGTCTTCTTTTGGCGATGCCTTTTTAAGAACATCTCTTTCTGCTGAAAGATCATATGAAAGTTTCTTCGGAGCTGCCTTTACAGGATGTTCTTTTTCTGGTGATGGTTCTTGTTTTTCAGGTATTTCAAGTTCTTTGGAAGCTACCTTTTCAGAAACCTCTTTTTCAGGTGAAGCTTCCTTTGAGACAGGCACCACTTGTTCTCTTGGTAATTCTTTTTCAGAAACTTCTGTTTTTGGAAGAGGCTCTTTTGTTTTGTAATAAGACTCTTTATCTGGCGAGAGCTCCTTTGGCACCATAGCTTGTTTATGCGATTCCTTTTCAATCAGTGATATATCGTCAAATAATATTATTTTGGTGGGAATATCCTTCTTAATAATTTCTTTTTTGATAGGTTCAGTAGGCGTGATCGTTCCGTTTATCTCTATATCAGTGATTATAACGTGTGTGTCGATTGTGGTGCACGCCGTCCCATCTGGATACTGATCAATAGTAGTTAATGTAGTGACAGTCTTGACTTTTCTCACAATCCCTTGGCTGTCAGAATACTTGGTCTTTACTATTCTAGTAACAAGAATTCGCTTGATTATGGTGTCTTTATCTTTGAATTCCTCGGTTTGAGTAGTTTCAGTAACTTCTGGCTCATCTTCTGGAATAAGGTCCTTGAGAGCTTCAAGCTTCGTGCTGTCGTCTTCATCCGAGGATTCAATATCTTGTAATGGAACTAAAAGACTCTCATCAACCAATGATGTTTTCTCGGAAGTTCTTGTTACTTGAGATCCATCAGGATATTCATCTTCTGTGATGGTCCTTACAATGGTTTTAGTTCGTTTTGTTTCAGTAGTGATATTATGAAATTCTTGAACAATTGTAACAACTATTACTCGACGCTTAATGACAATACCGTCTTCTGTGATTGTTTCAGTTTTCGTGGTGGTATCTTCAATAGGTTTACCTACTGGCTCAAATCCTTGAAGAGTTTCTTCGATGGCGTCCTCCTTGTCTTGCTCGATATCAGTCAATGTGGTGCTGGTTTCCACCTGAGTACGGGCAGAACTATCAGGATAGTTATCAGTTGTCGTCGTAGTAGTCACTGTCTTTAGTTTTCTTAGAACACCTTGTCTGTCGGCATATTTTATCCTGATGATTTTCATAACGACGACTCGCCTGATGGTTATGTCTCCTTCCAAAATTTCTTCAGTTTTAGTAGACTCCGTTATCTCTGGTTCTGTTGCAGGTGCGAGACCTTGAAGAGCCTTTTCTATTTTTAATTCCTCTGGAGACATATCTTCGACGGCCAGGACTGAAATTTTTTCTTCTTTAGATATCTGTTTTCCTGATATTTTTTTGTCGATTGTACATTCAGCATGTTTTTCTGTTGTTGATTTATCTTCATGTTTCACTGTAATTGGTGTTTCACCGCTTTCTTCTTTATAAAAATCGTATCTTATATCTTCAGCAATATTAAGAATTTCATCTACCACAGATACTCTTTCACTAGTTTTCGTAATGATAGATCCATCAGGGTGCTCGTCTTCTATTACAACTATAACAGTTGTTTTTGTACGTTTTATTTTTTCTTTAATGTTTTTAAACTCCTCGATTATTGTAGTTGTAATCTTCTTTCTAATAATCAAACTACCGTTTTCTATTAAAGATTCTTCTTCTATAATGGTATCTTCTTTTGGTTTGCCAATAGGTTCGTATCCGTCCAAGTTTTCCTTGACTTCATCAAGTAAATAGTCGGATACAGACACCTTAACATCTTTTGTTACTTCAGTCATTCCTTCGGGTAGCATTGTTTCTGTGACCGTTTCCACAGTGGTTTTTACTTTTTTCTTCGTTTTATCCTTATTTGATAGTATTTCTTTTGTGGTGACTGTGGATATAATTTGAAGAACACTTTTGCCGTTCATAATAATAGTCTTTTCTTGTTTATCAGTTTTAACAGTTTTATCTTCTACTTCTGTAAATTCTTTTATTTCTGGTGTTTCAATAGTATCGGTTTCAATATCAGTTAGCGTGGTACTACTATCAACTTTAGTTCTTGCTGATCCATCGGGATATTCGTCAGTTGTGGTGATAGTAATGACGGTTTTTAATTTACGAGGTATGCCTTGTACGTCAGCATACTTGGTTTTGATAATCCTAGTCACTATTGTACGTTTAATGATAAAGGTCTTCTGTTTGATTTCTTCTTCTTTAGTGGTGACACTTTCTTCTGGTTCAGCATAAATAATATATTCACTTAGCATCTTGTCCAAATTGCTACTAGAGTCAAGAACTAGTTCCTCTGTTTTTACTTCAACGTTCTTTTGGACATCTTTGGATCCATCTGGATGCTCTTTAGTAATATTAGTTTCTACAGTAGTTCGGAGTATTTTATTGTTCTCGCTAATTCGAATAGTTTCTTTTTTGGTGACCGTAGTAACAGTTTCTATTATATCAATGTTGTTGTCCTTGACAATTCTCTTGCTTACGTCAGTGTCTATAGTTGTATCTTCAACGTTGTCGTCACCATCATCTGTTTCACAAATATAAGATTCGAAATCTTTAATCACAGGGGACGACTCGCGATCCTGAATCTTCTCAGCTACATTTTTTATTTGGAAGCTGCTCAAAGTTTTAGACTTTTCATCACTAGGTTCAAAATAATCTTTATCTTTTTTTACTTCTTTGGCATATACGTCCATTTGTGATGTAGACCTGAGGCTGGAAGAACATTCTGAGAGTAAAGTTTGGGTGTCTTTTGTAGTAGTTATGGAACCATCAGGACCTTTACTTAAAGTTGTCGTTTCGATTGTGGTTTTAACATTTTGTGGAGTGCCATCTTCTCGGGAAATTATTTCTTTAGTAGTAACTGTTGTAATTGTTTGAGTTACAACATTTTCACCTTCTTTAATTATTTTAGTCACTGTGTCAGTCTCAGTCTTAATTTTTCCTACAGTTTGCATCAATGTCAACAAATCAGAGTCACCATCTATTTCAGTGGTCTTGGGTACCTTGGGGACCCTTTCTGTGGAAGTAGAAATCTTTTGTGTAAGAACATCTTCACCTACATGTACGACTTTAGTTATGGTCTCCTCACTACCATCTGATTTGTCATAAGTAACTTCGCTTTGAATACCGTCAGCCACTTTCACGTCTTGGAAACTGCTGGGCGTTTTTGGAAGTGGACTGACAGGCACTGTTGGTGGGGTTGAAACTCTATCGATTTCTGCTCGGATACCGAGTGACTCCAAGCTTTCAGTTTTAATGCCTTGTTGAATGGTTTCATCACCAAAGGCTTTGTGGATCGACTCCATAAGATGTACGGCACTGTCTTTGATTGCTTGAGTTTCTATATGTTCGTCAACCATTAAAGCCATGTGATCACCCTCTAAGAGAATACTATGTACGCCAGAGTCTGATGCCTCAGAGATAGCGACCTCGTCTTTTAGGGATCTAACTTCCGGGAAATGTGTCTTTTTATCATCAATCGGTTTTGTCGATTCCAATTCTTTTACTCTGGGTGCTGGTGACTCGTGGTCGGTTTTTTGGCTTGGGAATGATTGTATAGAGTCTGTATAGCTGCTGACATCGTCTGGTATTATGTCTTCCTCAGTCAGTAATTTTGTGGGTTTCTTTTTGTCAACCTTTTCACTACTTTCAAAACTATACTTCTCCTCCAAGCTTGCTTCTTTTGATACTTCTTCTGAACTGCTGTCACGACCTAAAATTGTTTCACGTTCATCAATATCTTTTTCGTCGTATTTGAAAGTTGTTTCAATTTCCTTCTCAGTTTCCTTTTTTAACTTATAATCGTGTTTTGATGCTTTATCGGTCTGAACTGGGCTAGGGGTTTTCTCCTCCATCTCATGTTTTTCTTCTGATTTAGCTGAACTTGGCGCCCTTTCAGGCTTGATTGGCATAGAAAATTCCTCTTTTAACTTCATTTTGTCCTCTATTGGTTGTTTTTCTTCTGGTTTGACCGAGCTTGGTGTCTTTTCAGGGTCAACTGGGCTAGGAACTTTCTCCTCTGGCTTCAATTTGTCCGTAACGTATTTTACTTCTTCTTGAATGGACGGGCTTGGTGACTTTTCAGATGCAACTGGGCTAGGGGCTAGTAACTCTGCCTTCAAATTGTCCAAGATCACTTCTCTTTCTTTTGGTTTGGTCAAGCTTGACACCTCTTTAGGTTGAACATAGCTAGGAGCTTTCTCATTTGACATCAATTTGTCTACGATCAGTTCTTTTTGTCCTGGTTGAGCCGGAATTAACAACTTTTTAGGCTCATCTGGGCTAGAAGGTTTCTCCTCTGGCACTAATTTGTCCGCAACGGGTTCTATTTCTTTTGGTTTGAAGCTTGGAGATTTTTCAGACTCAAATGTGCTAGGGGATTTTTCTTCTGGCTTCAATTTGTCCACGGTCGCGTCTTTTTCGTTTGGTTCGGTTAGGCTTGGCGCCTTTTCAGGCTCAACTGGGTTAGAAGTTTTCTCCGTTGGTTTAAGCTTGTCTTCAATTTGTTCGATTTCACCATCGATTTGAGTAACAGATTCTGTTTCCATGATTTCATAAATATCCTTTTCTAAACTTACTTGCCTTTCATCAAGTTTGTCAGAAACGATATCAACGTCTCTCGTGATTTCATCGGTTACTCGACTTATCGTCATATGGAAATCTTCGATTACCGTCGATTCTTTTACTGGTAGTTCCGAAACAACGTCTTCCATAGTTGAAATTATTATTTTAGATGTTGGTTGTTCTGTCGCCTCTAACATTGATATTTCTTCGTCATCTTTTTCTGAAATAAATTGTTTTAATCCTTCTTTTTCAGATAATGGGCTTAGTTTTCTTTTAGATCTAATATCAACATCTTCAACATTCGAAATGCCGTCTTTCACTTTATCATCTAAGTCGAATTCTTTTTCAGTTATGTCTTTTGTAACAAGTTTTGTATCAACAGAAATTTTGGATTTAAGTTCTTCGTACGTATCTTGTATTAGCTCCGGACTCGGTATGTCATCATCCAAAATTTCGGAAGATATGTCTTCAGTTGATTTAAGTTGGTCACTTGTCTTTTTGATATCATGGATTTCTGTGAGAAGTGAAGTAAATTTATCTGTGTCTAAAACATTCTTCTTTACAATCTGAGATTCTTTCTCCGTACCAGTTTCTGTTACAGGAACTTTGCTGAGAAAGACGTCAGATACATCTTTTCTAGTTTCTTTCTGTAATCGATCGATGGCGATAATATCTCTTATTTTTTCGTGGTCCGTCACCTCTAAACCCGGTTCCTGTGAACCAAAGATTTGTTCATGTTTATCATCTTCAAGCTTAAAAGCGCTTAACGTTTTGTCTTCAGGTTTAATAGAGCCTGGCTGTTTCTCCTCTGGTTTGAATTCTGCTAGCTTGATGAGTGCCTTCTCTTCATGTTTAACTGGGATTAACGCCTTCTCCTGTGGTTTGAGTTCTTTAGGCTTATATTGTAATTTTTCATCAAGTTTCACTGGGATGAGTACCTTTTCGTCAGGCTTCACTGGGCTTAGCTCTTTTTCCTCATGTTTGATGGCCTTTACTACAAGGTCTTCCGGTTTGACTGGGCTGGGAGCTTTTTCATCAGGTTTAGCTGGACTTAATTCTATCTCGTCATGTTTTATGTCCTTTACTTTCAGCTGTTCAGGTGTAACTGGGCTGGGTGCTTTTTCATCAAGATTAACTGGACTTGGCACTATCTCATCAGGCATGACGGACGGATCCTTCTCCAACGGTTTGAATTCCTTAACTTCGAGTTTGTCAGGCTTGACTGAGCTAGGCACCTTTTCAACGAGCTTGAATTTGCTGGGCTCTATATCCACGGGTTTCATTTCCTTATCTTCAAATTCATCAGTCTTGACTGAAATGGGTGCTTTTTCATCGAGTTTGACTGGGTAGGCCGCGTTTTCATCAAGATTGACTGAGCTAAGTACCTTCTCATCAGTTTTGACTGGCATTTGTTTTTTATCTTTAGGTTTCGTTTCCTTAACTTCAATTACTTCAGGCTTAATGTGGCTTGGCTCTTTCTCCTCAAGTTGTATTTCTTTAACTTCAGGATTGTCAGGCATGACTGGGCTTGGCAACTTTACATCAGGCTTGACTGGACTTGGCGACTCCACATCGGGCGTCTCATACAGTTTGACTGGGCTGGGTACTTTCTCATCAAGTTTGACGTGACTAACAACTTTTTGTTCGGACGTGAATCTTTCTATGTCAAGGAACTGTTGTACTGCGTCTTTTTCAGTAATTATTATTTCTAACGCGGGACTGCGCTTTTTAATATCTGGTTTAATTTCCTTAATTTCAATTTCTTTAGGCTTGACGCTGCTTGGCTGTTTCTCCTCAGGTTTGATTTCATTAACAAGTTCATCCGGCTTGATTGGGCTAGGCGCCTTTTCACATGGTTTGACTGAACTGTGCTCTCTTTCCTCAGGTTTAATTTTCTTAACGTCAAATTCACCAGGCTTGACGGGACATAATTCTTGATTTTCTGGTTTTATTTCTTTAGCTTCAAGTTCGTCATGCTTGACTGGACTGGGCGCCTCGTCAGGTTTGACAAGACTTGGCTCTTTCTCCTCGAGTTTGGTTTCTTTAACTTCAATTTCTTCAAGCATGACGGGACTTTGCTCTTTCTCCTCTGTTTTGATTTCTTCAATATCAAGTTCGTCGGGCTTGACCGGCCTAGGCACCTTGTCACGAGGTTTGACTGGACTCGGCTCTTTGAACTCTGGTTTAATTCCTTTAATTTCAATTTCAGACTTGACTGGACCGGGCACCTTCTCGTCAGGTTTGACAGGACTTCGCTCTTTCTCCTCACGTTTAATTTCTTCAACATCGATTTCTTCAGGTTTGATGGGGCTTGAGCCTTTCTCCTTGAGTTTAATGTCCTTAAATTTAAGTTCGTCAGACTTGACCGGGCCAGACTCCTGTTTGATATCTTGAACTTCAAGTTTGTCGGGCTTGACTGGCCTAGGTACCTCTTTATCAGATTTAGCTTGACTTTGCTCTTTCTCCTCCTGTTCGATTTTCACATGTTTATCTGTTATGGGTAACTTTTCATCAGACTTGATTAGAATAGGCGCCTTCTCATCAGGTTTGACAGGACTTAACTCTTTCTGCCCAGGTTTAGTTTCCTCAGGTTTAATTTCATCAAGCTTTATGGGGCTTATCCCGTTCACCACTGGTTTGATTTCTCTAATTTTAAGTTCATCAGACTTGAACGAGCTAAGCTCTTTCTCCTCCTGCTTGATTTTGGGAACTTCAAATTCGTCAGGCTTGACTGGGCTAGATGCCTCTTCGTCAGGTTTGACTGGACTTGGCTTTTGCTCCTGAGGTATGATTTCTTTAACTTCAAGATCACCAGACATGATGGGGCTTTGCTTTTTCTCTTCTGGTTCGATTCCTTTAACTTCAAGTTCGCCATGCATGTCTGTGCTGGGTACCTTTCCATCAGACTTGATCGAACTAGGCAACTTCTTATCAAATTTGACAGGCTTTTTCTCCTCAGGTTTAAGTTCTAATACTTCAATTCCTTCAGGCATCATGTGACTAGGTTGTGTATCTTTGAATTTGATTTTCTTTACTTCAAGTTTTTCAAGCTTATCTGGGCTTGACATCATTTCATCAGGTTTGATAGAGATTGGCTCTTTATCCTCTGTTTTGATTTCTTTAACTTCAAGTTCATCATGCTCAACTGGGCTGGGGGCCTTTTCAGCAGGCTTTATTGGGATTGGCTTTTTGTCCTCGTGTTTGATTGTCTTATTTTCAATTTCTTCAGGCTTGATGGGACTTGACACTTTCTCCTTGGGTTTAATGTCCTTAACTTCAAGTTCGTCAGGTTTGACCGCGCTAGGCTCTTTCTCTTCCTGGTTGATTTCTTGAACTTCAAATTTGTCGGGCTTGATTGTACTAGGTGCCTCATCAGATTTCCCTTGGCTTTGCTCTTTTTCCTCCGATTCAATTATGTCATGTTTGTTTGTGCTGGGCACCTTTTCATCAGACTTGATTGGAGTAGGCGCCTTCTCATCAGGTTTGACAGGACTTGACTCTTTCTTCTCAGGTTTAGTTTCCATAGCTTTAAGATCACCAGGCTTGACGGGGCTTTGCTCTTTCTCTTCCGGTTCGATTTCATTAACTTGAAGTTCGTCATGCTTGACTGGGCTGGGCGTCTTTTCATCAGGCTTAACTGATTTGCTTACCTCTGCATCAGGCTGTAATGGACTGGGCTCCTCCTCATGTAAATTGACTGGGCTGATTATTTTGTCATCGGGCTTGACGTGACTAATAAGTTTTAATTCCGACGAGAATCTTTCCATATCAAGGAACTGAGACACTGTGTCTTTATGAGTTATTACTTTCCCTGTAGTGGGAATGGGCTCTTTGAGATCTGGTTTGATTTTCTCTACATCGACGTCATCAAGCTTGATTGGACTGGGTGCCTTTTCAGCAGACTCCACTGGGCTTAACGCCTTTTTACCAGGTTTGACAGGGATTGGTTCTTTATCATCTAATTTAATTTCCTGATTCTCAATTTCTTCAGGCTTGATGGGACTTGACACTTTCCCCTTGGGTTTAATCTCCTTAACTTCAAGTTCGTCAGGTTTGACCGCGCTAGGTTCTTTCCCCTCGGGTTTGATTTCCGTAACTACAATTTCTTCTGGCTCGATAAGGCTTGATTCTATCTCCCTAGGTTTATTGTCAATACCTTCAAGTGCGAAAGTCTTGACTGGGCTTAGCTCTTTTTCTGCCTGTTTAATATCTTTAACATCAAATTCATCAGGCGTGACTGGGCTATGCGCCTTATCACAAGGTTTGACTGGACTTAGCTCTTTATCCTCTAATTTGATTTCCTGAATGTTAGTTTCTTCGGGCTTGACGGGACTAGGTTCTTTCTCCTCAGGTTTGGTTTCCTTAACATCAAGTTCGTCAGGCTTCAACGGGCTAAGCTCTTTGTCCTCCTGTTTAATTTCTGTAACTTTAAGTTCGTCATGCTCGACTGGGCTGGGCACTTTTTCATCATGCTTGACTGGACTTGGCTCTTTATCCTGTAATTTGATTTCCTGAATTTCTATTTCTTCGGGCTTGACGGGACTAGGTATTTTCTCCTCGGGTTTGATTTTCTTAACATCAAGTTCATCAGGCTTGACCGGGCTAGGCTCTTCGTCCTCCTGTTTCATTTCTGTAACTTTATGTTCATGTTTGTCTGTGCCGGGCACCTTTTCACTAGACTTGATTAGACTAGGCGTCTTCTCATCAGCTTTGACAGGACTTGGTTGTTTCTCCTCAAGTTTAATTTCTCTTACTTCACTTTCTTCAGGCTTGATGGGGCTTGGTTGTTTCCCTTCGGGTTTGATTTCCTTTACTTCAAGTTCTTCAAGCCTATCCGAGCTTGACGTCTTTTTATCAGATTTTACAGAGACTGGCTCTTTGTCCTTTGGTTTGATTTCTTTAACTTCTCGTTCGTCCTGCTTGACTGGGCTGGGCACCTTTTCGCCATGCATGACTGGACTTGGCTCTTTGTCCTCTAATATAATTTCCTGAATTTCAATTTCTTCGAGCTTAACGGGACTAGGTTCTTTCTCCTCGGGTTTGATTTCATTAACATCAAGTTTGTCAGGCTTCACTGGGCTAGGCTCTTCATCCTTCTGTTTAATTTCTGTAACTTTAAGTTCGTCATGTTTCGTCTTTTCATCAGGTTTTACAGGACTTGGTTGTGTCTCGTCAGGTTTAATTTCTCTTACTTCAAGTTGCTCAGTCTTGATGGGGCTTGGTTGTTTCTCCTCTGTTCTGATTTCTTTAACTTCAGGTTCGTCATGCTCGACTGGGCTGGGCACCTTTTCATCATGCTCGACTGGACTTGGCTCTTTATCCTGTAATTTGATTTTCTGAATTTCAGTTTCTTCGGGCTTGACGGGACTAGGTTCTTTCTCCTCGGGTTTGAATTCCTTAACATCAAGTTTGTCAGGCTTCACTGGGCTAGGCTCTTCGTCCTTCTGTTTAATTTCTGTAACTTTAAGTTCGTCATGTTTGTCTGTGCTGGGCACTTTTTCATCAGATTTGATCAGACTAGGCGCCTTCTCATCAGGTTTTACAGGACTTGGTTGTTTCTCCTCAGGTTTAATTTCTCTTACTTCAATTTCCTTAGTCTTGATGGACCTTGGTTGTTTCCCTTCGGGTTTTATTTCCTTTACTTCAAGTTCTTCAAGCTTATCCGGGCTTGACGTCTTTTTATCAGATTTTACAGGGACTGGCTCTTTGCCCTCTGGTTTGATTTCTTTAACTTCAAGTTCCTCCTGCTCGACTGGACTGGGCACCTTTTCACCATGCTTGACTGGACTTGGCTCTTTGTCCTGTAATTTGATTTCCTGAATTTCAATTTCTTCGGGCTTGACGGGACTAGGTTCTTTCTCCTCGGATTTGATTTCCTTAACATCAAGTTCGTCAGGCTTGACCGGGCTAGGCTCTTCGTACTCATGTTTTATTTCTGTAACTTTAAATTCGTCATGTTTGTCTGTGCTGAGCACCTTTTCACCAGATATGATCAGACTAGGCATCTTCTCATCAGGTTTTACAGGACTTGGTTGTGTCTCGTCAGGTTTAATTTCTCTTACTTCAAGTTGTTCAGTCTTGATGGTGCTTGGTTGTTCCTCCTCTGTTCTGATTTCTTTAACTTCAGGTTCGTCATGCTCGACTGGGCTGGGCACCTTTTCATCATACTTGACTGGACTTGGCTCTTTATCCTCTAATTTGGTTTCCTGAATTTCAGTTTCTTCGGGCTTGACGGGACTAGGTTCCTTCTCCTCGGGTTTGATTTCCTTAACATCAAGTTCGTCAGACTTTACCGGGCTAGGCTCTTCGTCCTTCTGTTTTATTTCTGTAACTTTAAGTTTGTCATGTTTGTCTGTGCCGGGCACTTTTTCACCAGATTTGATCAAACTAGGCGCCTTCTCATCTGGTTTTACAAGACTTGGTTGTTCCTCGTCAGGCTTAATTTCTCTTACTTCAATTTCTTCAGGCTTGGTGGGGCTTGGTTGTTTCCTTTCGGGTTTGATTTCCTTTACTTCAAGTTCTTCAAGCTTATCCGGGCTTGACGTCTTTTTATCAGATTTTACAGGGACTGGCTCTTTGCTCTCTGGTTTGATTTCTATAACTTCAAGTTCCTCCTGCTCGACTGGACTGGGCACCTTTTCATCATGCTTGATTGTACTTGGCGCTTTATCGTCTAATTTGATTTCCTGAATTTCAGTTTCTTCGGGCTTGACGGGACTAGGTTCTTTCTCCTCGGGTTTGATTTCCTTAACATCAAATTCGTTTGGCTTCACTTGGCTAGGCTCTTTGTATTTCTGTTTAATTTCTGTGACTTTGAGTTCGTCATGTTTGTCTGTGCTGGGCACCTCTTCACCGGATTTGATTAGACTAGGAGCTTTCTCATCAGTTTTTACAGGACTTGGTTGTGTCTCATCAGGTTTAATTTCTCTTACTTCAAGTTGTTTAAGCTTGATGGGGCTTGGTTGTTTCTCCTCTGTTCTGATTTCTTTAACTTCAGGTTCGTCATGCTCGACTGGGCTGGGCACCTTTTGATCATGCTCGACTGGACTTGGCTCTTTACCCTGTAATTTGATTTTCTGAATTTCAGTTTCTTCGGGCTTGACGGGACTAGGTTTTTTCTCCTCGGGTTTGATTTCCTTAACATCAAGTTTGTCAGGCTTCACTGGGCTAGGCTCTTCGTCCTTCTGTTTAATTTCTGTAACTTTAAGTTCATCATGTTTCGTCTTTTCATCAGGTTTTACAGGAATTGGTTGTGTCTCGTCAGGTTTAATTTCTCTTACTTCAAGTTGCTCAGTCTTGATGGGGCTTGGTTGTTTCTCCTCTGTTCTGATTTCTTTAAATTCAGTATAGTCATGCTCGACTGGGCTGGGCACCTTTTCATCATGCTTGATTGGACTTGGCGCTTTATCGTCTAATTTGATTTCCTGAATTTCAGTTTCTTCGGGCTTGACGGGACTAGGTTCTTTCTCCTCGGGTTTGATTTCCTTAACATCAAGTTTGTCAGGCTTCAATGGGCTAGGCTCTTCGTCCTTCTGTTTAATTTCTGTAACTTTAAGTTCATCATGTTTCGTCTTTTCATCAGGTTTTACAGGAATTGGTTGTGTCTCGTCAGGTTTAATTTCTCTTACTTCAAGTTGCTCAGTCTTGATGGGGCTTGGTTGTTTCTCCTCTGTTCTGATTTCTTTAAATTCAGTATAGTCATGCTCGACTGGGCTGGGCACCTTTTGATCATGCTCGACTGGACTTGGCTCTTTATCCTGTAATTTGATTTTCTGAATTTCAGTTTCTTCGGGCTTGACGGGACTAGGTTTTTTCTCCTCGGGTTTGATTTCCTTAACATCAAGTTTGTCAGGCTTCACTGGGCTAGGCTCTTCGTCCTTCTGTTTAATTTCTGTAACTTTAAGTTCGTCATGTTTCGTCTTTTCATCAGGTTTTACAGGAATTGGTTGTGTCTCGTCAGGTTTAATTTCTCTTACTTCAAGTTGCTCAGTCTTGATGGGGCTTGGTTGTTTCTCCTCTGTTCTGATTTCTTTAACTTCAGGTTTGTCATGCTCGACTGGGCTGGGCACCTTTTGATCATGCTCGACTGGACTTGGCTCTTTATCCTGTAATTTGATTTTCTGAATTTCAGTTTGTTCGGGCTTGACGGGACTAGGTTCTTTCTCCTCGGGTTTGATTTCCTTAACATCAAGTTTGTCAGGCTTCACTGGGCTAGGCTCTTCGTCCTTCTGTTTAATTTCTGTAACTTTAAGTTCGTCATGTTTCGTCTTTTCATCAGGTTTTACAGGACTTGGTTGTGTCTCGTCAGGTTTAATTTCTCTTACTTCAAGTTGCTCAGTCTTGATGGGGCTTGGTTGTTTCTCCTCTGTTCTGATTTCTTTAACTTCAGGTTGGTCATGCTCGACTGGGCTGGGCACCTTTTGATCATGCTCGACTGGACTTGGCTCTTTATCCTGTAATTTGATTTTCTGAATTTCAGTTTCTTCGGGCTTGACGGGACTAGGTTCTTTCTCCTCGGGTTTGATTTCCTTAACATCAAGTTTGTCAGGCTTCACTGGGCTAGGCTCTTCGTCCTTCTGTTTAATTTCTGTAACTTTAAGTTCGTCATGTTTCGTCTTTTCATCAGGTTTTACAGGAATTGGTTGTGTCTCGTCAGGTTTAATTTCTCTTACTTCAAGTTGCTCAGTCTTGATGGGGCTTGGTTGTTTCTCCTCTGTTCTGATTTCTTTAACTTCAGGTTTGTCATGCTCGACTGGGCTGGGCACCTTTTGATCATGCTCGACTGGACTTGGCTCTTTATCCTGTAATTTGATTTTCTGAATTTCAGTTTGTTCGGGCTTGACGGGACTAGGTTCTTTCTCCTCGGGTTTGATTTCCTTAACATCAAGTTTGTCAGGCTTCACTGGGCTAGGCTCTTCGTCCTTCTGTTTAATTTCTGTAACTTTAAGTTCGTCATGTTTCGTCTTTTCATCAGGTTTTACAGGACTTGGTTGTGTCTCGTCAGGTTTAATTTCTCTTACTTCAAGTTGCTCAGTCTTGATGGGGCTTGGTTTTTTCTCCTCTGTTCTGATTTCTTTAACTTCAGGTTCGTCATGCTCGACTGGGCTGGGCACCTTTTGATCATGCTCGACTGGACTTGGCTCTTTATCCTGTAATTTGATTTTCTGAATTTCAGTTTCTTCGGGCTTGACGGGACTAGGTTCTTTCTCCTCGGTTTTGATTTCCTTAACATCAAGTTTGTCAGGCTTCACTGGGCTAGGCTCTTCGTCCTTCTGTTTAATTTCTGTAACTTTAAGTTCGTCATGTTTCGTCTTTTCATCAGGTTTTACAGGACTTGGTTGTGTCTCGTCAGGTTTTATTTCTCTTACTTCAAGTTGCTCAGTCTTGATGGGGCTTGGTTGTTTCTCCTCTGTTCTGATTTCTTTAACTTCAGGTTCGTCATGCTCGACTGGGCTGGGCACCTTTTCATCATGCTCGACTGGACTTGGCTCTTTATCCTGTAATTTGATTTTCTGAATTTCAGTTTCTTCGGGCTTGACGGGACTAGGTTCTTTCTCCTCGGTTTTGATTTCCTTAACATCAAGTTTGTCAGGCTTCACTGGGCTAGGCTCTTCGGCCTGCTGTTTAATTTCTGTAACTTTAAGTTCGTCATGTTTCGTCTTTTCATCAGGTTTTACAGGACTTAGTTGTGTCTCGTCAGGTTTTATTTCTCTTACTTCAAGTTGCTCAGTCTTGATGGGGCTTGGTTGTTTCTCCTCTGTTCTGATTTCTTTAACTTCAGGTTTGTCATGCTCGACTGGGCTGGGCACCTTTTGATCATGCTCGACTGGACTTGGCTCTTTATCCTGTAATTTGATTTTCTGAATTTCAGTTTCTTCGGGCTTGACGGGACTAGGTTCTTTCTCCTCGGGTTTGATTTCCTTAACATCAAGTTTGTCAGGCTTCACTGGGCTAGGCTCTTCGTCCTTCTGTTTAATTTCTGTAACTTTAAGTTCGTCATGTTTCGTCTTTTCATCAGGTTTTACAGGAATTGGTTGTGTCTCGTCAGGTTTAATTTCTCTTACTTCAAGTTGCTCAGTCTTGATGGGGCTTGGTTGTTTCTCCTCTGTTCTGATTTCTTTAACTTCAGGTTCGTCATGCTCGACTGGGCTGGGCACCTTATCATCATGCTCGACTGGACTTGGCTCTTTATCCTGTAATTTGATTTCCTGAATTTCAGTTTCTTCGGGCTTGACGGGACTGGGTTCTTTCTCCTCGGGTTTGATTTCCTTAACATCAAGTTTGTCAGGCTTCACTTGGCTAGGCTCTTCGTCCTTCTGTTTAATTTCTGTAACTTTAAGTTCGTCATGTTTCATTTTTTCATCAGGTTTTACAGGAATTGGTTGTGTCTCGTCAGGTTTAATTTCTCTTACTTCAAGTTGCTCAGTCTTGATGGGGCTTGGTTGTTTCTCCTCTGTTCTGATTTCTTTGACTTCAGGTTCGTCATGCTCGACTGGGCTAGGCACCTTTTCATCATGCTCGACTGGACTTGGCTCTTTATCCTGTAATTTGATTTTCTGAATTTCAGTTTCTTCGGGCTTGACGGGACTAGGTTCTTTCTCCTCGGTTTTGATTTCCTTAACATCAAGTTTGTCAGGCTTCACTGGGCTAGGCTCTTCGTCCTTCTGTTTAATTTCTGTAACTTTAAGTTCGTCATGTTTCGTCTTTTCATCAGGTTTTACAGGACTTGGTTGTGTCTCGTCAGGTTTTATTTCTCTTACTTCAAGTTGCTCAGTCTTGATGGGGCTTGGTTGTTTCTCCTCTGTTCTGATTTCTTTAACTTCCGGTTCGTCATGCTCGACTGGGCTGGGCACCTTTTCATCATGCTCGACTGGACTTGGCTCTTTATCCTGTAATTTGATTTTCTGAATTTCAGTTTCTTCGGGCTTGACGGGACTAGGTTCTTTCTCCTCGGTTTTGATTTCCTTAACATCAAGTTTGTCAGGCTTCACTGGGCTAGGCTCTTCGGCCTGCTGTTTAATTTCTGTAACTTTAAGTTCGTCATGTTTCGTCTTTTCATCAGGTTTTACAGGACTTAGTTGTGTCTCGTCAGGTTTTATTTCTCTTACTTCAAGTTGCTCAGTCTTGATGGGGCTTGGTTGTTTCTCCTCTGTTCTGATTTCTTTAACTTCAGGTTTGTCATGCTCGACTGGGCTGGGCACCTTTTGATCATGCTCGACTGGACTTGGCTCTTTATCCTGTAATTTGATTTTCTGAATTTCAGTTTCTTCGGGCTTGACGGGACTAGGTTCTTTCTCCTCGGGTTTGATTTCCTTAACATCAAGTTTGTCAGGCTTCACTGGGCTAGGCTCTTCGTCCTTCTGTTTAATATCTGTAACTTTAAGTTCGTCATGTTTCGTCTTCTCATCAGGTTTTACACGACTTGGTTGTGTCTCGTCAGGTTTAATTTCTCTTAATTCATGTTGCTCAGTCTTGATGGGGCTTGGTTGTTTCTCCTCTGTTCTGATTTCTTTAACTTCAGGTTTATCATGGTCGACTGGGCTGGGCACCTTTTGCTCATGCTTGACTGGACTTAGCTCTTTATCCTGTAATTTGATTTTCTGAATTTCAGTTTCTTCGGGCTTGA
This sequence comes from Mimas tiliae, assembly GCA_905332985.1. Classification (NCBI taxonomy): domain Eukaryota; kingdom Metazoa; phylum Arthropoda; class Insecta; order Lepidoptera; family Sphingidae; genus Mimas; species Mimas tiliae. The sequence goes on from HG995254.1 coordinate 1,184,500, forward strand.
CGGGACTGGGTTCTTTCTCCTCGGGTTTGATTTCCTTAACATCAAGTTCGTCAGGCTTCATCGGGCTAGGTTCTTCGTCCTTCTGTTTAATATCTGTAACTTCATGTTCATCATGTTTGTCTGTGCTGGGCACCTCATCACCTGATATGATCAGACTAGGCGTCTTCTCATCAGGTTTTACAGGACTTGGTTGTGTCTCGTCAGGTTTAATTTCTCTTACTTCAAGTTGTTCAAGCTTGATGGGGCTTGGTTGTTTCTCCTCTGTTCTGATTTCTTTAACTTCAGGTTCATCATGCTCGACTGGGCTGGGTACCTTTTTATCATGCTTGGCTGGACTTTGCTCTTTATCCTCTAATTTGATTTCCTGAATTTCAATTTCTTCGGGCTTGACGGGACTAGGTTCTTTCTCTTCAGGTTTGATTTCTTTAACATCAAGTTCGTCAGGCTTCACCGGGCTAAGCTCTTCGTCCTTCTGTTTAATATCTGTAACTTTAAGTTCGTTATGTTTGTCTGTGCTGGGCACTTTTTCACCAGATTTGATCAGACTAGGCGCCTTCTCATCAGGTTTTACAGGACTTGGTTGTTTCTCCTCAGGTTTAATTTCTCTTACTTCAATTTCCTCAGGCTTGATGGGGCTTGGTTGTTTCTCCTCTGTTCTGATTTCTTTAACTTCAGGTTTGTCATGCTCGACTGGGCTGGGCAACTTTTCATCATGCTTGGCTGGACTTTGCTCTTTATCCTCTAATTTGATTTCTTGAATTTCAATTACTTCGGGCTTGACGGGACTAGGTTCTTTCTCCACGGGTTTGATTTCCTTAACATCAAGTTCGTCAGGCTTCACTGGGCTAGGCTCTTCGTCCTTCTGTTTAATTTCTGTAACTTTAAGTTCGTCATGTTTCGTCTTCTCATCAGGTTTTACAGGACTTGGTTGTGTCTCGTCAGGTTTAATTTCTCTTAATTCATGTTGCTCAGTCTTGATGGGGCTTGGTTGTTTCTCCTCTGTTCTGATTTCTTTAACTTCAGGTTCGTCATGCTCGACTGGGCTGGGCACCTTTTCATCATGCTCGACTGGACTTGGCTCTTTATCCTGTAATTTGATTTTCTGAATTTCAGTTTCTTCGGGCTTGACGGGACTAGGTTCTTTCTCCTCGGTTTTGATTTCCTTAACATCAAGTTTGTCAGGCTTCACTGGGCTAGGCTCTTCGGCCTGCTGTTTAATTTCTGTAACTTTAAGTTCGTCATGTTTCGTCTTTTCATCAGGTTTTACAGGACTTAGTTGTGTCTCGTCAGGTTTTATTTCTCTTACTTCAAGTTGCTCAGTCTTGATGGGGCTTGGTTGTTTCTCCTCTGTTCTGATTTCTTTAACTTCAGGTTTGTCATGCTCGACTGGGCTGGGCACCTTTTGATCATGCTCGACTGGACTTGGCTCTTTATCCTGTAATTTGATTTTCTGAATTTCAGTTTCTTCGGGCTTGACGGGACTAGGTTCTTTCTCCTCGGGTTTGATTTCCTTAACATCAAGTTTGTCAGGCTTCACTGGGCTAGGCTCTTCGTCCTTCTGTTTAATTTCTGTAACTTTAAGTTCGTCATGTTTCGTCTTTTCATCAGGTTTTACAGGAATTGGTTGTGTCTCGTCAGGTTTAATTTCTCTTACTTCAAGTTGCTCAGTCTTGATGGGGCTTGGTTGTTTCTCCTCTGTTCTGATTTCTTTGACTTCAGGTTCGTCATGCTCGACTGGGCTAGGCACCTTTTCATCATGCTCGACTGGACTTGGCTCTTTATCCTGTAATTTGATTTTCTGAATTTCAGTTTCTTCGGGCTTGACGGGACTAGGTTCTTTCTCCTCGGTTTTGATTTCCTTAACATCAAGTTTGTCAGGCTTCACTGGGCTAGGCTCTTCGTCCTTCTGTTTAATTTCTGTAACTTTAAGTTCGTCATGTTTCGTCTTTTCATCAGGTTTTACAGGACTTGGTTGTGTCTCGTCAGGTTTTATTTCTCTTACTTCAAGTTGCTCAGTCTTGATGGGGCTTGGTTGTTTCTCCTCTGTTCTGATTTCTTTAACTTCCGGTTCGTCATGCTCGACTGGGCTGGGCACCTTTTCATCATGCTCGACTGGACTTGGCTCTTTATCCTGTAATTTGATTTTCTGAATTTCAGTTTCTTCGGGCTTGACGGGACTAGGTTCTTTCTCCTCGGTTTTGATTTCCTTAACATCAAGTTTGTCAGGCTTCACTGGGCTAGGCTCTTCGGCCTGCTGTTTAATTTCTGTAACTTTAAGTTCGTCATGTTTCGTCTTTTCATCAGGTTTTACAGGACTTAGTTGTGTCTCGTCAGGTTTTATTTCTCTTACTTCAAGTTGCTCAGTCTTGATGGGGCTTGGTTGTTTCTCCTCTGTTCTGATTTCTTTAACTTCAGGTTTGTCATGCTCGACTGGGCTGGGCACCTTTTGATCATGCTCGACTGGACTTGGCTCTTTATCCTGTAATTTGATTTTCTGAATTTCAGTTTCTTCGGGCTTGACGGGACTAGGTTCTTTCTCCTCGGGTTTGATTTCCTTAACATCAAGTTTGTCAGGCTTCACTGGGCTAGGCTCTTCGTCCTTCTGTTTAATATCTGTAACTTTAAGTTCGTCATGTTTCGTCTTCTCATCAGGTTTTACACGACTTGGTTGTGTCTCGTCAGGTTTAATTTCTCTTAATTCATGTTGCTCAGTCTTGATGGGGCTTGGTTGTTTCTCCTCTGTTCTGATTTCTTTAACTTCAGGTTCATCATGGTCGACTGGGCTGGGCACCTTTTGCTCATGCTTGACTGGACTTAGCTCTTTATCCTGTAATTTGATTTTCTGAATTTCAGTTTCTTCGGGCTTGACGGGACTGGGTTCTTTCTCCTCGGGTTTGATTTCCTTAACATCAAGTTCGTCAGGCTTCATCGGGCTAGGTTCTTCGTCCTTCTGTTTAATATCTGTAACTTCATGTTCATCATGTTTGTCTGTGCTGGGCACCTCATCACCTGATATGATCAGACTAGGCGTCTTCTCATCAGGTTTTACAGGACTTGATTGTGTCTCGTCAGGTTTAATTTCTCTTACTTCAAGTTGTTCAAGCTTGATGGGGCTTGGTTGTTTCTCCTCTGTTCTGATTTCTTTAACTTCAGGTTCATCATGCTCGACTGGGCTGGGTACCTTTTTATCATGCTTGGCTGGACTTTGCTCTTTATCCTCTAATTTGATTTCCTGAATTTCAATTTCTTCGGGCTTGACGGGACTAGGTTCTTTCTCTTCAGGTTTGATTTCTTTAACATCAAGTTCGTCAGGCTTCACCGGGCTAAGCTCTTCGTCCTTCTGTTTAATATCTGTAACTTTAAGTTCGTTATGTTTGTCTGTGCTGGGCACTTTTTCACCAGATTTGATCAGACTAGGCGCCTTCTCATCAGGTTTTACAGGACTTGGTTGTTTCTCCTCAGGTTTAATTTCTCTTACTTCAATTTCCTCAGGCTTGATGGGGCTTGGTTGTTTCTCCTCTGTTCTGATTTCTTTAACTTCAGGTTTGTCATGCTCGACTGGGCTGGGCAACTTTTCATCATGCTTGGCTGGACTTTGCTCTTTATCCTCTAATTTGATTTCTTGAATTTCAATTACTTCGGGCTTGACGGGACTAGGTTCTTTCTCCACGGGTTTGATTTCCTTAACATCAAGTTCGTCAGGCTTCACTGGGCTAGGCTCTTCGTCCTTCTGTTTAATTTCTGTAACTTTAAGTTCGTCATGTTTCGTCTTCTCATCAGGTTTTACAGGACTTGGTTGTGTCTCGTCAGGTTTAATTTCTCTTAATTCATGTTGCTCAGTCTTGATGGGGCTTGGTTGTTTCTCCTCTGTTCTGATTTCTTTAACTTCAGGTTCATCATGGTCGACTGGGCTGGGCACCTTTTGCTCATGCTTGACTGGACTTAGCTCTTTATCCTGTAATTTGATTTTCTGAATTTCAGTTTCTTCGGGCTTGACGGGACTGGGTTCTTTCTCCTCGGGTTTGATTTCCTTAACATCAAGTTCGTCAGGCTTCATCGGGCTAGGTTCTTCGTCCTTCTGTTTAATATCTGTAACTTCATGTTCATCATGTTTGTCTGTGCTGGGCACCTCATCACCTGATATGATCAGACTAGGCGTCTTCTCATCAGGTTTTACAGGACTTGGTTGTGTCTCGACAGGTTTAATTTCTCTTACTTCAAGTTGTTCAAGCTTGATGGGGCTTGGTTGTTTCTCCCCTGTTCTGATTTGTTTAACTTCAGGTTCGTCATGCTCGACTGGGCTGGGTACCTTTTTATCATGCTTGGCTGGACTTTGCTCTTTATCCTCTAATTTGATTTCCTGAATTTCAATTTCTTCGGGCTTGACGGGACTAGGTTCTTTCTCTTCAGGTTTGATTTCCTTAACATCAAGTTCGTCAGGCTTCACCGGGCTAAGCTCTTCGTCCTTCTGTTTAATATCTGTAACTTTAAGTTCGTCATGTTTGTCTGTGCTGGGCACTTTTTCACCAGATTTGATCAGACTAGGCGCCTTCTCATCAGGTTTTACAGGACTTGGTTGTTTCTCCTCAGGTTTAATTTCTCTTACTTCAATTTCCTCAGGCTTGATGGGGCTTAGTTGTTTCCCTTCGGGTTTGATTTCCTTTACTTCAAGTTCGCCAAGCTTGACTGGACTGCTTACCTTTGCATCAGGCATGAATAGACTTGGCGCTTCCTCAAGTTCTTTGACTGCACTTGTTATTTTCTCATCAGATTTAACGTGACTGATAGGTATTGGTTCGGACGTGAATCTTTCCATGTCAAGGAACTGACACACTGCGTCTTTATCAGTAATTACTTTCCCTATGGCGGGGCCGGGCCGTTCGACATCTGGTTTGATTATGTGTACATCAAGCTCATCAGGCTTGATTGTCATGGTTGTCTTTTTAGCAGGCTTCACAGGGCTATGCGCCTTTTCCTCAGATTTGACTGAACTAGGCTCTTTATCCTCTAATTTGATTTCCTGAACTTCAATTTCTTCCAGCTTGGTGGGACTTGGCTCTTTCTCTTCTTGTTTGATTTCTTTATCTTCAAGTTCGTCATGTTTGTCTGTGCTGAGCATCTTTTCATCAGACTTGATCGAACTAGGCGTCTTAACATCAGGTTTGACAGGACTTGGTTGTTTCTCCTCAGGTTTGATTTCCCCTACTTCAATTTCTTCAGGCTTGATGGGGCTTGGTTGTTTTGCCTCGGGTTTTATTTCTTTTACTTCGAGTTCTTCAGGTTTGACTGGGCTTGAAGCCTTTTCATCTAGTTTGACAGAGATTGGCTCTTTGTGCCCCTGTTTGATTTCTTTAACTACAATATCTTCTGGCTCGATGAAGCTTGACTCTTTCTCCTTGGGTTTAATGCCCATAATTTTAAGTTCTTCAGTCTTGACTGGGCTAAGCTCTTTTTTCGCCTGTTTGATATCTTTAACTTCAAGTTCATCAGGCGTAATTGGACTAGGCACCTTTGCAGGTTTAAGTGGACTTGTCTCTGCATCATCTAATTTGATTTTCTGAATTTCAGTTTCTTCGGGCTTGGCGGGACTTGGTTCTTTCTCCTCGCGTTTGATTTCCTTAACATCAAGTTCGTCATGTTTTTCTGTGCTGGGCATCTTTTCATCAGACTTGATCGGACTAAGTGTCTTCTCATCTGGTTTGACAGGACTTGGTTCTTTCTCTTCGCGTTTGATTTTCTTAACATCAAGTTTATCAGGTATGACCAGGCTAGGCTCTTTCTCTTCTAGTTTGATTTCTATAACAGCAAGATCGTCAGGCCTGACTGGGCTAGGCGCCTTTTCATCAGACTTGATCGGACTAGGAATCTTATCATCAGGTTTGACAGGGATTGGCTCTTTGTCCTCCTGTTTGATGTCTTTAATTTCAATTTCGTCAGGCGTGAGAGAGATAGGCGCATTTTCACCAGGTTTAACAGAACTTGGCTCTGCATCATCTGATTTGATTTCCTGAACATCATTTTCTTCCAGTTTGGCGGGACTTGGTTCGTTCTTCTCACGTTTAATTTCCTTAACATCAAGTTTATCGGATTTGACCAGGCTAGGCTTTTTCTCTTCTTGTTTGATTTCTATATCTTCAAGTTCGTCATGTTTGTCTGTGCTGGGAACCTTTTCATCAGACTTGATCGGACTAGGCATCTTCTCATCAGGTTTGACTGGACTTGGTTGTTTCTCCTCAGGTTTAATTTCCCCTACTTCAATTTCTTCAGGCTTGATGGAGCTTGGTTGTTTTGCCTCGGGTTTTATTTCTTTTACTTCGAGTTCTTCAGGTTTGACTGGGCTTGCAGCCTTTTCATCCGGTTTGACAGGGATTGGCTCTTTGTGCCCCTGTGTGATTTCTTTAACTACAATATCTTCTGGCTCCGTGAGGTTTGACTCTTTCTCCTTGGGTTTAATGTCCATAATTTCAAGTTCGTCAATCTTGACTGGACTAAGCTCTTTCTCCTCCTGTTTGATGTCTTTAAATTCCAGTTCGTCAAGGGTGACTGGGCTAGGCACTTCTTCATCAGGTTTGACTGGACTTGGCTCTTTATCCTCTAATTTGATTTCCTTAACTTCAGTTTCTTTCAGCTTGGCGGGACTTGGTTGTTTCTCCTCACTTTTGATTTCCTTAACATCAAATTTATCAGGTTTCACCAGGCTAGGCTCTTTCTCTTCTTGTTTGATTTCTTTAATTTCAAGTTCGTCATGTTTCTCTGTGCTAGGCATCTTTTCATCAGACTTGATCGGACTAAGCGTCTTTTCGTCAGGTTTATCAGGACTTGGTTGTTTCTTCTCGAGTTTGATTTCCTCAACATCAAGTTTATCAGGTTTGACCAGGCTAGGCTCTTTCTCTTCTAATTTGATTTCTATAACAGCAAGATCGTCAGGCTTGACTGGGCTAGGCGCCTTTTCATCAGACTTGATCGGACTAGGAATCTTGTCATCAGGTTTGACAGGGATTGGCTCTTTGTCCTCCTGTTTGATGTCTTTTATTTCAAGTTCGTCAGGCGTGAGAGAGATAGGCGCCTTTTCACCAGGTTTAACTGGACTTGGCTCTGCATCATCTAATTTGATTTCCTGAACATCAATTTCTTCCAGCTTGGCGGGACTTGGTTCTTTCTCCTCACGTTTGATTTTCTTAACATCAAGTTTATCGGGTTTGACCAGGCTAGGCTTTTTCTCTTCTTGTTTGATTTCTATATCTTCAAGTTCGTCATGTTTGTCTGTGCTGGGCACCTTTTCATCAGACTTGATCGGACTAGGCGTCTTCTCATCAGGTTTGATAGGACTTGGTTGTTTCTCCTCAGGTTTAATTTCCCCTACTTCAATTTCTTCAGTCTTGATGGAGCTTGATTGTTTTGCCTCGGGTTTTATTTCTTTTATTTCGAGTTCTTCAGGTTTAACTGGGCTTGAAGCCTTTTCATCCGGTTTGATAGGGATTGGCTCTTTGTCCCCCTGTGTGATTTCTTTAACTACAATATCTTCTGGCTTCATGAGGTTTGACTCTTTCTCTTTGGGCTTAATGTCCATAATTTCAAGTTCGTCAGTCTCGACTGGGCTTAACTCTTTTTCCGCCAGTTTGATATCTTTAACTTCAAATTCACCAGGCGTGACTGTGCTAGGCACCTTTTGACTAGGTTTGACTGGACTTGGCTCTTTATCCTCTAATTTGATTTCCTGAACTTCAATTTCTTTCAGCTTGGCGGGACTAGGTTGTTTCTCCTCGCGTTTGATTGCCTTAACATCAAGTTTTTCAGGTTTGACCAGGCTAGGCTCTTTCTCTCCTTGTTTGATTTCTTTAATTTCAAGTTCGTCATGTTTGTCTGTGCTAGGCATCTTTTCATCAGACTTGATCGGACTAAGCGTCTTCTCGTCAGGTTTGTCAGGACTTGGTTGTTTCTTCTCGCGTTCGATTTCCTTAACATCAAGTTTATCAGGTTTGACCAGGCTAGGCTCTTTCTCTTCTTGTTTCATTTCTAAATCTTCAAGTTCGTCATGTTTGTCTGTGGTGGGCACCATTTCATCAGACTTGATCGGACTAGGCGTCTTCTCATCAGGTTTCACAAGACTTGGTTGTTTCTCCTCAGGTTTAATTTCCCCTACTTCAATTTCTTCAGGCTTGATGGGGCTTGGTTGTTTTGCCTCGGGTTTTATTTCTTTTACTTCGAGTTCTTCAGGTTTGACTGGGCTTGAAGCCTTTTCATCCGGTTTGACAGGGATTGGCTCTTTGTGCCCCTGTTTGATTTCTTTAACTACAATATCTTCTGGCTCGATGAAGCTTGACTCTTTCTCCTTGGGTTTAATGCCCATAATTTCAAGTTCGTCAATCTTGACTGGACTTAGCTCTTTCTCCTCCTGTTTGATGTCTTTAAACTCAAGTTCGTCAAGCGTAACTGGGCTAGGCACTTCTTCACCAGGTTTGACTGGACTTGGCTCTTTATCCTCTAATTTGATTTTCTTAACTACCATTTCTTCTGGCTCGATGAAGCTTGACTCTTTCTCCTTGGGCTCAATGTCCGTAATTTCAAGTTCGTCAGTCTCGACTGGGCTTAACTCTTTTTCCGCCAGTTTGATATCTTTAACTTCAAGTTCACCAGGCGTAACTGGGCTAGGTGCCTTTTCACTAGGTTTGACTGGACTTGGCTCTTTGTCCTCTAATTTGATTTCCTGAACTTTAATTTCTTTAGGCTTGGCGGGACTTGGTTCTTTCTCCTCGAATTTGATTTCTTTAACTTCAAGATCGTCATGTTTGTCTGTGCTGGTCACCTTGTCATCAGACTTGATCGGACTAGGCGTCTTCTCATCAGGCTTGATGGGGCTTAGTTGTTTTGCGTCGGGTTTTATTTCTTTTACTTCGAGTTGTTCGGGCTTAATTGGGCTTGACGTCTTTTCATCAGATTTGACAGGGATTGGCTCTTTGTCCTCTGGTTTGATTTCTTTAACTTCAAGGACGTCATACTTGACTGGACTGGGTGCGTTTTCATCAAACTTGATCGAACTAGCTCGTTCCTCATCAGGTTTGATAGGACTTAACTCTTTCTCCTCTAGTTTAATTTCCTTAATGTCTAGTTCACCTGTCTTAACAGAGCTAGGAACCTTTTCAACAAGTTTGACTGGACTTGGCTCTTTATCTTCTAATTTGATTGCCTGAACTTCAATTTCTTCGGGCTTGGCGGGACTTGGCTCTTTCTCCTCGAGTTTGATTTCTTTAACAGCAAGTTTGTCAGGCTTGACTGAGCTAGGTACCTTTTCATCAGACTTGATCGGACTAGGAATCTTGTCATCAGGTTTGACAGGGATTGGCTCTTTGTCTTCCTGTTTGATGTCTTTAAATTTAAGTTTGTCAGGCGTGACTGCGCTAGGTGCCTTTTCACTAGGTTTGACTGGACTTGGCTCTTTGTCCTCTAATTTGATTTCCTGAACTTTAATTTCTTTAGGCTTGGCGGGACTTGGTTCTTTCTCCTCGAGTTTGATTTCTTTAACTTCAAGATCGTCATGTTTGTCTGTGCTGGTCACCTTTTCATCAGACTTGATCGGACTAGGCGTCTTCTCATCAGGCTTGATGGGGCTTAGTTGTTTTGCGTCGGGTTTTATTTCTTTTACTGCGAGTTGTTCGGGCTTAATTGGGCTTGACGTATTTTCATCAGATTTGACAGGGATTGGCTCTTTGTCCTCTGGTTTGATTTCTTTAACTTCAAGGACGTCATACTTGACTGGACTGGGTGCCTCTTCATCAAACTTGATCGAACTAGCTCGTTTCTCATCAGGTTTGACAGGACTTAACTCTTTCTCCTCTAGTTTAATTTCCTTAATTTCTAGTTCGCCGGTCTTAACAGAGCTAGATACCTTTTCAACAAGTTTGACTGGACTTGGCTCTTTATCTTCTAATTTGATTTCCTGAACTTCAATTTCTTCGGGCTTGGCAGGACTTTGCTCTTTCTCGTAGAATTTGATTTCTTTAACAGCGAGTTCGTCAGGCTTGACTGAGCTAGGTGCCTTTTCATCAGACTTGATCGGACTAGGAGTCTTGTCATCAGGTTTGACAGGGATTGGCTCTTTGTCTTCCTGTTTGATGTCTTTAAATTGAAGTTTGTCAGGCGTGACTGGGCTAGGTGCCTTTTCACTAGGTTTGACTGGACTTGGCTCTCTGTCCTCTGGTTTCATTTCTTTAACTTCAAGTACGTCATACTTGACAGGGCTAGGTGCCTTTTCAACAGGTTTGACTGAACTTGGCTCTTTGTCTTCTAATTTGATTTCTTGATCTTTAGTTTCTTCGGGCTTGGCGGGACTTGGCTCTTTATCCCCGGGTTTGATATCTTTAACACCATGTTCGTCAGGCTTGATTGGGCTAGACTCTTTCTCCTCTTGTTTGATTTCTTTAACTTTAAGTTCGTTCTGCTTGACAGTTCTGGGCGCCGTTTCATCAGACTTGATAAGACTTCGCGCCTTCTCAACCGGTTTTTCTTCGGGCTTGGCGGGACTTGGCTCTTCCTCCTCGGGTTTGATATCCTTAACATGAAGTTCGCCAGACTTGATCGGGCTAGGCTCTTTCTCCTCCTGTTTGATTTCTTGAACTGCAAGTTCGTCAGGCTTAACTGGGCTAGTTGCCTCGTCATCTGATTTGAGTGTAATTGGCTCTAGTTCAATTTCCTTAACTTCAAGTTTACCAGTCGTGGCGGGACTTGGTTGTTTCTCTTCGGGTTTTATTTCCTTTACTTCAAATTCGTCTTGCTTAACTGAGCTCGGCGCCTTTTCACCAGGCTTTACTGGACTGAGCGCCTCCTCATGGAGTTTAACTGGACTAGTTACTTTCTCAGCAGGTTTAATGTGCCTAAAAAGTTTTTGTTCGGACGTGAACCTTTCCATATGAAGGAACTGAGACACTGCGTCTTTATCAGTTATTATTTTCTCTAAGGTGGGACTTGGCTCTTTCTCCTCGGTTATAATTTCTCTAATTTCAATTTCTTCGGGCTTGTCGGGGCTTGGCAGTTTCTCTTCGGGTTTCATTTCTTTAACAGAAAGTTCGTCAGGCTTGACTGGGCTAGACGCCTCTTTATCAGACTTGATAGTACTAGGTGCCTTCTCATAAGGTTTGACAGAGATTGGCTCTCTGTTCTCTGCTTTGATTTCTTTTACTTCAAGTTCGTCATGCTTAACTAATCTGAGCACCATTTCATCAACCTTGACTTCACTAGGTTCTTTATCGTCCGGTATGATTTCATGAATTTTCACGTCTTCTGATTTGGCTAGGCTACGTACTTCCTCGCCAGGCTTGACTGAAATGGAAACTTTCTCATCAAGTTTTACTGGGCTGGGCGCTTTTTCGTCATCTTTGACAGGACTATGTTTTTTTTCTTCTGGTTTGATATCATCCACTTTGAGTCCCTCGGGTTTCGCTAAGCTATTTGCCTTCTCATCGGGCTCGACTGGACTGGGACTCTTTTTTTCCACCTTCATTGGGCCAACCACTTTCTCATCAGGCATCATTAGGCTGGTTTCTTTGTCCTCCAATATAATTTCATTATCTTTAAGATCTTCAGGTTTAGTTGGGCTGGGAACCTTTTCATCAGACTTGAATAGTCTGGGCTCTTTCTCCACTAGTGCAATGTCATAAACTTTGAGTTCTTCAAGTTTAGATAGGCTTGGTGCTTTCTCTTCAATTTTTACCTCCAGAATTTCAGGTATCCTAGAGCTAGGAGCCTTTTCATCAAGTTTGACATCATCAATCAACGAAGCTTTAACGAAAGTCTTTGTAATCATAGATCCATCAGGATGCTCATCTACCGTGATAGTCCTAACGATTTTTTTGTAGCACGTCTCTCTTGTGACAATATTATGGTATTCTTGAATAATTGTTTTAACTATAATTCGCCGCCTAATAATAACACCACCTTCCGTAATTGTTTCAGTTTCGGTAGTAGTGTCTTCTTTAGGTTCACTGATTGGCTCAAAGCCTTCTAGAGTATCTTCGATTACGGCCACCGGCTTGTACTCGATATCGCTCAGAGTGGTGCTAGTCTCCACTTTAGTACGTGCGGTCCCGTCAGGGAAGTTGTCAGTGGTAGTTATAGTAGTATCAGTCTTGAGTTTTCCGAACACACTTAATCTATCACTGTACTTTGTTTTGACGATACTTGTTACAATCACGCGTCGAATGATAATTGATTTCTCCTTTATTTCTTCAGCTTTAGTAATCTCAATTATTTCAGGTTCTTCAATAGGAACAAAACCCCTGAGTGTTTTCATAATTTTCTGGGTTTCGGACGTAATTTCTTCGGAAGGAATACTAAGTTCATCATCTTCAGTTGATTCTTTCTCAATAATTTCTTTAATGGATAAAGGCTCCTTAGGCACCTGCGCATTTTCTTCTTTTGGCAATTCCTTTTCAGTTATCTCTTTATCTATGACAGAACTGGGTTCTTTCTCATTGCTTATGATTTCCGCTACTTCTATCTTTTCCAATTTGATAGAACTGGGAACCATTTCATCATGGTTGACGTCATCTGTAAAGGAAGATTTGACGGAAGTTTTCGTAATCATTGATCCATCAGGATGCTCGTCTACTGTGATAGTCCTGACGATTGTTTTATAGCACGTCACTTTTTTGACAATATTATGATATTCTTGTACAATTGTTATAACTGTAACTTGTCGCTTTATCATAACGCCGCCTTCAGTGATTGTTTCAGTTTCTGTGGTTATGTCTTCTTTAGGTTTACCGATTGGCTCAAAATCTTCTAAAGTATCTTTGGTAACGTCCTCCAGCTTGTACTCTATGTCATTCAAAGTAGTGCTGGTCTTCACTTGAGTACGTGCGGTGCCATCAGGAAAGTTATCAGTGGTAGTGATAGTAGTGTCAGTCTTAAGTTTCCCGATCACGTTTATTCTGTCACTATATTTTGTCCTAACGATTTTTGTTATGATCACTCGTCGAATTATAATTGCTTTCTCCTTTATGTCTTCAGTTTTAATAATCTCAACTATTTCAGGTTCTTCAATAGTCACAAAATTCTTGAGGGTTTCTATAATGTTTAGGCTTTCTGCCGTTAATTCTTCAGAAGGAATACTAAGGTCATCTTTAGGCGATTCTTTCAAAATTATTTCCTTCAGTGGTGAAGGCTCCTTTGGCACTTGTGCTATTTCTGGCGATTCCTTTTGCAGAACTTCTTTTTCTGGTGTGGGCTCTTTCTCTCCTTCTTTGTTTTTTTCAATTTCAAGATTGTCAGGTTTAACTAAACTAGATGTTTTATCCTGAATGTTGACTGGGCTGTGTACTTTCTCGTCGAGTGTGATTGGGCTTGGCTCTTTCTCGTCTAGTTTAAGTTTATTAGTTTCAAGCTCATCAGATTTTGCTAGATTAGGCTCTTTTTTAACAGGCATGACTGGGCTCGACTCTTTCTCTTGAGGCTCGATTTTCTCAACTTCAAGCTCGTGTAGTTTTTCTAGGCTAAGTGCTTTCTCATCAGGCTTGGCAAGGCTAGAAAGTTTTTGTTCAGCTGGAATTCTTTCCATTTTAAGGAACTGAGTCACTGCATCTTTTTCGGCAATAACTTTCTCTAAGACACTAGGTGCCTTTCCGTCAGGTTTGACTAAGCTTGCCATCTTTTCATCAATTTTGACTGGGCTGGGAGCCTTCGCATCAAGTTTGACGTTATCAGTAAACGAAGTTTTTACGAAAGTTTTTGTTATCACAGATCCGTCAGGATACTCATCTACCGTGACAGTTCTAACGATTGTTTTGTAGCACGTTGTCTTTGTGACAACATTATTGTATTCTTGGATAATTGTTATAATTGTAACTCGTCGCTGTATGATAACGCTGCCTTCTGTGATCGTCTCAGTTTTCGTGATGGTATTTTCTTTAGGTTCGCTAACTGGCTCAAAGCCTTCTAGAGTATCTTCGATGAGGTCTTCTGGTTTGTACTCAATATCACTTACCGTGGTGCTGGTCTCTACATGAGTGCGTGCCGTACCGTCAGGGAAGTTGTCAGTGGTAGTTAAAGTAGTATCAGTTTTGAGTTTACCAAACATATTTATTCTGTCACCATATTTTGTTATGACGATTCTTGTTACGGTCACTCGATGAATGATAATCGTTTTGTCCTTTATTTCTTCAGTTTTAGTAATTTCAATTATTTCAGGTTCTTCAATAGGGACTAAATCTTTGAGGGTTTCAATAACTTTTTCTTTCGATAATTTTTCGGAAGGAATAGTAAGGTCCGTATCTTTAAGTGATTCCTTTTGAGGAAATTTTGTTTCTGGTGAGGGCTCCTTTGAAACAAATTTAGTCAAGCTGGGAACTTCTTCCGGTTTAGTTTTCTTTTCATCAATCTCCTCAGGTTTGTCTGGGCTAGGTGCTTTATCTTCAGGCACACCTATTTCGTCATGGTCAATAATCTGTGAGGGTTTATCTACAGGAACTTTTCTTGTTACTGCTTCTCTTCTTTTAAGATCTGCAATTTTTTCTTCTAGTTTCTCTAGAGTTTTTGCTGATTCTAATGTCGTGCTTAACTTACGTTCTGGTTTTACTTCAGAGTCAGTACTTTCTAAGTCTTTTTCACTTAACAAACTGCCTAGTTTGTCCATTTTAATTTTTTCCTTAGTTTCTGTTAATGTTTTCTTATCTTCTAGTAATAAGTCAGTCTTTTCTGGAGTTGTTATTTTATCTACAAACCGTTCATCACTAACGGCAGTAGGGCTAAAGTCAACTTGATCAGCGCTTATACTTTCTACTTGCGTAATAAGCTTTTCTTCTTTTTTATAACGAGCAGCTCGTTTTGTCTCACTAAGTACAGTTTTATCAGATATTTCACTGACTTCTTCTGATGTAACTGATCTAACTGGGGAAACTTCCTTTTGAGACATTTCAACATCACGCTCCGTTTTAATAGCTAATGGAGTTTCCTTAGGTTCTTTGTGTAAATCATCTTCAGCTTCTTTTTCACTTATTAGTAGCGTTTTTGTTGCTTCTATGGCGGTAACATCAGTAGTTTCAGCCTTAAATAAGGTTTCTGTAGATTTGCGGATGCTGATCGGTGATTTTTCAGCCATAATTTCTTCTAGACTTTTGTCAGATTTTAATACTTCAGCGACGTCTGCCACAATCTTCTCCACATCTTTTGGACTTAATGGAGGTTTTTCAGCAAATTCTAATTTTTGAGCTTCCTCAATTTCTTTCTCGACATCTTCTGGAATTGAAGGAATCTTTTCAGGCATGTGAGGGACTTCTTCAATGACTATAATATCATCTTTTATTGGCGAGTCAAGTGTTGTGATGTGTGTTTCTCTTAATTTTTCGGTATACTGACCATAATCATATTCAGCATCCCCATATTCCGTGACTGGTTTAAGTTCCTTTCCCGTAATAATAGATACTTTCATTTGATCATGATACATAGGTGACTCTGGAGCTGAACCAGGTGTCACTGTAACTACTTCAGCATGTGAAGGGCGTTCAATTGTTTTCATTATCACGTCACCTTCAATAGACTTAGTAACCTTTTGTGGCAAAACAGACTCTTTGTCTGGAAGAGGTAAGTCTTTAGGAACTTTGACTTCTTGCCCATACTGAGATTCAGGTTTTCTTTTAAAAATATCTTCATCGATAGGCGTTTTCTTTTCTTCATATGTTCTATAGTCAACTTCTTCATGTAATGGAAGGTCGGCAACCTCGTCAGGTGTTTTGACAATTTCCCTGATGGGTATTTGTTGTATCTCACGTTTAGGGCTCTTTTCTATCATCGTGGGCTTATGCACGTCTATTAAGGTCTGTGGCGGTACTACTTCTTTAGTTTTCTCTTGAACATGCTTCTCTTCTACTTGTTGATCTTCTTTAATATCATCAAGAGTAATACGCTCGTCTTCGGGCAAAGTCGGCGCTGTTGTAGCGCCAGACTCAATAGTCGTTGATACTTTTTCATCTGGTTGGGATTCTTGTACATTAAGTTCAAGAGAATCCTTTGGTTTGACAATACCGCTTTTACTATCTGACGTTTTCTTTTCACTACTTATATCTTGTTTTTCTTCCACACTTACAGAATGTTCTTTTGACTCGGCATGTTTTGCTTCAGTTTCCGCAATTACTTCAGCCTTTATTTGTACCTCATCCATTTTATCTTTTTGAAGTATTGTTACTTCATCTTTCTTCTTTTCAGATTCCTCCTTGTCTTTAACATGTTTTTGGAGTTCATCTTCGTGTTCGTGACTACTTTCTCGGTCAAGAACAGAATCTTCTGTATATTGGTCGACCTCTTCTTTTTCAATAATTAAATATTCTTCTTCGAATTCACCATCAGCAGTTGTTTCAGTCTTTGCTTCATCAAGCATACAGGTGATTTTTTCTATGTCCGATCGTCCCACAAATTCCACCTTTTCTTCAGCCTCACTATCTCTATTGAAAACTGCTTCAATTTCTCTTACTATTTCTTGTTCTTCTTTCTCATCTAATTCTTGTTGTTTGATATCATCGAGAGATTTCGAAGTGTCTTCGTCAGACTTTTTAGCGTCTTTGAGAATATCTTCATAGTTTACTCGTTGTAATCCTTTAAGCTTTGAAGTGTCAGCCTTAACTGATTTGACCGATTTAGTTGGACTTTTCATGGTTTTCAATCCTTTAACCGGCGAAGCTAAAGGTCTCGGCCTACGAGAAATTGGTTCCCTCTTTGCCTTGGGTTCTTTTTTATCTAATGTTTTTTGGACAATGTCTCGTTTTGGTGATGGTTGTTTATATTTTGATTCGACAACCCTACGATTACTCGCTTCTTTTGCACTCTTAGCGGGTGTACTGCCGGGACTTAATCGTCGTGTTTTGGGTTTAACTTTTTCTTTAGCCGCAGGTTGGGTGACTGTAGAAGTCGTCTTTGTTTCGACTGTCTTTTTAGGTGTTGTAGGTGGCGATTTTTTATCATCGGGTATCCTTTTGTCTATACTAGTAACTATTTTCTTTTCAAGAGATTTGGCTGTCCGATGACTAATTTTGTTTCTCATGGCAGCTGAAGAAATTTCTGTTTTTGTTCGGCTTTCCATCTTTTTCCTCGTTTCAAGTTTAGCTCTAGTTTCAGCTTCAATTTTTTTAGGTTCGGCTACTTTAATTTCATCAGTCTTATCAGAACGTTTCGTTTTTCTGTCTACAATCTTTTTCTTAACATCTTTCTTTTTAGGTAAACCATCAATTACTGTGCTTTCATATTCAGCAATCTTGTCGTCTAGTTTAGACTCTAGCCTCGCTGTGATTGCTTCTTGTAAAACGGATTCAATTTGTTTATCTTCTCCATCTACAAGTTCGCTTAGTAATTTGTTATCGATAATATTTTTAGTATCTCTTTCATCTTTTATGATTTCTTTGTCTTTATATAGTGGAGCTTCGGGTTCGACGATTTTGTCCTCTTTTGTTTTCTCAGTGAATATGCTTCTCTCTTTACCTACTTTGGTGAGAGGTTTAGTGGTTTTGGTAGCAGTGAATGTGGATGTTGTTGAAACGGTAACAGGAGCCGCTGGCGCCGCCGTTGTTGCTATTTGTCGTCCAGTACACGTGGGATGTTGAAGAAATTCCAAGTGCTTCAGCTTTTCTAATCCTTCGAATATTTTATGTTGCGGTGTCGATCCCGGGAACATTATCCTGGTGATTGTATCATCTGGGTTGGCTGGCCGCCATACTAACAATGCACAAATCGACACAAGATTGGGCATGGGGAAGTTGAACTGTCCCGATACATTCGCACCGTCGAAAAGTTTTTGGTCACTATTATGCCACCTCTTGAGGAATTCACGAACGTGTTTGGAGTCCTTGGACGGATTCAGTACGTACATATCAAGGGTACCTGAAATGAGACGTTCTTGCATTATTTTTAAAGTAGAGTTTTTTTTTATTGCCTGAATGACGAAACGAACAGGCCGCTCGCCTGATGGTAGCCGCCACGCCTGCCCAAAAATAGAGACAATGCCATTCATAACCTTGAATTACAAAGCACTGCATGGCATTGGACTGCATTCGTCACCCCTGGGATGGTAAGTCTCATAATGCCCAGTAATTTCACTGGCTTCGATGTCCTTCAAACCGATACACAACAGTGTTTAAACACTGCTGCTTGGGGCCAAAATAGATAAAGTGGTGGTACCAATCAAGACGGTCTCTCGCGTACGAGGGACCTATTATATAGTATTTGTTATATAAACTATAACACAAATTATATTTATATTTTTGAAAGTAAATATCACAGCTAACTGTTACATATTCGCAGGTATAGGTAAAATAAGCCATAAATAATACCTTTATCATATTTTGCATTTATATTGTTACAGGTAACATAAACTTCTTTAAAAATTCATTATCTTATTCTTTAATCATTTTTATTTTTTATGAATATAATTATTTAGACATAAAAAATCAAAAACTAATTCAATCACCTTTTACTATCACAGCTGCCTACATGCCTTAAGCAACTTAACAACTTAGCTTAAGTTACTCAAGGCCTTATAAAGTCGGTTTTTTTTATCTTAATCAATAATCTAAATTCAAAAATTCCGGATTGTATATACTTTAATAAATTTCCACACACATTCAGATCAGTTAATATTATAAATAGTATGAATTGAGATATTTTATTCTGACTTTATAAGGCTAGAATAACTGTGTTTATTAAAATAAATAAACTTACCATGTCCAACTTTGTGGTAAAGGTTGATGGGTTCTGGGCTTCGGTAGCACTGCTGCGGTTTCAGATTGAGGTGTCGGAGGTCGGTCATCATGTCGGAGCCCTCCTGCAGAAGGGACACTAGCAAGGGATCCGCGTCTTTGTCGCCGTCGGGGCTTACCAGCGCCCGGTGTTCCTGTAACATGGTAGATGTTTTTATTTCATTGTGTCTTAAATAAGGTCAACCCTGTATTTATATCGTCCCACTGCTGTAGTTTTAAAGTTAGAGGTATCAGGTATGTGCCCTATGGGCTATATTTGAACCTGCTACTTCCGTTTTGGAAGTCCCTACCACTCTTCACTAGGTTATCGCTATTCGCAAATTATGGAACACCAATTCATATACATAAGTAGTCTAGCAAGACGAATTTCCTTTTTTAATTTATCTACGAACAGTAGTTTTAGTCAACAGTACTTATTCATAAAATAGGGATAGATAATATATATACCTACGCACTCACGCCTGTAATCCCCGAAGGGGTAGGCAGAGGTGTAACCAGTACACCCACATTTCGCCGAGCGTATCTCCGTCCCACGATGTGATAGGGGGCGAGCCTATCGCCATACCGGGCACAAATTCCAGACTCCGGGCTGATACTGAGCATTTCATAATAGAAAAACCCAATACCACTTTACCGGACTCGGGGATCGAACCCGAGACCTCAGCGTTGGACTCAATCGTAACGCGTACGCATTACAACTGCGCCACCAAGACTCTGTGCAAGGGGGCGGGCTATAAAAGTTTGTGCAGCTCGTTCATTCTACAATTCATAAAAATTGGTTCGTCATCTCTAGTTAACACTTAATACGTCTAATTTTTTGCGCGGGGCAGAACGTCGTATCTCGATTTAGAAATGTAATATTTAGACATTAACTTTTATGAAATAAAGTTGATTTTGAACGTTCATTAATTTTTGTTGTGTATGAGTGTTACGTGTGATTTTACCTTTGCATATGTAAGTGAGTGGAGCCGTATTTTTGGCAGATTCATATGAGAGTTATTGTTCTTGTTATCTTATTTCGATGACATTTGAACAGCAAAATTTAACGTATGCAATATATACCAACGACCGATTTAAAAAAAGAAAATATTTTGAGTAATCGGATAGATCGCACAAATGAGTCAATCAGAATACAGTTTGAAGTTCACGTGTACAATTTACTTGGATTGATTGGTTGATTTGTAAAATCTAATATATTTAAATATTTCACGAACCTTCCTCCTTAGACCTACATTATCCACACTCTTCAAACACACTAACAGAATAACACCAAATGAAACAAATAAAAAACTGCATGGAGTAAATATTCAAGTGAACCGGACAGTCGTCCGTGGCCGAGGATTCCGGGTAACTGAATGCTAGTCGGTATTCCACGCTTCGTTGGTGGTAGTTCTATAACTAAATTATTGTAGATATAGTGATTTCTTAGGTTTACGCGAATATTACATATTGAAATAAAACTAGTTTATACGGGACTAAAATAAAAAATTAAACTGCGATAAAATCCGTATAAACTAGTTTTATTTCAATATTGTAGATATGATGGAAATCATACTAGGTTTGGAATCTTGACTTTGTTCCACGATTTAATCAAGAAGACAAATAAAGTTTTTTTTTAAATTTTCGAAAAATTTAAACTCTTTTAGTGCGTTTTGGGATAGTGATTTTACAAACTGCTAGATAATAAATAGTTGCAAAATATTATTTTATTGATTTTTGATCAATATTGTTTTGAAACAAAATGTCTAACAAATGAAATCACTCAAAAATACCTAATAGACGTACAATGTACACCCAATAGAAGAAAATATACAATTATCACATAATTGACAGTCTTCGTGGCGCAGCGGGCGAGTAGCCGGCTGCGAAGCGAGAGTCCGTGGGTTCGATTCCCGCACCGAGACAAATGTTTGTGTGATCCACAAATATTTGTTTCGGGTCTGGGTGTTGTGGGACCGCAAGTCCCTCGTAGTTCCTGATACCCACGATACAGGTTAACCTAGTGTGGGGTCAGGACTATGTGTGTGACTGTTGGGTGTATGTATTTATTTATTTATAATTATAATGTCCACATCCAGTATATTCTCAACCGTAAACACTAATCGGTAAGCTGCTTATTCAATGAAGCGTGTCTTGGGGTAATGTTACAACGACCTTGCAAGCGGCGCCATGACAGGTGTCGATTGCACCATGGGACCAGGAAATTAAAGGAGAAGCAAATGAAAGACGGAAGATATCTACGGAGTAAAGTCATCTCGAATAAATTATTTAAAGAGATTGTGAGATGATGGTGATAAAATGGAAACAGTATAGATAAGTTTTTTTTTAATAGTAATATAGGCCGGCAAATGAGCAAGTGGGTCACCTGATAGTAAGTGATCTCCACCGCCCATGTACGCCCACAATACTAAAATAATCAAGGGCGCGTTGCCGACCTTAAAGGAAAGGGATAAGTAAGGGATTGGGAAGGGGAGGGGAATTTGGGCCTCCGGATATCTCACTCACCGTACGAAACGCAGCAGCAAGCTGCTACTTTACGTAGGTTTTCTGAAAGACAGTGGTAACGACCCGGACAAGCCGGCCCATTCATACTGTAGACAAAATTGTCTACAGCGTGACTCTACCACTCAGAACTCAGAAGTGCGATTAAAACTATTATTTAAATTAACGATCTTCTTTACATACATACATACATAACTTTAAAACTATTGTAAGTTTGTAAGATAGATTGTCACATTTACTCATATTAAAAGTACCTATACTAAAGAAAAGAAAATAAATATAAAAATAAAAATAAAGATAGAACATTTTCTAGTAATGCGTTATCGTTTCCATGTGTATATCTCTGATCACCTACATCATTCTAGTCTAGTAATTGAGTTTTTATATCGCCTTAATGACGAGATAAACACGTCGTTTGCCTGATGGTAAGCCTGCCTATAAAAAGTAGCACCACTCAGAACTTTGAATTACTGCATGACACTGTATTGAGCCCGTAAGCCGAGAAAATAGATGTGGATTTTCGATTTTCATAATGCTGAACATAACAGTGTGTAGCAGCTGTCTACTTAGCGACAAAATAGAAAATGCGGTGATACCTTCTCAGACGATCTTAAATACGAGAGACTAATCATTTATGGCTGTTCCCAATATTCTTTCTATCGACAAAGCTTACTAGCAGTAAAATTTTAACGCATTTTTTATGGAAGATCTGTCAAAACACTATTGATAGTAAGCAAATCTGTTTTCAGACAGAATATAGGGAACGGATATTAGTAACGTAGTACCTACCTCTAAGTTACAGAAGAAATGGCCAATCTGTGGGTAGACGTTGGTAGACGCCTTCCTACGGAGAACTGATCCCATTCCGGAGATAGAGCAGTTGTTGAGTCTTGTGAACAGGACCGCGTCCAGGCGGTCCAGATGTCGCGCAAAGTCCCACCAGCAGGCCTTCCTTGAAAACCCGCCGTCAACTGGAATATTAAATGATAAATTTTATGAGAAATCCGGAGTACCACAAGTCGTAGAAATTGATGTTAGTAAAAGTAAATGTGAAAGAGGTATATTTGAATCTCGTAAAGCCAATACAAATCCAGATATTAGTGGTAATACAAATAATTAATAGATTAGAGTAAAATTCCATAGCGTTAAACGCTCTCGTCTGTCAACACGATACATAATTTCAGCTTGACAGCCAGTAACGCGGTGCGTTAATGACGGTACAATCCAATAGTCTTCCGTAGTATGTAGCACTAGATTTTGCTCGCGGATACGCCCGCGTATATGACCTTTTCTGGGATAAAAAGTAGCATATATCCTAATTCATATCATGGTTTTCCTATGTGCCAAATTTTATTCAAAACCGTTCAGTCGTTACGGCGTGAAAGGCTAACAAACATCCAAATTCACAAACTCACAAATATCCAAACATTCATATTTATAATAGTAGTAGGACTAAAGCGCAGACGCGGATTTACTGGCACTGCATCAATAACGCCCATGACTTTACTATTAGACTAACCTAAATCAATATTTAAGTATGAAAGTAAATTAAATAGGTATTCCAAATATCGATAAGTATTCATACGAAACTAAAGTGTTGACCTATATTTGGATGATGGTGATATTAGGAATACAGGGAGGTGAAATTATCCCACTACCCATCCGTAAGTGAGATTGATTGGTTATGACATACTAAGAAACTGTTTCAAAACGTTCCTATAAACATATGTAAAATAGTAACGTGTATTAACATCATAGATTTATTTTATTTATCTTCCTATCCCATATATTCCCTATTGACAAAATGTACCATATGTTCCAAATTATACAAAGCCTAACACGAATACCAAACACAGGTGTATGTAAATTCGCTTCCAAATCCGTTTAAAACAACATTCGCAGTACAAACTGGATATTGATAAATCTCAAATCAAACAAACCCAAAATACAAACGTCGCTCGTGGTTGAAAAGTAAATTTGTATGCGAATCGATTCTGGAATCGAATGAATTGTTGCGAGGGTCATGTTGAAATAGATTGCATAATAATATACGCGAAATGTTTCTACTCTACAATGCTTTTAAATCAAGACCAATTGATTTCTGGACAAATGGTATTGGAAACATTGAAACTAAAGCTACGCGTGTAAATTCTAAATTAATTGGAACTCATAAACTCGTAACAAATCACAATTTTATTCCTTTCAAGTATATTTTACTAAACATAACTCAAAAGATAAACTCCAGGAACGTTGCTTAGTGGGTTGGTCACGCTTTGATGCAACCTCAGGAGTAGATCCTTTGCAAATGCCAGTGCCAGATCGCACCAGAATTCGGTCGCAGACGGCCCTAAAAGCGTTGGCATGGCTATTACACGGAGACATGTAAGACAATGTTTTCACTATGAAGAATGCTCAAGATTGGGTGAAGTGGAAGGAAGTCTAATAAGAAAGGAGGACCCTGGCACTACGCCGGGATAACACCAGACAGAAAATAAAAAAGAGAATTATCTTCAATATTAAAGTATCTAGTATAGAATTTGCAAACGCAAAGAGGGAAATTCTGTTCAAAAGCAAAGTTAATTATAAAAGTGTCCAACTCGAAATTGAATTCGTAAAAGCTACTGCCAATCACAATCAAAAACATTTAATCTCTAAAGAATTCGAGATTTGAAACAAAATGTTGGTTTACGTAGAAATCCGGGTGTTAAAATTTAGGCGGATTTGATCATGTATTAGAACAACAAAAATAAAATTAATAACTACGAGAAACTAAGCCTTAATGCTCACTTCTTTCTAAACACAACTTCTTAGTAGGTAACAAATTCCCGCAAATGTATTATTTCGAGTTTCTCTAATTTGTCAACTTTACCTTAGGAATTTGGTAGAAAACTAGGGTGTAGTAGAACATTTTCATCTCAAATAAAATGAAATATGAAAATACCTGTAAGTGGAGACGTGCTCAACAGTTAGAAAATAGAACCTATTGCGTAGGTATATATAGATAATAAACAAATCACTTAACGTTATTGTCGGTAATACAATATTTATTGTTAGGCCCCCACGCGCCTGCAACGTATACCCTACGCCTACCTTTGTCTGTGTATTTATAGAAAGGAAAAGATTCACCTATTATGAAGAATTGTAAGAGGAGCAATATTACAATCGACTGGTAATATACCATAACATATTAACACTATAATTTGAAGTGAGTAATTATATTAAATATTGGATTGGTATTTTGATAAAAATGAGACAGCATAATGCATGACTACATGATAGTTATATCTACTTATTATATAAATATTATCTTTGCTAATACATATCACAGCTACGAAGCTCTCTCGAAGCATAAGATAAAGCCATGGCTGAAATCGGCCTTGTAGAAGATAGATAGACAGACATAGGATTAAATTCCCCAACAATAGTTAGAGTAAATGTTAAAATTCAAAATATAAATGAAATTGATACCCCAATAACCCATCAATCAAATGGCCTTTTATCCAGAAATCTGTCCATCACTGGCTTGAGCCCAACTGAGTGACGTAGGTCAGATAGTCTTGCGTAAACATGTCAAGGCCTATGTTTTTACTATGAATAACCAGTGAAACCTCACTTGAAGGGTCATGAGTCGATACTTCTTGAGCATCTATTGGGACCTCGTCTCGTTACAAATACGTTGTAGCAGATTGTTGTGCTATACTAAACCATGTTTCAGCATTCATACATACATACGCACTTACGCCTGTAATCCCCGAAGGCAGAGGTGTAACTAGTACACCCACATTTCGTCGAGCGTAACTCCGTCCCATGATGTGATAGGGGCGAACCTATCGCCATAACGTGTACGAATTACAACTGCGCCACCGAGGCATTCATATTTTTTATAATTAGCTAGAAGTCATTCTTCACTGTCTGAATGATATATTACTTTAATAACTCTAATAAGGTACGTCTATTTCATTAGCTTATTTTATCTATATTTTGATCAACGTGAGTAAATATGTAGGCATCAGTAACATTTTACACCGAGTGTTTTTATTTTTGTTATATCTACAAAATGATCCCTACAAAATAATTTGTATAATTTTGTGAATTTCATTAATAAAAGATAATATAGCTAAAATAATTAGAAAATATCGGCTCTCACGTGTGTTTTTTGAGGGGTCGTAAATTCTGCCAACTTCTTTCTATATCCACTGCTGATATTTAATCGCGAGTGAATCGTTTTTTGCTAGGCAAGCGTGCTTCATCTTAGGCCACATCATTGCTTACCATCAGGCGTGATAGTGGCCAAACGCGAGCCTATTACGTATATAAAGAAAAATGATTATCTTACCGAGCATGTTAAATCCATTGATTCCGAAGAGAGCAGCATCTCCCTGTCCTCCGGGGAACACGTACAGTGTTGGATGACTGAACCTGATGTTGCCGACCACGTCGCTTGACACCAGGAGCTGGTCCAGTGATGCTGGCACCACGTATGGTTCCAGGTATGCTGTTGGAGAAAACATTCGATTAGTCGAGGGTAATTGCGGTTCAAAACCGTTCATATTTACGAAACAACGCCGAATTACATAATTATCTTATTGTTACACCTGCCCTTATGTTGCAACATGTTTTTAACACATGTTACAGAAAGATTTGACTTGTAGTTTTTACGACCGGCCGCCTGCCTGACGTCAACCCCTCTGTGGAGACTATCATAATTAAAAAACAGAATTTATCGATTTCAGTTATTCGTGATTGAAAAATACAAAATGGTACTTCTTAAATTTAAATCGTCAATATATTATTTATTTAAATGATCAATTATAGCAGGCTCACAGGGTTAAATTTTGGTTTATCGACTGCTAAGTTGCGTGCGATTTGCGTCTGAAAGCGACTTTCAATCGAATTACATACATACATACGCACTCACGCCTGTAATCCCCGAAGGGATAGGCAGAGGTGTAACCAGTACACCCACATTTCGCCGAGCGTATCTCCGTCCCATAATGTGATAGGGGCCGAGCCTATCGCCATACCGAGCACAAATTCCAGACTCCGGGCTGATAATAAGAATTCCGTAATAGAAAAACCCAATACCTCTTTACCCGTCCCGGGGATCGAACCTGAGACCTCAACGTTGGCCTCAATCGTAGAGCGTGCGCATTACAACTGCGCCAACGAGGCAGTCAATCGAATTGATGAACAAAAACCTTACAGCTTTTGTTGATTCGTCTCTTGTTGAAAGCAATTCAACTTTTCTAAAACTGACATTAGCAGTAACGTTAACTTTTGAGAATGTAGAGTACCTTCAAGTAGTAATTGTAGTACATTTGTTATCAATAACGCGAATTGATAAAGTTTTGAATTTAAATATCCTATGGAAAAAGACAATAGAGTAAATTTTGAACGTAGCACGTTCGTTACGTTCCAGTAGCACGTAATATATGTAAACAGTAAACGGAAATGCATAATCTAGAAACTTGATATCGAATAGGAAATATACAATATCTCATGACGTAAAATGAATCAATAATATACAAGATGAACACCTGTCTATATTTTGTGTGTGTAAGCATTATTGTGATTGTAATGAGTAACATTTAGAACTACTGATCCGATTTAAATGTCCTCTCACTAAAAGGAAGCTGTATTATGCCTTATCATTAATAAGAGCCATTTTTGTGTTGTAATAATATTATAATCTACGTGATAATAACCGCAAAGCCGCGAGGAAAAGCTAATAGCATACATAAATTAAAGTATTTTCACGAGATTTCAGAAGTTGATTTTGTTTTAATTCACATTACATGATAGTTAAGCTTTAATCTTAGAGTGGTAGAGCCACGTTGTAGACAGTTTTGTCTACAGCATGAATGAACCGGCTCGTCCGGGTCGATACCACTGTCTCACAGAAAACTGGCGTAAAGTAGCAGCTTGCTGCTGCGTTTCCTACGGCGAGTGAGATATCCGGAGGCCCAAATCGCCCTCCCCTTCACAATCCCTTAATCCCTTTCCTATAAATTCAGCAACGCACCCATCATTCTTCTAGTATTGTGGGCGTACATGGGCGGTGGAGATCACTTGGAGGTTATCTGAACGGGATTTTCGATATCTAAAAACTTTTATATTGCCATTATTCTTTACAATTGATGGTAAGTGGTTACCACCGCCCATTGACCTCAGCAATGACAGAGCACAGCCAGGCCACTGCCTACCGTTGAAACCATGTACCTATTATTCAGATTTTCGTTCAAGTTATCATCTCTCAATTTAATTACTACATGCACATCACTACATAAAATTGCCTCCAACATGGCGTCCGCCTCGAACCTCTCACGCGTGACCTAGATATCCTAGGAAGTCTAACAGCCTGTATCCGGCAGCGCGACCTAATCAGCCTCGGGAGCAATCTTTCTACCGTAGTACCTTATATCGTTCCACTATATATCTAAGTCTATCGCTGCGAGATTAATGCCCGTTTTCACCAGTGTACCCTCAAACACTTCCTAACTAAGGGTCCCTTAACCTAAGGAACTCTTTAAATCTATCCCTTATCTAAGTTTGTTTTCACGTAGTTAAGGGCAACCTTAGAAACATAGGTTCCTCGGTCGATGTCCCAAACATGTTTTAGCAGATCCTAACGACTCCATCACAGTCGCTATCGAAGCAGCACTTTCCTTGCTCAACCCGAATCGCAATAATAATACGTGACCCCGACATAGGACACGCCTGTGAGTCCAAAGAGCTTCCACAACTGGCTCTCGGTGTAATGATGTGCAGAGGCGGCCCTAAACTATACTCCCCAGCGATTGCTCAAGCTGAGGTCTGAGCCTTCTAAAAGGCGCCTCTGTGCTTAATCGCTACTAAACACACTATACATATTTCTAGCTAGATACCATAAGCGCCGGCTTTATTGTCAGGTGAAGCTGTAAAAGCAATATAGGCTAACAGCACTAATCCATTGAAAAAAAACATAGATGGGCCCTAAGTGATGGTGAAAACAAAATTAACACTTAAAATGTCTTAGGGGCTCACCTAAACTTAGGGATTGATGGTGAAAACCGGCATAAGAGTTTGATTGAGTTTATTTCTCATAAAAAGGCTAAGTTATTAGAAGCTTCGTTGGTGTTTCGAGTAGACTTTGAAGATGGGGGGAAATAGGGCTTCTTTTTTATTAGCTTCAGCGCGGAACAGGTCGCTCGCCTGATGGTAAGCGCAACCCCTGCCCATAAACAGAAGCAACGCTACAAACATAACTCTAAATTGCAAGCACTGAATGACATTGGACTGCGCTTTTCACACAGAGACATAAAAGTATCATAATGCGTAGTAATTGCATTGGCTTCAATGTCCTTCAAACCCAAACACAACTGTCCTTACACACTGCTGTTTGGCGGCAGAAATAGACACCTCGGTGGATAGACAACTCAGACAGCCTCTTACGTACGAGGGACCTACCACTTAGTGAGACATATCTTTATTAATGGAATCTTATTCCAATGAATTCAACTGAAGACTGATCAATTTAAAAAGCCAGACATAATATTCATAAAGTCCATATTATAATTCACAAATTCCATTCCATTCGCAAATGTTTCTATTCTTTCTTTTTTTGTAGTCTAGACAAAAGAAAACTCGTTGAGAATTCATCTACATTTCGCTCGTTAATTTAAAGATGTAATTTTCTCCATATTAAATATAGTAGATTGAAGTCGCCTGGATGAAAAGTACCGTTGTTAACTTGTCTGGAATCTTCTTATAAAAATAATAAAGGAGAAGTTCTGTGTTGATCTGTAAGGCTAACTGAAATAACTTTAAATTCATGAATTTTTAGGTGTTTTAACAATATTTCGTATCAAAAACTTGTGATTGCCTAACCTGGGGGTTGAACCTAGTACCTTAAGATTTCTCAGCCTAAGCAAGCTTGGGTAATAGGTATGACAGCCTCCGTGGCGCAGTGGGCGAGTAGCTAGCTGCGACGCGAGACATCGTCGGTTCGATTCCCGCATCGAGACAAATGTGTAACCTACAAAGATTTGTGTCAGGTCTGGGTGTTGTGGGACCGCAAGTCCCTGATAGTTCTTGCTACCCACGAAACAGGTTTATCTAGTGTGGGGTCAGAACTATGTGTGTGACTGTTGGGTGTATTTATTATTATTTTTATTCAGACACTATTTATAGTAAACCAAGAAATACTAAAAATAATTCAAACTACACTACATTCAAAATCATCGAGTGGAAGTGAGCCGAAGCTGGCATTATTCTGAACAATGTAACATTTTACTTTATTGTAGAGAAAGCTCTTGTTAAACCCAGTACGGTACGCTGATCGCAAGTGGGGCATTCAACAGCAATTTTCTGAAGAAACCCTTTTGTGCCTAGAAGTATGCGGCATTATATAGACTGGCTGGTACTACTGCAGTGTAAGTACACGATAACAGAGTGATAGTTTGTGTTTGTTTATAGCAGTTGTTGGTAAACGAACAAGTGGGTCACCTGATGAGTGATTTTCACCGCTTATGAGCATCCACGCTACTAAATGGAAACTCCATTCCCGACCCTAAATGAAAGAGATATTTAAGGGATTGAGAAGGATAGGGGAAACTTGGGCCTCAGGATGTCTCACTTACCGTACGAATCGAAACAGCAAGCTACTTTTTTTAATACCTTTATCAAACTGTATTATGCATATTAATCATAATCACCATAACCTAACCCCTCTCTCCCCAGAGGGGCTGACGTCAGGCGACCTGTCGTAAAAACTATAAATAATTCTATAACATGTGTTAAAAACAAATACTTTAATGTATACTACTAGACATGCTGCGCGGTACATAGAAATTGTATCACTAAGTTGTGGTCAATTGACCGTAACTCAATATTACCATCTCGCTTACTCTCAACTAGAACCCCTATCGCGCTCCCTGTTTGTGAGCTGTCAAACTCCCGCGATATACATACGCACTCACGCCTGTAATCCCCGAAAGGGTAGGCAGAGGTGTAACCAGTACACCCACATTTCGCCGAGCGTATCTCCGTTCCATGATGTAATAGGGGGCGAGCCTATCGCCAAACGGGGCACAAATTCCAGACTTCGGGCTGATACTGACCTCTTCGTAATAGAAAAACCCAATATCACTTTTACCCGACCCGGGGATCGAACCCGAGACCTCAGCGTCAGCCTTAGTCGTAACGCGTACGCATTACAACTGCGCCACCGAAGCAGTCGCGTTATATGACGCAATATTACTTCTAAACAGCCCGTCTAGTAATATACATTAAAGTGACCAACTGCCAGACCTCAAGACACCGTGAGCTCTTTCTGCGTAGATCGGACTAATGTCAACTAACATTTTGAATAATAAAAAAATAAATGTATAATTTTAAAATGAAGGTAGGCAATGTAACATTAACTTTTCGAGTCGACCTACACCTCGGTCTCGCCCGTGACCACGAAGGCTAAAAAGCTTTCGAAACATCGGGACTAAAATAAAAATTAAACCGCGATAAAATCCGTATAAACTATTTTTATTTCTATGTGTAATATTCGCGTAAACATAAGAAACCACTATACATTAGAGTATTTGGTTAAAAATCATGTTGTGCCGTCTCCACTGAGAGTGGGTTAAGGGCACGTAGAAGAAGAATCACCTTAAACCTTACGTTTTTTTACAAATGTCTAATGATTTTCGAATAACATCACTGTGTAATATTGATATTTAAGTCCAACAGGAGGTCACAAACTCAACAGCAAAGTGAAGTTTTAATAAAACAAAGCCCCACATTATACGGATCTATCGCTTATCCGTGTAACTTGTAAAAGCAATTTCAAGTTGGTAACAACTTTAAACTTATCACGTTATATCTTTATATATATAATTCTACTGTAGGTGTGTATATGTCTGAACTCCTCCTAAACGGCTGGACCGATTTGATTATTTTTTTTATGCGTTTGGGTGGCGCTGTGGATGGTTTAGATTCACAATTGGACCCGGTAGGTGGCGCTGCAATTACACCCTCTATATGCGGGGGACACCTAGTGATTTTATAAATGTGGCGGTACACAGCGCGCACCGCACATGCAATGTTAACCGATCCTGAATCGCGCTAGCAAAGTTTGCGCGACGGTTACTATATATACAAGTTCCGAACATCAACCATCGGAGGGGCCGCGGCCGGTCAGGTACAACATCCGCCTGACTGAAGATCTCCCCTTCGCTAGAGGAACATTTACCACCCGTTCCTCTACACCCTTTTATAGTAGGACAACTGTTGATGAAATGGTTAGTAGAATTCAATAGGCTGATAATTTCTGAGTGGTAGAGCCACGCTGTAGACAGTTTTGTCAACAGCATGAACGGGTCGGCTCGTCCGGATCGTTACCACTGTCTCAAAGAAAACCGGCGTAAAGTAGTAGCTTGCTGCTGCGTTTCGTACGGTGAGTGAGATATCCGGAGGCCCAAATTGCCCTCCCCTTCCCAATCCCTTACTTATCTCTTTCCTTTAAGTCGGCAACGCGCCCATGAAACCAGAGACCACGGGTTCGATTCCCGCACCGAGACAAAATTAATTGTGGATCACCATCCACAAATATCGGTTTTGGGTATCACAAAAAGTAAACTCCCAGATGTCAGCCAGTCAGTCACGACATGCCACTTTACCTATATGTATAACTATATATATACATCTATATGTAGGTATATAACATGAAAGGGATATAATTATTCGCTCATTATTTATTACGGAACATAATGAGTATGAAATGAAGGAGAAGTTTCAGAGTATTGGAAACTTCTGAAACTTCGGTAAATTAGAGATGTATGTGGTAAGAGAGGAGCGGTTTAATTAATCTAATTTTTGAGTGGTAGAGCCACGCTGTAGATAATTATGTCTAAAACATGATTGGACCGGGTCAACCAATTTGATACCATTGTCTCACAGAAAACCGAAGCAGAAGCTTGCTGTTGCGTTTCGTTTGGTTAATAAAATTTCCGGAGGCCCAAATCCCCCTCTCCAATCCATATTCCTATTATTAGACAAAATTGATCGTGTGGCAAAATATCGTTAGCGACAAAGGAGCGTGTTGCTAAGATCATATGTCTTCACCAAACAAACAACGCGGTGTTTTTCATTTATCTTTATATTTTACTCGTGTTAAATGTGCCAAAAATAAATGTAATGGTGAAGTGTAGTACACCTTTGTAACAACTATTTCCACATGAAATCTATGACTGTCAATGTGTGTGTGAGTCTTTTTTTTAGCTTGAATTTAGTTACGTGCACCGCGTTCGCCTGATGGTAAGCGCCACGCCTGCCCATAAACAGAGCAACTCCACACTGAAGTTTGAATTACAAAGCATTTCATGACACTGAACTGCGCTCGTCCCCCTGAGACACAAGTTGTTAAGTCTCATAGTGCCCAGCAATTGCATTATGAGACTGGCATGTTAGGTCTGCTTTATTATATATCTGTAGTAAAGGTAATTAAATAAATTAAAGACTTTTTGAAGAACATAAAATTTAGAAACCATAAAACCAGGAACTACAAACCCCAGAGGGGTTGATACCTAAATACCTACTAGAAGCCAAATATTTTTGTAACATGTGTTAAAACATGTTGCACCGACCCCACTGCGAGTGGAATAAGGGCAGGTAGAAGAAAACCAGGAACCACAAATCCTTGGCTTCTATAAAGTCGTTCGCTTGCGCTCGTCACTCGAACCATTACGAATCACTCGAGACCAACAACCGTCGAACTCCATGCCTCGAACAATTTGAAACTCCGCCGGTGAATTAACTGTTGTGCAGAGTGTTCACGGTTTCGCTAGCTCTTTTAAATATCAGTAAATCGAGAATTCACAATATGTGTATTTTTTAAAACTTTTGTTACTGTTTAAGTGTTCGAATTCGAAGTATTCATACAGTGGCTGTTTTTAAAAGAACTAGCCTTTGCTCGCAGCTCTACCTGCGTGAACGGCCTTTTCCGGGATAAAAAGTAGCCTATGTTACTCAGTGATAATGAAGCTTTCTTACGGCAAAAGGATTTTTGAAATCGATCCATTAGTTTATCCGTTACATACAAAAATACAAATTTTTCCTCTTTATAATATTGGTGTAGATGGATATAGAAAATATTATTTTTATAAACTGTAAGTATGCACTTAGAGATTATATATGATATGTCATAAGCCCGTAAATAAAGAGAGTGTGAATGAACGATATTAATTACCTCAGAAGTCCTAGAGCTCTTCAAATAATATAGTTTGTAAGTATTATATAAAAATACCATTACCCGTCGTTCTCATACCCTAAACCGGTATCTGGCTAGCCTACTGCGACACAAAGGCTATCTCCAAATACAATCTAATATTAGGTTTAATTAAAACTTAAAATCCGACCACGAATCCAGTGTTGTTATGCATTGAGGAACTTTCAATATTACCCACGTCATCATCATCTTCTTATTCTTAATAAAATTTATGTGAAACTAACCATTATCGGGCAAATATTTGTCAAACATACGTATCGTGTAACATACATTATACACGCGGTGAATTAAGGAGGCTTTTTGAAGTCAGTTAAAAAGAACAGTAATTTACAATCTGAGTCAGACATTCTGTCTATTTACATACATACATACATACGCACTCACGCCTGTAATTCCCGAAGGGGTAGGCAGAGGTGTAAACAGTACACCCACATTTCGCCGAGCGTATCTCCGTCCCTTATGTGATAGGGGGCGAGCCTATCGCCATACCGGGCACAAATTCCAGACTCCGGGCTGATACTGAGCATTTCGTAATAGAAAAACCCAATACCACTTTACCCGACCCGGGGATCGAACCCGAGACCTCAACGTTGGCCTCAATAGTAACACGTACGCATTACAATTACGCCACCGAGGCAGTCTGTGGCGGTGTCGGTTAAATTCTGTATTTAACAGAATATTATTATTGTTGTAATATCTTATTTGGTGAGTATCATTAATTAAATATGGTGAAATAGGCGCTAAGACTACTACGTGCAATTCAAAGCTTTACATTTCATTCATAGTTTTGTTGTGTTCTTCCATTCGTAACGTCATCAATCGATTCCATTCACAAACTCATTCATTATGCATTTAACTAATAATGCATCCATTCATTCGATTGTGAACATACGATTCCATCAATATTTGATTTTTCATTCACTTGCCGACTCATTCATTTAGTTACAAATGTTATCTAACGTTAACGTTTATTGAATAAAATATGTTTTGATTCAACAATAGGAAATTAATATATAGATTTTCGAATTATATTCTACTAGCTTTTGCTTGCGGCTCCGCCCGCGTAAACAGCCTTTTCCGGGATAAAACATAACCTATAACCGGGATAAAAATTAGCTTGTAATAGTCTTCAGGGTCCCATCTATCTCTGTACCAAAATTAATCAAAATATTTTCAACGATTTTGGCGTGAAGGCGTAAGAAACAAATAAATTCACTTTCGCATTTCTAATATTAGTTAGGATATCTAAATAATATTTTAAAAAGTAGGACAATTATACATAATTTTACTCTGCTTTCAAGTCCTCTAAAACTGTCTCATGTAATTGGATTTGCTCCAAATTTTTCTAGTGATCTATAGTCAACTTCATCACTAAACTCAGCCCTGAATCTATTCCTCATTTTAATTAGCAATGCAATATATAATACTGTAATACCCACAAAAACAGACCATAGTTGCAGTAAAGTTAATACTGGTTAAAGTTACGAATACAAAGGAAGTTCGTCGTCTGCAACTATTGTATGAATTAGCGCTTTCATGCAAAGTTGAGCTTTGTGCTGGTATGTAATTTGAGAAAATACGTATGGTTTAATTAGAAGTTAGTTATTTTTATTGGTAATTGTTTTATTGGCTTTCGGTCCATAATGTCAAAGTTGATAATTATGTTTCAATTAGCGCCTGCTAGAATTTCCTTTTCCGGAATAGAACGTAGCATAACATTTCATCCGTTTACCCGTTGAAACGTGACTGATTAACAAATTTCAAAATTCACAACTTATTATTTAAATATTTGTAGGATATGCATCCTTACACATGCTATTAATATTCAATACTCTTTTTGAGTATTTCTTTCCTTCCCACATCTCCGATGGTACTACTCAACTTTGCTGAAAAGTCTCTATATAATCCGAAATTTATCACTCACCGATAAAGTCCTTGATGGCTTGCGAGCCAGAGTCTAATATGTCGGTAGGGTTGACCCTAATCTTGCAATATTTGACGAATGGCATTTCAGGCAGGCGAGCCCACTCGCCGCCGCCGCTCGTCGAGCAGTGTACATCGATTGAAATGGAATTCTCGTACGCGCGGATGACGCGCTGCACTTCATTTTCTTGGTATGCGTCTGTGAAATCTGCCAGGGAAAAGGTCCCGTCCTGTAATAGAAAGATAATTTGAGTTTTAACAATATTTAACTTCGCGTTTCAACCTATACGAGTATGTAGTCTTAAAACTATTGGTACATATTGATGTACCGGAACACAACAATGTTTAGACTCTGCTGTTAAAATCTAATAGATTTTACTAGGTGGTAGGAGTCTCGTATGCGAGAGGACGTCTCGGTAGGTACCGACACTTTGTCTATTTCTGCCGGAAAGTAGTGTAATCATTGTTGTGTTCCGGTTTGAAGGACATTGAAGTCAGTGAAATTACTGGGCATTATGAGACTTAACACCTTATGTCTCAAGGTGACGAGCTCAGTTCAGTGGCATGCAGTACTTCATAATTCGAAGTTCTGGTTGGTGTTGATTTTGTTTTATAGGCAGGCGTGACGCTTACCTTCAGGCGAGTGAACTGCTCGTCTCGTCATTTAAAGCTAAAAAAAATGTACCGGCACGAGTCATGCACAAACTTCATCTGTGCAGCAGTTCATTTAATTGGTGGAATAAAGGAACGCGGGGCACCGTCGTTTCACGCCATTGGTTAGTCCGTCGATGCTCGTCGTCTATTGGATTCTGAACTGGCCGTCTATGCTCACGACTTATGCCGGTATTAATAATACGAAATATTTCACATAATATTTATTTTGCTACTGGTTTCCAGTCCTAAAAATACGTACAAAGCAAAAGTTAGAATGAAAATGAATCTATAGAGTCTACAAATTACTTCTAAGTTTATTTCAGTTTCATTAAGCGAGAGCTCATTTTTAAAGTTGAAGTACTTCTGCGAAGCCATCTAATCTGGTACTCGGCTAAAAACTCGCTTAATTGGACTGAGTTTCCTTTGTTTTCGAAACCCTTTCTTCTAACAAAACTTGCACATTGTTATTCTTGGATATCGATTACAAAAACCAGCCAAGTGCGAGCGTGGCCATCGTGGGATCCGTACGACGGCGCCTATTTCATTATTTCTTGTTTTACTTTAAAATATACATAGTTACTCCAAGTTTGAAGATTGCATGTATTAGCTTTTTTTACACCAAGAAGAAAAAAATTGATAGAATTATGTTTTTCAATGGGCGACCCTACATTTTTACGTTTTACTTTTTTAACTACTAGCTGTTGCCCGCGGCTCCGTCCCGTGAATAATCTTTTCCGAAATAAAACGTAGCCTATAACCGTCTCCAGGGTCCCATCTATCTCTACCTCAATTTTCATCAAAATAGGTTCAGTGAGTTAGGAGGCGTGATAGCGTAACAAACAAACTTACATTCACATTTATAATATTAGTATGATATCTGCTATAATAAAATATATTTTGTGAAAATTTTACGAGCTATAGTGGTCAAAAGGTAGACAGAGAGACAGCGTAGGCTTTGTAAAAGGATTCAATTGGCACCGTTTGTGTACGGAACTCTAAAAAGGATACAGTTTGTCGAAAAAGCAGTGTTGAAATGTTTCCAAGTTCCAAGAATTTTGTTCTGTTTTCTTTCCATTTCTGTAGAAATTTTGACGCAGTATTGTGAAATAGCTATGTGTTATTGAATGTTTAATTGAAAATTTAAGATTTGATAATATGAATAGATGTTCTGTTTTTTACTAAAGTTATAGCTAAAATGGATTGAAATTATGATACGTGTATAATTATTGTTTTTTTTTCGAAATATCAATGTGCAAGATTTACTTTTAGTTATCCATGCTTTATCCGCAGCAAAATCAACAAAACGAAAGAGGTCAAATATGATTTTCGGCACAAATCTTTGTTGGTATCATAAGACTTGAGTTTAATCGTCATATTTGTTCCAGAAATGGAAGAAAAATGTTTACCCCTATTTTCAAATAGAAGAAAGTGGTAGAACTACGCTGTAGACATTTATATTATTTTATTTTATTTAGCATATCAACAGAATAATTACATAATAATTAAAATTACATATTGACATTATAAAAATGATTTCAACATGAATGGGCAGGACTGAACGGGTTACCTCTGTCTCACAGAAACCGA
Source organism: Mimas tiliae (assembly GCA_905332985.1). Lineage (NCBI taxonomy): Eukaryota > Metazoa > Arthropoda > Insecta > Lepidoptera > Sphingidae > Mimas > Mimas tiliae. The sequence continues at coordinate 1,222,156 of HG995254.1, forward strand.
AATATAGTATCCACAAATTCACCCTTCTCTTCCTAATCCCTTAATTATTCTTCACCGTTTCATTTTTTATTTTTATTGCATAGGCCGGCAAACGACCAAGTGGGTCACCTGATGGTAAGTGATCTCCACCGCCCATGTACGTCCAAAAAAACAAAAGAGTCATGGGCGCGTTGCCGACCTTAATGGAAAGGGGTAAGTAAGGGATTGGGCAGGGGAGGGGGATTTGGGCCTCCGGATATCTCACTCACTGTAGGAAACTCAGCAGCAAGCTGCTACTTTACGCCGATTTTCTGTGAGACAGTGGTAACGAACCGGGCGAACCGGCCCATTCATGCTGTAGACGAAACTGTCTACAGCGTGGCTCTACCACTCAAAAAAAGATTGTGAGTTTTTTGAAAATTTGCCACACAAGATTAAGGGATAGGCTACTTTTAATGCCTAAAAAGACATATAAGAGCAAAAGCTATCCATCTATAAAAAATCAAAACTAGCACACGATATAGTAGACGAAACTGTCTACAGCGTGGCCCGCAACGCGTCCATGATTCTTCTGGTATTGGTGGTAGATATCACTTACCATCAGGTGCCCCACTTGCTCGTTTATTTATTTATTAGATACACCATCGCTGTTTTATTTAAAAATTTAAGAAATATGAACAATCCTTACAGGTGCATACAACATTCAAGTCTGCGTTATTACAATATTATCAATAAATATACAATTAAAATTAGATAGTTAATAATAGGTTGATTGAGTTAAAAAAAACCGGACTTTGTTTAAAAAACTTTTCTACTGCTCGGCACACGTCTTCGATTGAGCATTTAAAGTGAACTGGCTATCCCGCGCGGTTTCTCCTGCAACTACAGCAGCTCCACATACCGGGTCCAATTGTGAATCTAAACCATCCAGGGCGCCACCCAAACGCATACAAAAAAAATCATTCAAATCGGTCCAGCCGTTTAGGAGGAGTTCAGTCACATACACACGTACAGTAGAATTATATATATATATATATAAAGATTTATAGTTTTTATAGTCCTTTTCAAATATTCACCGAGATAAAGTAAGCAAGATTTCTACAAGGTGGTAGGTCCCTCGTATGCGAGAGGCCGTTTGGGTAGTGTGTAATCACTGTTGTATTCCGGTTTGAAGGACATTGAAGCCAGTGAAACTACTGGGCATTATGAGACTTAACATCTTATGTCTCGGGGGTGACGAGCCAGTCCACTGCCTGCACTGAACGATAATAAGGTTACCAAACCATAGCTATCCATCCAGCTTCCAGGGCTGTATCTCTGCCTCTCTCTTTGAGGAAATACGCATGAGCCTATATCTTATTTCGTTAAATTCTTTTTAATATAAATTCAACATAATAAAATAAAACTATTCTTGCCTAAATACATGACGTATCGTCCTATTGTGTGATAGACAGACTGACGTTTTACCACTTCTTATATTACAAAGATATAGAATTTACTTTTATCTTTTCTTTTAATGTGACTGCCTCGGTGGCGCAGTTGTAATGCGTACCCGTTAAGTCTGAGACTGACGCTGAGGTCTCCGGTCAGGTAAAAGTAATATTGTGTTTTTTTTATCATGAAATGTTTAGTATCAACCCGAAGTCTGGAATTGTGTCCGATATGGCGATAGGCTCGCCCCCTATCACATCGTGGGACAAAATTAATCTCAGCCAAACGTGCTTTTTATTTTTGTCTAAAAGTTTTTTAATCATACACTTAATTTCCACACATGGTTGCAATCAGTGTGTACTTAAAATTCATGCATTCCATTAAAAACGAGCGTAAATCCAGAGCTCAAATTGATTCTGTATGAACTGGATTAAACGGGAGCCAATATTTCCTGTAGTAGTCACTCCGGCAGATTGACGCGACGGAAATTAAGAATTCATAAACTACGCGTCAAAGGGGAATATCGTGTGCTAGTTTTGATTTTTTATAGATGGATAGCTTTTGCTCTTATATGTCTTTTTAGGCATTAAAAGTAGCCTATTCCTTAATCCTGTGTGGCAAATTTTCAAAAAACTCACAATCTTTTTTTGAGTGGTAGAGCCACGCTGTGGAAAGTTCTGTCTACAGCATGAATGGGCCGGCTCGTCCGGGTCGTTACCACTGTCTCACAGAAAACCGGCGTAAAGTAGCAGCTTGCTGCTGCGTTTCGTACGTTGATTGAGATATCCGGAGGCCCAAATTCCCCTCCCCTTCCCAAACCCTAACTTATCCCTTTCCATTAAGGTCGGCAACGCGCCCATGATTATTTTAGTATTGTGGGCGTACATGGGTGGTGGAGATCACTTACCATCAGGTGACCCACTTGCTCGTTTGCCGGCCTATGCTATAAAAAAAGTAGGATAAGTGCTTTGAAAATAGCAACGACAGGCAGTACCCCAGCATTATTTTTGTGGTTTAACTATGAAATGGGTCTGTATGCTAATTCTGTCCATGTCCATGAACTGTTAAATTGCATGTGATTTAAACATACTTCAAATTGATAAAAAAAAAACCATACATATTTTGTTGATTCACCACGTGACATTGGAGGAATAGCTACAATCTAAGCTCCTCGCCAAGAAGAAGAAGTGCGTTGATTAACTAAACTAGGACCGGGTCAACCCGCTTTTGTAGTGAAATTGTCAGTTTGTTCTCGGTCAGAATTACCCTAGAATAGGGTAGTTGACTAGATTTTTTTTATTATTTAAATCAATAAGTTATGTTACTCAAAATCTATTGCAGAAAGAATTTTATAAATCGGACCAAAAATAAATAAGATAGAAGCCATTCAAATCCTGTAGAAGGGGTAATTGTCAAATGACAGACGATGCAACCTTTGACGTCACTGTGTAAAATGTTCATTATAGTGCACGCGTGCAAGCGAGATAGTGAGATATCCCTACTACGCACCCACTTTTTCTCATACCAACATTTAAAATCATAACTGCGGGCACATTTCTGAACCAATTTTGATTGTGTTTTAATAAAATCGTTTCTTTTGCGTATCATTTTCTGTTGCTTATAAAATAATGTATAAAATTCAATATAGGAAACTACCCTATTATGATCGATCTATATTAATACTTAAACATATGAGAGAGAATGAGAATTTGATTGAGATTTGACATTGAGAATGTAATGGGAGTGAAAGAGGCAAAAGAGGTATGCAAAGATCGTAGCCAAGAGGGAATAAAATATCAAGGGATTCTGAAGGAAATTTACTCAAATAGGCCATAAGATTCTTACACTAGCTTTGATAGCAATGTCTGCTTTAGTAGTTCTTTCCACAATATACATCATTCAAACAGACAAATATATTTCGTAGTTAATATTATTATAAAAGAACAATAAAGATAAATATTCCATCAGTAGAAACAACATAAAGTGTTATTAAAGACTCAACAATCTATTAACGAGAAACTAAATTTACAACAGCAAATTTGATAATGGAACGTTATTTACCGTTAACAACACAAAATCTCCATTAACATTGTGAATACATTTGAGAGATGTACATTTGAGAACACCGTCCAATGAATAGCTAATAGCTGGTTAAGGATAATGGCTTGGCTTCCATTTACAATTTAGCACTGAATTAAGATCTATTGATTGGATTTTCAATTGTTCTATCATTCACGAAGGATCACGTAATTGTTAAGTAATTTTGTATGTAACTTGGTTAAATATATTTTAATCTGGCTTTTTTATACATAAGCTCATGCATGGATTCCTGAAGGGTTAGCAGAGGTGCAGTTAAAGCCTATTCCTGTCCCATGATGAGACAGATGGCGAGGCTATCACTATATCGGGCATAAATCCTAACCCCAGGTAGCTCATGTGTCATTTCCGAATCAAAGACTAAATTTGATTGCCTGACTTAGGATTTGATCCCAGGACTTTGCCAGTTTCTCTGTCTAAGCTAGTTGCTACTTGTTTTAATCAATGATTACGGTAAAGGAAGACATTTGAGCCATTGCTGGCACTTTGAACAGAAAATTGGACTTAGGAATCAAGCCAGGTTAACACCGGGTGAAAGAAAGAATACATATTATCTTGAGCCGGAATTGAGTCCTTGAAATATGTATTTTTTTTATATAGAAAATAAGAAAACCCTTAAATCTACCACTCACGTAGAATTACGTGAAAACCTAACCTTCAGAATTTCGAGTATTTCACATTCCAAGGTGACCTAGGCACAATTAATATGGTAATATTTATTAGACTTAATGGCTGCAGCTTGCGTGCTTCAGGTCAGGGTTTTGTATCACAGCCTATAATTTACTTTTTTGTATATTAACTTACTCTTTTGAAATGTGATTTACGTGTATTTTTAAAGCGGTTCAAATCTAGCCACACCTTATGAAATAATCAATTTATGATTTTACCGTCTATAAGAACAGGAGGCCAATTCTCGTAATTTAAAATGTTCAAAATATCATTCCGATGTAGTCTCAGTGTCAAGAAAGTTGCAAATGGTATTCTCATAAACCAATAATCAACGTCTAATGTGAACGTAAATCGTAATGAGGTCGAAAGTAGATTACAAGTTAACTGAAGCCAAAACGGTATTCTGCTAACATTTTTAAATGACACAATATGTCCATATATAAACGTCAAAATTGTAAATGAATTGAGATTGCAATGACATCGAGATGAGATTATATTGACACCGGACTGAACTTAAAGAGGAGCAGAATAAAAAAAAAATGTTGAGTCTAAATCAGTTCGGTTAACATTAATTCGCAGTGTCAGTTAAATATGACAAATATAGAAAAAAGACATTGTCATTAGCATGAGGAGTTTACAAAGGCATTGTCGGTTTGCCCAGTTAGTTATTAAGATCGCTTAATGTGATCAGTAATGCCACGGCAAAGCCGAGCTTTACGTGAAGTTACTTTCTTTACAATTTTATTAAAAGGGATTGGTGGCGCTAAGGAAGCATCAGGAAACATAGGGTAGTTCACTCTTATTTAGTCAGTCTAGAGTGAGTATACTTTGCGCGGTTACGTGAGATATATTATTATAACATTTAGAAATGCCTTGTACTATTTGATCTCTCTCTTGTAATTCGTATGGCGAGTTGAATTAACGTAAGTACAGTAGCTGTTTTAAGTTCCAAGTCATCTTTTACATTTGGCGTGCAAAACTCTGCAGGAAGCTGCTAGCGGCATTTGAGTCCTTCTGGAAAATAACTTTTTGGGTATTCCTCAACAATGTGAGGATCAATGATGCTCACTTATGCAGATGAAGTTATAATGGAATAGACTGATTTGGTTCTATTTTTACCAGGTTAATTCTAAGTCAGTTCTCACCTGCATGATCCAGGACCCGTTCCCTGCGAATGTATATCCGGCGTGTACGAGGTGTCTGTGTCTTGTAAATGAGCTGAGCAAGTTGCGCATGCACTGCATCAGCGTGTTCATCTGTGGGTGAATCAGGATCTCTGTCACCAGGCTTTCTGATGCGAATTGTATCAGCCTCTCTCCTGAAACAAGAAGTATTGTTTAGTTTATTTTTAGCTTCAATCATTTTAACTGCTTTATCTAAAGACAGATCTCTGACTATATTGTTTTTCGTAACAGGCCTAAGTAACTAGTTTTTTAATATCAAAGAGACTACCACTAATGCTAGCCAATTTATTATTGCAATTAGATTTTTTTTAATGCTCATTTCATTTTAAGTGGAGTGTATCCTCCATATTATGTGGGTTGTGTAGAAGTATTAAAATTATTCTAAGCTTTCGAGGTATATTGGTGTATTTATACCTGCCTTGCGAACGGGTATTGTTAAGGGTAAAAATGTGCAATGGAGGTTAATATCATGAATATCATTTAAGAACACAAAAATTAAATAAATTTATCACAAACACAAAATACCACCATTTTTTTAAAGTCAACATAAAACATTGCATAACTTTCAGAAGGGTAAAATTGAAACGTCAAAACGGCCCGATAAGATCTCCGCGTCGAAGCCTCGGATAGCTTTCATTGAATAACTTATCGATGATTGAAAATATATTCAATAACTCTGGTATAAATTCTGAATGTTTTAAAGGAATTGAACACCGCCTCTTAATGAGAAAAATACATTTCATTTCCATATTTAGTTTTAAAAGGCAAATGAAGTTACTCGCTCAATAATAATACTCGATAAAATCAGACAATTACTAAGTATTTTTAAAGACATTTATAAAATGGATAACTAACTATAATAAGCATTTAATATTGTTGTAAGAAGTCCAACCCATATTTTTCAGGCCGTTAAGTAACCTCATCAGCCCGTGTTAAACCGTACCGACCTTCAAATGACTCCATCAACCCTCATGGACTAATTTGGTGGCGAAATCACTAAAATGAGTAGACCAGCAGTGGGATGAGGCTGATTAAGATTCACCTTTAAATGGTTAATCCACGCTATAGAATGTGTTGTCTTCAGCATAAATGGCTGACTCAATCAAGGCTGTACCATTGTTTTATAGAAAACCGACGCGAAAAGTTAGCTTTGCTACTAACTACTATTCATTTTTTGTATTTGTACGGTGTGTGAGATTTCCAATTCCAATTTGATGCTTATGTTTATTGGTAGGCGCGCTTAAGCGCAAGTCGCTCGTCTAGTGTTAACACTTCGTTCATTCAAGTAATAAAAAAAAAGTAAGTAGGTACTATCCTTTTTGAAATCACCAATGTCTTTTAAATATAGTTGAGAAGGAAAATTTTCTTTAATCAGTTTTTACTGCACTAGAGGACGTTCCTCACTTCAATATTCACATTTGAAATAAAATTGAAAGCACATATCTTCAGTAAACCTATAAAAAGAAATCGTATACTATCAATTCAATACCCCTTTGAAATTGCCTTTAGTATATTTCAAAATAATTTTGAACGATGCAGTTATAGGAGATAGAAGAGCTCTAGTAATGGATTAAAATGCTCCAAGGAATCCAATTGAACAGGATCCCAATTTAATAAACGAGTGATCTAGTGAAAATTGTAGGGAGTTTTGTAGTGGTAGAAACACGCTGTACCCATCTACGTCTACACCTCGTTCCACGGCTAGAAACTATCCAGCCCACATACCCGCCATTGCAACTTCTGTAAACAAGGATCAACAGTGACACGCATTTTTGTTGACACCGAGCAGTGACGCTCAGTTAGTTTCTAAGAATGCTAAAATGTCTTTGTCTCGCAATGAAATAGAAAGTTAGGGAGGGGTTGGAAATATAAATGTCCACTTCCCCTCATTGCATAGTGGGAGACAAAATAATGAACTAAGAAAGTAGATATGAACCTCAAACAGAAGTGCATTTACAACTAGAGAAGCCAGATGTAAAGCATCACGGATCTGATTAAATGGGTCCTATAAAATGAGCTGTTAAACTTGATTCTAATAATTCTTGTATCGCATCTCACATATAGCCGACGCAGTGTGGCATATTTGCTGTAGCGTTACGAACAGTCAGTGAGATTTCCTAGAGCACAAACTACACCATTCCCACACTTCTTAAAATCCATTTTACTTTAAGGTTTGGTCTAGTTTGGCTTTGCTGATCACTTGCGATAAGATGATTTTTATTGACCTTTTAGTAAAAAGTTCCTTTAAGAGTATTTTTTACTTAGGAGACGAGCCAATCGCTCGCCTCTGAGTAAGGATCGGAACTTTGAATATAATGTAATACACTGCACTCCACTCATCGTCTGAAGTCATGAAATATTAAGTTCTAATAACTTTTTACATTATATTCCTAATTCATTCATCATGGTCATGGGAGTCATGCTCAATAATCAATATTTTGTCATATAATGTTGGCATAAACTGAGCTGCTTGGACTCAAAATAAATTGTATTAATGTAATATCAATATTGTAAATCAGTTTTGAAAAAAGTTTCTTGTCCGTTCTTCTCTAGCAAAACAGCATTCCGAACTGACGGTAGAGTAAAAATTTGACTGAATATAAATGATTTATAACATTTTATGGATTCAATAAATAGTTGTAATTTGAATAAATCTCATGTCCTTAATAAAACAGTAAACACAAGATGCATACGACTTGGGAGTCATATTTAAACGCATTGAGGAATCTAATCATATCAGGAACCTTCTTTTCATCTCTCAAAAGATATGCAAACTGCATCACATAATACACATAAAGGATTAACCAAAACCTATTCTAAAGCATTTACGGCTTTATGCACTAAGCCTATCTCCCAATAAAAGGCTGCATAAAGCACTGCTCGGTACCCTTTATTCAACTTCCATTATTCGCCCATATTCAGTTACGCCGCCATTCACAGTCGCTATTCATGTCATTCAACACTACTAGACGTCATTGGTTATCAATTCTCAGTAATACTGGAAAATGTTTTGCGGAGATAGATTTTAGTTAATATTACGAGATTTTATACTCATGCTGACTGCCTCGGTGGCGCAGTTGGAATGCGTACGCGTTACGACTGATGCTGACGCTGAGGTCTCGGGTTCGATCCCCGGGTCGGGTAAAAGTGATATGGGTTTTTCTATTACAAGCGATCTCCACCACATGCCCATGCGATGCCCACAATACCATAAGGATCATGGACGCGTTGCCAACCTTAAAGGAAAGGGATAATTAAGGGATTGGACGCACTCACGCCTGTAATACCCGAAGGAGTAGGCAGAGGTGTAACCAGTACACCCACTACTAAAACTATCACTTTTACCCGATCCGGGGATCGAACCCCAAAACCTCAGCACAGCAGTCGTACCGCGTACGCACTACAACTGCGCCACCGAGACGGTCAATCCAGTGTTTATAGAATTCAATGACATTATCATAAATTAATTTAAATGTGATAATCACTTACTATAAAATATGCCTCGGTGGTGCAGTTGTAATGCGTACGCGTTACGATTGAGGCTAACGCTGAGGTCTCGGGTTTAATCCCCGGGTCGGGTAAAGTGGTATTGGGTTTTTCTATTACGAAATGCTCAATATCGGCCCGGAGTCTGGAATTTGTGCCCGGTATGGCAATAGGCTCGCCCCCTATCACATCGTGGGACGGAGATACGCACGGTATCTCGTACTGGTTACACATTTGCCTACCCCTTTGGGGATTACAGGCGTGAGTGCGTACGTATGTATGTATGTATAAAATATGTTCCAAAATAAATTTATAACATACCCCAAATTTTTTAAATGAAAGATTGTATGAAGCAGAGATGATAATGGATAAAGTTCAACAATACATTGTATATCACTTTTCACATGATAAATTACCTTTGTACGTGTTAATTGATATTTCACCGACAAAAGACTACAAAAAACCGTGCGAAAATTGCAATATCACCAAAATGTATGACAACGCGTCATATTTTACGCGGTTGGCTCTTCCGGTTGGTGTTATTAAATATTCAGCGGTGTGAGCTTTAAAAAAATATCCCTTGTTTCGTTTACAAATAGTTTTTAGTTTACGTTGGAAGCTAAAATTTTGTTTTTTTTTTTGAGTGGTAGAGCCACGCTGTAGACACTTTTGTCTACAGCATGAATGGGTCGGCTCGTCCGGGTCGTTACCACTGTCTCACACAAAACCGGCGTAAAGTAGCAGCTTGCTGCTGCGTTTCGTACGGTGAGTAAGATATCCGGAGGCCCAAACCTCCTCCCCTTCCCAATGCCTTATTTAATCCCTTTCCTTTAAGGTCGGCAACGCACCCATAATTCTTTTGGTATTGTGGGCGTACATGGGCGGTGGAGATCACTTACCATCAGGTGACCTACTTTCTCGTTTGCCGGCTTATGCTAAAAAAACATATTTTTCAAACGCTAGGCTTTGGCTGCGCTCGGAAATTGACTGCCAATACTGTGATAATTTTACAATAGTGCGTATTTATTCGATAGCTATCACTTTTTTTTACCTATATGTATGATAAAAAAAATTTGGGGATTGGGGACGGGAAGGAGGATTTGTTCCTCTGGATATCTTACGAAACGCAACAGAAGCTGCTACTTTATGTCGGTTTTCTATGACAGTGGTAACAACACGGTTGAACCGGTCCATTCATGCTGTAGATAAAACAGTCTACAGCATAGATTTACCACTTACACGAAGAATACGAGTAACTCGTTAGGCATATCAGATAGGTGAAGGCAGTTAGATCAGGGGGACTATGTGCCTTCACTGAAGGCTGGCCACAAAACTGGCCAGTTCTTTAAGCTAATCCAAGCCTATTTACACGGAAGATGCAAATGTAGGTCAATGATAGGTTAGGTATTAAAATATTTTTTTATAAGAAGTCAAATCAATCGAAATACGGTTTACAAACTATAACAGTTTTAAAACGCCCAGGGTTTTTGTTACATATTGTATTAGGTTAGTCAATTAACACCAGCACTATCCCTTAGGCCTTACTTCACAAAGTGTAAAAACACATTTAAAAACTACAATTCCTCAGACCTCAGTCACTGGCAGAAACCCACTCAAGCAAATGAAAAACATCGTCAAGAAATCCGCCGGAGACATTAAGTAACAAAAGGGTTATTTTTTACACTTAACACAAAAGGCTCGGTTACAATGGAAGCGTTGGCTTTTCATAATGCTATAATATCACTCGACGGTCTTTCATACCCGACGAGGATAAGGTATTTACGGGTTAAACAAAAGAATCGTATTACACTACTGGGAACGAAACTGATTTGAGTCGTTTTTGTGAGAATTCAATTTGGAATACAATTATTTGTGAATTTGGAATGATATTGTTGGAATGTCTTTTTGAATGAATTGAAGAATAGAAAGAATATCGAGTTTTGTTTTAGACAAAACAGTGGTGGGTACCCCCATCCAGATAGACTTTCGCATATGATACCACCTAATCTAGATGGAAAGAAATAAAAATGTAATATTGACGTATTATAATTTCTTTCAAATTGCTCATAATTTTGTGAATTAAGTATACATTTTATCTAATTTAGACCTTGTTTCATGACCTCTGCGTATATGCTACTCTAATATCATACGCTCTAATACAAAAGTCACTCTCTAAACATATAGTTATATCGGCAAAAAGATATATACTAGATGATTTAAATAATAGATATCTTGTACGATATTTAGTGGTAAGTTTTACTCGAATACTGTAAAAAGACCTTAATATGAATGAAGTTAAACTTGATATCTGCAAATCATCCAATTGTTTCAAAGGTTCCAAAATACGTTTAATTTAAACGAAAAATTATTCTCTAAGTCATTTCTTAAAGTAAATGAGATAAAGAGACACTAGACTATTTCATAATGAACCTGGCTTAATAAATTTAATTAAAAAGTATTAAGTGATAGGCTTAAATACTTACAAGATCGGTGTCTTGTTTATTACGTCAACAATCTTGGTTTACAACCCAGTGCTTCTTTGTAACGCAATCTTGTATCCTTGGAGAATACATTGTGAGCTTTATGACCTAATGCTCCAAAAACCCATATTTCACGTTACACAACACCCCTATCCCCCACCATTAACAGCCCTCCACCGCTCACTGAACCAGAAACTGATAACGCGCCAGCCAACCACCCGGCGTTTACACACCCACCCAGTCCTAGTTGCGAAACCTAAAAACTTACTTTGTAACTCGAGTTAACGAGTCACAAAGTAAGGTATTGTACGGAGGTTGTCAGATATGGTAGATTTTTGTCAAAGTATTTAATGTTATATTTCAGCCGACTATTAAAGATTCAGGCAGTGATAGCTCAGCGGGGAGTGGTATGGACTGTCGAGACGAAAGTCGCAGGTTCGAAACCAGCCGCAAGTGCATACACCTCTGACTTTTCTAAGTTATGTGTATATTAATTGTTAATTATCACTTGCTTTAATGGTGAAGGAAAAACATCGTGAGGAAACCTGCATACCTGAGAAGTTCTTCATAAGAATTTCGAAGGTATGTGAAGTCTGCCAACCCACATTAGGCCAGTGTGGTAGACTAAGGCCTAACCCCTCTCATTCAGTAGAGGAGGCCCGTGCCCAGCAGTGGGACGTATATAATAAAGGGCTAGTAAAAAAAAAAAAAAATTATAGATTCATGGACGTCCATGAATACATATACTTTCCATGAATACATATACTTGGGCCAAATAGTCTCCTTCCAGGCCAGGCAAGATAAGGAAATCGCGAGACGAACTGAAAATGCCTGGAGAAGCTAATGGTCCTTGAAAAACCTACTGAAAGGAGACTTTCTACTTTCGCTAAAACGAAAGTTAATGAACGTATGTATCCTCCCCGTTCTTACATATGGCGCACAGACCTGGTCTTTGACGAAAATCCAAAAGTCCAAACTCAGGGTTTGCCAACGTGCAATGGAGCGAAGTATCCTGGGTGTTAAGCTTATGGATCGAATTCGTAACACCTAGCTGCGCTCCCGAACCAGATAACGGATGTAGCTTTGAAAGCCGCACAGCTGAAATGGGACTGGGCTGGCCACTTAAGCCGTATGTCGGAAGAGCGATGGGCTAAACGGGCCACTGAGTGGTGGCCGGATAAAATACGACCGCGTGGCAGACCGAGAAGGAGATGGCGGGACGAGCTCATCACATTCCGACCAGATTGGAATCATTTAGCGAAAGACAGGGAGAAGTGGAAGGAATGGAGGGAGGCCTTTGCCCAACTGTGGGACAGTGAAGGCTAATTAATTAATTATAGATTATTGTTTACGGCCATCTACGTTCGACATTGCTTAGTAAATCGAAGTAACTTTCGGCTCAGTTACTTGATGTCGCCTCTATCTTCTACGTGTTTATTTATCCTAAGCTTTTACTTAACCTTGTATAAAGCTATAAAGTTACATTGTCGTTGAATAATGTGCGTCCTTGATTTCCCTTACGAAAGCATAAATTCTTTGTTTCTTTTACTTTACTAAGTTTCTGAGGTCGGAGTTATTTTATCTTCACGGTTCATTTATCCTACTTTAGATAGGTTACATAATGGACTTTCTTTAGGGATGCAGAAATATAATATTATTATACCTAAAAATATTATTTATAACTGCCTCGGTGGCGTAGTTGTAATACATACGCGTTACGACTTCTGTGCTGAGGTCTCGGGTTCGATCCCCGGGTCGGGTGTTATTGGATTTTTCTATCACGAAACGCTTAGTATCAGCCCGGAGTCTGGAAGATAGGCTCGCAAACTATCACATCATTGGGCGGAATTAGGTCGGCGAAATATGGGTGTACTAGTTACAACTCTGCCTACCCTTTCAGGGATGACAGGTGTGAGTGCGTATGTATGTATTATTTATAAATAAGGAATTTCAAGAATTTTCTACGATAGTCTAGTGAGAAATTGTACGCACTACTAAAGCAGATGTTGCGGATTCAATCCCAACTCCCAGGATACACACCTCCGATACTGACTTTTGGAAGTTATCTATATACAACATGTAACAAAAACCCTGTCGGTCCTTTTAGCTGTGTTATGAGAATCGATGTTCAAACATAAAGAAATATCTCTAATGAGAAAAATCTAATATAATAATGGGACAGATGGTGGGCCAGCAGCTCAATGAAAGTGGTATTTTAAATGAAATCCTACTAAAAACTACAATTTTATGTGTTTTACTCGCGTATTAGTAAAGCAGGGCCTCGCTGTAATAGTAAAAAGGTGCCGTCGCGTCGCACTCTCCACCGAGTAACCACCTCTTTTGATAAACCACCGGGTGATCGCCAATCGTAATTTTATGGTAGAATTTTCTTAATTAAGATATTTCTTTACGTTCGAATAATGATTCTGATAACGTGGTTAAAAGGAACAACAGGGTTTTTTTACATATAGTATAGTATATTAGAAATGTCACTGAGTAAGTAAGCAGTGTATATTAAAGTGCTTATGGCGCGTTCTAAAATTGACTGCCATTACTGTCAGTACCTACTGGATTTTAATTGTAAAATATCGTATACGAAAGGTTGTCCGAATTCGTAAAAGGAACAACAGGGTTTTTGTTACATATAGTATAGTATATTAGTAATGTCACTAAGTAACTAAGCAGTGTATATTAAAGTACTTATGGCGCGTTCTAAAATTGACTGCCATTACTGTCAGTACCTACTGGATTTTAATTGTAAAATATCGTATACGAGAGGTTGTCCGAATTCGTAAAAGGAACAACAGGGTTTTTGTTACATATTATATACGGTAAAGGAAAACATCGTAAACAAACCTGCGTATCTGAGAATTCTTCTTAAGAATTTCGATAGTATGTGGAGTTTAATAACTCTTCTCTTTCATTGGTAGAAGAAGTACCAACCTATCCAATAACCAAACTATCACGAGGTATACATAAGGTATTCACAAGGTGGTAGGTCCCTCGTATGCGAGAGACCGGCTGGGTAAGTACCACCGCTTTGTCTATTTCTGCCGCCAAACAAATGCAAGCACTGCAAGTGTGTAAGCACTGTTGTATTCCGGTTTGAAGGACATTGAAGCCAGTGAAATTACTGGGCATTATGGGACTTAACACCTTATGTCTCGGGGTGACGAGCGCAGTCCAGTGTCATGCAGTGCTTTGTTATTTAAAGTTATGTGTGGCGTTGCTTCTGTTTATGAGCCGGCGTGGCGCTTACCATCAGGCGAGCGACCTGCTCGTCTCGTCACTCAATAAAAAAAATAAAAAAATCCTTCCGATAGAATATCTGTACAAATCACCTACGTTTTGGAAGAGCATAGGCTGCTGACATACATTAAGGTAATAGAATCTCAAGACACCGCTAATGGATGGAGATCAATTAATTCCAATGTGCCAATAGGTGCTGGCCATCAATCAGGACTGACGACCGACGGCTTGACGAATGATGCGGCGACGTGAACGATTGTCCGGCGCTGACGTACGGCGCTGTGGTCGCAGTTCAACCTTATGTCTGTCTTCGAGTTATTTATTGTTTAAGAAGTTATCGCGTACATAGGCTGTGAAACTGGTGGTCTTGGTTTCTAATGCCAGGTCTGGAAATCACATGTGTTTGATTCGAAAACATCACATGAGTTGTCGGGGATGGAATTTCTGTCGAATACGGCGATAGTCCCTATCACACCGTGACATAGATGGGTAATGGATGCACTAGTTAAACTTCTTCCTACCCTTTCAGAGATACAGGCATGAGCTTATGTTACGTTACGTGAGCCGTTAGATCTAAGAAATGGCACTATTAAATACCACTAGGCGAGTCACCTACTCGTCTCGTCATTCAATCTAATAACATAAAAACACTTGCGCATATGACAACAGTTTAACGTGAGATCCTGGATCCTGAAATCTTTTGTGTGATTTTAGACAATTTTTAAACAATGGGAATTGATTTTTGCCTGAATTAGTTTAGTTTGAATATTGATGTAACATTTGTTGTGTTTATGACAATACTCTCGAGGGATGTGCGTGATGATTTATAATAGTAAGTTTATTGCCATTGGATTAGGGTATCATAGCAATATTTCTTATTAATTGTGCTATTAGATCTTTTGTTGTTAGTGATTTTAGAAAATAATCTCTCTATGAAAATAAAAGTAACTGGCGCCGTCGCCGCCGCTGCCAAAAGCTTGTCACGCTATCTCCTCCGAAACCGCTGGGGGTATGGGGTCGAGACCGATACCAATCGATGCAGAATAATGTGGGGAAGAAAGTAAGATATGTCTCATATTCGTCGGACTTTAAGTTTTTTTTTATTTTATGTTTTGTGGAAAAACATGGGCAATGCCCCTAGTATAATACAAAATTAGATACAGAAGATACATTCCTTCTAGCTAAAAGACCTTAAAACTATCATAGAGTAATAACAAGATCAGTATAAGAAGACTGATAGATGAAACACAAAGTAGGTTCAAGAAAATGTAATTTTATAATAAATAGTATTATTAAATACATCCAACAGTCACACACATAGTCCTGACCTCACACTAGGTGAACCTGTGTCGTGGGTATCAGGAACTACGAGGGACTTGCGGCCCCACACCACCCAGACCCGAAACAAATATTTGTGGATTAGACAAACATTTGTCTTGGTGTAGGAATCGAACCCACGGCCTCACGCTTCGCAGCCGGCTACTCGCCCACTGCGCCACGGAGGCCATCTGCTGCAATGCTGGTTTTGAGACTTTGTGAGTGAGAACAACTAACTTAAATACACATTGGTATTTTATGAGAATTTTATTAGCCTGAATTTGAACCGATGAAACGAATGATTCTTTCAAAATCATTACTATTTTACACTTCCACGAAATCCTGTTTATTTAGGCGTATCATCAAAATGACAATCGTGTATGTAAATCCGAGAAATATCTCCACCCACTTATATTTTAACGTATTCACAAAATATAACATTGTTTTACTTTCTCAAAGTGGATTATAATCCTCGGGGATTTGGGAGTGCTCGTAAAGTCGAGATTTTAAAGGCCAATGCCTGATACAACTCGGTGGTATAAGGCTGAGAGATTGCTGAATATATTATGATATTGTAATATTTTAGGCACAGATTGTGATCTGCTTTAGCATTTTTTGTGGAAGTTAGGTAAATATTACGCACCAAAATCTCGATTTCTATAAAATGGTGTACAGTAATAACTGAAAATGTTAATAGATTCTGCTCAAGGGTAATTCATGTTTGAATGTTTTTTAGGGTTCCGCTACACGTAGAGTGTCAATAGAGCTTTATTACTAAGAATACTAATTTATTAAAATTAATCTGTCCGTGCTATATTTAAGTACTCCATCTTTTTGAAGATGTGATGACAATTCATACCTTTTCATCACATTAGCTTTAATTCATCGTCTAAGGAAGACGATGAATTCACATTCAGTAAAACATCACTATGTCTAACTAGTCAGTTTGCCACTTTGTCTCATGCTCAACTCGTCCGACAATGTACAATAGGGTAGTTGACTAGATTTTTTTTATTATTTAAATCAATAAGTTATGTTAATCAAAATCTATTGCAGAAAGAATTTTATAAATCTGACCAAAAATAAATAAGATAGAAGCCATTCAAATCCTGTAGAAGGGGTAATTGTCAAATGACAGACGATGCAACCTTTGACGTCACTGTGTAAAATGTTCATTATAGTGCACGCGTGCAAGCGAGATAGTGAGATGTCGCTACTACGCACCCACTTTTCCTCATACCAACATTTAAAATCATAACTGCGGGCACATTTCTGAACCAATTTTGATTGTGTTTTAATAAAATCGTTTCTGTTGCTTATAAAATAATGTATAAAATTCAATATAGGAAACTACCCTATTAAGCACAAAAGAAAGAATAATCATAATATTCTGTTAGTAATTACTGTCAAATCTATGGTAAAAGAAGGCGGACCCTGTCATTAAGCCGGGATAACGTCAGCCAGAAAGAAAGATACGACGTAAACTTGTTTCAATTATTGTACCTAATAGGCAGTCGGCTGATTTTTCCCCAAAATACATTTAATTATAGAGAATATCCTTAGAAATGAAGGAAGTAAAATATTAGGCGAAGCAATTAGGAAACGTAGGTGTGCGGGTTCGACTTGCACTTGACATGGTTTTCTACAGACTACAATTAATTCTCTGACTGGTTCGATGGCGCAGTTGTAATGCGTACGCGTTACGATTGAGGCCAACGCTGAGGTCTCGGGTTCGATCCCCGGGTCGGGTAAAGTGGTATTGGGGTTTTCTATTACGAAATGGTCAGTATCAGCTCGGAGTCTGGAATTTTTGCCCGGTATGGCGATAGGCTCGCCCTCCATCACATAAGGGACGGAGATACGTTCGGCGAAATGTGGATGTACAAGTTACACCTCTGCAACCCCTTCGGGGATTACAGGCGTGAGTGCGTACGATATCCTTAGAAATGAAAGAAGTAATATATTACGCGAAGCTGTTAGGAAACGTAGGTGCGCGAGTTCGACTTGCACTTGGATTTCTATAGTCTACAATTAATTCTCAGAATTTAAAATGGGTGTGTAATTGTTATGGTGCCCTGGTTACAAATTTACATAATTTGACCTTTAAAGGGTAAAGCCATTTGAAAACTCACGATCCCAGAAAGATACGAAAAACATAATAATAGGGGAATAATCTTTATAGGCGCAGAATAACATGAATCCGATAAAATGGACAGTAACAGTGGTCTTAAATGTTTAAATGGGGTGATACATTTAGGGTACAATAATATTTAACATGACATTTAACATGGTCTTACTACAGAGGATGCTCAAGATCGGGCGAAGTAGAGGCGTCTTAGTGGGAAGGCGGACCCTGGCAATGGCCGGGATAACGCCAGGTAGAAAGAAAGAATATTGTGATAATGTTAACTTTTACTGAAGGGTAGGAAAATGGGTAAATATGGAAAGCGACGCTAAGACAGACTAGAATGACATGGATATAAGTTCATCTGCAATTGGGATACCTTGATATGATATTTTTGATTGTTATTTTTATTAAGTTGCCGCGTAAGGTAAAGAAAATATGGCGAAATTAAAAACACCTTGATGATTAGTACTGGGGAATATGGGAAGCTATTTGTTGAGAACATTTTGGGTTCAAATAATATTAGTAAGGCAAAAGATGATAGTAATAATAGTCCAATAAGATTCATTAAAGGAGTTTTCTTTTTTATAGTCTTCAACCCTCCTACCAATTAGAGGTTGATATTTTATTTCAACTAGCCTAAGTGCGCATTTGTAATCATTAGACTCAAAACTAGGATCATTACATTTAATTTGGAAAAAATTGTGGGGATGGTTGTCAGTGAGAATTCTTCGCACTGACCAGAGAATTTTCTTATCCGTACTGGGCACTAGATATAATAATGATTACATCAATAATGTACATACCATATCTGGCTTCTTCCCCCTCGGGTGCCTGCGCCGTGAGGGTGGCCAGCTCCTTCTCCAAGTCGACCTGGTGCTCTCCAGAGTCCCATGATAGCAGTCCTGAAACAAGCATAAAGATATCATTAGTTACTGGCTCTTTAGAATCTAAAGATATATACGTACGGTGTTAAAAATGATTGGATGGATACAAAATGATGTACGTAGATTCTTCTTAGACCAAATGATTTATTTTCAGTTTTCATAGTTTAAATCAGAACGCATACTCAAAATTCATAATCAAAATATTGATTTAATCCACAAAATATTACACAATTTTACCTATATAGATTCCATCAATATGCTGTACCGCCAGTTCAGAAAGCTGTCTTGTTGTAGAAGAACAGGCCAAAATCTCTATCTATGCCCTTTTTGAAACTGGTTTATAACATTTGCACAACATTAATATATTGTTTGTTATCTGATTAAACATACTTGGCTTCCTCTAAAACTGTCATCTAGTTTAATAACCATGGACTTAAAAATCTCAATATGGCTAAAAATACTAAATGCAAGACCAATAGATTTTGCCTTACACTCACCTTCCAAGATTTTCTTTAATACGAGTATACAAAACACATTTCGAAATATCCGAAAATCCAATAATATTAGTTTCAGCTTCGCAGATGGAAAGAAGTAACACATCATCATCTAGATATCTAGATATAACACAATATGATTTGCAAGTACCCAAAGAGGTAGAAGAAGTAATAAAGGGAATTGCTCACACGCTCACATTTAAAATAAATATTTACCGTATTGGAAATGAGGGGTGGATGCTAGCAAGGGTATCTACCCTTGAAAATATCTATCTTATTTCCATCCCGTGATGTGTTAGGTTCGCCATATCGGGTACAAATTCGTAAGCAATTCATGTGTGACTTTAAGAATCAAAAACTCAAACACGAATTGTGATTTACCGAGCTGTTTAACGGGATCTAATCGATTTATACCCTATGTAGGCTACTACCGACTAGAATAACGAGGTGGTCTTATAGAATTAGGTGTTTACTAAAGTTACATGTTTTATGGTTGCTTCAATTTCTTGAAACAATTCGGATTTAGTAATAAATTGGAAAATAATTTTGTAAAAACACCTTTTAATAGCTTAGTAAGAAAAAATAGCGCTCCGAGATGAAAGCCAATTTCAAGTTGGTATTAACTCTTTAAACGAGCTCTTCGATGGGAAAGATTGTAAAATAAGACTTAAAGGGATTTAATAATTCTAGCCATGAAAGAGGCTTAGAAATAGATTGCTGATTTTACATCACCAGTTCCGAGAAACAAAGTTATATTACCACTAGACCAACGTCTTTACTGTCCCAATAGGAAATTAATCTTCTTTGATGTGATCAGGAGAATTTTATTAGACGCAATAAAATGACTAGAAGTAATGACCAAATAAGGAAGATCCTAAAAAACGTGATGCTCATCAGTTCAATCTCATGTTCACTTGAAACAGAATTCAATAAAACTATTATTTGACACTCTTGTAGCTTGTACGCTGTAAATAGTTTTATCTAAAGTATAAATGAGCCGGCTCGACCGGGTTGTTACTATTATCTCACAGAAACCCCCCCCCCTCCTTTCCAATCCCTATTCTTTCAACAACGCACCCATGATTCTTCTAGTAATGTGGGTGTTTATGAGTAGTGAAGACAAAATATGGGGGTGGAGAAATTAGTAAAGAGCTTTTAACATAATTTTATTATACATATAGAGATCTCCATTCCCATCATAAAAAGCTAAAGGAACAAAAAAAACTTTCTTCAAAGCACTCGCAAGCCCATAATAGCATTCAACGAAAAATATATTAACCAAGTTTCCGACATCTTCCGACGCATGAATAAAACATCAGAAAAACCGACCTTCTAACGGGAACTGCGCAGCTCCCAATGATTAACAAAAAGAGCAAGCTCCAGATTAATTTCGCTGAAGACAACTGGGTCTTGCCGCCGGCAATTTGTCTCGATTGCTGCCCTTGAAACAGCCTTGAATTACAGTGACATCTGTCGTACAGAATTAATGTTTGCTAATTATATCACTAGATGTAGTTATTGTAAGTTAGCATTAATATTCTTTGTTACAGAGAACGTCTATTTGTATACTTGTTTAGATAACAGTAATACCGAGAATTATTTTTAACTGATTCGCCGACGCATTCACAGAAATTCTATTTCAGCTTTCCAGATTATTGCCGTATTTTAACGGTGCCTTTAATAAATGTTAAAGGTTTAAATTTAAAATTGGAAAGGTCGCGACGCAATAATCTTAGACTTTTGTGTTTTGAATAACACCTACTAGCCCCTAGCCCTCATACACGTCCCACTGCTGGGCTCGGGCCTCCTAACTGTATAAGAGGCTTTAGGTCTTAGTCCCCCACCTAATGTAGGTTGGCAGACTTCAAATAACTTGGAAATTCATACGGGAACCTCTCAGGTATGCAAGTTACTTCACGGTGTTTCATTATTTTATTCCTCGGAAATTCGATATCATATGATTCTTCTGGTATTGTGGGTGTTACTTGTTCCTCGTACTTTCCTTCTTTACATTTACCATCAGATGACTTGCTTGTTAAACAGTCTTTTGCTGTTAAATCACATCAGAGAATAAGGTCAGCGAACCGAGCAGGACTAGTTGTACATCTGCCTACTTCTTCGAAGATACAAGCGTGAGCTTATGTTATGTTAGCTGATTTGAAGATACCAGTATGTCCAAAAGCATCGGAACACAGCTGCGGGTGAACCAGCCTACGATATATTTTTCCTTTCATTCTCGAAAGAAACTTTCTAAAATATACAGCAGTCGGCTTATACTTATACGCCGCTGTCGCATTCGACCTGACTTCAGCCTCACACATCTATTATTCAAGAACCCCCTTTCAAATATTTCGTAACAACTGGCACGTACTCAGTTTTACGATGGGGGACAAAGTCGTAAAGCCTTGACGCGTTATTGAAATCCCGCTTCGATAGAAAATAGAAAATATTTTTGTGAAGGTTATATGGTTTTTGTTTAGTGGACGTGAGGAAGGATATTTTTTTCCTATTAATATGGATAGTATACGTGGTGCAGTGAATGAGTAGCCGGCTATGAAGCGAGAGGCCGCAGGTTCGATTTCCGCACCGAGACAAAATGTTTGTGTGATCTACAAATATTTGTTTCGGGTCTCATGGTTTTCTCCCCAGTGGCGTTGACATTAGACAGGCGGCCGATCGTAAAAACTACAAGCCAAATCTATCTGTAACATATGTTAAAAAGCATGCGTCAATCCGATTGCGAGTGAGATAATGGCAGGTGGAAAAAGAATACATTATTGTAGTAGCTTATAATGGTATACTGATGATTCCCATATGATACCCGGAATAGTCAATTTGACTGTATATATTTATAAAAGAACTCAATCATTGATATCCCATAACTTTCTACTACTAACTAAAATTATATTAATTATATTTTGACGAATTACACCCTGTATGATTAACACCTTATCAAAAGGTTGTAAATCATACATAAGTTTTAAAATATTTTGAAAGGAGTTTGTCCGGTACAAAATTAACCGGTCATAAAGCAAAACAAAAATCATTTTACAATCTAAAGACATTATTGAAAATGATTATAGTCCTGCCCCCCATAACGTCCCAACTCCGTCCCACTTGCCTGCCTTAAGCTAAGGAATAAAATGTCTTACCACATTATGTAACATCGGTTGCGAACAACAATTACAGAGTTTCTGTCTGTCTGTCAGTAATCACCTTAGGGATTTTTCTTGAATTACTTTGTTCAGTAATAAAAGTAATCAGAGATTTGTCTTTTTATTTCGCTGTAGATTAATTTAGGACGTTGCTGGGCTGGAAGTTGTTGGCCATGTCCGTAAATAAAATATTGCGTAACTCTGTATTTTTTATTTGCCCGAATGATGATTCGAGCAGATCGCTTGGCTGATGGTTAACACCGCGCTTGTACCTAAACTGTAGCAACACCGCCTAGAACTTTGAATGAAATAGTACTGCATAGCATTTTTTTTATAGATTTGGCTGGTAAATGAGTTTCATTGAGCTCGTCATTCCAATATGATGTTTACGACAATCGAATGATTGTACAACTAGCAACAAATAATTCTGTTCTTGTTCGTAGAATAGGTGCAAGTTGTCTTCTTATCAGTTATTATCAAAGACTTTCATGTAAATAAATTGTACCACTAAGTTGCGGTCAATTGACCGTAACCCAATATTACCATCTCACTTACTCTCAACTAGAATCCTTACCGCGCTCCATGTTTGTGAGCTGTCAAATTCCTGCGTTATGTGACGCAATTTTTCTTCTAAACAGCCCTTCTAGTAGTATACTTAAAATCTTTGGTTATTATACATTTTGACGTGTTTTTAATTGCATTAAAGTTCAGCCTCAGTATCGGCTACGTATTTGATTATAATTCACTCATTACCCGAATCAAAAGTTTGACTTTTTATTGATAGACACATACAACTATGCCTTTGTTATACACAGCAAGACGTGGAAGAATAAGTTGAAATGTCTACACGTCATTTCCAGTTTTCTACACCAGATATTTTTTAATTAAAGTTCAAAATATTGGCAATACATTCTAATGACGTCAGAGTAGGGTTGACAAGTTGCAGCCAGGTGGCAGGAAGTAGGTTAATTGTACCCGGCCGGCCGGAAACGCATCAACGAGTTTTAATGGATTTATCAACTGGGTCCAACTTGTTGCCCACGTGTCATTGCAATATTGACTGTTTGTGATAGGGGAGAGGAGAATAGGCTGTCAGTAACAATAGCGCCTGGTTGTAGAAATGACTGCCTCGGTGGCGCAGTTGTAATGCGTACGAGTTACGGCTGAGGCTGAAGCTGAGGTCTCGGGTTCGATTCCCGGGTCGGGTAAAGTGATATTGGGTTTTTCTATCATGAAATCCTAGGATCAACCCGGAGTCTGGAAATGTGCCCGATATGGCGATAGGCTCGCCCCCTATCACATCATGGAACGGAGATACTCTCGGCGAAATGTGGGTGTACTGGTTACACCTCCTGCCTACCTCTTCTGGGATTACAGGCGTGAGTGCGTATGTGCGTATGTATAAATAGGGCAGAAAAGGACATACTTCTTTACCTGATCATCATGATAACGGAACTTAAATACAAATAAATACACGTCCAACAGTCACACACATAGTCAGTGGGGTCAGCCCCACACTAGGTTAACCTGTATCGTGGGTATCAGGAACTACGAAGGACTTGCGGTCCCACAACACCCAGACCCGAAACAAATATTTGTGGGTTACACAAACATTTATCTCGGTGTGGGAATCGAACCCACGGCCTCACGATTCGCAGCAGGCTACTCGCCCACTGCGCCACGGAGGCTGTCAATTTTATGGGTTATTTAGGCTAGGACCTGTATTGTCCACGCCAGGAAAGACCACACGTTTCTCACTACACTCATCCCTTTTAAATTCGTCCAGCTTCTCTTCAATTCTCCCCTCCTCCATTTTCTAATTGCTATCTCCCCGTTTTCCTTTACGTCAGACCATAATCCCTTTCTTCTTTTCAAGTTTTCCATCATCCCCATTTCTTAGAACTCGTTGCTGTTCTAATGGTTGTTTCTAAGTTCCCTTATCGTTAATCATATTGCTGACTTTCTTTGTGTGTTTTAGCATGTCATGGATTGGAAATTAGCTCAGTGAAACTTGTGTGCACGTGTTGCATCTTTGTTTATCTCTTTGGGATTACAGCTGAAACTTGTTAATACACAAATAAGCTTCAATTTGGAGTATCTTTATGTAGACTTGAATGATTGTGAATGAAGAAACTACACCTTAAATGGTTAGAATTCATATGCGTTCAATAACCAACACCAAATGTTCATTCTGTCTGGTTTTATTTCAGCTTAATACATGATTTGACGGTAGATTTAGTATTATGTAAGGCCACCCGGCGTCTGACCCCCACAACCCGCAACGGAACCAAGTTCCTTCATTACCTGGTCCATTAATATATATAAGATATGGATGGATATAAGTGGCCCACTTACACTCCAATACTCCATTCCAAACAAGCTGTTAAAATTAAGTTCCCATCAGATTGCACTCCGGGCCGCCGCGCCGGGTTAACGAAGGCTCCAGATAATTGGCGATATAGCGGATTCGGTACAGGCCAGTTGGCAACTCGTGATTATTGGGTCAACACTGCAATGCTTTTCACGTTCGAAAATTGGTCCAGCTTGAAAATAATGCAAATGTGCTTATGAATTTATGAATGGCGGGATGGCCAGGTCTCTTGTCTATGGCAAGTGCATTAATTTAGCATTCCCAGAGACTGCTCGGTGTCACCAAAAACATCGATCCTGGTGCAGTGATTGTGTCTAGGCGATTGTTTGTTTAGTAAGGGCCATGCCTGAACATAAGCAGCAGCAGACATTTTAGATCACAAAGTAATGTCACCCGCACTGCCAATTCATGCTGAACACAAAACTATCTATAGCGTGGCTCAACTACTTCATCTCTCAATGAAATATATCTATACATCTAAACAAACTATGGTATCAACTATGGTATAGTTGGGAGGGGAAGGCCTCGGCGAACTTTCATAGATCAAGTTGGAGATATTCTCGAGAAAGGCCAGCTCAGGAGTACCCTAAACCGACGTGCATGTATGAAAAATTTAATGAGAGTGAATGAGGCCAAAGAGGTATGCAAGGATCGTAGCAAGTGGAAATCCGTTGTCTCTGCCTACCCCTATGGGAAACAGGCGTGAGTCTATGTATGTATGTATGTATGTATCTAAACAAATAAATAAAATTGAAGTGTATGTAATATTAAAATAACCACTTTTTACTACATGCATATGAATCTACATATAGCATTAACATTTTTTACAATTTTTGTCTGTCTGTCGGTTTGTACCGGCTAATCTCTGGAACGGCTGGACCGATTTTGACTCGACTTTCACTGGCACATAGCTGATGTAATAAGGAGTAACTTGGGCTACTTAGGTACTTTTTTATCCCGCAAAACCACATTCACGCGGGCGGAGCCCCGAGCAAAAGCTAGTAATGCCTTAAAACTTGCAACAATATAATCTTAGTAAACTTTCTAGAAGATACCCTCAGCAATAATTGAAACTCTTTATTATATTGTTCGATAAGTCAGTATATTTGCATAACTGTAGTTATGCCGCTAACTGTATATGTGCAACATCGCGTGCTTCCCTACAAACGGTGGATTTTTTTCACAAAATAAACGAATAGTTAATTTTTAACGGCACATTACTAGCGTAACGTTTGCCTGGCACGAAAAATATTATAAGTATTTACGTATATACGCACTGATGCCTGTACTCCCCGAAGGGGTAGGCAGAGGTATAACTAGTACACCCACATTTCCCCGAGCTTATTTCCGTCCCATTATGTGATAGGGGGCGAGCCTATCGCCATACCGAACACAATTCCAGACTCCGGGCTGATACTAAGCATATCATGATAGAAAAACCCAATATCACTTCAGTAAGTGGTAGGTCCTTTCGTACGGGAGAACCCGGCTGGTTTGGTACCACCGCTTTGTCTATTTCTGCCGCTAATAATTAAAAAAACTAAAATTGCTGGGCATTATGAGACTTAAAATCTTATGTGTTCGTAGGCGTGACGCTTAACATCAGGCGAGCGACCTGCTAGTCTCGTCATTCAAGCAAGTAAAAAACCTGACTCGGGGATCGAGCCCGAGACCTCAGATCAGCAGTCGTACTGTGTACTAGTCATAAACAAATAAAATAAAAATACCATCAAATCTCTAGACCTATTTCTCATACACTAATTGGTCAACCCTTTTTTCAAAGAATATCTCGCCTCGAAACATAACAGGGTAGAACAAAAGGCAAGTGGCATTGTTTGGGGGCGCCGACCCACCTTTGTTATGTGACCTGGTCGACCGTAGGGGTTATTTTAAGAGCCCGGGGCCCACGCGACCCCTTTAACGTTGTTTGTGTCATAATTAATAAATTGATGGGGGACATTTTTATTACCACTTGCGTTAATAAAAATGTCCCCCAGTCTAAGGGATGAATTGAGAGTGATTTTTACCTGATGTTAAGCACAGTGCTGCCTAAAATGAGGATCGTCAAGAGATATTCCTAATTCCTCTCCCCTTTCCTATCTCTTAGTTATCCCTTTTCTTTAAGGTCGGCAACGCGCTCATGATTATTTTAGTATTGTGGGCGGACTTGGGCGGTGGAGATCACTTACCATCAGGTGGGTTGGAGATCACTTACCATCAGGTGACTCACTTGCTCATTTGCCGGCCTATACTCGTACTATAAAAAAAAATGACTTACGCACTCACGCCTGTAATCCCCGAAGGGGTAGGCAGAGGTGTAACCAGTACACCCACATTTCGCCGAGCGTATTTCCGTCCCTTATGTGATAGGGGGCGATCCTATCGCCAAAAAAAAATACATACAAATAATAAGTTATAAAGGACTACGCTGTAGACAAAACTGTGTACAGCGTCGTTCTACCATCGAATTTCAATAATATGATGACTTTAGCCGGCAAATGAGGAAGTAAATCACCTGATGGTAAATGTCCTCAACCGTTCATTACCACCTGCAATATCGGAAGAATCTTGAACGCGACCATTCATTTCATGATTAAGTTTTGCCATTGATTTTCGTTGATAATAAAATAAGTTTTAACAAAACTTAGAAACGGACTTCAAAATAAAAACACTGAAACGTCAAAAATAACAATTTTAGAGTCGGTGCAATTTAATTTGACCGGCAGCGACATTGGCAAGTTTGGTTGAATGTTATTTTATTTTTAAATTTTGGTGCTAGTTTCAGCAATAGCATGTAAATTACTATACAATAACACAATCGCGACGAGTGTACTATTGTCCGTAGAGAAGATTTATTTTTTACTCCGTACTCCGTCAACAGATCTTAACCGAATTTATATGGGACCACATCGCAGCTAAAC